>CM045461.1:9512924-10139517 GCA_024666655.1 Dascyllus trimaculatus
CAAAGAAATCCAAAGAAGAAAAAGGCTTTTTTTAAAAATGATTTATGACACTTTCACAGTGTCATACTGAACAGAAGATGTCTTTGAGTTCTCTCTACTTCTTTTCTTGGTTTTACTGTTTCCTTAGAGGAGCAAAACTTTATATTGCGGTACAAAAAAGAACTTACAGTAAGAAAAAATATGACAGGAGCCAAAAATACCCCCGAGCCTTTTGGGGTTCAGAGGGTTAAAAATGTGTGTTTTAGCTGATGTTTGAAATTAAATGCTGATTAAGTTGTAAGGTTTGTAAGTGGTAAATTATTAGTAGTATGTTTTACCTCCAAATAGAAGTATTTGGAGGTAAAACAGCAAGAGAGTAGAAGACATCCTGAAGCAGCACAGAAATCAATACACTTCTAGTAATGTCTGTGTGTGTTTGTGTGGTGATATTTAATATTATAGTTATAGAAGAGAGTGTTTTGGTGTGTGGTTTAATTTTTGTATTAGAAACATGGAAGGAACTTTGATTAAAGGTGCAGTTCTGCTGATTTCCCTGCAGAGTGACACTGACTGCACTGACTACAGAGCAGCTGCTGCGTATGAATGTAATTAACAACAACCAGTGGAACAGGTGGAAGAGGAAGCTCAGAGGTGCAGAAAACACTGAAGAGACAAACTTGTAAAACCTGTTGTTATAAACCTGTAGGAAATTGTCGAACAAAAATTCATGCACTGGAAAATATACGTGATGCAGGAGCACGCAGACAAAGTAGAAACAGTTGAAAATCACATTTCAACAGAGCGCTGTCATAAATTTTATTCTTAATTTTTCTGCAGGTACTCTATTTATGATGAGCAAGTGATGTTTCTAAAATGCCTTTTCTTCTGTGTGTTGTTTCAGGGCAGCGACTCGGCGAGCAACAAGAGAGCTGTGTGTGTCATGGCTGTTCTGCTCTTCATGACCTTCAGCTTTGGACCCGTCAGGTATCAGCTTATGGAGCCTCCTCTGATAAAACACAGCCTTGAATGGATTTTTTTTTTTTTTTTACAGATGTCAATGCTACATCTTAAAATGATTGTTTTTGGTTTTTTATGATTAGTTAACCCTCTGAACCTCTGAAGCCTATGAACTCATGCAGTTTCCGGGTGCTTTTTGCTCCTGTTATGTTTTTCTTTACTGTTTGCTCCTGCGCCCCTATAGAAACAGCACAGCCATGGCTAGAAGTAGAGAGAACTCAAATGTCTTGTGTGTGGTATGACACAATTTTAATGCCACAAATGTTTAAAAAAGGAACCTAAAAAACTTGAGTTCAATTTCTTTCATTTTTACAAACATTCATTCTTTCATATTTATACAAAAACTGAAGAAACCTGGAACATTTTCGTAAGTCCCTGGAGGTGTTACCAATTTTCATAAGTAATGGTGACTGTATACTGTGGATATTTTGCCAGTGACATTCTCTTCTCATTTGTCTCCTCGGTGCTTTGTGTAAACACAACCTGCAGTTCAGCTGAGAAGTCCCTGAGTGTTTGTCACATGACTATTGGTCACATCCGAGTCACTAATGGCTTTAAGGTTGTGCTTCTTGTGCACACAGTTTCTTTTTGGCTTAAATTTGGTTAAATCTGAAAATCTGATGATTCTTTCTGGCTCTAATAAATTCAGTTTGGCGATTTAAAAGCCTTTCAAACCTGCGGGCCGCTGTATAGCTCACTGAGTTAGGGCGTTACTATATGGGTGCAGGTCGCCAGCAGCAGTCATGAGTTTGAGTCCGGCTCACAACCCTTTGCTGCATGGCTCTTTTCTCTGTACCCCCTTTCTCACTGTCTCTCCCCCATCATTAAAACATGGAAAAACTCCTCAAAACATATTAGAAAAAGCCTTTCAAACCTGCTAGCTGGTGTTTGGGTTCAGAGAGTTCTGTTTGCTTTGTTGTTAAAAAACAGTATCTTCTCGTCTTTGTGTTTCTTTTAAAACTTGTCATATGAATAAATTATGTTTAGGGAACCAAGAGTTCAGAATCAAACCGTCAGTCCTGAATGCCACTTAAACTGTTCTGGTCTTCTTCTCTGCAGCATCACAGATAGGAAGCTGTCGACGGGTCTGCAGGACGACATGGTGTCGTTTTCAGGACGTCGGCTGCTGGAGATCGAACAACAGCAGCAGCAGCAGCCGCCGCAGGCGTCAGCTCCACCTCCCAGCAGGGTTGAGGACAAGACGGAGACAGAGGAGGATGGAGGAGAAGAAAGATACGCTGCAGAGTCTTATCAGTTCAGGTGAGAGGAAAACAGTGACGTTGTCGAGCTGAGAGTGTATTTAAACGTCAGCTGAGGGATCGAAACAGCAAAGTCATTGCTGATTTAATTTAGGGTTTCTGCTGTTTCTCTGCAGAAGATGAGACTTGAGCTGTGTCTTGTTGCCAAACACAACAGAAACTTTTGTTTAACCTGAACCCCAAGCAAGTTTTTGCCTCTGTCACATTTTTAATCACTGTAGTCTCATTTTTCACTGCAATATAAAGTCCTGCACCTCAATGGAAATCAAACAACCACGAGTGTAAGTACAGAGAACGCAAGCATGTCTTCTGTGCAGTATAATAAAGTTATAATGGCACAAAAAAAATTACATTTCTTTGATTTAGTTTACAAAAATGGAAAATACTGGAATCAGCATATCCAGTATTTTTCCAAGTGCCCACAGATGTAACCAGTACAACAAAAGTCACTGTTCATACTCTAAATTTTTAGACATTTTCAGTTTGTTTCCATACTCGACTCCTATCTGCTCTGTGTAAGCACAGCCTGCAGTTCAGCTGAAAAGTCCCTGACAGTCATTGATTGCTTCAAGGTTGCAATAAGAAGCTCAGAATTTTTAGTTTCTAACAGGATTTGATCAAAGCAGACTCTTTATTTTTGTAATTTTTTGAAGTATAAAAAAGTGGTTTTGATGAAATACCACAACTTTTAGCTTATATTAAGTTTCCCGATAGACCTACAAGAACTGTTGAAGAATTGAAAATGGTTAATAGATAGCATGCTTTTCAAATGCACTGGAAGGTTATGGGGTTCAAATAGCTCAGCGTGTTTTATTCTCTGCTGCTCAGTGTGAAGTGCTTGTTGAAGGAACCAGTAAGCACATTTAAGACCTGTGATCACACATCGAACCACAAGGATGTAGCTGTTAAATGCTGCTGCCGGTTTAGCCACAAACCTAACTGATGAAAGGTCACATGAAATGAGCCGTCAAACATAATCAGCTTCTCCCGCCTCAGATGTGTTTATCTGCCCTGAGAAAGTAAAACTTGGCACATGCACTTCATGCTTTGATTCCTCGACAAACTCTAACTGTCTGAAGTGCAGTCATACAGGATTCCAACAGAACTGGTTCTTCAGCACATCTATAACGAGTTTCTTTAAATGCTGACGTGTTATAGAAAGAAATGGGTCACTGCATGTGTGTTACTGTGTGGTCTTCTGCAGCAGCCTAACCGGTGTTTTACCATCCTAATGTGTTGTGTTTGTGTGTATCGTTGTTGTGCAGAAACCTGAGCGACATGTTCAGTGACATGAAGGACCTGGTTCTGCAGGACATCGACCGTTACTTCACCTCCTCAGACTGTCGACAGTTCAACCGCTCCGAGTCTCTCAGGTCAGTCAGACTCTGGTCATCACTAAGTCCTCCAGCTCCTTTTTATACACATTAAGTACACAAGCATGTTTGGAGCCCTGTAGTAGTACAAGTGTGCTCAGTGTGAACGGAATTGATCTTTTTATATTCAAGTCCAGGTCTTTTTTAATTATCAATATATCAGGAATCCTTATTAGAGCTGTAGCTGGAAAATTGTTTTCAGTATTGATCGTTTATTTTGTACAACACTTCAGGTGTACTTAGCAACTAATTTCTCTGTCAGTTAAACAGAAATTTGAATTTAGACTAGCTGACAAGCTTATTAGTAAAAACAAAACACTGGCTGTGCTTAGATCTGGATGGGATCATTGTGGACTGTGGCACCAATATAAGTATATTCTGTTAACATTTCTTTGCCTCTGATAAAGTTGAGTGGAAGCATATCAGCAAGAGAGACTGATCGGAAGATAAAAGACACCAGACCAATATAGTAAATGTAGTATGACTCAAAAATGACGAACAGTGGAGCGAGTTTTTGGAAGATACATTCAGCATGGTGAAATATCTCTCTAGACCTGTAAAAAAACGGATGAGTCTGTATAGGTTGTAAAATAGTAAATTGTTAAATATCTAGAGCATGTGAGCAGCTATGTTTTCCAGTATTTGTCACACTTTGTTTTTTCAGTTTTTGTAAAATTCAACTTCTGTTTTTGCTTCTCTTTTTAATGATTTATGGCAGCATAACTGTGTCATCCTACACAGAAGATGATGTTTAGTTTTCTCTATTTCTAATCATGGTTGTGCTGTTTCCATCGAGGTGCAGGACTTTATATTGCAGTGAAAAATGAAGCCATAGGAAGTGGAAATGTGCCAGGAGCAAAAAATCTGCAGAAACCTCTTGGAGCTCAGAGGGTTTCAAGATAGAAGTTTTCGTCAGCTGAAGGTTGTCCTCTGTCAACACAGACACCGACCTTCACTGGGCAGCACATCCTTGTTACGTCTCAGTTTTCCTCCACTTTGTTTTGTCTTGGTCGGTGTTTGCAAAACTTTAATCAGCAACGATAATGCAGCTGCTACATCCACAACATCCAACACCCAATACAGCTCCACTGTTGATACACTAGATGGCAGCACAGGCCACCAACAGGGGATCGACCCACTCTGGACCTTCTGATCAACCACATGGCTTGTGGATGATGAGTTCTATTTATGCACCACATTGGATGAAAGCATGCAGCCTTTTTTGTGTGTGCTTTTGCTAAATGCCCAAATAATTAATTAAAGAAGAGCTCACTGGTGTCGCTTTGTTATTGAGACTAACAAACATGTAGCACACAAAACCTGTGAAAGTGGCACCTACTGACTTTGACCATCAGCCCAGACGAAGCTAAAAGTTGTGTTACAATTTTAAGATGTTCAGCTGAATGTTACCTACTTCCTCTGTGTGTTTCTGTGTTCTTAGCTGAAGTATTTTCTGTGTTTTCAGGCTGGCAGATGAGCTGAGAGGTTGGGTCCATCGACATCAGATTGACCGGAAGAAGTCCGGAGGAAAACCGAAGATTGCCAAGAAGGCCAAGATCGCACAGGTGAGGAGTTGTCTTCATCTTGCAAAGGCCTGTTGGAGCTTTGACTTTCCCCTGTTTTAGCAGGAAAACATTTTAAACTGTGTTTTCTAAGACAGTGTTTGGGGCTTTTGACACAAATTCTATGTACAAAATGGACTTAACAAGGTTGCTTTTTGTTTGATATCCAGCAGAATTGTCACATTATCGTGCAGTGCTGTTTATTAAAGTTCATGTTAACTGTGTTTCTGTCTTGTTTGTTCGGAAGCAGAAAGCTCAGCAGAGGAAGACGAATTTCTCCAGATATCTGCCGATCCAGGCTCACCGCTCCATAGAAAGGTACAACAGACTGTGAAAGAGCAAAAAGAAATCAGAGA
Source organism: Dascyllus trimaculatus (assembly GCA_024666655.1). Taxonomy (NCBI): domain Eukaryota; kingdom Metazoa; phylum Chordata; class Actinopteri; family Pomacentridae; genus Dascyllus; species Dascyllus trimaculatus. The sequence goes on from CM045461.1 coordinate 9,518,471, forward strand.
AAGAGAAAGTCCAGATAAAAGCACTATTATCAGAGTAGTATTTCAGTCAGTGAACTTGTTGATTAAACTTCTGAGCTCGACAACAACCTGAACTTTTTTTTCTTTCTCCTCTCTGGTTCTTGCTTGTGTCTGCAGTCAGCTGCAGGTCCTTCCTGGTCCGGAGGTTACCTACAGCGACTTCCTCGATGCCATCGACCGCAGAGAGGACACCTTCTACGTCGTCTCTTTCAGACGGGTACGACAGCATTTAAGAACCAGCTGAAGCCTCCACAGTTCTTCAAAACAACAGATAATAAACACAGAATGCTTCTTCTGCTTCCTCCTGCAGGACCACTTGCTGCTTCCTGCCATCAGCCACAACAAAACCAGCCGGCCCAAAATGTCTCTGGTGATGCCGGCCATGTCAGTTAACGGTGAGTCAGTGATGTTATCAAACCACTGAGTTGTTTATTATTAGACGAAGATACTGTCTGGTTTTATTACAAGATGCAGAGTTAATAAAAGACTCAGGAGTCTGTCATCAAGAAAGCTTTTAGTTCATTAACACTGAAACCCAAGTAGTTTGTTGGCGTTTCTTTGCTCCTGTCAAATTTTTCCTCACTGTGGACTCATTTTTGATTGAAATATAAAGTCCTGCGCCTCTATGAAAACAGAACAACCGTGGCTAGAAGTAGAACTTAGAAATGTCTTCTGTGCCGTATGACACAGTTATAATGCCATAAATCATAAAAAAGTAGAATATCTTTGTCTATTTATTTTACAAAAACTGTCAAAACCTAAAATTACGTGAACAACAAGCCCCCACAGGTGTTAATAATACCGGAAAAAATGATGACTCTCAAGAATTTTCTGTTTTTTGTTTACAGAAGGTACTTATAGCAACACAGTTAATTTTTGGTAATGCTTTTAACATCAAGAATAAATTATTATTGTTTAGTTTTCGTCACGTGTTGTGACAGAATGCACATCACAAGTGAAGAATTAAAAGACCGGTGGAAAATTTGATGATTCATTCAGTTTTCACAGTTTCTGACTCTGTTGAATTGTGTAATTTTTGTTTCACAAGTTTTGCACATGTGGGTTCTGAAATTAAAGTGCTCCAAAACAAGTTAAAGTTGAGCATTGAAAACATCACGTGTCAGAGTTATGCTCCTGTTTATCACTGAGTTATTATAAGTGATGTATTCATGTGGACACAGTATTTTACTGTGGTAACTATTTTATAAACTCTTGAATAGCAAAATATATAAGAGAGCTTCACGTTTTATCAGTTAATCACATCTTGTATGTAAAATCTTTATAAAGAAACAAGTGATTAAAGCTGCCAAATATAGTTAAAAGTAGCTTTAAAACACAGCAATGGAGTCATTGTACTTAATAGTGTTACTTTCAATTGAAACACAGCAGTTATCTGGCCTCATTAAGGGTGACAGTGTTATTAAATGTCTTGTTTTATTGAACCATCACACTAAAGCCATAAAGTATTCACTTTACTGTGATTTGAGGCCAAGGAAAGCAGAAAAGTGTCCCTTTTGAGAATCTGTTTCATGTTTTGTTTCCTCTTCCTCCTCAGAGAGCCTCTATAACTCCTCTCAGGGCTACGAGATGATGATGCAGGTCGACTGCGAGGTCATGGACACTCGAATCGTCCCCATCAAGTCGTCCGCCGTCCCCCCGTCCCTACGTGACCCACCCCCACCTCCCCCCTCCTCCCACAGCCCCCACCATCACCACGGCAACCACACCTCCCTCCGAGGACGCCACCACCATTCCTCCTCCTCCTCATCGTCCTCTTCTTCCCCGTCATCGTCTCCGAGGCAGCGTTTACCCGCCCGGCGACGGACAGGCGAATATTTAATCAGCCAATCAGAAGGCGTCTGAGGAGGCATCGTCATGGTAATCGTGGCAAGAAGAGGAGATATTGTAATATTGAAAAATGTCATCACCCCTTCAGCAGGTAACAGTTTGTCCTTCGGCGAATCACCTCTCGGCACAGAAGTCAAGTTTCCTGCCGTGAAAGGATTTTAATCGATAATTGGATCAGTTACCGGGGCTGAAGCGACAAATAAAATCCTCTCAAGAAGATAACGCCCTAATATATACGAATATATTTCTAAAAATGAGATGCAGACAGGGCAGCACACTGCACTTAGAAACCGTGCTGCGTTTTAATATTTAATTGTGAAAATGTACAGCGTGAATGAAATGAAGAGTGGAAGCCGTCGGTGTGTTCAGATTTTACCAAGGTTTGCTTCTGATTTAGCTTCTGAACGAGCCTCCTCTCGTCGCGTCGGCACAGTGGCGGTTCGTTCAGAGCCTTTTATCAGCAGCGACCCAGTTTATACGTCTCTTCAGGCTGAACACAGCCGGATGGTGCCGCTCTGTCGTGGTCTCTGTGGAGTTTGTATATTTGTATTGTCTCTGTTTTAACCTACAGAGGCTCATCGCGTTTGCTAAAGAGAAAAATACTTGTCAGGACTTCTGTGTCTCTCACTTAAGAAGTAATGAACAGGAGGACGTCAGAAATAAGCAACAATGTCTGCTGATTAGTTTGTTTATTTGATTTGGGAGAGTTTATCATGATTTTGGGGACTTTTTGTAAGGAAATTTGGTTTAAAGTCTCAGATATGGGCACAGAAATGTCACTTTCATTATCACCATCCAGGAGAAATGCCCATACACCTGCTGTCTGAGAATCCTTACATTTATCGGTTTTCTACACTATCAAATGTATATATATATACAATATACAATGACACTAAAACATCTGTTCTCAAATGGCTATATTCCTCCATCCTGCCTTAACAAATAGCGATGAGTCATAACCACTTATTTTTCTTGTAATTATCAGATCTTTCCCATCTTTTATCGAGTCCTAATCGAGAGATACAGAAGTTAAATTACGAGAAAAGTCGTTTTTCTCTTTGGTGAATGTTTTGTGTCTCAGCAGTAATCAGACTTCATGCAGTCTGGATGTTTGATATCGATGCTGACGGCTGCTGCGTGAAGCAGGATCTTAATGTTGGCTTCAAAAAAGAAAAATAAAATAAAATACATTATTCAGGACATGGACCCATCAGCAGACAGATATGAGGTACATGTAATAAAAATTCTAATGGAAATATATCAGCTTATGTTGAATCAACAGCTGATATACGTGTGATCGGGCGTGTATTCGCTGATATATTGATCTATCAAATGTTGTAATGACCTAACTGGTGTTAGTTTTGGCATCGGTGGCAACTGAAACTGTTTGTTCTGATAATTAATTCGGTCATTTTTGAAGCAGAAAAGCCAAAAAAAAAAAGCAACAAAACCCTGAAATCCGCAGATGAGCTGCTCATCTTTGTCGTACAGCGTTATAAACCGAACATGTCTGAGCTTAGAATATTTCAACTGATCAGAAACATAAATAATCAGCAGAGGAAACAACCGTCAGTTTCAGTCGCAGCTCAAATGTGACAGTTTCTGCAGCTTTAAAGTTTGGTGTGACTTCACTTTGTTCACTTTCCTCACGTACGAAAGTTACTGTTTGCTTGAGTACAGTAGGTGACATGACAGCACCGCCTTCAGTTTGATTTATACTCGTGTTGAATCTACGCCGTTGTGTTACATCACCGCAACTCTAGTTAGTGGTGGAGCTTCTGTGCTTCAGCGTTGACTGGTGGAAAGATAAAACCACATATTAGGCTGGTTCTGTTCCGCTTTATGAGCGAACCAGATGGATTTAGAGCCCGTTTCATGTTACATTTAGTTTCACAGAAGTATTATCTCTGTGCAAATCTGTGCAAACTCAGCATGTTGCGTTCTGCGTCAATGTAAAGTGTAGTTTTATTTCTGGGGAGGTCAGGCTACAGCGTGGATTCAACACAGTATAAATCAGAGTCAGAGAGCACAAACGGTCACGATAAAGGGCTTGTGGTTTGAAGCTTCTTTGGCAAAGTCATATAAAAACTGTAAAACTGTATTTTAAATCTATCTAGTTTTTAGAAACTCCAACCAAAAAGATGAGCTAAAAGTTTCAGCTGCGTCAGATCAACCTGCTGATGGGTTTTAAGGTACGACAGACAAAAATTCAAAGCAACGTCATCGGCTCATCAGATCCTGCTTCACCTCGTCCAGCCGTCACATTTGTCCGTGTTTTTGTTTTTTTTTATGATAGAAAGATTTGTTTTGATGGGGATTTATTATTTAATAGCTGTAAATATTAATGTAGATATTTTTGTTTGTATTTGTCACCTTTTTTAAATTTTTTTTATTCCTTTGTTTTTTCACGACGAAAAGTTTAAAAAAAAAAGCCTTGAAAAAGAATAAAGTGGTTCCTGTCATAACGATGCTCGCTGGAAATATGTCATGTTTTATATCATAGTGCTGAGTTCAGTCGACTGACCAGCTTCACCGTCCTGATGAAATACATTTATATAAACACACATCTGCAGAACTTTGCTTACTATTGTACACATTTACCTCTTTTGAAGCTCTGACTGAAGTGTATTGTTTTTTGTTTATTGAGAAACTCGCCTGAAAATGATGATTACTGCCTGAATTGGACGCAATAATTAAGCTTGTTTGTAAAAAAAAAAATCATGTTTCTACTCTGAATAAGTCTTAAGACTTCCTTTATTTCATACAAAGAGGTGATAATCGTCAACGTAGAGGTTTTTCTTTCCGTGTCTGGAGGTGGTGGTGATGCATTTTCATCTGTTTTCTAGCAGCCTGTCGTCATAGTTTTCCCTCCATGGCAGGAAAACAACATTTATAAACTCCTGCAGGTTAAACTGGACGAACCAAACACTTTGTTTTGGTGGTGATTTACTCTGAAAGACCCACTGTAATTGGACTGGGAACACTTACTAGCTTCTGAACAACACTTCAGTGTGAACAAGGGCAAGCTAATGTACGGTTTGTGGTTTTCACAGTTAAAACGTTAAAATTTAACCAGTTTTGACTCGACTCAAAGACGCCGTTGCAGATTAAAAATAGATATTAAAGGTAAATCAAAATGAGCACTTTTTATCTCAGTGTTGTGACTTTAAATCTTAATTTTGCCCCTTTTCCTCATAATTTTTAGTTTGTATCTTATAAAAGATGCACATGACATTGACTTTTTTCTTATCAATTTGACTTATCTTATATTTAGCAATTTTTATTTTTCATCTTTTTAATTTCTAATTTAGTTTTTTGATTCCTAGTATTTTATTTTACTTAGTAACATAAAAATTATTACATTATTTTATTTTTATAATAGTTTTAATTGTTAAGGTTTGCATTCAGAGGGAAAATAGTCAAATCTAAGTTTTCTTCTTCAGTGTCTTTCAGTTATTTGGAAAGTGGAGGAAATTGTTGTCATTCAGCAGCACATTTAAAATTAATTTACATAAAAGTCACGATTATAATTTCAAACTAAACTGTTCACAGTGAATTTGACAGTATGTCTTACAGCCAGCAGAGGGCGGTGCAACGCTGCAGACTGATAAAAACCTCCATCATAGTGTTGAAGTAACATCCAGAGAAGCATCACCTGACCAGGTGAGTTCCAGGTGTGATGATTGACAGGAGGCGGAGCTACAGGGTCACACAGGAAGTCAATAAGAGGAATCAGTGAAGAGCAGAAAAGCCTAAAAAGCAGAACAAAGCCGAGATGAAGAGGCTCAGCTGAGGTGAAGAAGCTCCACAGCAGACTGATGTGAGTTCAACATGCTTTCCCACCTGTGGATCAAACACAGGTGAGTCACGTGTTTCTGCTGTTTCCTCTGATTCTCCTTCAGAAACTCTTCAGGAGGAAAACTGAGACGTATGAATGATTCTGATTTAATTCATTCAGCAAACAACAAAACCTGAAGTACTTTAGTGTTTGAATGATTGAAGGCCGTTTAAAAGCCTTGAAAGGCTTTGAAGACCGTGGGTTAGTTTATGTGTCTTTATTTGTGTTTCTTTATTGTCATTTTGAGTCTGTGGTCATTTTGTTTGCAGTTATTTTGGGTGTTTTGCTGCAATTTTACATCATTTTGCATTAGTTTCTGTCTCTTTGTGGTATTTTTGTATCTCTGCTGTTGCTTCGGGTGTCTTTGCAGTCATTTTGTGCCTTTCTACAGTCATTTTGCATCATTTTGTGTCTCTTTCCGGTCTTTTTGTGCACTTTGTGGTTGTTTTGTTGCATTTTTTGAGTCATTTTTTGTCTCTATGGACACTTCTGATCCATTTTGCGTCTCTTTGCAGTCATTTTATGTGTCTTTGTGGAAATATTGCATCTCTTTGCTGTTGTTTTGTGTCCCTGCAGTCATTTTGCATGTCTTTGTGGTCTTTTTGTGTCTTTGCAGTTGTTTTATTCCTTTTTCAAGCTTCAAGTCGGTTTATCTCTGTCATTTAGCACCATTCTGTGTCCATGTGTGGTCATTTCATTGGTATTTTGGTGTCTCTTTACATTTGTTTTGCTTCTCTCTGCAGTCATTTTGTGTCTCTTTATGTTAATATTGCTTTATTCCTGTGAACCAATGAACCTTTTGAGGTTTTGTGAAACTGTTAGTCCGATATGAAGCATTTGCAGACACTAAAACCTGCTTATGTGTAACTTTACATGTGATTTAATGCAACAGAACTGAAGGCTGAGGTTATCTCTGTGCTGTGAGCTCCACAGTGTTTCTGTAAGCTTTACTTCGAGTCCAGAAGTCACAGAGTCTGTCGCTGATCTCTGACTCTGTTGGAAGAAGAACAAAATGAGCCACACTGAGCAGCAATAATACGTCTACTAGATAAATAAAGTGCAGATGGACGAGTCACATGGTGAACTGTCTGCCAGGGAAACTCATCAATGAGCTGATTACTGATGTCATATCCTCAGTGTGTGTGTTGGATGAAGTCATGGTGTGCACTTCACTGTCTGGTTTCCTCCTCGGAGACTCGGCAGCTTTTAAATCAGCACCGATGATGACGGACGCTGCAGAGAAACAGCTCTGTCCTCGTCTCTTGTCTGTTCTGGTTCATGAAAGCAAAATCTATCAGGGCAACACGTTGACATGTCATTTTAAAATATGTTTCAGGGTTTTTATCCATCAGAGAGATGCCTGCACCTCCTTTAATGTAATTTACATGTAAAGAAAACAGAAATTTAAAAGCCAAATCTCAGACTCATTAAAGTTTCTGCACTCGGCTGAGGTCAAAGTGTCGACATGGGTAAATGATGACGGACTGAAGAGACACTTGTTTGGAGGAAACTGTGACCTTCGTTGTATTTCTACATGGAACCTGCAGCTCTTTGAATCCTATCATCTCTTTATAGTTGATGCAACAATATAGAGAAGCCCATTTCTGTCTGTGAAAGAAAAAACAACACAAAATAGTTACAAAATAATAAACAAAAAGTCTAAATTATATAGTTATAGTCAGCATTATGAGGAAAAATAATATTAAACATGATTAAAACTAAAACTTAAGGTCAAAAAGTTTAATTTTAAAAAAAGTAAATAAAAATGAGCATGTTTATTATTTAGATTCTAATTTTAAAAGGTCAAAATTCTGAGGAATAAACGGCAAACTTGTTTCCCTCAGGACGAACCTTCCAAAACTGAGCTGACCCTAAGGTGTTTTATGTATTTGCTGGTAATTGGTAAAAACTATCAGGTGATAATACATAGAAGCTGATTTATGTCAGTCAAAAAGCCCAGATTTCAATAAAAATAAAAAGTCAAATCGCCAAAATTGGGTTAAGGAGCAAATAAAAAAAGAGTGATGTTATGATTTAAAATGAAGTTCTGATCGAAAAAAATGTCAAAAAACTGAGTTTAACTGAAAGGTAAATGGAATAAAGTAAAATCAACGTCAAAAATTCAAAATTGTGACATAAAAATGAAAGTATAAGTTGTAAAAGTAAAACTAAAGGGCAGTATTCAGTTCAATTCAAAGAACTTTTGTGTCTCTTTGTTGTCATTTCGTGTCTCCTTGCAGTCATTTTGAGCAACAAAAAAGGGTAAAATGCACTAAAATTGTGACATAAAATTGAAATTTTGAGTCTAACAATTAAAAAAACAAAGAGAAAGTCAGTTGTGATTGAAAAATTAGTCAAATATTATTTAATAAAGTCAGAATTTTGAAGAAAAACAACTAAATTCTGGATGAATTGGAACATGGGGATCCTGCAAAACTAAACAGATTTCAGAGCGTATTATGCATTTGTTGATAATTAGCAATACTATCATGCAAAATACATACAAGTCTTTTTCTGACAGTTAAAGAAAAAATAGGAAAACAAACTTTGATGTGATTCTAACACTGAAATGTTGATCGTGTTGTTGTCTTAATGTAAAACCTCAGTGTGAGTCCAGATTTCACTGCTGGCTCTCCGTCAAATCCTTTATGTGCTTGTTTACTCCTGTTTATAATGGAAAAAGGCTTCATATGCATAGAGAATCTATAGATGTATACAGCCTCTGAGTCGTGAGATAATCGGGGAAAGACTTCTCCTGCACTGGAGTTCGTAAACAGATAATGGACATAATGAGTCATAAACGGCAATTAAAGGAGAGTTTATGGCCTCTGGGCGCAGCAAAGACTCTTTATTTGTGTTTCTAACATGCAGGCGGTCAGTGAGAAAATACTGATGGGATTTTATATCTTAATTATAGTGTAATAGCAGCCTAATGTCATGCACCAGAAGAGCACAATAAATGTTTATTTTTGCAGCTTTAAACCTCCCAAAGCCAGACTTAACTCATGTTTCTGGGCCTCAGACTGCAGCTTTAAATCTAATCAGCAGCTGAGAGTTTAGTTTTGCAGGATCACAACATTAAAATTCATCCAGAAGGAAACTTTTTTCATCTGCTTAGCTGTTTTTTCCGCAGAAATTTAACTTTTTAATCTTCGAATTGAGCTTTTTTCTTATAATTTTGAGCTCTCGATGCTATATTTGACCAATTTTTTAATCACAATTAACCTTAATTCTTTATTTATAAGTGCCCCAACATGTTTCTTAAAATGCAAACATGAATGTGAACATTTGTTGTTGTTTTTTTTACTTTTTAAACTCATAATTTAAATTTTTCGTCACAATTTTGACCTATTATTAGTTTAATTTGACCTATTTTCTCATGATTCTGACAATGACTCATTATTTGCACTTTTTTATTTAACATTTACTCAATTAATTCTTCTTTTTTTTGACTTGTACACCATAAAACCTGATGGAACTTTTTTGTTGTTGTTGTTATTTCAGTGGTAATGTGTTGGCATGCATTCGTTTTAATCAGTTTAGGTCAGAAATAAATATTAAGCTGACACAATCTTATGAAAACATCTCAAAAATGTTTAACTTTCACTTCAAACTCAGCTTCTCTCTCCTGTTTGTTTGCATTTTGAAGTGATAAACCGACATCTTTACCTGCTGCTGCTTTTTTAAAAGGAGAAATTTAACAAACTTGTGCATGCAGAGTTTGATTTCAGCATCAGTGTGACTCCACAGTGAGATCACTGCTCTGCTCACGTTTTAGGTTTTAAATGGAAACCGATGGAAGCAGGATTACGGTCGCTGTTATAAACCGCAGAGAACAGTTTGTCTTTTCCTGAATAAAAGTCATTTATAGACACAGAGAGACACGACGGCGGCCATGTTTGTGTGTTTTCGTCCACCTCTCAGGCCTCAGATGAAAAACTCATTCCCCGAACTAAAACGATATTTCAGCGTCCCGAGTTTCCGAGTCACGTTTTCCAACAAGTCGTTATGTGAAGATCGGAGAGGGAGGAAGGGATAAACAGAAGTGGACACACATAGCTCTTTGTGCCTTGGCATAAAAACATCATTTATCTTCTGAAATTCCTGTATATTTAATAATAATTAAATGGAAATGTGTCTTCAAGATACCTTGTTACAGACTAAAGTGGAGTTTTTAACTGATTTACTCAGTTTCATCACTTCTGACAGTTGGAGAAGTCTGGACCATGGTTGGTTCACATCATTTGGTAATGAGTGTCTCTTTGCAACCATTTGGTGTCTCTTTATGGATATTTGAGTCTGTTTTTGGTTATTTTCTGTCTCTTTGCAGCCATTTTGTCTGTCTTTCTGGTCATTTTTGCATCAGTTTGTGGTAATTTTGGATCTCTTTGCAGTTGTTTGCAGTCATTTTCTGTGTCTTTGTGGTCATTTTGCATCACTTTGCTGTCAAGTTGTATCTCTTTGCAGTTGTTTTGCATCTGGGATATGTGATGTTCAACTCAGATTATTTGGTAATATGAACATTTTACAGATTTAGACTGAAACCTCCCAGAACGCTGCGTTTGCCCCAAAATAATCCAACACGTTTGATACTTACCAGTTAAAATCTGAATGTTTATGATTGAAGTTTCACTATAATTACATCCAAACATGTTCAGCTCACTTTTTTATTATTTGACCTTTATTTTACCAGGTAAAAATGTTTGAGAAACCAGTTCTACTTTGCAAACATGACCTGGCCAAGAGGTACCAGCAGGAACAAATACACATATAAAATCACAGACACAAACAGACATATAAATATAACATAGAACAAAAGTAAACAGGCCAACAAGTGAAAAGAATAGAACTCAACCATATGCATTTGTTTCTCGCCAAACACCAGTTCTGCAAAAGTCCAGATTAGGTTCTGTGGTAGTTTTTAAACACGAGCTGCTACTGTTCTTTAACTGCTTACAATATCTGCAAATGATTAGTCCAGGATGGCTAAAGGTAAAACAACCAAATCATTTAGTTGTTGGTTGTTTCAATACCTCAATATAGTTAAATAAATAATTCAAAATGATAAAAAGATATGATTTCACAGGTGGACCTCATTAAGCAGCTGGTGAGAGAACATTTATTTATTTGTTTCAACATTAGACTAACTCAGCTCTGTTGTTTTTGTAATGTGCAGACTGACACTGAAAACCTGCTTGGAATTACTCTGCAGTTTGGATTCTGTCTCCTGCATATGGACTGTGATGATTTTGTTCTATGGAGCAGGAGGGGAAAAAAAGAAAGACTTAATTTCCTCTTTAAAAGCTGCAGGAACAGATTAGCGCAGATTTACACGCTCAGGCTGCCAGACGTTCGCTGCCGGGTTTCCACTGAACTTCTGGTTTTCTTTGTCTCTCCATTAAGTCCTTTTGTTTTACTGCCGTGACACTGATATTCCAAAGAAAACTGTCCAGATAAGACACCTGCTGGTCACGAATGGACCAGTCGGATCCTCCCGCTGCTGCCAGAATCCCAGTTCATGTTTATTTCCATGAAATGTCAGACTGTCAACAGGTTTGCAGATCCAGGAACTGAAAATGAAAAGATCCCTAATGACAAACTTTGAATTAATGTGACAGATGGATCACAACATAATCTCTGCTGATTTAACTCATTGTTCCGTAGGGGATTTAAAATTTCCTGTTACATGTGATCTACCTATTACAGAAATGGACGTTCAGCAGCAGAAACCAAAACAGAAAACAAACAAGAATCGGATGCAGGATTCTTTAAAAGATCTCTAACTTTACATCAGGAGTCTTTTGCTTCCCTCAGTGAAGACGGATCTCTGACGTCTCTCCTGTCCACACATGTGAACCATGAGAAGCCGTAAAGGGAGAGAACAAATTATACGAGCAACATGTGGAGGATCTCGTTTGTTTTCACTGATCTCAGTGTTGCTGCTGGCTCACCAACAAGAGTCTATACCGCCTTGGAATTCAGCTTTGACTGCTGGATGCCAACATCCATATATTTAAATTCTAACCAGCAAGTAGCAAAAACCTGGTGAGGTCTGATGGTCCGACATTTAGACACAGGGAAGACCAGCTGACCCCAGAGGATGAAGATTTACCCCTGAGCAACATTTCAGTTCATGGCAAGGTATACTGAAAACAAATGGACGCATACACTGATCAGGCATAACATCATGACCACCTGCCTAATACTGTGTTGGTCCCCTTATGTGCTCAAAAATGCTCTGAACCATTGGACATGGACCAGAGGACCTCTCAGGGTGTCCTATGGGGTCTGGAACCAGGACGTTGGCACTGGATCCTTTGGGTGCTCTGGCTTGTGCAGTGGGGCCTCTGTCAATCAAACTTGTTCCACTGCATCCTGTTGATGCTTGATCACAATGGGGTGTAGGAAGTTTGGAGGTCAAATCAACATGTTGGGCCATTGTCATGTTCCTCAACATGTTCCTGATTGTTTGAGGTTGTTTCCATGTGGTGGGGTGCATTTTCCTGTGGGGGTAAGAAAGGGACATTTAGGATTTCCATTTGCATGAGGGAGTGTGTTTGTTGTGGGACAATGTTTATTTGGGTGTCTAAGTCTCATCAACACGGATGCCAATGCATTTTCCTGTGAGAGTAGGCCAGTGACATTTGGGATTGCCTTTTCCATGGATAGCTGTGGCTCAGGTGATAGAGTTGTCCACTGATTGTAAGGTTGGCGGTTCGATCCCCACCCCCTCCACATGTCGAAGTGTGATTCGGCAAGACACTGAACCTGAAGTTGCTCCCAATGGCAGGAGGCACCTTGCATGGAAGTCTGTTGTTATTGCTGTGTGAATGTATGTATGAATGGGTGAATATGAAACACAATGCAGTGCAGACCATTTACCATTTGCATGAGGGAGTGTGCTTGATGATGTTTATTTGGGTGTCTACGTCTCATGGATGCCAAAATCCAAGGTTTTCCATCAGAACACCACATAGTGCCAATATGATTAATGTTATTCACTTCACCTGTCAGTGGTCATAATGTTGTGGCTGTGTACACTAAAATATTTGGCAATATATAAGATAAGTTATGGGGTTTTTTTATGCCTCTGCACTGATGACAACCGAAACTGTTGCAGGTTGACAGTCTGAACGATTCTCGTGAACACCTTGAAGGAATTTATTCAAATTTGGCACAAAGTTCCCTTGGATTTAAGGATGGACTGATGGTTTTTGGTCATACTCAAGATTTTACAGGCTAATTATGACAACACTACATACAAACGTCTAGCAGGATAATGATCTCGGTTAACTGTCTGGAGAGGATTTCTTCAAAAGTGTTGTGCTGTGGACATAATTCTAGATATGCGATGGAGTTGGAGAGACAGTCAGATTAATACTTTTCATTCATGATCCATTCCGACTGTTGCCACCATCCATCATGTACAAGCAGATTTATTTCAGTTTTTCATGATGGAACAAACGTCTTCATCTCGTGGCACAGGGCCTCCGGCTAAATTGAATCCATCCCATTACGAACCCATTCAAATCCCATCCCTGCCTTTGAACTGCTTTTACTACTCGTCCTAATCACCAGCAGCGCTCTCCCCGTCTCATGCATCATTACCAGAACTGGAGGGACGTTTCCAAAAGATGAGCTCTGCCGCCGTTACTGTCCATCAAATAAAACTCAATGCACCGCAGCCACCTCGCTTGTAACCATATAGTTTTTTTTTATTATTATTATTTTTCCACTGCAGCTCCAATCATGTCGTCGTGGAGCCGCTCCGTCATCATTATCTAAAAACCAAAGCACAGCTGCCTTTATGTCCAATTAGGGGTGGAAATTATCTCCAGTTAGTTCAACACTGGTTACACACAGAATGACCTAAAGTGTTTTACGATGCCATTGGAGTAGCAATATGCACTGACCAAAAATTACAGCACTGAATAGAGGTTTCATTCACTAGAAGGGAGGGAGGATTTAAAAACTTGAACCGTCCAGGTTTACAATGGACGGATTGGTTTGCAATGTTAACATTTCTCTGAATCATTTTTAATCCTCTTGTAAAAGCACTGTCGGAAATATCTTTGTTTTGTTTTAAACGGCTATCTCCTAAAAATTGCGTTCCCATAAAAACTAATTGCAGGGAAAACACGGTTTGAAGGAAACATAATCGTCTTTTAGCAGCATGATGAGGAAACATCAATTTTTTAGCATGTGTTTGCTTTTGTTGCCTATGGGGTAATGTGCGCCCACCATCCACCCCGACCTCCTCCCTCCTCTTGAATGCACAGTGTTTTCGTATCCATTACGGTAAATTGTCATTTTTAATCAGTAATTTTAATCATATTTACATAAAAATGCACTGTAAATATCTTCTTCTAAACTCCACTTGATAATTACCTACATTCATCTTTATCCTGTGACAATCTGCCGTGAGAAAGTTAACAAAGTTGATGTTATCATACATTTAATTAGAATTCTTTGCAAAAAAAATCTGCACTAGAAAATAAAATGAAGCCTTACAACAATCACAGTTAAGGTGTCATGACTTTAGAACTTGTAACCACATTTATATGTGTACACAGATGCATCAATTTAACAGTTGTTTCCTAAAAAACTATATTCCTATAAAAACTAAATTGCAACAACACAACACGTTTTGAAGGAAACATAATGACCAGACTCCATTCTATCGGCAAAATCAGAAACATTTAATTATGTACCATGTATTTGCTTTTCTTGTCTATATTGATGTGAACCCTGGTCTCTGGTGTAATGTGCGCCCACCATCCACCCCGACCTCCTCTTACCAAGTATACAGTGTTTTCTGCATCTGTTTAACTCCAGCTGCTCCAAAAACTATGAATAATATCCACATCAAAAATCTGTATTTTAATAAATGGTAGTTTTAATTGCAGTTAAATTTGCCATTATGTGAAAGAAAAATTGGTTATATTTGGGATTTCTTAAAGGTAAATAAGTTTTTGCACTGCTATTTTACAGATGTAACTGTTTTGATAAATTTCAGATAATTTGTAGTACAATTTGATTGTTAAAAAAAAATCAACAACCAGAAAAAACAAACAAAAAAACACAGGCTAAAAATATCATTCTTTTGCAGACATTTGCTATTATCTTTGAACATTTCGGTGTTACACTGTTGTGTCATATTTTTGTGCTACTGTTGTTGCCAGATTATTATGTTTATTGCTATTTTTTATTGTTTTTTTTTTTACAGTGCAGGTCACCTTAAGATGTCTGTGGACTCATGAGAGGACATACAAAGTATTAAGAAGCTGGTTTTAATGTTGTGGCTGATCAACGTTCACTCCATCACTGTCGCTGAGGTTGTTCTGATGCTTTTAATGCAAATCCAGCTGCACATTTGCGCCCTCTGGTGGTCGCCGTGACATCACTGTTGCTGTTTGTAATGTAATGAAGTTTTATTTAACATCTCTGATACGAACTCAGACGTGTTTGATTGAGGGAGAAACAGGCAAACAGTGGGAACCTTTCACCTGGGAACCATTAACCTGACAGCTGTGTTTCCGGTGGACGAGGCTGGGACGGGAGGGGTGGGGAAGGCTTTAGGGGTTGCGCGAAGCAGTCATGTGTCCCCAATAAATGTGTTCCCCCTCAGCCAGATGTGCAGGTTTGCACTGATGGTTTTAACAGCTGTGAGTGAAATATGCATCGCTAATGTAAGACAGAGAGCTGCTGTGTGTTTCAGCAGCTGTCTCCTAATATAGTTGTGTTTTTTGTGTCGCACAAACACGAGTTGTGATGATTTTCTACTCTAATTTTGACATAAAATGAATTGGTAACAATTTTGATAATTTGTAGATAATTTGCATGCTTTATCAGGGAAAAAAAAAATACTAAACATTTTCTGGTTTTAGTTGGAAGCTTTGCTGGATTTCTGATATTCCAAATAAAATGACTGATATTTTAAAAAATGAAATTAAGACACCAATTTAATTTCAGTTCAGTTTTAATTAAACAGCACAAATTCACAACATATGTCATCTCACAGTGCTTAACATTGGAAGGTAGAGACCTTATGAGATGGTGTCTCCCTTTTATTTCAGGTCATTCAGGCAATTTGCTTGTTCGAAAAGTGACTATGAAGCTCATGTTTTTAAATGAGGCCTTTTAGTGAATCATATCTGTGATCCATCAATCTGGAGTCATGCAGCTTAAATTTAGGATTTCCTGCTCTGACTTGCGACTTTTGTGTGAATCTCTGTGCTCGATATGATCTGAATATGTTTCTGATCCCTGTCCCGGAATTATTTTTAACACTTTTCCCTTCTGAAGCGCTACATTTAGGAAGGAGTCAGTAGGAGGATGCCGGGGTTGATGGTGGGTGTATAAAACTCAACAAAAGCACTGACATCACTTTGGTTTATTTTTAGGAAAGATGTTGGTTTTAATTAAATGTAAATAAGCATGTTGTCTTGTCACTGTGAACGTTTAACCCTCTGAACCTGAAGACATTTGTGGGTGTTTATTGCTCCCGGTACATTTTGACTCACTGTGGACTCATTTTCCACTGCAATTTAAAGTCCTGCACATCTGTAGAAACGGTATATCCACGGCATTATGATACAGTTATGCCATGAATCATGAAAAGAATAAAATTTTGTTTCTTTGATTATGTATTGTACTAAAATTGAAAACACTGGAATCGACATGTAAGACATTTTCCAAGTGCCCACAGGTGATACTAAATACTGGAAAATAGTGACTCTAAATACTATAGTTATTTTACTATTTACCTTTTTTAACTTGTTCCCTGCAGACTTCACCTTTAGGCCAGTGAGTGAAGATTTTTTTTTAGAGAATTGCGTGCAAACTGTTTATTTTTGGCAAATGTTTGAATGGGTCATGGAAAAAGTGATTTTAGTTTTGCCGCAGAACGGCACATCTCAGATGAGTAGTTCAATGACCGACTTTCTCTGTAAAGATAAGATGCCCTTTAAACCTGCGGGCAGGTTTTGAGGTTCAGAGGGTTTAATAATGTTGGAGTTACCACATGTGGATGTTGTAGTGCCAGATCAGGTGTTCTGGCAGAAAAGCTGTCTTTTCTTGACATGCCCAATGGTAATCAGTGCTTTCTTGTTTTATAATTGAAGCCACTTTCCTTCAGAATGTATTTGTTGTTGCAGTTTGGTTGAACTTGAATGTAAAGAGACGATGATGGTCGCCTTTTAGCTTCTTGCTCTGGTCAGTCCTGGCAGCTCTGTTTTTACACCTTCACACACCGTTTGAATGGGAGAAGCAGAAGAATTTATCACGTCATAAATCCATGTTTTGAGATTGTGCAGAGGCAGCTGGTCGACGGTCGACATGCCTGAAAACAGGAAGCAGATTCAGATGGAGAGTCGACACTTTGATTCAGCTCCACTGTGTCCACCAGCCAAAAATATGCAACAGTTAATACACACAAACAAACCGACAACTCAGCATCTGGGCTCAGACTGGTTCTCAGGTCTTATAGCACAGCGGTTTCCAACATGGGGGTCCGGACCCCTTCAAAGAGTCACATGAGAAATCAGAAAGAGGATTAAATTTAGAAGGGAAAAAACACAAAAACATGTGCACCATAAACAAACATGATTTACAGTCTGTTTCAGGATAAACAAACTGATGAAGATCAATGATGCAGTGAAAGACTCTGCAACAGAAACTTTATCTTGTGAAATATTGCATAGTTTTGTAACATCGAACAATGAAACGATGTTTTAAAAATCACATGAAAAGACTCTTTTTACAACCGTCCAACTTACAGTTAAGACATGGACGTCACTGCGTTTAGGAACTGCTCTGGAGTCAGTAGGAGGAGGTCGGGGTGGATGGTGGGCCAACAAAACCCAACAAAAGCACCCAAAGCACACAGGTTAAGGTTCAAAATAGTGGATTCCTTTTTTTTGGATTCCAGACAGTTTCTGTGTCATTTGTGCCAAGATCTGAGTAGCTTTGGACAATGTTTTGAGTGAATTTGGCCATTTTTTTTTAAATTTGGAAAATAACTGGAGTAATTTTAGAACTATTTGTGTCATTTTAACCAAATTGTGACTCATTCTAGAAAATTATTGAGTCATTTTGGAGAGGTTTTGAGTAGTTTTTGATAAATCTTGAATCACTTTGAACAAATACTCTGTCCTTCTTGACAGTTCCAGGTCATTTTGTACAGGTTTTGAGCAATTTGGACAGATTTCAAGTAGTTTTGGACAATTTGTAATCTTTGTCTTTTGTCAATTTTTGCATAATTTTGAACAATTTCTAGTAATTTTGAACAATAGTTGAGTCATTGTGAAAAGTTTTTACACTATTTAGGACAAGTTTTGAGTAGTGTAGATAGCTTTTGGACAATTTAGACAAGTTTTTGTCATTTTTGACAATTTTGGCATCATTTTTGGACAATTCTGAACAGTTTTCAGGCATTCTGGACAGCTGTCAAGTCATTTTGGATGGTTTCTGATTACGTTCAGACAGATTTGAATAATTTAGGATAAATCTTTGTATATTCTGCATCATTTTGGACCATTTGAGTCATTCTGAACAATAACTGAGTCGTTCTGGAATCATTTTTGTCACTTTTGACTAATTTGTGTCATTTTGGACAGATGCTGTTAAGAAGATGTCTGTTCCAGGTGGCTAATTCCTGTGTTTAAATAACAAATTATTCATATTCAATATACGCTGGAGATTGGAGAATGCACAGTCAGCCCGACCCACAGAGACGCAACAGACACATTAATGGGAAATCCAGCAGGTTGGAATAAAGCAGAATGATCCTTTCACACACTACAAAGATGTGTTGAGCCAAATACTTCGCCTCCGTGTTGCTGTTTCCTTCACACAGGATGTTTAAAGTTGTCCAGCGAGCGAGACAGATTTAGCTAATCATCATGCTGCCCGGCAGGTGAAGTAAATATTAGCTAAAAGGCTGTTTCCCTTTCAGGCTTTACACTCAGATTAAAGCTTCAGCTCCTTTCAGACTGATGTCCTCGTGTCACCTCTGAATGATTCTGCAGGTATCAGAGCACAGAGACTCACTGTTCGCCGAGTTTGGAGGTTTGGATGCGAAGCGTTTTTAGTGTCAGTGCTGACTTCCAGTGTGAGGCAGGTTTTCCTGTTGTGTGGATGTTTAAAAGTAGCACCAACAGGCAGATTAATGATGGGTAGTGATCGCAGCTACAGTGCAGATTATTCATCCTGATCTAGTGCAGATCAGGAGGAATATTTCAGTCTTCAAGTCTGGATTCTAACAAGTGGCTGCACTGTGCTTTGATTCACTCATTAAAGCAGGAAATTCCTTCCTCCTGGTCGGTGATGTGTGTTTATATGAGAAATATTCTTACTTTGGATATAAAAGAAAGTCTGTGAGCTGATCGAGGGGCAGCAGCCTCGGATGATGAGGTGTAGAAGGAAAAAGTCTGTTTACATTTGATTTTTATATGAAATGCAAACTTATTTATATGACCTGTAAAGAGGGAAGGCGTCAGATAATATACAGTTGAAAACAGATGAAAACCTCTCTGGAGTCTGGAGTGTTGGATGATGTTTCAGCTCCATGATGAAACCGAAGTGCATGAATCAAACTGAGGAAAGAGGGCAGAGGAGGATGAAAACTGAGTTGTCTGCGTTGGTTATACCTTCAGCTTGTTTTGGACGACGTTGTGATGTCTTACTGTGAGAAAAGAAGGTATGCAACCATAAAGCATTCTATTAAACACCTGATCACCATCTAAAGCCACACCAAACAGGATTAACGTCACAGTGAAGGTGGTGGATAAAACATTATTTCAACTTGCTTTCACCCTCTGAACTCCAAAAACTTCCATTTGGTATAAAAGGCATGTTATTCTTTAAAAATCACCCAAATTGCTTTAATCAATAGACTGAAAAACTGTAAAAGCAGACAGAATCATCAGACTTTCAACTTTCCAACAGTGCAGACATGCTGTGTCTTCTAATCTTAAAATCAGGATATTTTACCAAAATCATTTTCTTCTCCACGCCTGATTTAAAAATTAGCAAAAATGAGCAGCTTGCACAAACCTAATTTTTAAAAAAAGAATAGATAAATAAAATTCTGCTCAAAAATTTCAGTTTCTGAGTCATTTTGATCAATTTTTGAATAATCTGGGACAACTTTTAGTCAAATTTCAGCTGAACTGCAGGCTGTGTTTCCACAGAGCAGAGAGGAAACACGTATAGAAGCATATTAAAAATTAAAATGGTAAAATATCTTCAGTATGTGACCTTTTTTTGGTACTTGGAAAAGAAAGAAAGAAATTCCACTTTATTTTTCTTTTTTGATTTATAGCATTATAACTGTGTCATACTGGACAGAGTTCTCTCTACTTCTAGTCATAGTTGTTGTGTTTCCATGGAGGTGCAGGACTTCATATTGCAGTGAAAAATGAACCCACAGTAAAGAAAAATGTCACAGGAGCACAAAACGTCCAGAAATTGCCTGGGCTTCAGAAGATGTGACTCCAGACAAGATTTAAGTTTAATCTGTAATTAGTACTGAATGGAAAAACTCAGGACCAAATTAAAAACTCTCAGTTCATACATTGTGATATCGTGAGATGCCATTTGAATAGCATGCCAAGTGACTTTGGGGCTTGGCAGCTTTGTTGCCGTTGGTATGTGAGTGCAAAATATTGTAAAGCGCTTTGAGTACCCCTAAGGTAGATCATAACTCTAACTCTGACCATTTGTCATGTTATTTAAATGTATAAAATGACTTGCATTTTGACTTTTTGCCAAAAATACAGTCCAGACTACAGGGTATTTAGTTTAGGAACATTAGAGTCGCCTCTCTGCCTTTATGCAGATGATGTGATTCTGTTGGCTTCCTCAGTTTGGGACTTTCCCAATGCAATGAAAGTCAGACACTCTAGTTCTGATGCCACTGTTCTCTGCTGAAAACTGGTGGATTACTACCTATGGGTTGGAGGTGAGTTTCTTCCCAAAAAGAAGAAGTTTAGACACAGTGGTGCAACATTAAGACTCGTTTGTATTGTTTTTTCAGTTTGTAGTTGATTTTAGTGACTTTATGTATGACAGTTTGTATCTGTTTCTGGTCATTTTGTGGAGTTTTGAGTAATTTTGCATCAGTCTGTGGTTGGTCTAAGCCTCTCTGTAGTAGTTTGCATGCATTTCTGGTACTTTTGTGTCTCTTTGAATTAATTTTGAGTTTGATATGTGCACCTGTGTGGTAATTTTGAGTGTCTTTGTAGTGCAAGTCTTTTTGTGGTTGGTTTGCATGTTTATTGTAGTCATTCAGAATCACTGTAGTTGTTTTGACTTATTTTATGTCTGTGTGTGGTCATTTTGAGTCTCTTTGTGGTCACTTTGAGTCTTTCTGCAGTTGATTTCCTCTCCTTGTGGTTGGTTTGAGTCTTCATGTGGTCATTTTGAGACTCCTCTCTTTCTGGCTTTAAGAGTTTTGCTGACATTGAACTGGACTCTTGTGACGAACAAGACAAAGCTCTCAGTTTACCCGTCAATCGACTTTCCAACCCTCACGAGCTCTGGGGTGGTCGCTGAAATAATGAGATTCAAGATACGAGCAGCTGAAATGAGTTTCCTCTGTAGGGTGGCTGCATTCAGACTTGGAGATATTTGACATCTGAGCCAGCTGAGGTGGTTTGAGCGGTTTGAGTGACTTCCTTTTGAGGTTTCCTGGGCAGTTGGAGGAGACACCAAGGTAGACCCACAACTCTATGGAGGGATTATATATCTCATCTGGCCTGAGAACGTCTCAGGATCCCTCAGAAGTAGCTGGAAAACGTTACTGAGGAGAAGAACATCTGGAACGACCTGCTGCTACTGTGACCTGACTCTGGATGAAGGGAGAAAATGAAAGTAAAATGTCCGTGTCTTATATTTTCATTCAAATTAAGCAATTTTACTGCACATTTAATAGTGTTCGTGTCTTCTTCAGCTTCAGTTCCGCACTGACTGACATTTATCAGACAGAATCAGCTGTTCATGCACATATACTGTAAATCACCTGCATAGTTCTGGCCGCTGGTGTTTGACAAACAGAAAAGACACATTTTCCCTGCAGGATGTAGAAGATCTGAGTCTCCTGGTGATGAAGATGCCGTTGGATCGCTGCTGGGCCTGCATTACGTCACTCCTCTGCACCGTGTCCTTCCAGCAGAGCTTTTTCTTCCAATATTTAGTTACCAGATCCCCCGATGATAAAATAAACCCACATTTACAGATGTGATTCAGGAGCTGTCGGTGTGGAGCTGCTCCCGTTGGCTCCGGCACACAGAGGCACCGTTGTGTCTTTAACGAGCTCGCTTCTCACATGACGGACCGAGTTTCACGTTTGGATCGCGAACTGGAACCACTTAGGGAGTCCAGCGTCAGAGTCGGGACGCAACAGGAGTCTTTAAGCTGCTGCTGTTTCAATATGAGTCGATGTTTAGATGCAGATTGATGTCAGAATACATCTAACCCAGTTCGTGAACATCATCGCCTCAGAAATCCCTCACAAGACGACACAGTTTTATTACTTCTCTCATTTTAAACTCAAATAATCCAGATTTTCCATTACGTGAGGAACAATGACGACTATAAACTCTGAGCTCTACAAAGAGTCCATTTCTGAACTTAATTCTGCTTTCAAGGGTTTTTTCCGCCCGCTGCTTGTTCTGATATTTGTGTAACGTCTCCCACTCCTCAGATCTTTGTCTTTCTGCATAACTCGGATTCTCCTTCTCCGTCTGCGGCTGAATAGTTTGAATTTTAACAGAGGAAAATCCTCTTCCTCCTCTCCGCTGCTACAATGAAGGCTTTCAGCTTCCTGGGAACGTCCAGCAGCTGCCGAGTTCTCATGCGTCATTTTTCCTCGCTGACCTGCATGTCTGTGCTTCCATGTTACACTGATGGTGAGGAAAATTCAACACCTAAAAAACATCATGTCAACCAGAGTGAAACTGAATTTAACTAAACTAAACAAATGTTACTTCAGATTCCTGTGTCTGTTTACTTTGGACTGGAACTGTTGGACTATATTGTTACAAAGAGACACGAAACAACTGCTAACATTGCTGAGTTTTGAGTCTCTCTTCGTCTCTGTGTTCATTTTTCAGTTTGTAGTTAATTTGAGTGTCTTTATGGACAGTTTGCATGTGGTTCTGGTCCTTCTGTGTAGTTGTTTTGAGTGATTTTGCACCTGTCTGTGGTTGTTTTGAGTCTCTTTGTGGTTTTTTGCACCAGTTTCTGGTATATTTGTGTCTCTTTGAAGTCATTTTGAAGCTTTATGTGGTTGTTTTAACTCTTTTTTAGTTAATTTGAGTCTTTTGTGGCTGGTTTACATGTTTTTGTAGTCATTTTGAGTAACTGTGACTTATTTTGCATCTGTTTTTGGCCATTTTGTGTCTTTTTTTTAGTTGCCTGGAGTTATTTTACAGCTGTTTTGAGAGATCTGTCTGTGCTTGTTTTGAGTTTGCATTTGTACCTGGTATTTTTGAAGTAATTTTAAGACTCTTTGTGGATATTTTGAGTAATTTTGCAGCAATCTGTGGTCATTTTAAGAGTTTTTGTGGCTGGTTTGTGTGTTTTTGTTGTCATTTTTGAGTCGCTGTGTGCTTGGTTTAAGTCAGTTAGTGGTTTGTTTGCATGTTTTTTGTAGTAATTTGATTCTCTTTGTAATGAGTTTGTGTCTTTTTGTAATGTTCTCAACTCTCTTTGCAGTTGTTATTCACTCTTTGTAGTTGAGTTTTGTGGATTTGTATGTTCTTGTATTCACTGTGAGTCTCTTTTTTAGATGTTTTAAATCATTTTACATCTGTCTACTGTTGGCTTGAGTCTCTTTGTAGGTTGATTTGTCTGGTTTTGTGGTCATTTCTGAGACTTTTCCTCGATGTTTTGAGTCATTTTGCATTCGTGCAGTTGGTTTAAATCTCTTTGTCTTTGGTTTAAATGTCTTTGCAGTTAATTTGTATGGCTTTGTAGTCATTTCTGAGACTCTTTGTAGTTGTTTTCTTTCTTTGTGGTTGATTTGCATGGTTTCGTGGTCTTTTCTTTTAATCTTTCTGGACATTTTGAGTCATTTTGCATCTGTCCGTTTCATCTCTTTGTGGTTGGTACGTGTGTTTCTTTGTAGTTGTTTGCTGGCCATTGTGGCTGATTTGCATATATTTTGTGCATTTTGAGTCTCTTTCTAGATGTTTTTAGTTGTTTTGCATCTGTCTGGTCATTTTATCGACTTTCCAATAAGAAACGATAACTATCACATCAAACGGAGGCCCTCTGACCTCCTGGGCTCCTGTAGGTCCTTCTGTTAATCCGTCCGTGGATAAAGGTGTGATCAGAGATGAATAGAGTATTTATGTCCAGGGCCGCCGTCCAAACGGGGGCTGAAAACGTTTCTGTGACATTTGAGTAACTTCACAAGCATCTGTGTGTCGGCCCACTGGGAGTCTTTTCCCAGAGCTTTACTCAGCCAAAACAAAGGCTGCCCCCGTCGCTGGAGTCCGTCCAGCCCCACAGCTGGACGTCATATCGCTGAGACAATTTTAACCTTTAACAACGCAGATGAAATATTTCCTCAACAGCCAGACGGAGCAGACGGGGAGAGCCAGAGGATTATTAAACCTTTGAAATCCTCCCCGCTGTCTCTGTGTCCATCTTGTTCTCAATTATTCAAAGATAGATTTGTCACATTTTCAACATGTGCAGTGGATTTCTGTCTCGTCTCTGTTGTCCTGTACTTTCTGTCAGAGGTCATGTTTTCCACCTCTGGCTGCTCCAGGTTTCTGTCCTCCAGCCTTTTATGAGACGAGAGGTTAGGAGCCCCATATGGTGAAGGAATGATGGAGGGGAGGATGAAAAGAAAAGCGCAGCGCGTCTGTGATGGAGGCAGAGAATAAAAGACAAAGGTAGGTAGAAATTTTTGTGCGCCTTGTAAAATCTGCCCCCACATCCCTCTCCTTTCGCCTCTCTGAGGGGTGATAGCTGCGTGGTTTCTTGATGTTCTTCCAGCGTCTCTCTGAGATGGACAAACCAGAGTTTCAGGGCCGCTCGGTGGCTGACGTGCACAGTTACAACCAAAACAAAGACACACAACAACAAGCACAAATACAGTCAGTTCCCACGAAGGAAAAGACGCAAGTAAACGTCAAGACGGTCGTCTTCATGTACAAAGTTGCCGTTTGTGTAGATGTGCAAGTGTGAGTGTACAAGTGAAATCCTGTAACTTATACTCCTCTGCATCCATGCAACAGCTTCAGACACTTTACACAAGTAAGATTTCTGCACACAGTACATATGAAGTTAGGTTATAAGTTAAACTATCCGCTAAAATGACATGAGTTTAGACAAAATTTCATTTTCATGCAAAATTGCTCCACGATTCATGACTGCAGCTTTGTAAATGTTTGATAATTCAAATTTATTATTGGCTGAGAGGTTTGTTGAGGCTGTGGTGGCGTTTCTTACATTGTGGGGTGTTTTTTGTTGTTGTTGTTGTTTTTCACCAACTGCTCATATAATTTAATCAAGAAAATGGCCAGCAAGTTGATCATTAATTCAATGGGCCTAAAGAAAGGTTAAATATTTGACCAGCAGCAGTAAAACACTGCTTTTAAATAAATGCATCCATTGTGATCTTCTAATATTCTAATATTTAACAGTGTTTCAGTTACAGAGGCCAGTTTCCCACTACTTTTAGGTACTTTTATTTTTAGTATTATATATATATATAAATTATATTTAGTATAGTACATTTGACTGATAATGCTTCAATTTATTTGTTTCAAAAAAAAAGAATAAACAAAAAAACATGCAGAAAATTCTTATAAACAAATCAAACAAATATCCTTCTTCATTAATATATATGATCATAATTGTCTGATAATCAATGATAAGTCTGATAATTAATGTTTATTCTAATCAAATGATCAGGTTCCAACTCAACAACATTCAACACTGTTCATAACTACTTCAGTAACATTTTCAATGCAGGACTTTTACTTGTAATTGAGTTTTTCTATAGTAGGGTTTTATAGTATTTGCAGGTAGCTTGGGGTCTAGTTATGGTCTCATACAGACTGAAGGTGAGGTTTAGCTTCATAATCTCAACTCAGAATGTATTTAATCACATCGACACACATCATTTGTCTTTCCTGTCTCATCAGGAAACTGCAGGAACTTTGCAGAGAACATTAAGGTTTAAACTCTGAAGCCAGCATGTTCATGAATCAGTTGAAAATCCATCATTTTAGCTGATTATTCACAGCCCCCACAGATTTACATGACACAAAATATAAAGATATTCAATATTTGAAGCATCTGAATGGTTAGTTTAATGAAGACAATCCTGAATTACATGAAATCCTAGAGGATATGTAATTTAAAGGCAACTTAGTGACATAAAATCACAAACATCTGCTAGAGTCAGCAGCTCTACTTTTATTGCTTTTCTTTCTAATGTATAATTTCTAATTAGGATTTATTCTTATTTATGTGGTTTTCTTGTTTTAATTTTCTTTTTAAAATTTATTTTACAGTTTCTTTTCTCAAAAATAGCAAATGTCTGTGGTGTAATATCACATATGTAATGACTAAATGTTGGATGCTGGTCTTTACTCTCTTTTATTTATTTGCATTTTACATTATCAGGTAAAAAAAAACCTCAAGACTAAGGCTAAGAATTTTAATTTCCTGTACAGACAGTCAGCCACAATAACAAGCAATTGATTGATATTTAAAATTAATTAAATACAGTAAATGTTTTCCTGTATATGTTTTTTCTATGTATTTCCAATTTGAAAAAATGCAGAAAGGTAATGTTCACTGTAAAACCAACTCCGTTTCTTTCCAAATCTGTGTAATAGTTACAGCTAATCACTGCCATCCCTGACTGAGACCAAATATTTCCTGATATTGGCTCTGATTCTTTATTACCAACCAACATTTCACACATTTCTCCGTCTGACGCTGGAGAATGTGAAGCAGCTCCACATGTGTCCAGCTTGGCAGCAGCAGATTGGTGGTTTTATGTGGCTCCAGCTGTACTGAGTGTGATGAAGGTGAGGAGGTCGACCGTCCTTTCGCTGCTGAAGCTCGGAAACTGTGAGGCAGAGTCAGATGTGCCCGTCGTTTACCTGGCGTTACCGTCATGCTCTGCACAGTGTGAACTCCTGGTATGTTCATCTGCAGGGATCCAAAACCAAAGTGTTTGACGTTTATGCTCCATCTGTAGGTTTCTGACACAGTGAACAATAGCTCTGATATTTGTTCTTTAACAGAGAGCTACAGCTTTCTGCTATATTACTGCCTCTAATGTGATGAAGTGCATTGACACTTTCTTCTTGTTTATTGAAACCTCACTTTTAAAATGCTGCTGGACAACTCCCACAATATGATCCATTACTTCATAGTGAATCACATTTGGAGTTAGCTAGTGCAGTCTTCTGTGGTGGTTGGTACCAGTGTGTCTGAGGCTGTTTTATGGTCAGAATCCATTTTTATTGAGTTTTGTTTTGTGTATTTTATGAACTTGGAAATGTAACGACTAGATAGCAACTTGTAAAACTCCCAGCTTTAGAAGCCAGACAGAATTTTGTTCAGTTTCTAAGAAGAAATTAAGGAACGAGCAGTCATCCATCTCAAACTTGGTGCAATCCTTCCCCCTAAAACGTCTCAGTCCTGAACAAACAACCAAATGTTCTGATGTTGTCTCAAAGAGTGAACACAAGAGTCTTCATGCACTCCCAGCAACTTAAAGTATCTCAAATCAGTGAACACATTTGACCACCTGTCTAATATTGTGTTGGTCCCCCTTATGTGGTAAAAATGCTCTGAACCATTGGGCATGGACAAGAGGACCTCTCAGGGTGTCCTATGGGGTCTGAAACCAGGACATTGGCACTGGATCCTTTGGGTACATTGACTTGTGCAGTGGGGCCTCTGTCAATCAAACTTGTTCCACTGCATCCTGTTGATGCTTGATCACAATGGGGTGTAGGAAGTTTGGAGGTCAAATCAACGTGTTGGACCATTGTCATGTTCCTCAACATGTTCCTGATTGGTTGATGTTGTTTCCATGTGGTGGGGTCCATTTTCCTCCAGTGACATTTGGGATTTCCATTTGCATGAGGGAGTGTGCTTGTTGTGGGACAATGTTTATTTGGGTGTCTAAGTCTCACCAACATGGATGTTAAAATCCAAGGTTTTCCAGCAGAACAGCACATAGTACCAATATGATCATATGCTATTCACTTCACCTGTCAGTGGTCTGAACGTTATGGATCATCAGTGTATATAATGCATCAGATTCAATGTTGGTGCGAATCTTTGGCATATCCCAGACTGTGATAATCAAAACAAAAGTTTGTTGAATTTTTGCGGCAGCTGTGAAGAAAACTTTGGAGCGTCCAGGTTTTGGAAACGTTTGTGTGACTGCAGCTCGTGTGTGAAACCGTCGAGCCCTGGCCTCCGTGCACGTTGTGTCGGCTGTGTTTATTTTGGGAAGGTGTTACAGCGCGTGTCACGTAAAGGCGACACCTGACGTCATTTTCTGGTTGTCAGACTGACAGTTTTACGGTGAGACGACGGTGACCCGTTACACCGGGACAAATTCCTTCCAACATACTGCCGGCTGCTTGTTAGAGGACGTAAAGGTTTTCACACAGATTATAAACTGCACACATGATGACAAACTACCACAGCTGGTAACAAACCTGAACCCAACTGAAGCCCTACATTTTATCAGCATGCAAAGGTCAGCTCTGAAAAAGGCTTTTTAAACAATTTGTTTGATTCACTACACAAAACAGTATTTATTTATTCAGTTTTTGCTTATTTCTTATGTTTAATTATTAGTTTTAATCAAACTGGGGAAGACTTAAATTGCTCATTCTGCTCAGCCACCTGTCAAAAAATGTAATCCTATTACAGATAAATTAAGAGGAATCTGACTATTAGATAATAGGAAGTATTCGGTACACTAAACTACTACTACAAACTTGTACCACCAATACCTTTGGAGCTAGATTAGTACAGGAAAGGTAGTAATTTAGTGAAAAACTATTCCCAAACCTCCACATTAAAGAATTCATCAAATTCAGAATGAACTTTGGTGCATCATCAAGTCAACGTGTGAAACCACAAAAAGTGACTGAGACACTGAAAAACACAGAACCACTAGAGGATAACCACAAACTCTCAAAACTGGGAGAAATACCATTTTTTCTTCTTCAGTATATGAAATAAGATACATGGAACTTGTGTTAACTTCCCCACCATTAATGCGTTCATACTGGAACAGAAATATTCCACACGCTGTGCAAACCTGATGCATAATTTAGGTCATGAATGTTGTGTCTGTGTTGCACCACAGTCTGAAAACGCCCCGCTGTAGTATTTGCCTCCTCGTGAACAGCTCAGAAACTCGGCCGCCTGCTTCCTTGCTGAGAAGTTTCGGATTGATTTACAAACTTCGCCTTGTGTCTTTTAAAAACCAGAGCGGGACCCTTGCGGCGTCCATCAACGCTCCATTAGCTCAGAGAGGTCTGGCAGGTCCGGCACATGAGTTATGTGCGTTTCTGTGTGTTAATGCTGAGCTGAGAAGCAGGCGTGCAGCCAGACAGACAGACAGACGGGTCCTGACGGGCTTGTTGGACATGAGTCGCCATGAAAACCTGATCTGTCCTGATGTAACGCTGCAGTCACTCTGGACCAGAGTTGTGGTGAGCTGGAGCCCCTCGTCGCTAATAGATCTTCAGGGTGTTTTTCACTGCAGCTGCACATGAACAGAAGCATTCACATGTGCAGTTACATGTTCACAGCATCAGATTCAGTTTCGAGTGGATGGAGAACCAGAGCAGCACCGTCTTCAGCAGAGAGTGTAGCATCATGGGTTGTTCGTAACTCTAATGCAACTTAGCTAGTGATTGTTTTCAGCCTGTTTGAGAAGGTTGATACAAATTTTGCAAGACTGTGACATCAAAGATTAAAAACTTGACTTAAATCTGGCCTCCATCCCCATCAAAGTAGTCTTCTTGTGTAGTGATACTCTGCCCCCAGTGCTCCTGCAACACCTGTAACACTCCCTGGAAGTCCTGTTCTGTAGGCATATCAAGAACTTAATGTTCTAAACTCTGTCAAAAATGTGATTATTTAACTTCATTTTCATTTTAGGGCAGAGGATGAAGTCACAGGGAGCCAAATCTTCTGATAAGACAAGATGGTAGTGCACAGATTCTCCATTAGTAGAAAATACTGATACTGAACATACACTGATCAGCCACAGCATTATGACCACTGACAGGTGAAGTGAATAACATTGATCATATTGGTACTATGTGGTGTTCTGATGGAAAACCTTGGATTTTAACATCCGCGTTGATGAGACTTAGACACCCAAATAAACATCGTCCCACAACAAACAAACTCCCTCATGCAAATGGAAATCCCAAATGTCACTGGCCTACCCCCACAGGAAAATGCACCCCACCACATGGAAACGACATCAAACAATCAGGAACATGTTGAGGAACATGACAATGGCCCAACATGTTGATTTAACCTCCAAACTTCCTACACCCCATTGTGATCAAGCATCAACAGGATGCAGTGGAACAGGTTTGATTGACAGAGGCGCCACTGCACAAGTCAATGTACCCAAAGGATCCAGTGCCAACGTCCTGGTTCCAGACCGCATAGGACACCCTGAGAGGTCCTCTTGTCCATGCCCAATGGTTCAGAGCATTTTTACCACATAAGGGGGACCAACACAATATTAGACAGGTGGTCATAATGTTATGCCCGATCGGTGTATACTACTATATGCAAAAAGAAAAATACTATCTTAAATATATAAAGTATTCATAGTAGTAGGGCAGGTGTAGAGTGGTGATTGTGTTGTTGTGGCAAAAACTTATCTGTAATTGAATACCTCAGGACATTACAGTAGAACTCGACAATCCAACCATAAGTGACAAATTCACAATGTACAACCACATTAATGTAGAAGATATCAGTAAGGATGTTCCTGGTGCTCCTGACCTAAAGCTCCTAGTATTGGAAACTGCAGCTCTTTCAAAGTGAAAGCTGCTGTTTCTTCTCCTGATGGTAGCTGCAGACCCGCCTCTAATCATCAGTGATTACAAAAACATCTGTAACGCAGGTCTTGATGTTGATAGCACGGTGTGAGGAGACATCCGGACTTATGACACGAAAAAAGGTCTTGGAATTTTTTGATCAACCCTCGTGTAGCAACTTTGCCACATTTTTCAAGTTTACACAGAGTTCAGCTTCTTTCTCTCAGAGGAAACTGTTGGTGTTTTTACTGCATGTGTTGCCTGCTCTCTCGGATGTGGTCTTGTGGTTGAGGTGAGAAGCGGCGGTTCGTTTGACAGCAGCAGGAAGTCGACACCTCAATCAGCTGACCGCCAGCCACAGAGCGGCTTTTTAGTTTCACATCAACCCCGTCAAAGGTTCAAACCACACAAGTGCAATAAAGTAGAAATACTTTTAGAAGTAGAATAAACAATACTTCAAAATTCAGTGTTTTCTTTACTTCCAAAATTTAAATTACGAGCTCATGCAACCACTCAATCTATTTAGGAAGACGTAATTAAAAGTATGTGAAAGGTCATCTAGTACCTGAATTTTGTGTTTTACTTTACATAAACGGGTTTGTACCAAAAACTGCACAAATGGCAGCATAAAGATTCACCAGAATGCCGGAGGAGTCCTACGTGATCATGAACTCAGAGTTTTTGGTGAGTTTAGGATTTTTGCAAACAAGAACTGATTTTTCATTTGTCAGCTGACACATACCAACACCGCACTAATCATATCAGCCCGTTGGTGCCTGCAGAAATAATGAAACTGAAATTTACTACGGAGGTCAGCGGGGCCGTGCCAACAGATTTTGAGGGACGAAGGTAAATAGTTTGATTTTAATTGAGCTTTCCCTTTTTCAGTTTGGCTCTCATAGCCGTCCAAAAACAGAACTAATTCCCATATTTTTCTCCCATCTGAAGTTGCAAAATATGAACTTTAACAGCAAACGGAGAGCAGTGCCGACTTTCCGTCAGTGAAAGCTAATGAAGACGGAAAAAGGATACTGATAGATGGAGATATTGTTCCTGCAGACCTGCTGGATGCACGTTGATACTCAGTTAAACATGATAAAGTCCTTTATTTTCCTCCTTTCATAACTTTTTTTCCTCTTTCATTTTTGGTTCCATCGTCTCTCTTCTTCTGATGACTCGGCCGCTGGATTCTCTCTCCTCTCTGTTAATGACCCGTTTCCTCTGTTGTCATAATGACTTCACCTTCTCTCACATTTGAATCACTTCCTTCCTCATTCGTTCTCTCAACTCTCCTCTTTGCTGTAGAGGGGTTTTTTTTTTAAACGCTAACCTAACGTCTAATCAATCAATGAAAGATATAAAACGCATTCAGTTGAGCCTTTTTCTTCAGCAGCTGTTTTCAGGAAAAATTACTTCTAACGGAAGCATCACACAACCACAGTTTGTGACTTAAACTGAAGAACACATTGCAGTTATAAGCCTAGATAACTTTATTTGTTTTCTGTTCTCCTTTAGACAAAGGATTTTTTTTTTAGAGAACATACAAAAGTCTGAATGATAAATCTTATCTCTTTAAATCCAACATTTTCTAGTAAATCCCCCTTTAAGCATACATTATTTACTTGTATGAAAACATAGTACATTGCATACAAAATGTAATTAGCAAATATTCAGGGTTTTATCTAGTTGTTATTATAGTTTAGGATATTCAATGATGAAAGCAGAGATTTTTATGGCACAAGAGGGCATTTGGATTATATTTTTACTTCTACAAAACAGTAGCAGCACCTCTATATTTCAAATTCACATTTTTGTAATTTATAAGCTGCTAATAACTGTGAGAAGTTGAACTTGTTTACATAGCTATGGATGCTGGCGTCCACAGGTGTTAACAGACCTGTTTGTACAGTCAGCCTCACCTGGTATTCAGCCTTCTTATAATCCTTGCTCTGTAGCAGTATCCCTGGTAACACTGGGAAACAACAGCACGTGAACTAAAGGCTATTTTCACACAACGGTTCTTCAAAGCTTCACCAGACAACGTCACAAGATAAAGACGGTTCTTGGGTTATTTTTTACAGCATAGTTTTGTTCAGCTTCAATGTAATGAAGCCACTAATGTTCATGCTTTCCTTCCTTTTATGGCCACATGTTGAGCTTCTTCAGCCACATGCTTGACTTCATCATCACTCTGAAAATGACAACCATACAAGTGAGATTTCAGTTTGGAAAACAGATAGAAGTCAGACGGTGCAGGTCAGGTGAGTGAGTTTCATGGGGCGACAATTCGAAACCAAATTTGGCTGATTCTGTCACCTGATACTGTGTGGATGGATGCATTGTCCTGGAGCAACAGCTGTCAACTCAAAGTTCTCCTCTGTTTTTTTTTGAATGCTGCAAACATTTGAGTTTTTTGTGATAAAAGGCTTTGAATTAGGGAGCGTTACAAGTGTTGCAGGAGCACTGGGAGCAGCGTATCCCTGCACAAGAAGACTACTTTGATGGGGATGGAGGCAAAATTTAAATCAGGTTTCAATATACTCTGAACTTTGTATCAATCCTCATATGTTCACATACACCAATCAGGCATGACATTATGACCACCTGCCTAACATTGTGTTGGTCTCCCTTACGTGCTCAACAATCCTCTGTACCACTGGGCAGAGAGGACCTCTCAGGATGTCCTATGTGGTCTGGCACCAGGATGTTGGCACTGGTGCCAGACCCTATGTGGTGTTCTCCAGCAGAACAGCACATAGTACCAATATGATCAGTGTTATTCACTTCACCTGTCAGTGGTCATAATGTTGTGGCCGATCAGTGTATATTAACGTGAGCATGCACACTGTGTAGAAGTTACTGTAGTTTGACTGCTGGAGGAAGGTGCGATGTCTGACAAATGCTATGCAACATAAGGAAAATAATTCACTTTTTTATGTGTATATTGTGGCCCACGGCGCATAGAAACAACACACGCTCATGCTATCCATGCATGTACAGTATGTGGTCACACACTCACTCAGCGGTCATCAAACACTGAGGCCTGGACAGTTGGCTAAAACTTTGATTCTTTCCTTCCTTCTCTTCATCCTTTCTTTTCATCTTTCTGCAGCTGCCTGGTGAAGTCAACACATCACAGGAGTTTGATTTTCGCTCTAACAAGACTCCAGAGATCAGGCCTGGAGTTTGAACTGAGCTTTAGAAAAAGAAAGAACAGAATCACTTTGGTGGTGATGAGGAGACAGGAAAATATGACATGACACTGCTCTACCTAAAAATATTCAGCAGAGAGGTCCAGCGTCTCTGTGCTGACAGAAACACTGAAAAACCATAAAGTCATGGCCTCACTTCCTCTGTCATCGGTGCTTCTGAGCCAATGACGCTCGACTGTCCTGCGGTTATTACAGACAGTGAACTAACTGCTTTCATATTCGCATATTTTGTGTCTTAGATGTCGTCGTGCCTGCTGTCACTGTGTTTGTGTTTCCTGGTTGGTGCAGGAAAACCTCAGCACACGTCTGTTTCCTCACATCAGGATTAAATCACTCAGTGAGAGAGCAGCAGCTCTTTGACAGACACCAGCTGCTGCCTCCGTCCACGTTTACCCTCCCAGCTTTACGTCGCCTCTTAAACTCATGGAGGCCCTCAGCTTCTGAACATTGACTAAGGTCAGTGATGAACAGGATTTCTTCACCACCAACTTAATTAGGTTTGTCAGTGGTTTATTTTTTTAAACTAAACAGCACAGAAAAGGAAGATAATTATATATTTAAGTAGTAGTTGAGTAGCTGGATGTACATCTTTAACTTGAGCTCAAGAGAATTCATAGGTTGTCATTTTTCAAGCAGGTTCAGTGAAAATTTCTCCACATTCTCAGGGTTTGCTGCTCATCTTAACCCAGGTTTGCAGGCTTTTTATCTGCAAGTTTTTGACTTGTCTTCTTCCAAACAATAAGAGATGCAATAAGCCAGGTTTTAAATACAGCAGCAAACAAAATATCTACAGTAACCAGATTCTGTAAAACACAAAAATTCTGCACTTATGGATGCAACTGTTAAGTCATTAATGAACTAGCTGTGACCAACAGTCATGTGACAAAAATTTAGAGACTTTTCGGCTGAGTTGTGTTTACAAAGAGCTGAAAGGAGACAGTAGAGTATAGAATAGCATAGAAACAGATTAAAAATGTAAGTAGTTGAATATCTATAGCTAGAGCCACCATTTTTACCCAGTATTGGTGACGCCTTTGGGCGGTTGGAAAATCTTGGTTCATACTGCACTGAAGACATTTCTGAGGTCCTTCTCCTTCTAGCCATGTTTGTGTTGTTTCCATAGAGGTGCAGGACTTTACACTTCAGGTCAGAGTTTTAATTTCTTCCTATGATTCAGCTGAAAGACATGACGGGCATCACGTTGCTTGTCTACTAATCTTAGCTTGCCATTTTTCACAACCTGACATCATGAAGGAATCGACAGGGAAAGAATAACTGACACAGGATTAAATCGTTTTCCACTGCAGGAACGTGTGTGCTGTTTTTATGACAGTTGAACCTTCCTTCCAAGAAACATCCCTTTCTCAAGGCTTTTTCAGAGGCGGCAAACAAAGGTTATGTGCTGCTATGAAGCCCTGGAAACATCAAACATCATCAACAACATCAACTTCCCCATACAGGCTAACATAACAAACCTCTATTGGCCAAATTCCAAAGTGCTTAAAAACTGAAGTTGCGTCAAGTAACTCACATTTGACGTTGTTTGCCACATTTGGAGTCAACGTCATGGTCAAAGCTGTTGGACCACAATGGAAGCAGAAGGGCTGAAAGAGCCAGTGAGGGGCTAGCTCCTGTAAATGCTTGCATTTGTCCCATTTTCCTGCTATGGAAAGACGCCTAATGTAAACAAATGATCTTAGTGGGTGTTTGGGAAATCAAAGTCGCTCTAACCCTAACCTACAGTCATGAACTCTGGGTAGTCACTAAAAGAATGAGATCAAGAAAAGAGGCACTGGAATGGGTTGAGGTGGTTCAGGCATCTGATGAGGACGCCTCCTGGCTGACTACTTTTTAGGGTTTTCTGGGTAACTGGGAGGAGACCCCAAGGTAGATCCAGAACTCTTTGGAGGGATTATATATATATCGATATAACAATATAACGGTGCCTTAAGCTGGATTAACAGTTTACCAACTGGCTCAGGGACCGTTGAAGTAAAAACAGGACCAATTCGAAACTGTTTGGACCATGACTAAACTCTTTGTAATTAATGGCTTTTATTGTTTGTTGTTAATCATAATAATATCCTCTTGGGTATTGTTCAAGCAGGATAAAGCGATTCTACCAGAAAATTTGTATTCCTCCAACAACCTCATTAAATCCATGAGGATCTCAAGATTGAGTGAAACCAGAGTGTTCTGTCACCTCGCACTTTGTCAAGAACTGGCAGGGACCACAGTGGAAAAAAACAAATAAATGACCCACAGTGGAAATGGTTGTTTCCTGCTCGCACACAAACTCTATCTGTCGCAGTTACTGACAGGACAATCAAGACGTAGGTGTCGGCTTCAATCAGCGTTTCCCAGCTTTACAAGATCCATGCCGTCATTACGTGCCGGCCACATACTCAACTTGGCTCGGCCCACAACACATGTGCAACAATTAGCTTTCTCTTCGTCCTGCATGTGTTCTTGGTTTCTGAGGCATCTCTGGGATTTCTGAGCTCCACAGAGATCATGAAGGAGTCACGGGAGGAGACTCCAAGCTTCTGAGGTCGGTAGTTAAAGGTGGTAGTTAAGCTGATCAGCTCCATGAATCACACACAGGAGAACACATTACTTTCAAAGGCATCGTTACAGTGAATGTACTAGTTTATAGAGAGTTGGTGAATGTCTGCAATCCATAAAAGCAGCAGTTACTGTTTTTATCTCTTTCTTTTATCTTTTAACTCTTCTTCCATTGGAGTCCATGCCCCCCCAACAACCATATAGGTTGAAGTAAGAGGTGTTTTGGAAGCATCTGCCTGATTTATAAAATGACATACTGTTGTTGGCCAGTTCCAACCACCATATGTCCTACATTTTTGCCATATTGGATTTAAAGACCCCATATTGTGCCAATTTTCAGCAAATTAATGAAACATGTCACATATCTCCTGTGTGGATGACTGTATAATCCCTGGTTTTAGTCATGTTCTAAACAGATGGTTTAAGTTTCTATAGCTTTAAATGTTGCCAAGTTGCTTCTGGCCACACCCCCTTCAGGAAGAAAACTCTCTCTGTTACTGTGATTGGCAGCAAAGGGCAAAACACCGGACTGCACAGGAGCTGACACGGATGTGAAAGAGTCTATCACTTCTAACTTCTATATCTAGTAGCTAGCAGTAAATGTCTTCATATTCTCCCAAATTTTATTTTACACCTTCGAGTTTTGTAGACAAACAAAAAACAACAGAAAAGATTTTGACAATATGGGTTGAAAGATGATTTTATTTTAATATTAATCAGAACTGGCTCTCCAAACCAAGTCTCACAAGAGGAATAATATGAATTTTAGATTATTTTTAAATGTTTAAATGTCATCCATTAAATCTATCAATATCACAGATGATGATGATAAGATTTTTATATTTAGCAAGTAAATGTGAAGAGTGACGTTAAAATGGCCAACAAATACTGAAAATGTACCTTTAAAAACGTAATTGTAATCTCTGCATTTGTTGACATTAATGCAAAGACTTGACTGACTTTTCTCAATGTCCCTTTGCTTTTTTAAATTTAAATTTTAAATGAGCCTTGTACAGATGTTTGGTGGCCAAAAGGTTTGTTTCGTAACTTAGAGGCTGAGTTGCTCACATAGTCTCACAGATCACCTATGATACGATAAATCAAATGATTCCCAGGATTCAAATTCAACTCCCTACAGGGCATTGTTGAATTACTGGTGAAAGTATAATTTTATACTGCATAAAAATGACTGTATGCAACAGATTATCTTTCATATTTCTTCTCTCGCACAGTGTAAAGCCAGTGGTGAGATGTGTGTAAGAAGTGCAAACAAAAAGTCTGACAGCGCCGCAGAAAATGTATTTTTCTCTTTCAAATTCTTACTTCCACTTGATATTTAAGAGGTTTTTTAAGATTCTTTTGTCACAAGTCAGATTATTTTTACTGAAATGCATCCATATTAAAAGTAGGATAAAATGGAGCTCAGTGTTTGGAAGTGATGACCCAGCTTCTGTCTACCAGGAGGAGCTCAGGGGAGCAATGAGTGCTGGTGCTCTCTGGAGGTCCGTTAGGCTTTATGGCCGAGCAGTAAACCTGATAGTAAAGACGACTGGCCTTTGACTCCTGAATAATGACCCTGAACCACCTCAGTCTGTATCTCACACTGCTCACAGTGCAACAGAGCCGACAACAACCTGCGAGTCAGTGGCTAAAGCAGTCGGTGCAGGTTGAACCCTCTGAACTCCAAGCAGCTTCTGGGTGTTGCTTTGCTCTTTTCACATTTTTACTCACTGTGGGCTCATTGTCCTGCACCTCTATGGAAAAAGAACAACCATGTTATTTTATTACTTGCATTTTTATCTTGTGTCCATACTTGTCTCCTATCTGCTGTTATGACCCAGCTCATAATGGCCACAACAAAAGGAAAGACACACCAAGTAGTTGATTTTTTTATTAACTTAAACCAAATAACAGTGGTGTCAGTATGGGGTTGTGAGAATCAGTGGAGTCAGTGGTGCAGGATGTGATGTATATGTGACTGATGTCCTTACAAGCATTGTAAGATTCAAGCCAATCCCAAAAGAACTAAAACACCATAGCTAGACCTGGGTGAGTGGTACCTGCAGAGAGAATGATTAGTATGCAGCCGGTGTCCATCGAAACACAACCTGCGGTTCAGCCAAAGAGCTCAGAATATTTAGTTTTTTAAATAATCTCGATGGAGCAAACAGTTTATTTTCGGCAAAATGACACGTAAAGTAAAGGGATTTTGATGAAATATCCAGATTTTAAGCTTTGATCTGGTCAACTTTCGCGACAGAGCCTGAAGTCATACATGAATAGTTGAAGGACCATCAGAAAGCTGGAGCTTCTTTCTGTCTTTACAGGTTCTGGTTGATAAATGGTGGAATTTGTACTATTTTTAAAGATAGCATGCCTTTCAAACTGCCAGTGGGGTTTGAGGTTGGGTGGGTTCGGGTGTGTTTTTGACAAAGGTTTAACCAAATTGTCTATTTGAAGAAACAGGGATCTGGAAACCTCCATTTTCTAAACTCATGCGGATGAGAAAAAGTCACTTGTCCTGTTGGGAAAGTTTTATTACTCCAAAGATTAAATTACAGTTCAAATAAAACTTGAAATAAGGTTCTGCTGCACCTTAATTCCAAACATGCCCGAGAGGCATAATAACACTGTACCATCACTTCCTGAACAGCCACTTATTGACCGACACTACAGTTTACTGACGTTCTCTAAATGCCTCACATGCATGTTGCAGTAGAAGCTACTAGTCAGCTGTGCACAGAGAAGCTTCTAGTCTCCACTCAGTTACTGCAGCAAGTGTGTGACCAAAAATGACTATGAAAAGAACGTAATAAGGCATTGTAATGTCTGATTTAACTGAACCTGGTGATTATGCCCATGTGAGAGCATTTTAAACATCAATATCACGGTCAAATACATTCATTTACTGGAGGAAGCCGAAATCTGGATCAGGATTAACATTCAATTAACTTTGCAGCCTCACATCTGATGTTGTGTTTCTTCTTGCAACCAAATCCTCCTTTTCAGTGTTTCTCTCTTGTTCTTTGTTTGCTTTGCTGTGCACATGTGGGGCCTGGATGTCAGCAAACTCTGGATTTAAGAACCCTTAAATCAGATGATGCCTCAGACAGACTTCTCCTGTAGATTAGTCACACAAAATGAGAACCATGCGAGTTTTCTTTTTGTATCAAGCAGAGAAAAAGCTGTAGCACATTGTTGTGTCGATGCTGAAACGATGTGTTGTGCAGCCCAAATGTTAGCCGGTGACTCACTCGGACATAACTACTGCAAAAGGACACTAGCTTAGCAACAATAAGGCTAAAAACAACCCATAATGCAACACTCAATGTAGAGGGCTATATTACTCCATTCAGAAACTAAATCATTTGTTGTAAAAATGCATTTTGTCAAACCTAATTTCCTTTAAAAAAAAAACCCCTAAATGTCTTGTATTTAAATCAGAGAGACAAAAAGTAGGTTTTTAGGTCGAGAGGTCAGCTGGAGTTCAGGGTCGTGTCGTGAAGTTGACGATCAATAAAGCTGATTGGCTTCAGTTCACAACTAACAGGTATGAAAGCACCGTAACGTCTGACTTCAGGTTTACATTCACACTGACTTTGTGCTCAATTTTAGGCTAATTAAATATAATTTTAATTTGTTTCCATACTTGTCTCTTATCTGCTACACAGCCTGCACTTCAGCCAAGAAGTTTTACAGTTTATTTCTGGCAAAAAGTTTGAATGACACATGTAGAATAAAGCAATTTTGATGAAATATCCTGATTTTAAGCTCAGATTTTGCTTCATTTTCCCAACAGAACTGGTCGTCATGCATGATTAATTCGAGGACTGGTGGAAAGTTGAAGATTCTTTCCGGTTTTTACAGTTTCTGGCTGATAAATAGTGGAATTTTGACTTTTTTTTTTAAAGATAACATGCCTTTCAAACTGCAGGTGGGGCTTGAGGTTGGGAGGATTAAGGTGTGTTTCTGACAGAGGTTTACCCACCACACAGTAAATACATCTACATCACTGCTGAACAAGTCAAAACTGTATCTGTTGTTGTTCAGTTGATTTGTTGGTTGTTTGATCGTCAGGTTATAGTTTATACTCTCTGGGACCCTATTATTTCGTAATACTTTTTTATGTTTGTGTATATTTTTAGTGAAAGATTCGATCTTCCTCAACCACGATCACATCAGTTTGCTGTTTATCTTCTACTGCAGAGACACTACATGCTTCCTTATCATGTCTCCTTTCACACTAGAGGAAAAAAACTGTGCAAAATATGCTTTCATGATTTTATTTTACTATACTGTGTTGATTTCCAACTGTAGATATGAATTATTTTCCTATTCTGAGTCAGAAATCTGCACTTCTGCAGCTCTTCCAGACCCCAAACTCTCCAGTTTTATTCCTGCCTATAATCTGAAGGTTTGCACAGAGGAGACTTCCTTCATATATCACTCACAGCCTGATTTACAACACACTTCATTCCTATAAACATGGCAGAAAATAGTTTTTTTCCAAGCTGTTGACAGTATTTTATGATTCATGGAGCGATCAAAAAAAGAGATTTTAGAAATCCCCTCTGCACAAAAAACCTTTGACTCAATATGTCAACAACCTGACTACTTTAGGAAATGGCTTCATCCAATGTTCAGATCTCTGTCTGCAAGTTTAAGCACATATTTAGTTAGATAATGCTTTATTTGCAAATTTAAACATAAC
Source organism: Dascyllus trimaculatus (assembly GCA_024666655.1). Taxonomy (NCBI): domain Eukaryota; kingdom Metazoa; phylum Chordata; class Actinopteri; family Pomacentridae; genus Dascyllus; species Dascyllus trimaculatus. Next base: position 9,559,733 of record CM045461.1, read on the forward strand.
ATTTTTTAAAAGTTGTAATACAAAGATTAATTTTTCTAATGCATTTAACCAGCAGCGGAATTTCCTGTTTATATCTATTTACCTGTTGAAACTAAAAGACACACAAGGATTAATCTCTTTCCATCTTTAGATAAAACCTCACAGATTTACAAATATTTGTTATATTTTCTTATAATATGCAGTTTAAATGGAAGCGTAGTGTTGGCGGCAGACTAAATCTGATAACAACAAGCAGGAAACGTATCCATGACTAAATTCACTGAAGGACCTCACCTGAATCATCCAAACTCTTTGTCTGGCCTCGTCTCGGCTTCAAAGCCCCCCATACGTGACACCTGAACTCAGCCTTTGATCAGCAGACAGGTCGACCTTTTCAATTCGCTTCACTCGCTTTCAGCAAAACAGAATTTACAAGAAAAACCTCTAAAAACGAAGTGAGAAAAACACATTTGACATGGCTAAGTGTACATACCCTGATCGGCTACAGCATTGAAACCACTGACAGGTGAAGTTAATGACATTGATTAACTCATTACACCTGTCAGTGGGGGGATATATGTCAGGCAGCAGGTGAAGAGCCAGTTCTTGGGAGATTTTGACTAACTGTGATGGTAGACGACTGGGTCAGAGCATCTCCGGAACAGCAGGTGTTGTTGGGTGTTTCCAGTCTGCAGTGGTTACCAAAATAGTCCGAAGAAAGACAGCCGGTCAAGGTCATGGACGCCTGAGAGTCACTGAAGCATGCAGGCAGAGATGGTTGATCCCATAGAAGAACTGCTGTACCACAAACCTCGATGATGCTAAGATCGAAAGAACGTAGAAACACACAGAGTACCACAATTTGTTGTATATGGAGCTGTGTAGTGGCAGATTAATTCTGACTCCTGTTCACCACTGGAAGCTCCTACAACAGGCTTCAGACTAGACCAAGGAGGAATGAAGGAAGGAGGTGTCCGAAATCAGTCACTACACACAATATAGCAAGCTCGCCATTTTGTAGTGTTGTCCAAGTGTTAAGTTACAATTGCTCCACTCCATATAGTGCACTCAAAGTATCCCACAATGCACCGTGATAAGTACAGTAACAGCTGACTGCCAGTAACCAACAATATATACCATCATGCATTGAGCTGAAGGAGAAACAAATTTAAAAAGTAAAATATCTATAGTATGTGGAGTCACCATTTTTTCCCAGTGTTGTTGATACCTGATATGGCGGCTGTGGCTCAGGTGGTAGAGCGTGTTTTCCACTGATCGCAAGGTTGGCGGTTCGATCCCCGGCTCCTCCACAAGCCGAAGTGTCCTTGGGCAAGACACTGAACCCCAAGTTGCTCCCAATGGCAGGCAGGCACCTTGCATGGAAGTCTGTTGCCACTGGTGTGTGAATGGGTGAATGAGAAACACTGTAAAGCGCTTTGAGTACCACTAAGGTAGTAAGGCGCTATATAAGTGCAGACCATTTACCTGTTGGCACTTGGAAGGATGTTGTTGAGTCCAGGTTTTTTGAGTTTTTTCCAAAATAAATTGTCAAAGGAACTCAGCTTTTTATGATTTATGGCATCATAACTGTGTCATACTGCACAGGAGACATGTTTAAGTTCTCTCTACTTCTAGCCATGGTTGTTCTGTTTCCATAGAGGCGCAGGACTTTATATTGCAGTGAAAAATGAACCCAAAGAGGGCTCCGAGGTTTAAAATTCAGAATGAAGCACTTCCCCTTGTGGTTTTGTGGATTTTCTCTCATGTGTTTGCATCTTGTGACCCTGATGCTCCCTAACAACCCTGCAGTGCCAACAGAGCGATGTGAATGAATGCGGCGCTTCCCGTGCCATCGATTAGTTTTGCATCCTCTGTGAGCAAAAAAACAAGAGCGAAGGCAGCCAAGTGTCTGTGTGTGATTTCAGGTCCTGGAGCTGCTCCATTCGCAGTGAATGGGAGAGCAGGTCTGTCAGCGCTGCATCGGAATCAGAGCTAGCAAACACAAGACGTCATGGAGACGTCCAGCAGCAGCAGCAGCAGCAGCAGGAGGACCGAGACCCCTTCAAAGCACAGTAAAGATTTCAGGCCCCTTCGTTCCCTTAAAAACATCTAAAAATTCAGATGTTTTCCATCGCAGATCCTCCGCCCAGCAGGGACCTGTAAAGCTCTCAGAATTACATCAGGGGAGAAGGAGAGGAGAGGAGAGAGAGAGTGAGGGAGGAAAAATTCTTCAACTATGAGAAAATTTTACTGCTCTCCTCCTCCTCCTCGTTCTTTCTTCCCTTCCTCTGTCCATCCCCTCCTTCAGCTGGTCAGTCAATGAGAGCCTCACAGAGCCGGACACAAACAGCACAGAGACCAGAAACTCACAGCAACCCAGACAGAAGTCATCTCCGGGCAGGTAAGACGACGCTTCAAATTCATGCAAAAAGTTGTCAAAATGCTCCTTTTTGCATCTTTGATCAGTTTCATTCATAAACTTTCAAAACTTTGTGGGACGTTTTCACTGATATTTTGGATGTTGCATCAACACACACGAGGGGAAATGAGTTAAATCTGCAAATGAGTCGATCTGAGCTGCAACCATTTGTCAGTTTATTTTTAAAAAGTCTGCAGCTAATTTGATTATCCATTAATCATTTGAAATAAATCTGACTTTCAAGCAAAAACACCAAATATCTCCTCATTCCAGCGTTAGAGTTGCGGCAATTTGTTGCTTTTCTTTGTATTATTTGATATTGAACTGTATATTTGAGGAGGGGTTCAGCTTATTTTGATGAATTTGCTGTTTTCTGCTTGAAATAAAATCAATCTTAAACTATCTTTTCAAGCAGAAACACTAAATATCCCCTCGTTCCAGTTTTGCAGTCAATAATTTGTTGCTTTTCTTTCTATTATTTGATATTAAACTGAATATTTCCTTAGTTTGGCCCTGCTGATTGAAAAACAAGCAACTTGAGGAGGCTGCTGTGTCTTCTGTGCTCAAAATATAATCAATGTGGAACTAAAGTGATTATCAGCTGTTCTTTTTCCCCAAGCAAAAATACCAGATGTTCCCTAATTTCAGCTTTGCAGTTCTGGTGATGTGTTGCTTTTCTTTATACGATTTAATACTGAACTGAATATTTTTTTAGTTTTTAAGTGCTGGTTGCCAAAAACAAGCACCTTGATGAATTGTCTGTGTTTTCTGCTTGAGCTAAAATCAACCTTGAACTATTTTTCCAAGCAAAAATGCCAAATATTCCCTTGATCCAGCTTTGCCGTTGCAATCACCTGTTGCTCTTCTTTGTATTATTTGAAATCAAACCGCATATTTTGTGAGTTTTGACCGGCTGATGCAGGAAAACAAGCAGTTTTGAGATGTTGCAGTGTTTTCTGCTCGAAATAAAATCAATCCAGAGCAAAACAAACAAGAACAAGTGTCTTTCTAAAGCTCTTTATTATTATTTATTATGGCTGAGAATCTACACAGACGATCCACAGCTATTCGATTACACATTAATCAATACAAAGCAGAACAAACAAATATTCCCTCACTGTAGATTTGCAGTTCTGTTCATTTGTTGCATTCCTTTGTAATATTTGATACTGAATGGAATATTTTTGGCTGTTTTGAAGTGCTGCTTGGACAAAACAAGCAACTACATGTGTTTGTTACTTGAAATAAAATCAATATGGATTATTTTTTTTACACAAAAGTACCAAATATTTCCTGTTTCCAGCTTTGCAGTTGCAATAACTTGTTGCTTTTCTTTGTGCCATTTGTTAGAAAAGTGAAAAGTTTCTGGGATTTTGAACTGCTAGGTGGTAAAAATAAGAAACTGGTCTCTTTATTCTGTCATTTTTAACACCAAATGATCAATCAGTTAGTTGAAAATGAATGGCAGATAAAAACAATACAAAGGATATGGAACAATACCTGAATGAATGTGAAGCTATTGTGATTGGTTGTTTTTGAAGCAAATGTACAAAATATTAATTCAAGCTGTTCGGTTGTACTGTTTTGTGAAAAAAAAAGTTATTAAATTGAATATTTTGGGGTTTTGGAACTGCAGAGGATCGAAGAGTACTGTTTTCTGACACTTTGCCAAACAAATAATCAATCAGTTAATCAAGAAAATAAACGCCACATTAGCAGACAACAAATAAATCATCATAGGTTTATCAGTAACTCAACATAAAAGCCTTTAAACTGCTTTTGAAATCGAGTTTTTGAACACAAAACAGGTAGTAGTGCATTTTTTTTCAACATTTAAAACCTAAAAAAACTATGTATTTGTGCACACCACTCAAATTTCTAACAGTATATCTTCCATATTCTTGAGTTACCTTATTACTCAAAAAACATGCCAGTGCAATGACTTCATGACTTCATCCTACATTATTCTCAACAAAGTCAACTGAAAAGGTAACGTGATAGAAATGTGCCTGAAATAAGAGACTTTCTCAGGGAAACCGCTAGTTCATGTCTTCAAGCTGATCATGAATTTAAAGCAAAGCAAAGATGGAGATGTTTAATTAGGAAAACTGCAGATTTTGGATGCTGTGGCGTTGGCTCGGGTTAAGGATCTCATGCGCGCTCATTAAAACTTCAGCGCCGCTTCGAAAATCGATGCAAATTTATGTGAAAGCTGCAAACTTCGTGAGCTTTTTCTGCTGCGGATGATATCATAGTTTTGTGTGACCTCAGCCTGTAAAAGTCCTGCTCTGTGATGGATTTTACAGCGACTGCACGTCTGGACGGCAGCGACTGATTCTCATTAACATCACTACTCAAAACCTCTTTACGAAAGCACCTGTACTGAATCAGGGAATCACCACTAAATCCTCACTCGGGGTCCACTTGATTGTTTTCCTCTGAGTTTCCAACCAGTTTCTTATTATCTTCTTGAGACTCATCCTTGACACTTTGTTCTTGCTGATTCTTGCTGTTTTTTTCACATCAGTGTTTGTTTCCAGATGTGTTACAGGAACTACAACTACATGAATGACATTTTTTGATGAAAATGTGTTTTAGTCACAACATTGTAGCCTAATGTTTCTAATTTCTTCTTACCATTTTGAAAATTGTGAGTGGAAAAAGTTCAGCATTTGTGCCGCTCTGACCTGCAGCTATTTTGAAAGTGGACCAAGCTAAGCTAGCAGTTACTCAACGTTAAATAAAGCTTGACTATTGTTAGGGTAAATTACTTTTAACCTTTCACTTACACTGAAGCTAAATGTAGCATGCTAAGCTACAACAACATGGAAAAAGTAGATTACTACATCAGGAACTACATTATTTTATTCATGTTTGATTTCCTTAGCTAGCTAGTAGTTAGCTACGTGTATCTTGATGTTAGCACGCTCACCTAGCATTAGCATTAGCATCTAGCTGTTCTCTGATTTAGAAAATGATTCCCTTACTTCCTCAAGTGAATCCCGTTAACACAGATAACATAAGTACAGTCACTTTTTAGCTATTGTTTTTCTATTGATTTATCAACAGGCCATTTTACTGATCAGTCCATTAATCCAAATGAATAGTTTTACTTCAAAAAAGCACAATGGCCATTTTATTATACTGAAGCTAAATCGAAGAGACAAAATGATTGAAAAATAATAAATTATTTAATTTATCTTATGTTGAATTTTTTTTCGTATTTTACCTACAGACAAGCGGAAAACGCTTAAGTTAACTATGTGTATCTTGATGTTAGCCTGCTCACCAAGCATTAGCATTAGCATCTAGCTGTTCTGTCATTCAAAAAATAAGTCTCTTGCTTGTTCAGTTAAATCCTGCCAACACAGAAAATATGAAAAAAAGTGATATTTAATGACTATTTTTTTCAATTGACTCATCCTTGGCGATTAAATCAAGTGGTTAATTTTATTCCAGAAAAGTAAAATGACCATTTCACATAATTTTATTATAACAAAATGTACGTTATTGTATAACACAGCTCAGGATGAAATAAAACAAAGGTCTGGATATTAAAGTGCAGATCTGTAGAGCTGAACTGGAAACTCCAATAGAAATCCAAGTTTCTGTTAAATACCACAACAAGGTGAAAAAGTTTGGTCTGCAAATTAATCAAAGTGAAACATGGACATGGTGGATATTTAAGTTTGAAAGTAACCACTGGCTAACATGTAGCATTGATGAGCCACATTTCACACACATTTTCATGCTTGTTCCATTGTCTGACAACAGAAACGTAAACGTAAAAATATATAAACGATAACAGCTTTATTAGGAATTCACGTGTTTTAAAGTGCGGGATATGTGAGCACAGAGAGCAGGAGAGAAGCAACTGGAGTCGACCAATTACTGGATCAAGAATGACGTCATGACGCAACAATTATGCAGTGATGCTGATGAAAAACTGTTATAGTACAACAAGTTTAAGTAAAAAAAAAAAGAAAAAAAGGGGTAATTTAAAAATATTGATGTCGACACATTTTCAACTTCGACGTCATTGATTACGGTGAATAATTGTGGTAGCTCTGGTTACATTTCCTTACACCGAATGCCATCATTCTTTCCAAAACTGACTATTTTCATGTGACGGCAACATCAAAGATATTCAACTAAAAGTAACGTTTATTGATTTGGTTTTTATAAATGTTGCCTGTATGAAACTATGTTAGCTGCAGTATGTCGCTTGTATTCATTGACAATAAAGGTCTAATTTTTTCGTCTAGCCCCGTAATGAAATTTAAGTTTTTATTAAGTTTTATTTGTTGTAAGGAAAAACAGGTTGCCATGTTTTTTTTTGGTCAAAGTTTCTGTTGACAAAATGAGCTTTGTAACTCAGGAGGAAAAGCGCTGTTCCCAAATGGCGGTGGAGGGTGATCCAACAAAAGCCTGTCAATGAACAGGCTGACATCAAGTTGCACTGTGGGTAACGTAGGCACCAGGTTTTGACTTTACAGTGCAGGCTATTCATTGATCATCGTGCAACTACAAAGTTTATTACCTGCAGTTTTATAGTGGAAGACAGGTCTGTTTTTGGTTTTTGAAATGATAATGTGCAGAGAGGAAAGAAGGGAAAAGAAAAGTGAAGGTTCATGATGCAAGTCGGGAATCGATTATCTTGTCAAGCTGCCAAAAAATGAGCTAAACACGCTGCGTTTACCTCTCAGCTGGATATCTCCTGGTTATTGCTCTCATAGTGCTGCCAGGTCATCATCCAGTGCCAAGTTTGTGTTTGAATGGTTTGATCAGAAGGAGTTTGTTTTGGCTGCTGAAAGAGAAAGCAGAAGTGCGAAGTCTTTATGGGGCTTTTGGGGAGTTTCTGTTGCCCTACTGAGGTCCAGCTGCAGCAGCTGGAGCAGCTGTCACTCGCAGGTATTTACAAGCTAATTGCTCCCATTGAAGCCTACAGAGCAGCTCAGTAACTGGCCCAGGTCCAGACACAGATGTAGATTAAAGTGCAGACGCTGAAGCCTCCTTTGTGTCGGGTCACATTAGCGTTGGAGTAAAACGACATGTGGACAGAAGGTGTGGAAAGGTGGAGCGAGTCAGGTTCAAGATGTAGCGGCAGCAGTTTGAAGGAGGCTTTCCAGAGCTGAAAACGCAAACGGAGGAAGGACTTCACTGTAATTGGGGGCATCTAGTGTCAGAAGTGAAAGCTAAAGGGATGGACCTTTACATCTAAATAAATGTCTGTTTGAGTATGATGGACGATATGGAGGAAAAACTGAAGAATCATCCAAGAAAATTGTGAGAAAGTAACTTCAGAGGAAAGATTAGTCTAAAGAAAGATGGCGAGGTTAATGTCATAAACACAGACTGACAGTGTTTGTGCAATTACTCCCTTTGCCAGAAGGGGGAGACAGAAGTTCTGTGCTGCAGGTTTACATTTTTGAAATACAAAAAATGGCATATACATAAACTATGAATTTTCAACAAGGTAAATGTAGTTTTTTTTGTTGGCAAAAAATACTGCCTGTCACAAACTATAATTAAAAGCAGAGTCTTTTTACAGTTTAAAACATGACTGAAGGGATCTTTAGATTTATTAGACCGCAAAGGGAAAAGTAATGGTAAGTAAATATCCATTTATGTTCCAGACATTGTAATTCTCTTTCTGCAGTAGAAATGGCATTACTGTATCGTCATGTCTTTAAAATGTTAAACTTTGCTGTTAATAATCTATTAAACACGAAAAAGTGTAAAATATGTTTAAGTTTGGTACAAGGGACCTTCAAAAAGAGTCTGTGCCTAAAAAAGAAAAAACTAAACCTGATGTAAGTTTGGCCGTCATTCCCTTCAGAGTAATAATGTATACGTATCGTTACAAAGTGCTGAACGGAAAGAGGAAAAAGAATGAACGAAACTAAAAACATCTAAACAAAGACAATGAAAGCAGCCATAGAATAGTAGTCTACTTGTGCAGTGATACTCTGCTCCCAGCGCTCCTGCAACAGTTGGAACACTCCTTGGAAGTGTCATTCTAGAAATATGTCGAGTGCCATCAGCAATGATCGCTGAATCTCCGACACTGTATGAAAACCGTAGCCCTTTAGCCTGAATTTCTTTTTGGGGAAGAGGAAGAAGTCACAGGGGGACAAATCTGGCTAGTAGGGCAGGTGAAGAGAAACAACAGTGCACATTTTTAACTCACTGTGAGTGTTGGTTCAATGCTAGATGCCTCAGGACATTATGGTTGAACTCTCCACTGACAGTCCAACCCTGGGGGATTTATGGTTCACAGCCATGTGAAAGTTTAAGAAAACAACAAGTGTAGTCCCGGTACTCCTGCTCTGACGCTAAGTCTTTTTTGATTTGGCTTTGGAGATACAGCTCTTCCACTGTGAAAACCGTTGTTTCTTCTCTTGGTGGTAGCTGCAGACCCACATCTTGTCACCAGTGAGATCCTCCATGATAATGTTGGATCATCCCAGGGTTTGTTGACAAAGATCCTCACAACAACTCGCAAGTCTTGGTGTTGATCATGATCGTCTACATCACCCAGAAAAGCTTGCTGTTCGCACCTGTTGCTTGCACATGACCGTGCTGCGATGCATTCGTGCACAATAAGACTGAACTTTTTGCTCGCACCTTGTGTAGCCCAGCTTATATTAAAGCTGATGTCTGTGTCAATATTTGAGAGTTAAAAAGTAACTTAAATAACAATACATCAGCCAAAATGATAAGCATTTTTAAGCAGGATCCCGTATGTGTCATCGGTGTCCTCTGGTGGACAAACTGTGTAATGACAACTTAATTTCTACACAGTGGAAAACGGACAGTATATGTTGCATTTCCATCACTTGTCAGTAAATGTATGACTGGCCCATACACTAATTGAGTTAAACAGGAACATCTGTGCAGCAGCAGTGAAGCATAAACTCCTGCAGACGATGCAGTTCAAGAGCTTAAGTTAATGTGACCTCGGTGAATTTGAGTGGAGCCTGATTGCTAGCGTCAGACCGTTTCCCAGTTTGTTTCTGAAGTTGCTGATGTGTTGCTGGCACTTACTGGTCTCTTCTTTTAGGTGTGTAATATAAAAACTTGCTAGACTGGCTGTCAATCACCTGTACTGAGTTTATTAACGTTGTTTCATTGCTTAGTCTTTGTTAACTAGCTTAAGTGGTCTTTGAAGAGCACTTACAACTTCCTAAAATGAGAACCATGAAAAAATGAACTTTGCCCGTGTACTTCAGAGATACATATTAACGCGATCACATCTCCTCCTAAAATGAATTTACTGCTCCACCAGCAGTCTGAATGACATCATGCTGTTGCTGTGGACTCGGCCCAGCAGTGGGAACTCTCTGCAGCTGCTCTCTACATTCAGACCTGCTGCTGCTGCTGCTGCTGAACGTGGATTTGAGAGCAGATCTGCTGAGTATTAACCAGCTTTGGTTGTAAACCTCTCAGGGGAGACGCGGGTGGTTAGATCATTGAGGGTCTGACTCATGTTTGTGGATACGCTCAGCTACCGTGTGTGTGTGAAGGAAATGTCAGGGGGAAACTTTTGCGTGGATGTATTTATCTTTTCGTGTAATGTAATAAAAGTGTGGTTCTGTGTGGGCTGTGTGGGCTTTAGGTATTTTTATAACCATTTGATGAATTTCACAGAATATGTGATTTCATTTTTGCTGTGTGTTATTTCACATATGCAAGTGGTGCTGCGTTCAAAAAAATGTTTTTACAGATAAAAATGTGTATTTAATGGGAATGTCACACTGACATTTTTTCTTAAAATAACTTCCTAGCTTAACAGAGTTGAATTTACAAGGATGTTTAAAAGATTATACTTTCTATCAAGCCATTACTGCTTGATCTGACGCAAGATTCTAAACTACCACGAAGAGAAGCAAAATAACCACAAAGAGACGTAAAGCAGCCACTAGAATACACAATACAACACAAAGAGATGCAAAGTGACTCAAAAACAACCACAGAGCAGCACAAATTGGCCACAGAGATGCAAAGAGATATACAAAAACAACTACAGAGGCACAATACAACCCCAAAGAGATGCAAAGTGACTCAAAAACAACCACAAAGGTGCAAAGAGAGACACAAAAACAACCACAAAGACACACAAAATGACCACAGAGATGCAAAGAGATGTACAAAAAGAACTACAAAGAGACACAACGCAATCACAAATATGCAAAGATAGAAAAACAACCACAGAGACACAATACAACCACAAAGAGATGCACAGACACAACAAGAACCACAAAGAGACACAAAACAACCACACAGAGATACAGAGACACAAAAACCAACCACAAAGAAGCAAAGACGGACACAAAAACAGCCACAAATAGACACAAATTGCCCATAGACATGCAGAGACATACACACAAAACAACCACAGAGATGCCATAGAACCACAAAGAGATGCACAGACGCAAAAAGAACCACAATGAGGCACACGAAACAACCACAAAGAGACGCAGTGTCACAAAAACAACCACAAACAGACACAAAAAGAACCACGAAGACATGCAAAACAACCACAAAAAGATGCAGAGAGACAAAAAACAATCAGGTGCAAAACAACCACAAAGAGACACAAAAAGAACCACAGAGAGATGCAAAGAGACACAAAGACAACCAGGCACAAAACACCCAGAAAGAAATGCAAAGGGGACACAGACACAACCAGAAAAACACAAAAAATGACCAAAAAGTGACCAAAAACAACTACAAAATAACATCTGTGGTCAAAATGTTGGAATTTGTTGAAAAACGCCCATCACACTTGGAGTCCAGTGTGGTGTCTCCCAAACCCAAATTATGACCATTAAGTTGACGGTGCAGAATTATTCTCTGTGGTACTTCTTCTACTTCCAACTGGCAGTCATTAGTTGAGGACGTTCTATCAAACCCTGTTTTCCTCTTATAAACACTCACAGTTTAAGTGAAAACATGATGCTTTTATATATTTCTTACATGTCAGCTTCACTTTGAGTTGATGTCAACACATTCCAACAGTTTACATCCATTTTTACCATCGCTGGAGTCTTGAAAGTTTTAGAAAATTATACTGAAACAATACGTGTGAGTTGTTTAACGAGAGTATATTAAAATGTATAGTCATTTCCAGTACGTCACTCTTGGACAGCACTTTGACAGATTTACAGGTTTTATTTGTGTGTATATTTAAGGTTTCTACATCCAAAGCTCTCTCAACAACAAACAAACAAACCTCCCTCAGGCCTAATTATGGGCCTTTCGTGTGTAAGGAAACCCTAAACTAGAATCTATCTCATCTAATACGCTTCATAAATGGTGCCATATTGCCCAAATGACCAATTAGAGTGTAACAAATATTCCAGATTGTAAGCCTTCAGTCTGATCTATGAGTTAGAAAACTGGCAACAGGATAACAAACTACTCTTTCAGACCCAAGTTACTTTTTCCGCTGGGGTTTATAGGCTGACATGCTACACTGACAGCCCCATAAACGGCTAATGGCCCCCACTTCTGCTAATTGTGGCCAAAGCTGGAGTCTGCTGAGCTGACATGAAATTTGAGGTGAGCTTAAATGTGTAATCCTGTGTCTCTTGCAGGGGGGAAATCCCTGGAGTACTAAGGCGAAAGGAAAAACGTCACCACCTCCGTAGAGGCAGCAGCAGCGGCTTCCTTCGACCTGCAGGGCTACTGATGCTGAAAGCTGAAAACCTTGGAAACAATCAGCTCAGTTCTCCTGAACAGTCCTGCCTCTTTCCCTTGTTCTGCTAAACAACCGGGGAGGACTTGACCCCAGAGATGCCTCCCTTCATCCCCTCCCTGCTCCTCGTCCTCCACCTGGCCGGTCCGGCTCTCCTGAACCCGTTGACCTCCACAGAGTTAGAGGTCAGAGGGCAAAGGACGCCGAGGGACGCCAACCAGGACTCCATCAAGGTGATTCATGGGTTTGTTGGTTGGACGAATGGATGGCAGGTCAAAGGATGTCTAGACACCCAAGTCTGAGTTACATTAAATGGAAAAGTTTAACATTTTTGAGATCTTTTATGTATTCGGTGTTTACAGATATTTCAACGACTACATTACCTGACTTCTTTTCCTTTGTTTTTCAGCATCACATAAAGTATTTTAATGTCTGTTTACAATCTATCCAAGAAGAATTCTTGTTGCAGATAGGTGGCACCTCACTACACTCTTAGAAGTAGAAAGCCTAGAGGAACCCCAACTTAGAAGTAGAAGAATGTAAATGAATCCTAAAAGGTTTTACTAGGTTCTTCTACCTCTGAGAGTGTACTGAGGTGCTACCTATCTACAACAAGAATTCAAACCTTCTGGGGTTCCTCACTTCTGCGACTGTGGAGGATCTTTTTTTTAATTCGAAATGGTTCCTTGAGGATGCCTTGAGGTCAACATCATTTCAGGAACCCCTCAGAAAGGTTCTTAAAGTTATTATTATTGTTATTATAGTGGGATTTTTATTACAACCAGTCATAAGGGAATATTAGACGAAACTGTAAATGTTCCTCAATGAAGTAGAGATACTTTCTTTATATTTCGTCAAATACACTCTCAGAAGTACAAGAACCTAAAGGAACCTTTTGGGGTTCTTCAAAACTGTGACGATGGAAGAACTTTTTCAGTTCAAAATGGTCCCTTGAGGAACCCCTGACACAAAGTTAATTTCAGAAACCCTTCAGAAAGGTTCTTGTCATTATTGTTGTTGTTTTTGAATATTTCATTACTGTCAAATATATGAAAATATTAGATAACATTGTAGATGTTCCTCAATATAATGGGGACCTTGGCATTAATGTTAAAGTCAGACAACATCCCAATTTGTGCAAATATTTAAAAAAACAGTCTTGCATTTAGTAACTTCTCCAAAAAAAGTTACGTTTCAAAAAAATATCTAAAAAATAAGGTTCCTCCAGCAACCTCTTTTTCCTGAATCATGCTTTTAAAGGTTTCTCCATTAACCCTCCGTGCAAGCAGGTTCTTGGAATATCCCCGGAGTTCTTCGAGGGTCTGCTAATTCTAAGAGAGTAGGGAGCTGATCATTAGTGTTGAGAGTCATTTGCACACAAATTTGTCGGCAGAAAGTCAGACAAGATCCTAAATATACAAAACCAGATGCTAAAACTTGCATTTAGTAACAACTCCAAATGTGCTCCATAATTTACTGCCAAATATTCTCTATATTATGACACTGGTTTCTACTGGACTAAAATCTAAAGACTATTCTAAAAAAAAAGCTATAGAATACTGTCAGCCTTGTTATTCTGTCCTACACAGTAAATCAATTATATTATACACGTGTTGAAATTTTGCACTGTGCACAGTTACAATTAAACCAAGTTTGTTTGTTTTCTGTTTGTAGAAGTGTAAATGCAGATGTAAAGTGTAAACATGAATCTAAAAACATCTCTTATCTGTCTATCTAGTATCTATTTTAACAGTATTTCTCCAGGAACCCTTTTGGCTTATTAGATGTTCCTCCTGCAACCTCCTCTCAGAGCTGAGCTGTTAAAGGTTCTTTAACTATCCCCAGGTTCTCCTAATTCTAAGAAAGTACTAACTGTCAACAGATCTGTTCAGGAGATCCTCCAAAAGGCATTTATGTTGAAAATACAGTCATTTACTATCTAAATGATTACAATCTCACAGATTTATCTACAAAGTCTAGTTGACAGACTGCAGATGTGTTTTTTGTTCTGGGCTCCAGCAGGACATGTTAACTTTGGAAAGAGCAGAAAGCAAAAGCCGCAAGCCTGGGCTCCATGAAATATGTCTGTTTTTAGTAAAACTCCCTTTGGCTTTAGTTTGAGCCGAGACTGACTGCAGCCATCTGAGCAGATATCTGTGTGTTGACTTCAGCTGTAGTTACCGTCTCTCTCTGTGACTGTAGCTGTAGAGAGAAAGTAAGGATGACGTCACACTGTGTTGCATGTTTGCACTGAAGCGGTGTCTTATGAGGGAAACACTCTGTTACCTGCAACCTGCTTAACTTTGTTTAGTTTGGCTACAAAGTTATTTACCCTCTCAACTATGGGGAGTTTTTGAACGTTTCCTGTGTGACATTTTTCCTCACTGTAGGCTCATTTTTCACTGCATAATAAAGTCCTGTACCTCTATGGAAAAAGCGCAACCATGGCTAGAAGTAGCGAGAACCCTACCCAATGTGGCGCCCTAGGCAAGATTTTGTATGGGGCCCCCATTTACATGCGCTCACAAAAGAAATCCAATAGCATTGTTTTGTAGTAATATTAATTGGGCATTGCTTTACATTTCAATCAATGTGAGCTTTTTCATTTAGAGAGTTAATAGTAATAACTAGTTTTAATATAGTTACACTGAAGGTGAAATTTTTCCCAATTTTGTGGCGCCCACTGGAGGCCACTGCATCCCTAGCATTTGCCTATATTGCCTAATGGGTAAGCCGGCTCTGCTGTGAAGCATGACACAGTTATAATGGCACAACAAAAGAGAAAAGAAATAATTTAATATCAGTGATTATTTATTTTACAAAAAAATTTAAAACGGAATCAACATGTCCAACATTTTTCCAAGTGCCCAGAGGTGTTTCCAATACCGGGGGGGCGTTTCTAAATACAATATATGGTTCCATACTTGTTTTCTATCTGCTCTGTGTAAACACAGCATTGGAGTCACTAACAGGTTCCCAGCTGCACCAGGGAGCACAGAATTTTTTATTTTTTACAGAACCTCTTTGGAGCAAATAGTATATTTTTGGCAAATTTTTAAATGAGACACATTTAGATTAAATATCAAAATTTTAAGCTTAGATTTGATTAATTTTTGCCAAGGAAATACATATTACAGATTGTTAAATTGTTGCATAACAAAAAAATCCAATTTGTTTTTTTTTGTTGTTGTTACAGCTTCTGGTTGATAAATGGTGTCATTTTGGTGGGGTTTTTTTTGGAAGATATTATACCCACTTGTCTTTCCTTCATTTTAAGACTAACTTTGTGACACCAGAGTGACACATTTAAGTGCAACCTAAAATGTTGGAGCTTTCCATTGTTGCAGGTGGTGATCTCAGAGGGCTGTGCTACTCAGGGTGATTCATCTGACCCGAGCCAAGGAGGTAAAAAAAAAATGTTGATCTGATATTTTTGAAATACCACATCATCAGTCAGAGTTCTGATTTTTAAAATATGAACATACACTGATCAGTCACAACATTATGACCACTGACAGGTGAAGTGAATAACATTGATCATATTGGTACTATGTACTGTTCTGATGGAAAACCTTGGATTTTAACATCCATGTTGATGAGACTTAGACACCCAAATAAACGTTGTCCCACAACAAACACACTCCCTCATCCAAATGGAAATCCCAAATGTCACTGGCCTACCCCCACAGGAAAATGCATCCCACCACATGGAAAAAACATCAAACAATCAGGAACATGTTGAGGAACATGACAATGGCCCAACATGTTGATTTGACCTCCAAACTTCCTACACCCCATTCTGATCAAGCATCAACAGGATGCAGTGGAACAAGTTTGATTGACAGAGGTCCCACTGCACAAGCCAGAGTACCCAAAGGATCCAGTGCCAACGTCCTGGTTCCAGACCCCATAGGACACCATGAGAGGTCCTCTTGTCCATGCCCAATGGTTCAGAGCATTTTTGAGCACATAAGAGGGACCAACACAATATTAGGCAGGCAGTCATAATGTTATGCCTGATTGGTTTATATCAGCTCAGACTGCTGAAGTTGATCGTGAGCTGGCGGTTTGTTGTCACAGTTCAGCAGCTTGTTTTTGTTTTTTGCAGGTAAAGAAATCGACCTGGCTCCAGGTTCCCCTCTGGTCCTGACACATAAGATCAAACTGGTTCCTTCGGGTTCGGGTTCTGGGTCTTGTGGCTGCGAGGCCGACTTTGCTGCCCTGCGGGAGCGTCTGGAGAGGCTGGAGAGGGAGGTGTCGGCCCTCCGGGAGAAATGTGGAGGACCTGAAGGAAACTGCTGCACCTCGAAGGAGAGCAAAGGTAAAACCAAAGAGTTGTTGTTGGTTCTCTCTACAGTAAATACTCTTGACCCCATGAACAGCAATCAGCATTTAACAGACTACAGCAGATATTTATATCATGATATCGATCAGCTCAGGTGGAGAGCAGCTGATGAGCAAAGCAAAACATTTAGCAGCTGAAAAGTCACATATTTTGCTCAGGAGCTGGGGGAGACCAAAAATAGAGCTAAAAGAGACTAATTTGAAATCATCCAGTGGACACACAAACACAAAACATTTCCCTTTTAGATTAACATGTGCAAAAGACCAAGAAACGGCCATAAAGGGACACAAAACGACCACAAGGAGTCACAAAACAACCACAGAGTCACTCAAAACAACTACAAGGTGATCCAAACAAGAGAGAGAGTAACTTAAAATCATTAGTTGGACACAAACACAACTCTAAATTATGTTTCTGTGCTGGAAACATGCAACAGTTTTCCAACATGTTAAACAGATCAACTTGGAAGATGATAATATATCAACACAAAATTTTGTTCTGCACTGTAGATGAGCAACTTAACTTGGACTCGTCTGCCATAAAACTCACCTTGAAGGCAAAAGCTGAAGTGATGCCCCAAAAATAAGAGCATCACTGCTTTAAAATTTAAAACTAACCAAATATAGTCTGTAAAGTTTGTGCACATAGGAATTTAATTGTGCTACAAAAAATAAACTTTAAAACACCCTGTGTGGTTTTTGCTCCTGACGCATTCTTTCTCACTTTGCAATATAAAGTCCTGGACCTCCACAATAAAAGCTTCTGCAGCATCTTTCATTAAATTACATGAAACCTTAACCTTCTGAACCAGCTAAAAGCAACCAGACATGCATGTTTTTCTCATCCGGTCTCATCTGCTTTTTGTCATCAGATCCTGTCCTTTGCGGCTAAAACACTGTTTTCTATTAACTACATGCACAAAATCTAAGCACATTTGCCAAAAGCAAAAGTGAAAGGGAGATCAAGAACAAGTGTTTTCCATCAATGACTTTTAAGAAAGAGTAATAAATATTATTAGTAAGTTATAAAGGAGCATCAGCAGTAACTTCTCTCCAACAATCACAATTAATATCTTTTATATCTGATTTGGATGAAGCCTTTGACAGAGCCAGACAGTTGACCTCAACCATGAATAGTTTCTTAATACAGTCAGTTACACAAACAAAGATTATTGCAAAATACCTTTCTAGGATTGTTGCAGCTGTAAATCTTGATTTCAATTTTGATTCACACTGTATTATTACAGTGTATCCTGTAGCTATTATATATTTTGCCTTTCAGCAGTCTGATCATGAGGCCTGCAGCCGTATGAAGACATTTTCAATCTCAGCAAGGGGTTTCCTGATTTACAAAAACAAATATAGGCTCACTAAAATGAAAATAAAAATGTGGACACACCTTAGTTTTAAATAAATAAAAGGGTGCTATAAAATTGCACCCACTCAGTAGTTACACTTCGACAGAGCAGACCTGTGAAATAAAAAGACTAATGAACTATTCAGAGTATTTACTCATCTTTCTAGAAAACCCAGATGGACGCTGACGTCAGTTCTCACTCATGTCGCACATAATTTGTCAAATATAACGAGCAGGTAATGACTAACTGTAGCAACTAACACTTCCTCCATTTCCCTCATAGCTGGTATGAAACTGCAAAAGGATGTTCATGGAAATATCCTGTAATTTACACTTAAATGCAACAAATTTTTAGTAGGATAGGATGAATGTATCCAGGAAATGAGTCAGAAAACACCTGTAAAATAGAGGGTCACCCAAAAATCAAACTGGCATTAAATGAACACAGATGGCACAAGAGAGGCAAGATGGCCTTAAAGGCTACTCAGAGACAGAAAATTCATACACGACTAACTCCTCATTATGTTTTTCTTGTTTAGTTGTGGTTTCCTCTGCTGGATGTGTTGGTGAACAGGTCGTATTCTCTTAAAAAAGATAATGGAATTAAACTTCAGGCAAAAGTGATTCATCAAAATTCAGTGTTGCTTTAGGAAAGATGTTAAAAAAAACAGATGAACTAAACAAGTCTTAAAGTGTAAAAACATTTTTTTACGCAAAAATATCTATAAAATTACAAAATAGACTGTGAATTTGCATGTCTAATGTATAATAACATTCAAAACCTGCCCTGTGAGTAACTATAAAGTTGATTTTTTTTTAAAATTATACTTGCAAATATATCACAATTACCCAAATATTTCTCTTTTTTTAGGTTAAACTGCACAAAACAACTAGAAAAAGATGCAAAGACACACAAAACAACCACAAAGATGCCCAAAAACAACCAAGAAGCAGCAAAACAACCAGAAAACAACCCCAAAATGATGCAAAGAGACACCAAACAACCACAAAGAGGCACAAAAACGACAACAAAGAGCTGCAAAACAGCCTCAAAACAATACAAAACAACCACAAAGAGACACAAAACAACCACCAGATGGTTCAAAACAACCACAAAGAGATGCAAAACAGCCAACGAGACACACACAACAACCACAAAGAGATGTTAAACAAACACAAAGAGATGCAAAACAACCTCAAAGTCATACAAAACAAAAACAAAATGATGCAAAACAACTACAAAGAGACACAAAACAACCTCAAAGGCATGTAAAGCAAACAACAAAAACACAAAACAACAATAAAGAGATGCAAAACAACCACAAAGACACAAAACTACCACAAAGAGACACATACCAACCTCAAAGACACACAAAACAACCTCAAAGCCATACAAAGTAAACAACAAAGACACAAAACAACCACAGATACACACACAACAACCTTAAAGGCATATAAAACAACCACAAAGACACACAATCTAAACACACAACATTATCTATTTATCCATCCATCTGTCAATATATATTACAGGTAATTACACATATAAACATCTCCCTCAAAAATAAACGTTATCTAATGTAAACTTAGGACTACAAAATTCATCCTACTGATGAAAATCACTGAATTTTTATAAGATATTCTTTGGCAGCCGGTTCTGCATTTGCAATTTTCATTTCCAAGTTTATTTGCCGGACTGATTTGAAACCTGCAGACTGCATCATTCAGACATTTAGTTTCTGGCTTTCTTCATAGGAAAAACACTAACAGCAAACATTAACAAGAGGATGAGCTGAAGAACTGGCCTTGAGATGTAAAATCTGATGATTTGTGATGGGAAGGTTTATGGACATGAACCATCTCTTGGTCGTCTGGGTGTAGTTTCTTAGTTTAGGTGCCATTTGTCAGTAAGTGTAGACTTTTGCTGATGCGTCCACTTCTGCAGCTGGGGAGGTTTTCACAGAACAAGAACTGGAGAGCAAGGAGGGCGTTTTGTTTCTCAACTAACAAAGCAAACTCAGTCCAGAGTTTGTTGCTATGAACACATGTCGTGCTGCGAAGTAACAACACCCTGTGTCATATCAGACCCTAATGACTGTAAATGAGGTAAGAATTTACAACAATTAGCCTCCAGACTTCTGATGTTAAAACTCAGCTGTGAGGGAAGACTTGTGTTTGTTGTCATGGTTATGAGTTGTTAGGACGATTTTAATCATCACTCCCTAATGTTCCCTTTTCCTTTCAAGTTGCATGTAGGTTAGCAGCTCTCTGATCAACATCCTGAGTGTTTGTTTCTGTAAAAATATCATCGCTCACTCCCAGACAGATCACTCTGTAATTACTTTTCAGTCTGTGTGTGACCCGACAACTTCATTTGGTGCCGTGTGTTGACAACATGAGTGTGCTGATGAGCTTTAGCTGCTTGTAGAGGCTGATTTTTGGGACTTCATTGAAGAGCTGCCTGCGGGACATCGTCAGCTCTGCACTGATGACATTACCACTGTGTGACTTTGAATTGATATGATGGAAAACACCTGAAGGTAGCTCGTTTTGAATCTTGATTCACGCCGATCAAGACGCTTCAAGCTCCCGAAACTTTATTCCTCTCAATCGAGGTCAAACATTTTTAGTTATTTCACAGATTTGTTTTTGATTTCCGGGGCTCAGGTGGAAGAAGTTCACCTACTTACTTTAGCTCCTTTAGTTGATTCCTGCAGCAGAATCTGTCCTCAGGAACCAGTGACTTTTTTGTTTTTCAACTCTGGAAACAGTCGATGAAGGGAGTAGTTGAAGGTCGTGTATTTACACAGAAAAAAAAGAGGCAACCCAAGAACAAGGGTTAGGGTTGTTCTAGTAAAGCATCCAATCTACACAGACAATCCCGAAACATGTCAGAGGATTTGAAAGGCATGTTATCTCTAAGAGAAACAGAAAAAGAAAAAAGAATTTTCTGATGGTACTTGAACTAATCATCTGTGACTTGCATCCAAAAACTTCACCTTTAAAATCAGGATATTTAATCAGTTTTCTAGATTAAAGAACTAATCGAATAACTGATGAAATATTCAACAGAGGAATGAAAGTAATCAGTAGTTCCAGCCCAATAAAAGCTGCTATATCTCTGTTGAGCAGCGCAGGAAAATACTAGAAAATGTACTTTTTCTCACTATATAAAGAGCATCATATGTTAAATATTTTATCAGTTAAATGCACCACAAACTTCTGCTGAACCACAGCGGAGTTTATATTCTACTTTGAATGTGTGACTGTTGATGAGATTTATGTTGGAATCAGTCTGATCGCATGATAAACTGGCGCAGGTCGACCCATGAGCTAACCAAGCTGTGTGAGTGTGTTTTACTTTGAGCTGCAGGGATATAAATCAGACCGTGGGCATCTGAAGTCCTCATAGTGTAAATGATCACATTTCAGGCAGAGGGCTCGGTTCAAGGTTAGCGGTCAGGAAATGAGTGCGAGTGGCTGTAATGTCCTCTGAAGCGATGGAAACACCGCTGGATGAGTGCGTCTCCAGCTGTGTGCCCAGTGTGATCTCAGCCTCCGTGTCCTCCCAGTCCGCTGACGTCCCCCCACCCAGCGCTCGGCAACGCAAGAGGAGGGATAATCAGTCGAAACAAGGCAGCGTTACCCTCTAATTACAGAGGATTATGCCCCAAAAAGCTGAAGCGGGAAAAGCATTCAGCCCTGACTCCATTCATCCACCGCAACAAACCACAAATGAGACTGAACAACACTTCTGATTTCACATATTTGCAGCTTATGATTTGCTCAAAATTCTAACAGCCACATTTGTGCGATATAAACCTCAGTTTTATGAATTAATGGTCCCAACACTCATCCCACAGAGGAGCAGGACACCCAGACCGAGAGACAGATGTGATTTGTTATTCCGTTCCTCCAGCGCTCCGTCTTGCAGATGTTTGGCATCTTGTCACGTCCCCTTTTTTCCCATTCTAGTCATTTTGTGTCTCTTTGTGGTCAGTTTACACGTATTTATTGTCGCTTTCAGTCCCAGATTGGTCATTTTTCAGCACTTTGTAGCCACTTTGTCTCTCTGTGGTCATTTTGCATCAATTTATGGTTGCATTCTTTACCTTTATGGCTCTTCTGTGACTCATTTTCATTGTTTTGCGTGTCTTTATGGTCTTTTGCATTTAACTTTGCTCATTGTGTGGCACATTTTAGTGGTTTTCCATTTCTTTGTAGCTGTTCTGTATCTGCTTAAAGCCACTTTGTGTCTCATTTTGGTCGTTTCACATATATTTGCAGTCATTCTTTCTCTTTGTGGTCAATTTACATCTGTCTATGGTTGTTTTTTGTGCCATTTTTAAGCTCATTTTGATTGTTTTGTGTGTATTTTTGGTTGTTTTCTTTTAACTTTGCTCATTGTGTGGCACATTTTAGTGGTTTTTCCTTCTCTTTGTAGCTGTTCTGTATTTGTTTAATGACATTTTGTGCCTGACTTTGGTTGTTACACATATATTTGTGGTCATTTTCTGTCTTTATAGCCATTCTTTCTCTTTGTGGTCAATTTACATCTGTCTATGGTTGTTTTTTGTGCCATTATGAGGCTCATTTTGATTGTTTTGTGTGTATTTTTGGTCGTTTGCATTTAACTTTGCTCATTGTGTGGCACATTTTAGTGGTTTTCCATCTCTTTGTAGCTGTTCTGTATCTTTTTAATGGCATTTTTTGTCAGACTTTGGTCATTTCACTTATGTTTGTGGTCATTTTGTCTCTATAGCCATTTTTTCTCTTTGTGGTCAATGCTCATCTCTTCATGGTTGTTTTTTTTGCCATTTTGTGGCTCAGTTAGAATGTTTTGCATATTTTTATGGTAGTTTACATTTAATTGTTGTCATAGTGTGTCACATTTCAGTTGTTTTGCATCTTTCTGTCGTCATTCTGTGTATGTCTGACATCATTTCGTGTTACATTTTGGTCATTTTGTTTCTCATTCTGGTTGTTTTGCATCCTATTGTATTGCTGTGCTCATTGTAATTCTTTGTGGTTGTACTGCATCTCTTAATGGCTGTTTTCAGACCATTTTGGTCATTTTGTGGTCATCAGTTTACATGTCTTTATTGTAACTTATACTCAATTTTAGTGTCTTTATAGTTGTTTTTTGTCTCATATGGGTTGTTCTACATCATTTCTGTGTCACGTCTTTCTACCTTTTTTTTTCCAGTTTTGTCTTTTCATGGTCATTTTACATCTCTTCATTTACATTTTTTGTGTCTTAGTTTGGTTGCTTTGTCCCTTTTTAGAATGTTTAATGGGCCCCTTGACTCCCTGGGCCCCTGGTTACTTTTATATCGTCAGCAATGTACCCACAAGAAAAGGAAAAATGTTAAAATGTTAGCATAGTTAATGAGGCTACTATTACTGTTGGCTTTGATCGTTGCCCCCAGTCACACACTCTGTGGAAACTGTAATGCTGAGGGACACATAAAGATGGTGGAAACTTTCATTTGAAACCAATTAACAAGGACTGGGTGTGTTATTGTGTTTTCATGTCGCTCTTCGTGCTTCAGCGCAAACTAAACTTAGTCAGTGTTTATATATGATTATTTCTCTCCTGCTCTCTGTGCTCACATATACTGCATTTTACTGCCGCCATATTTATAATTAAATGTTACCTCTTATTTTGTATGTTAGTTTTTCTATATGTTGATTCATTTTTAAACCAAGCTAACAGCAAACCTGTCTTTGTCTTTCAGGTGCAGGTTGCTCCATTAAACCAGAGACTGAGTGTCCCAACGAGTGCAGCGATCAGGGTCGCTGTGTGGACGGAAAGTGTGTCTGCTTCCCTGGTTTCAATGGGCCGGACTGCAGCAACTCCGACTGTCCTGGAAACTGCAACGACAACGGGAGGTGTGTTAATGGACAGTGTGTGTGCGATCCTGGTTTCACTGGTCCCGACTGCTCCCAGAGCGCCTGTCCCGACAACTGCAACAACCGAGGCAGGTGTGTGAACGGCAGGTGCGTGTGTGACAGCGGCTTCTCGGGTCCCAGCTGCTCGGATGAATCCTGCCCAGGAAACTGCAACAACAGGGGGCGCTGCGTTAACGGACAGTGTGTGTGCAACCCTGGGTTCACCGGGCCGGACTGCTCTCAGAGGGGCTGCCCCGATGACTGCAATGACCGTGGGAGGTGTGTTAATGGTAAATGCATCTGTGACAGCGGCTTCACCGGTGACGACTGCTCTGAAAACTCCTGCCCAGGAAACTGCAACAACAGGGGACGCTGCATCAATGGACAGTGCGTTTGCGACGACGGATTTACCGGCGATGACTGCTCTGAAAAAGCATGTCCCAACAACTGCAGCAAACGTGGGAAGTGTGTGAACGGGAAGTGTGTTTGTGACGTTGGCTTCACTGGGCCGGACTGCGCTGCCAAAGGTTGTCCCAACAACTGCAGCAACAAAGGACGGTGCGTCAAAGGCAGCTGTGTATGTCGGCGAGGATTCACCGGACCGGACTGCAGCCAGTGTCTGGAGGGCAGGACTGGACCCAACTGTGATACTGGTGAGTGGAACCCAACAAAATACACAACCTTTGATAAAAAAAAATGTCCTTAGATGGATCATCATCATCATCCAATTAAGTGTGTCAATATATAGGCATTGAAACACAGTTAATACTACTTCTCTGGCTTATTCTTATAGATTCTTCACAAATGTTGGCGCGTAACTCGTCCCACAGCTTAGAGAAAACAGTATAAATTATATACACCGATCAGCCACAACATTATGACCGCTGCCAGGTGAAGGGAATAACATTGATCATATTGGTACTATGTGCTGTTCTGATGGAAAACCTCGAATTTTGCCATCCATGTTGATGAGACTTAGACACCCAAATAAACATTGTCCCACAACAAACACACTCCCTCATGCAAATGGAAATCCCAAATGTCACTGGCCTACCCCTGCAGGAAAATGCACCCCACCACATGGAAAAAAACATCAAACAATCAGGAACATGTTGAGGAACATGACAATGACCCAACATGTTGATTTGACCTCCAAACTTCCTACACCCCATTGTGATCAAGCATCAACAGGATGCAGTGGAACAAGTTTGATTGACAGAGGCCCCACTGCACAAGCCAGAGTACCCAAAGGATCCAGTGCCAACGTCCTGGTTCCAGACCCCATAGGACACCCTAAGAGGTCCTCTTGTCCATGCCCAAAGGTTCAGAGCATTTTTGAGCACATAAAGGGGAACCAACACAATATGAGGCAGGTGGTCATAATGTTATGCCTGATTGTGTATCTTTATGTCTTTTGGTAGTAATTTGTCGTAGCCTATGTTTTTTACGAAATTCATAAAAAACTGTTCAAAATCCCCTTTGAAATATATGGGAGGTCGGCCGGACAAATTTGTGTACAAAGTGTACTTCTGCTCATGGTTGTGCTGTTTCCATAGAGGTGCAGGACTTTATATTGCTTTAAAAAGAGCCCACAGTGAGCAAAGATGTGACAGGAGCTAAAAATGCCCACAGTATACCGAGGTTCAGAGAATTAAAGAGCTTGACTGGATGCTCACACTCTTTTTACCCTGAAAAGTCAAAATGCCTTCAGCTATTATGAAGGAAACAGTTTTTTTTAAAGTTCTTGTCAGTTAAATTTGATGTTTTAACCTCAAGGTGAAAAACAAAGCAGTGCATTTGCAAATATTTCTGCAGCATAACTGTGTTTGGCATCTTATAGACTGTGTAAAAAAAATTCATAAGAACAATGCAAATTCCAGCTCATCAGGTGTATTTTGTACTGTTGTACAACCAGATGTCAAATGCAGTTTCTTCTGTTCTTGCTCCTCTTTTGTTTGTCCTGTAAATGCTTGCCCCTTTGAACAGATCATGTTGTTTTCATTGCTGATGATATCCAGTTACACTTCTAATTTACGCCTGTAATCAGTGTCAGGTCTGCATGTGAACTGTTTGTTCCAGTTTATCGGCTAAAGAACATTTGCTCAAGGTGCATTGTGTTTATTTATATCCTTTCATGCTAAGGATGTTCCTAGTGACTAATTTCTCTGTCAGTTAGATATAAGTTCAAGTGTATTGGAGTCAACTAAGTCAAAAGCAAGAGAAAACGTTGGTTGTGCTCAACCTGGATGTGATCATGTGGCACCGTTTATTGAAACTCAATATGCACCACTAATTTTCAAACTTTTCTATTGTTTAGTGGTTATCTGCCAGTTTATTCTGACACAACCTGCGCACAAGCATCATTTTACATTTAATTTTCTAGGTCAAAATACTGACAAACCGTGCTAGTTGTACCAGATGTTATCTTTGCAATCTTGATGGTTTGCAGCATCTAAAGGGAGAGAGAACAGTTACCTGGTGTTGTACTTTAATCCCAAACAGTTTCTGAATGTTTTGGGGTTTTTCTGCACATTTTTACTCACTGTGGGCTCAATTTTCTCATTGCAACATAAAGTCCTGCATCCCAATGGAAACAGAACAACCATGGCAAGAGGCTGAAACACCACAAGTGTGTTTTTTGTGCAGGAGGACACAGTTACAATGCAATAAATCATAAAAAGAGAGAAAGCTGTAGTTGAAAGTTGAGGATTCTTTCTGTTTTTACAGGGGTTTTTGCTGATAAATGGAGGAATTTTGACATTTTAAAAAATAAGACTCAACATCCCTTTCACACTGCTGGCAGGGCTAAGGGTTAAGGTGTGTTTCTGACAGGGATTTAAACAAACTGCCTGTTCAAGGAGGAGAAAGTGATTGGGAAATCCCATTTTCCAACATGTGGTTGAGAAAAAAAAATTACTGGTCCTGTTGGGAAAGTTTGATTATTCGAAAGAAAATGAATAAAAATTAAAATAGGACTTGACATGAGGTTAATTTCCACCTTAATTCCTAGAGACATAGTGCAAACAACTTTGTACACCAAAGTCAGTTACAGTCACTTCAATTTACTGACGTTCCCTAAACGCCTCACATGCAGGTTGCAGTATAAGCTTTTAGACAGCTGCACACAGAGAAGCTTCTAGTCTCCACTCAGTTAAAATAATAATAATAGTAGTAATAAGAATCAAGTTTCTGTAATTATTTATTTAACAAAATCTGGAAAAGGGTGTCTGTGGCTTGGGTGATAGAGCGGGTTGTCCGCTGATCGCAAGGTTGGTGGTTCGATCCCCCTGGCCCCTCCGCATGCCGAAGTGTCCTTGGGCAAGACATTGAACCCCAAGTTGCTCCCAGTGGCAGGCAGGCACCGTGCATGGCAGCTCTGTCACCATTGGTGTGTGAATTTGTGAGTCAGTGGGTGAATGCGAAACACATTGTAAAGCGCTTTGAGTAAGGTAGAAGAAGGCGCTATATAAGTGCAGACCATTTACCATTTTAAAAAGAGGACATTTTTCCAATTGCCCAGAGGTGTTAACAACACTGGAAAAAATCAGGCCTTCCCACGTTATAGATGTTTAAATATTTACAATTTTACAGCCTCTACAGACTCACGTTTTTCCAAACCATTCTGATCATAAATTCCAGAAAGATGTTTACCATTTGCTCCTCTGTTCACTGTTTTTGTTTTTGATTTTATTGATCCATGGTGTTTTATTTTCCTCTTTGTCCCTCCTGTTGTCCTCTCTCTGCTCTGTGGAAACACTGCCTGCAGTTCATCTGCAAACTCCGAACTTGTGTCATGTGCAGCCGAGTCCGTTGTGGCTTCATGGTTGTGCCGAGGAGCGCAGAACTTTTAGTTTTTTAAAGAATCCGGAGCAAACAGTTTATTTTTGGCATTTTTTTTCAAATGATGCATGTAGATTAAAGGGATTTTTAAGGAAATATAATAATAATAATAATGCATTGGTTTTATATAGCGCTTTTCTAGGCACTCAAAGACGCTTTACAATGCATTGTTCATTCACTCCATACTCCATGGTGGTATGTAGCCACAGCTGCCCTGGGGTAGACTGATGGAGGCGAGGCTGCCAGTCTGCACCATCGGCCCCTCCGACCACCACCAACCACTCACTCTCACACTGCATTCACCCAGGCTTCCTGGTGTTGCCTCACAGTCTTCCATCCAGGTACTGACCAGGCTCGCTTAGCTTCCGAGATCTGACGGGATCGGAGGCGGTATGGGCACAATATGACAATTTTAGACCTAGATTTGGTTCATTTTCCTGACAGAATTAAAAAGTATTTAGTTTCTGGCTCTGATAAATATTAATTATCGTTCTAAATGACTAGTATTTCTGGTGCTGATAAGTGAGGGTAGCAGCATTTAACAATTTAGCCAGTTAACCTCACATGTCTTTGCTCAAAAAAGGTTCAAAATGCTGCTTATATGTATTTAAAAGTATATCCATGTGCTCAAGTTTAATCAGGATTTTCATGATCTGCTTGTTTAGCCACCCACCAACTTATCTGTTTGTTTTTTTTATTGCAGAGCACTTAGCAACACCTGCCCTGGATAACACATTTTGATTTTCACCATATTTTCTCACTTATAAACTTCCTACTGCATCGTCTTGGGCTGTTGGGGAACTTTGTATTCGCAACAAGCCTGTAAAATCACACATTTCCTCAGCAGCTGTCACGTTAGAACACTCCTCTGCATGCAGCATCACATTGTTTTTCCCCATGTGGGTTCGTGGTTTGTGACCTCGGGGAGAACACTTTACACGTTTGGTATGTAAGCACATGCTTTGCTTTAGCTGGTTGGACCAAACACACGAGAGCAGGCGCTTTGTCATTTGTCTTTTTTTTTTCAGGCTCATCGTGAGTCATCCATCATCTGCATTTCAATCTCAATTATCTCATTATTCCTTCAAATTCTGCTCTGAGCGATCTTAAAATCTGCTTTCGATATTGAGGAGGTTTCCGTTTATTTTGCCAGTTCAGTGCATCATTATTTGCAGCATCGGCCGGTCGAGCTGTTCGTTGCTGTTGTTGTTGTTGTTGATGTTGTTGTTGTTGTTGTTGTCAGGGTGCGTTAGCGTGTTAGCTTGTCTGTTTGGAGCCGCTTCAAGCTGCAGTGGTTTCTAGTGACGGAACTGTTTCATTAACAGACCTGCTGCCTATAAAAACCCCTCAGCTGCTGCGTCATGGATCCCTGAGCTGCCTGACGCTGGACAGACACGTGTGATTCCGAGTGTTAAGTGTTTTCCCAACTGTGACCGACCACTTAGTGGAGTCGAGGGACGGATGTCGCACTGAGAGGAAAAGTGAGTGTGGGCAGCAGAGACTGTCGAGTATGTTTCCATCCACCTGCTTTTGGAGTTCAAGCAAAGATACCTGATGGAAACCCCAGAGATGAAAAAAACAGAAGAAGAAGATGAAAAAATCTTTAATGGAATGAGATCTTTAGATACAATGCTTCTTCTCCTTCTTGCTTCTCTTCTTAGTTCATTTCCTGAATAAATAAATGCAGAAACACATTGCTGCAACCAAGAGCTAAGTTTGATCACAATAACCTTCATTTAAATCATGCATTTTCACATTATTTTCAGCATTGGTATTACAACAGATCATTTTCCCTGCAGAACTTTGGACAGAGTAGGGAAAGCACATGTTTTTTTTAACCCTCTGAACCCTAAAAACCTGCTGGAGGTTTAAAAGTCATGTTTATCAGAGCTAGAAACTGTAAAAACTGAAAAAAGTCATCTGATTATAAATTTTCTGATTGTTCTCGAACTACTCATCTGAGATGTGTTGTTTCTGCCAAAACAATAACCAAATCTAAGCTTAAAATCATGATATTTCATCAAAATATCTGTATTCTGTATGTCTCATTTAAAAAATCTGCAAAAAAAAAAGGTTTTACTCGAACCAGATTTTATAAAAACAAAAAAATCTGTGCTCCTTGGTGCAATCATGAACCAGAGTGTTTTCGGCTGAACTGCAGGCAGTGTTTACACAAAGCAAAGAAATTATTTTTATGATTTATATCATTATAACTGTGTCACACTGCACAGAAGACATTTTGAGTTCTCTCCCTTTCTAGTCATGGTTGTTCTGTTTCCATAGAGGTGCAGGACTTTATATAACAGTGAAAAATTAACCACCAGTGAGTTAAAATGTGACAGTAACAAAACAATTTTTGTCATGTGACTGTTGGTCAAAGCTAAATCTCGATTGCACAGAGGAGCTTTAGTCTTGTTTTATGCCTTTAGGAGTCCTTAGAAGTTTTGCAAGTCATTGCTGGGAAACACCCCGATTTGCACTTTGCATTAAATAAATTAGTTTTTTAATATATAGATGTGTGTTAGTAGCCGCCCAAAGGTGTCTCATTGCAAGGTGTTGAATTAGCAAAACAACAGTCAACATGTAAAATTACAGCAGGATCAGCAAGCAACAACATGTCTCTCTGGTTGTTTAGTGTCTCTTTGTAGTTGTTTATTGTCTCTTTGTGGTCATTTTCTGTCTCTTTCAGTTGTTTAGTATTTCTTTTTGATCATTATGTATCACATTGTAGTTGTTTGGTGACTGTTTGAGGTGGTCTTGCGTGTGTTTCTAGTTGTTCCGTGCCTCTTTTGGTCTTTGTAGTTCTTTTGCATCTCTTTTAAGTTGCTTTGAGTCTTTTCTTCTTTGTTTTGTGACTCTTTGTTGTCTCTACGAATTGCATTGCAGTTGTTTTGCGTCTCTAGTTTTCTGAAGGTGCTGAATGCAATGAAAAGCCTAAAGAACATTTAGAGTGCATTTAATAGAAGACAGTGTTTCAGCCACGAAGGACACTATCTGATGAACACAGACAAAAAGCAGATGAGACCAGATGAGGAAAGCATGCTCATCTGGTTGGTCTTTTAAGGATTTGTGCAATTTGATGAAAGGATGCTGCAGAGCTGGAAGCTGTTTCTTTGTCCAATGCATGTGTGACATGCATGTTGGATTTTGGTTGTTGCTTACGGGAACATTATGTCATGTTCTCAGTGAGCGGTGAATTTTTTAGTCACTAATTTTATGAGGAACTTGCTGCAGTTAAACGAATCTGTGATTTATGTGCAGTTATACAAGAGCTGTGCAGCTCTGCCAGCGTGAGAGCTTCACACTTCACAGTAACACAAGATGGGAATTTTGTAGCAGGGAAAACACTGCCATTTGAATCGGTGCAGGTAAAACTAAATGTATTGATTTTGTTCAGCAGTATGTTTGCACAGCGCTGCTTGAGCAATTACAAAATAAAGAAATGAGGTTCTTTCTGGCAGTCAGTAGCTTTTCTGCAGCCACAGCTGTAAGAGGAGGCGTGCTGTGAAGTACGATATGCTGTTAGTGTGTTTGTATGAGCAGACTGTGGAACAGATGTGTGTCATGTGGGACACACAGACATGAGGTGGTTTTATTCTAAAAAGTACAGCGTGAAGAAGTGTACGTGATGAAAGAATAACTATATTGGTTGGATGTATAAAGTTTAGTTTTTCAGTTGCCCTAAAGAAAAACGAGCTGGAACACAATGAACTGTTTTTATTTTGTACTCAACATTGCGGAAAATACTACCCATGAAAGGGCACCAAACTTAGAAATTAATAAAATGTGTTTACCATTGTGACAACACAGACGTGGCATTTATAGCACAGACACAGTCTATGACCACAGACTACAGACTACAACTGAAATGTTTCCAGGGGGACACTAAAAATTGTTGGGCACAGCTGGATCACACTTGTTGTGCAATATTTGTGTCCATCTCTGACTCATGTCGGGCTCCTGGTCAACTGAAATCGTGTTTTCTTTTCAACTGATGAATTTATGTGTCTCCTTCAAGTTGTTTTTTTTTGTCTCTTGGAGTTTTTTTTAAGTCACTTTGTGGTTATTTGGTGTCTCTTTGCAATCAATTTGTGTCAGTTTTCATTTTGTGTCAGTTCGTAAGTGTTTTGAGACACAATGTAACTACAAAGATACACAAAACAACTACAAAGAGACATAAAACAGCCCCAAAGAGATGCAAAACATTTACAGAGACGCAATGCAACTACAAAGAGACACAAAATAACCAGGCACAAAACGACTTCAAAAAACAACAAAACAACTACAAACAGAAACAGAACGACTATAGAGACACAAAACTACAAACGAGATAAAAAAGACTGCAAAGAGACACAAAATAACAACAAAGAGACACAAATCAACTACAAAGGACATAAGAAATAACAACAAAGAGACACAAAACAACTTCAAAGAGACACAAGATAACTTCAAAGAGACAAAATAACTACAAAGAGACACAAAGTAACTACACTGAGACACAAAAAAAAACAAAGAGACACAGAACAACTACAAATGACATGAAAAATGACTACAAAAAGACACAAAATGGCCATAAAGAGATGAAAAACAACTACAAACACAGACAGCAGCAGCTGATCCTTCCACATCAGCTACCTGATCGTCCCATTGGTGCACTGCTTGCCTCTGTGGCTCAGTCTTGGGGACGGTATCTGAGTATTTACAAATTTTATCTCCAAGATTGAATGTCGACTACTTTTTCACTAATCTGAAGTCGGGCCACCGTGACTCCCAAGTCACGAACCTGGACGCAAACCTTAATGGCAAAAGCAGCCGCCATCATGTGAGCTGTATCACTTTACACCCGCTGATCAGATAGAACAGATTGTCTCATTGTTGTGGTGCCAGCAAGCAGAAGGTTTATGATTTGACTGAGGCCGATGCATCACTCTGCCTCGGGTAACATGGACGCCTCAACTGGATCTTTGCAAAGAGGAGAGAGATTCAACAGCGAGACAAATAGGTGCCTGCTGGTTCATTTGTTCCACTGCATGAATCCAACCGAAAAGAAAACTACTTATTTCCAGGAGAAAAGGGGCCCTGGGCCTCGCTTATAACTGTTTTATGCACACAAAATGAGGCCAATTTCCACAGAAAAGTTGGGATTTAAGTTAATATACTTAAAGGAAGAATGTGTTCAACTCAGGGCTGCAACTAACCTTTATTTTATTTATTATTCAGCTCATTTTCTCTTACATTTCTGGATTTTATTGGGTTATAACTGAACCCAACTGAACTCATTGCCATGTGTGTCTTTGTTTTTATTTGCTTCTCTTTGAGGTGATTTTGTGTCTGTTTTATGTTGTCTCTTCATTGTTTTGTGTCTTCATGGGGACATTGTTTATCTATTTGTGAGGTTTTTTGTATCATTCTAGTTGTTTTATGTCTCTTTGTGGTGGATTGGTTTTTCTTTGTAATTGTTTTGTGTCTCTTTGTGGCCAATTTGTATTTTCATGTGGTCGTTTTATGTCTCTTTCTAGTTGTTTTGTGTCTCTTTGTGGTCATTTGGCGGCTCTTTGAAGTTGTTTTGTGTCTCTTTGTGGTCGTTTTATGTCTCTTTCTAGTTGTTTTGTGTCTCTTTGTGGTCATTTTGTGTCTCTTTGGAGTTGTTTTGTGTCTCTTTGTGGTCATTTGGAGGCTCTTTGAAGTTGTTTTGTGCCGGTTTGTACTCTCTTTATAACAATGAATCAGTGACTGTCTTGTTGTAAAGGTTCTGACTTGCAGCTTTACCAGGTTTGATGCGTCAGTAGCAAAGCACCAGACAATCTGCATCCAGTTTCCTCAGAGTGTAACCAGACGACCTTTTCATTTTAACCGTTTGGACATCCAAGAATTCCACAGCAAACAGGAATATTTACCAAAGCTCTGGAGTTAATCAAAGTGTTGTCTCTCTCTTTGTATTTCAGTGATGTCTGGTGTTTCTCAGCTGAGCACTGAGGAGATCACAGAGACGTCCGTCACTCTGGTCTGGACTCCGCCTCCCGTCCAGTACGAGACCTACCACCTCACCTTCACCAGTCAGGTACGGACACACCTACACTCGTTATTTTCACTTCAGAAAGCAGCAGAACCACATCTGAGTGCTGCTGCTGCCACTGATTTTCCATTTATCTCCAATCTGAACACACGTTTAGCTGAATCTTAACACCAGATGGACACAAGTTTACAAAATTAGAAGCTTAAGACTTAAAGACAAGTTCCAGATGCATCTCTCTGAAGAAAGTTCTCATTTCTCCTGCAACATGTGACTTATTATATTACCTTTTCCTGATCTAACTTTATTTTCCTGCTATTCAGAGGTTGTTTTGTAAAGTTTTGAGGCATCACAAGCACTCCAGCAGCAATGCTATACACACAGACACGGTTGTATTCATTTCAGATTTGATTCAGATCAATTTTAATTGTTCAGTTTTCTGAAAAATGAACCAAAAAGGCAATAATTTTGCAGCATAAAACACACTGCAGCAGCTTTTTCTCTCACAAACTGTATAACAACAAAGAGACAGTCCAGCAAAAAACAGATTCAACACACACACTCCCATATTTCTAGAAATAATCCAGGCAGCAGATGTGTTTGTGGACAGCACACAGCTTGTCCTTGCTGTCGCCTCGTTCAGGACTCTGAGGGGGTAAAAGTCTCTGCCAGGTCGTGTTGGGAGGATGGACAAGTCCAAACTGTCCGAAGTCTGTTTTCCAGGATCCGCAGAGATGGTTTTAGTGTCTGATATGAAATGAGGTCTGCAGGCGGAGCTGTAAAACTGTGAAGCATCACCTTGAGCAGCCTCCACTGTCTTAAATTAAAAACACAAAATAGTTTCTGGCACCTGGATCACCAAAAACACTGTGAAACAACAGCAAAGAACCATCTCTTAAGAATGCAGCTATTTTCTATAATTAAAATATTTTCAAGCGTGAATTTTTCGGGAGAAAATTTGCATTTGAAAGTTTAATGAAACTGACTTGCACATATAAAAACTATGGGAAAAAGTTCAAATTAGTTAATGATACATGATATAAATACTGATAAAACCTGTATCTTTGACAGAATACCAATGCTTCAGAATGTTAAACACTGACAAAAACACAATAATTTAACATTTTCGGTGTAAAAACCTCTCTTGTTAAAGATATATCTTGTTTATAAATTACAGAACCCATGCTTCTTTTCTGTTGTCACTAATTTTAGAAATATATTTACAGTATTAAACATGAATTAAACAGTCTCACCTATTAAATGAAAAGGACATATTTGTGAAGTAAGAATAAATTTATCAATGTATTTTAACAGTCTATTTATATCAAAAAATTTTGTTTTTGTTCTTTTTTAAATGTGACATTTTATTGTTCTTCACAGTTACAGGTCTTTAATGCTATTTTAAACTAGACATGTAAATTCACAGTCTATTTGTTGTGTATTTAAAAAATGCAGAAAGAATCTATAAAATAAACAGGAAAATTCAGTGAAATTTTTTTTTACAATATATGAAAATAGAATTCTTTACAGTAAAACCTGTGTCATTAATTGTCAGATTAGATGTGTTCGGATCTGTGTGAGCATCTGGATCAGGGTTTTTTGGGGCTGACAGTTCTCTGTGCAGATCATGCCGAGTATCTTTTTCTCGACAAGAAAAGTAAATTAAAAAAACTGCCCATGAAATCTGTTCAGAACCCTGAAAAGATGACAAATCATAAATCCAGCAGCGCTGCTTCAGCTCCAGGAACCATTTCCACCACAAACACGGATATAAAAAAATCAGATGGAACTTCTTTAAAGAGCCCAAAGAGGTTTTACAGGACAATCGTTGTCCAATAAATGACCTCAGGATTGTTTTAGAGCCATAACTCCAGTGTCACGTGTCATTTTGAAGGGCTATAAATGGTAGAATGGCTGGCACAAAGTAAAGGTTGCCTGGATTTCAAGTTAAAGGTTTAAACTAATGACAATAGTTAGAAATAAATCTCATGTCTGTGTATCAAATACAAAAGGAGGCATAAACACTAGCAGGTGGAAAAAGATGTCCAGTTTGCCATTTTCTTCCTGCTCAGCTCTCCAGTTGCACCTGCTGCGAATACTAACATCCCATTAAAAGGTTGTTATCAGTATTTATTATCCCACAGATACACTGTGATGGTAGGACTCATTTTCCACCTTTCAAATGGCCCAGTAGGCCATTTTCATCACATTAAAAGGTGGAGGAGGCACAGAGGAGACGTGTGAGGGTTAGCAGATATAGAAATCGGAATTTTGCCTGTATGCTGGAAGTCCGTGGTTTGTTTCCTGTCATCCAGGTGTTATCTTTTGGTTTTCACTTGGTCTTTAGTCAGGTTTAGGGAAGCATCATAATCTGGGTTAAATTTGTTAGACAGAATCTGGTAAAACATCACACTGACACTAGGGATCGACCGATTATCAGGGCAATCATTAAGGCTGATATTTGCCATTTTTAGATTATTGGTATTGTTATTTTTATTGAACAATTATCACAAAATAAAATACTTCAGCTTTGATTCAGCCGGCTCTCTCTCTTTGCAGTCACTCTGTGATCTCAAGCAATGTCCCGCCCACAGCGCTTTCAGTGATTGGCGGTTACATGTCACAACAAGCCAATCACTGAAAGCTATTGTTTACACAGAGAGACAGACGAGCACATTTGCAGAGTGGAGCAGCTTTGGTGAATTAGCTGAGCTGTGTCTGGAAGGTGAGTTAGCAAGTGCTCCTGAAGTTGTAAACAATCTTCCACAAACATGTCCTGTTGTACAGAAAGACAAAAAAAAAGCACTTGTAGGTGTTAACAAGTGGTGTAGCTGGAACTTGTGTAGCTGACAGTGGTAGGCTAAGGCTATCGCTAAGAGGTTAGCTGTGCCTCTTAGGCTGCAGCTTATGCTATCTTCACAATTTTGGATTACTTGTTTCCAACAACTAAATAAAAAACAATCAGCATGTATAACATTGGTTTATAAGGGCCTACCAGTGTTACCAATATGGGGGGGAAAGCTTTATCTACATGCTACAGATATACTATTTGCATTCTTAATTTGTTTCCTTACTTGACGCCTTGCTGCTCTGTGTAAACACAGCCTGCAGTTCAACCGAAAAAGTTTTTGACTGTTGGTCACAGCTGAATCACTAATGGCTTCTTAGTTGTGTCAAGGATCGCAGAATTTTTCCTTTGCTAATAATCTGGTGCAAAGAACTAATAAATAATCGACAGAAGATTCTAATCTTTGGAATCTGAAGTCTTTACTTGGCCTTTTAACAAAATGTAAAAAAAAGTTTGCATTTATGGTTTTTTGTTTGTGTCATATTTGATACATCGGCCATTACATGCAATTCGGGCTATAACAAAAACTTACAACTGTAACCTCTGTATCTTTATACGTCATTATACAAAGTTTTTTGTTTTTTTTTACCATAGGGTATCACAATAAGTCTCAAATGTATGTATCAAATATGATACCCATGGCATTATAGGGTTAAGCTTGCATGTGGTTAAGTTCCCCAACTAAACAGCGCCTCATTGATGAGTAAGAATCATGTTAAAAATTTAAAAATCTGACAATTCTTTGTGTTTTTCTCCAGTTTGGTGCTGATAAATGGTGACATTTTGACAGTTTTCTTCAAATATAACACACTTTTCAGACCTGTCAGTGGGGGGGGGGGGTTTCAAAAGAAATGTAGTGCACGTTTGTAATCTTACATCACATATTGGCAGAAATACTTCATTGCACGAGAGGTCCTTTAACAGACAGTTTATTAAAATGGTATTTAAATCTCAGAAGATGTCCCAAGTGTGCAGCTGGTGACGGTCGGATGTTGGCTTTTTGTTTCGTGGGGAAACTCACTGAAGCTGAAGGACAAGCTGAAGAGAAACGCAACAGTTTGTCATTTTCCTGACAGACACGAGAAACAATGATGTGTGAAACTGACTGAAACCCTCAGAGGAGATCTCTGCGCTCCATAAACAGTAAATTACAGCAGGATTTTACGACGTTACAGTTCACTGACTCCGTCCACTGGATGCTGCTTCAAGGGCGTTTCCGTGACTGAAAAGGAAACTCAGAGCCTCCATATGGGCTCAGAAACTGAAGTTTAAAAGGAAAAAAAAACACAGAGAAATGTAAAATAAACGTAATGTTGTCCTTTTTGGGGGTCTTGTTAGCTACTGCGCTGTCATCCAACAAACTCTGAGCCCAGAGCTGTTAATTTTATTTTGTGACTTTCAACAGCTTTCATCAAGAAATTATAAGGATGTATTTACAGCACGATCCACAGAACCCCACAGGGAGGGGGGTCTCACTTTTTTAAAGACACTTTTAGTGATTTCCAAACAGCAGCAGCAGCACTTAAAAACTTGATTTCATGTATTTGTAGCTTTTAAGTTGTTTATAATTGTGAGAGATGCTTTCTATGATACAGACTTTAGTTTTAGTTAATGGATAACTTGTTTCACATGGAAACGACACACCAGAGGACACTGCAGAAGAGGTTAAGTATCACTCAAGCAGTCAGCTATGGCAAGAATTTCTTGTTTTTCTTCTGTATTTTCTGATTCATCTGTTATTACTGATGCTGCAGTGGAATTTTTTGGGAATTCAGAAAGCATTTTAGATTCAATTTAGTTCAGAGGCCAATGTTCACTGGGCCGCTGCACGAAGACGTTATGAAAAACATCTAAAATGTCTGAGTTATAATGACTCATCCAAAGATTAAATCACTTCTGAGTCATTTTTGAGCTGCAGTTGAAGGGAAACTGCACTTTTCTTTTTGGTTCTTCTCGGTTTCCACCTCTCATCCAAGAGGCTTCCTCAGTTCTAACTGACTGTCGGGAGTCCTGGGAATTTATTCTCACTCACAGTTTCTGAGGCTAATGGCCCGTTAATGACCCAAGACTCCCCATGCCTTGAGGTGTGAATGGTTGTGAAACTGCCAGGAGAGGGCTCTCAAGTCCAATTTCATCTAGAGGATAGAAAACACTGGTGTAAGGAAAACAAAGTTCACATTCTGGACAGAAACAGATTGTTTAAGAGAGGAGTTAAGGAAGCCATCTATGTTAAACTGGCACAGCCATGTTTAAACAGAGGAGGTGGTCTACAATACCACTTATCAGTTACTTAAAATGTAGTCCTGATATCTCTCCCCAAACAGTTTAACAACCATTTGGGTCATTAACAGGCTGTGAGCCATGTGGTTTGCAGTGAGAATAAACACCTGGAACTGAAGAAGCCTCTTGGATGAAGGTGAAAAATCTTCCTAGAACCAAAAAGAGAAATAAAGTTGTGATCTACTATCGTATGTAAGATTACACAGACTGATTTCTGTGTCAAAACCAATTAAAAAAGTTTGTGACAAGATTATTTAAAATGATGCAAATGACTCCAGAGGTGTGTCCTCTGGTCAAAAGCTCTATTTAGGTTTTATTTTGATGACAAATAATGTAAAAATCAGCCACTGGATTCCAAGTAATCCCTGGGGAGTCTCAAGATGGAAGCGACAAATCTGTGGGATTCCCACATTCAGTGGGAAAGAACACTGACCTGATAAGAAATGCCAAATCTAATATTAACATCTGCTACTTCTTGAACTTTAGATAACAAAGGGAAGGTAGAAACACCCACACAGTGATTGGATGGGAATAATATCCCAAATATAAAAAGGATGAACCAAAATGAAACACAATAATTCTGGCCTTTTGTTCAGGCCTATAAAAGCCTTGTGTCATCCCGGCAGGATGAAATCGACCGTCAGGACCCATGTGGAAGCCACTAACACCTCATCTTCCCCTTTTAAACATGTGTTGCATTTCCTCGATGATTCTTCTCAAACCAGATCTTGATACTTTAATTTCCGTCCCTCGCAGGATTCTCAGAGGGTGTGCCGCTAGCGACAGCGTTAGCAACACAAACAGCATCAAACCACCATCAAAACATAAACTGCAACATAGCAACAAAACCTCTTCAGGAGGATTCTGCTCAGTGACTAATAAGACAATCACCAGTCGGCTCCACTCCTTAATGTCGCCACCTGTAGGGGGAGGACTAGCTTAGCATCCGGCCACTTGTATTCTGATGAAACTGCTTGTCTTTCTCTTATTTATAATGGCTAAAAATGTAAATTCACGAAGGAACATGGACTCAAATCAACAGAAAGTTCCATTGCTGCTTTAAAATATGCATCAATTAGCTTCAATAACTAGTTAAACACCGGCTTATCAACTTTAAAAAGTATAGCTATGTTAAATGGTAGACTGTAAATTGGTTAACCTTAGCAACATAAATTCCTCTGCAGCCATAAAACGTGTGTTAACTGAACGTAGCATTAACAAATCACTTAAAGTTGGCTTTAAAAAATGTAAAACTAAATTAAATGTATTGAAACTGACAAAATTAGTTGAGTGAACGTATTTTTTTAAGTTGGTATTAATGTAAATTTTTTGAGTTGGTTCAACTTAAAAATGTAAATCGCCTGCAGTCTTGACCCCAAACAGTTTCTGGGTATTTTTTGCTCCTGTCTTGTTTTTCCTCACTGTGGGCTCATTTTTCCACTGCAGTATAAAGTCCTGCACCTCTATGGAAACAGTACAACCATGACTGGAAGTAGACAGACTTCAATACTGCTTTTGTGCAGTATGACGCGCTTCTAATGCCATAAATGATAAAAGAAAAAAATGTGAAAGTTGAGTTACTTTGATTATTAAACATGTTAGATGTAAATCAACACATAATTTCCAAATCCCCACAAGTATTACCAATATTGAAAAACAGTGTTACTCCATATACTATAGATGTTTACCTGCTTAAATTTTAAATTCATTTCCATACATACTTCTTTGATTTGTGTAGACACTGCCTGCAATTCAGCTGAAAATTCTGAATTTTTGTTATGTGATTGTTGGTCACACCTGAGTCACTAATAATAATAATAATAATAATGCATTGGTTTTATATAGCACTTTTCTAGGCACTCAAAGACGCGTTACATTGCATTATCCATTCACTCCATTCTTGATGGTGGTAAGCTACATATCTAGCCACAGCTGCCCTGGGGTAGACTGACGGAGGCGAGGCTGCCAGTCTGCACCATCGGCCCCTCCGACCACCAACCAACCACTCACTAAGTGGCTTTGGGTTGTACCAATGAATATTTTTCGGCTTATTTAAAGCTGCTAAAACATTAGAAAGTAGTTATAGATCAATTTAATTGTTGGTAGCTAATGGATTAATCGTTGTAGCTACTATCTACTTCTTTAAAAAACTGCAGTTGCTTTCACTCCACAAACTACCCCAAGTTCACTTGGAAATGGTTCAATTTTGAAACTATTTGGTGCAAATAAACTGAAATCTAATAAACCTTTTTACCTTTCTTTTATTTCCCCCCATCTATTTACTGTCTTTTTTTCTCTGTTTTACACCATGTCCCGTCAGGATAACTTCTCCCCTCTGTGGGTTCATAAAGGCAAACACATGTCGACCGTGTTTTCACCACATCCTCTCATCAGTTCCAGTTTTATTCCCTCTTCATGACTCTTCAGTCGTCTTTCCATCTCTTCCTCTCATTCTTAAACTCTCTCCATCCATCCATCATGTCTGCAGTTGTGGGCGGCTGTGGATGTTTCTCGGTGTTGAAAGTCCGGTCCAAACCCCTCTCAGAGTCATTACAGAGTCTTAATCCCTCGATGAAGTCAGAGCGAGAAGATTTCTGGTGTGTGCTGTTGAAGAAACTTACAGTACGAGATGATCGCTGTGAGTGTGTGTGTGTGTGGGAAAACATGTTTCAGAGGAAGCCAACACACGTGCACTGAGGTGGTTCGCTGTAATCGAAGGCAGCGAGTTGGGTTCTTTTCATCTTAGAGACAGTTTTGAAAGTAAATGATTTAGAAGGTGAGGTTAAAACGT
Source organism: Dascyllus trimaculatus (assembly GCA_024666655.1). Lineage (NCBI taxonomy): Eukaryota > Metazoa > Chordata > Actinopteri > Pomacentridae > Dascyllus > Dascyllus trimaculatus. Next base: position 9,601,196 of record CM045461.1, read on the forward strand.
GTTTTCTTTGTTCGGCTGCCCTCTGTCTCTCCTAAACTCGACTCATAAATACCAATGCAATTAGTAATTTTCCACTTCTTTAATGCCTTCTGCTGCAGATTGATCACACATGTTTGTGAATGGACAGTCCTGATGAAGCAGAGGGTTCAAGCTATCTGACAGTGAGTCGATGATTAAGAGCTCAATGATTAACTGGAGTTCGAGGCAGACTTGAAAAACAGACTTAATTTCATACAAAACAATACAATAAGCCCCAAAAATAACACACTTAAACCTCCAGAGTGTCCTGCATTCTGAAAGGTGTTCTTAATTTGACTTTCTAGAAATGCTTGTCACCTTTGTGATGTTGCATGTCCGGCCGTTTCTGAAATAGACAATCAGACTGTAACACCTACCTTAGACAGTAATAGGTCAGCTGTTCAGGTGAGAAGTACTCTGGGTTTGATCTCCTGCATTTTATCCTGAAACAGTTATGGTAATTTCCTCAGCGTTACCTGTATATCTCCAAAAAATCTACCCATCCACCTTCTTGCGCTTGTCCGGGCCTGGGTCGTGGTGGCAGTAGGTCTTTACTGATGTCCCTTTCCCCATCAACACTTTCCAGCTTCTCCTGGGGCATCCCAAGGCGTTCCCAGGCCAGATGAGATATATGCAATCCCTCCCGTGAGTTCTGGGTCTACCGTGGAATTTCCTTCCAGTTGGATGTCCCCAAAAAACCTTTAAAGGAAGTCACCAAGGAGGCATGCCTGAACCACCTCAAAAGGCTCCTTTTGACGTGGGGATGAAACGCAGTAGCCTTTTGTTCCGGCCTATAAAAGCCTGAGGTTTTGACCGTTGTGATTCATTGACCTGTTGTGTTGTTTAGCTGTGGGGACCTGAAGCAGTTAAGCTTCCCCAAACCATTTCCACCACCGTGCTTCACAGTCAGTAATGAAGTGGCACCTCGTCGTTTAAACAGTCGAGTTATATTCGAGGTTTCTGTTTCTGCAAATAATAATTTAGTGGAGGGAAGTTTAGTTTGTGGTGCAGCCAGAAACAGCCGTTGTTATTCTGCACCGTTCACATCCATAGAACTGCCTGACTTCAGTGTTCATTAGTTTGTACTGCTGAAAAAGTGAAAACAAAGCCGAGGCTCTGCAGAATGTTGACCCTCTGCTGCTTCCACATCTGTTCAGCGTCTTCGGGCTGAGGCTGGCTCTGTTCTCACGTCAACTGCTGCCGTTGTTGTTGTTGTTTATCTGTTGTTTATGTGTTGGTTCAGTGACCGGCTGCACATGAATGTCCTCCCTCTCGCCCTCCTTCTCTCTCTCTGTGTCACAGCTGTGGGTCGGTGGTGATGTCATCCCTCTGGCAGTCGCCATGTTTTTGACAGTGTTTACACGTTTCCGCGGCAACAAGCATCCAACATCTGCATCTTTTTCTCCGGACTTCCAAGAGTTCACTTCATTCACAGCTCTTCTGTTTGACTGCGCTGTGTCTAAATTCTGTTTATCCTGTTTGTCCTGTTGCCTTCTGTTTTCCAGCTCAGGGCTAAATCATATTTATGTGGTACGTTTGAAACAACCTGAGTTGGCCAAAAAGCTGCACGTGTTACTGAGCAGGCAGCAACAAACACATGTGCAAAAAGAAAGACAGTATTAAGACTCCTAAAATCAATTTGTACAACAAAATAAAATACTAAAACAAAGCAAAATAGGATGTAAGATGAATTTCTCAAATAAAATAAATATAAACACACTAAAATCCTAGCACTGTTAAAAGCAACCACCTTGTGGTTTTTCTTGAAAATTTCAATGGGGGAACATTTCATTTTGGTTTTCAGCTGCCACTACAAAGGAAGAAGCTGAAGCTGACAACCATGAGAGAAACACAGTGAATCAGTTTAAAAACATTTAGGTGACCTTATGAGATGAGTTCACTGGAGACTAGTTTAGAGCCTTGGAGACTAAAGGTTATCCAGCAGTTTACGGTCAGATTTTCCCAGCGTGACTGCTGCAACAAGTCATCAAAACAACAAAGTCTGACCTTACAGACAATGTCTTAATAGACTCGTCATACCACTACAAAAAATAGTGTTTTTTATATTACTTCCTTGTTTTTTTACCCAACACTTAAAGCAAATGCTACAGTTATCTTGCATGTATTGTTGGGTGACCAGGTGTTGGTTTTTCCTGGTCCTTTTAAAGATAAATCAGTCTTTATCAAGTCCTGACTTTAGAATCAACATTATCTCCAACTGTTCAACCAAATTTAAAACCAGTCTTGCACTTCACTCCCACACAGCTCTGTGTTCGTATACGAATCAACCAGAACTCCACTCGTTCCTATCAGAACCTTTGCGATTGTCAGTGTGTCTGTGAAACTCCTCATTTGTCCCGAGTACGTTATAAAATTTGAACTTTTGCAGTGTATTGTGGAGCTACTGGATATTGTGAGCTCAGTTGTTGGACTCCCTTGACAGTCAAGTCATGTAAATGTGTGATTATAGACGAGCTAGTTTGGCTGGTTTAACACATGCTAGCTGTGTAACATACAGAAAACACACATTCTGTAGCACGTATTCCATAAAATTAGATGGTAAAAACTGAAAAACTTGGATTTTTATAGACAGAAGGGTGTAGTCTGTATACTCTAGGGATTTACAGAAGCAAAACTATGTGGATCTGATGTCTTAGCGTTGCACATTCATGTGAACGTTCACAGTCAGCCGTGTGCATCGCTAGCAGCATGCTAATTGTTATACATTAACAATCTCCCGCCGTCTTGCTAGTTTGATGGTATTTTAGTGAAAATCTTTATCAAATTGAGTAGATACCATGTTTGAATCCAGTTTTCTGTATGCTTAATTTAAATTTGACTTTCCAAGGATTTACTGAGCCTTTGTGTAGGAGATATTTTTGTGTTTTTTTAATTATTTGGGTTGTATAAACCCCCATTTAAATAATGAAATCAAAGTTATGTTTATCTGTTTTTTGTTTGCCTCTCTTCTTTCTTTTAGATCGTTTTGTTTTTTTAAGTGACAGGTAGGGTATCACCTTCATACCCCTGTCTGGCACCCAACTCTTTTGGAATAGTAGGGATACACCTACCCTATTGAAGCTTGCTCGTCGTACTGTTTTGGTTAGTATTTCTGGGGCGGTTTTATGACTTGAAGGAACTAAATCCAACTTCCAATATAAACTCACCGTCTTTGTCTCTGCCAGTAGAAGTATTGTGTAGAAGCACAATAGTTTGATGGTTTTATGGTGAGAAATTACTCATCAACTCACATTCACCACTTCATGCGTAAACCAGGAGTAAATCATTGTACTATCTGCCAGTTACTTCTCATCAGTATATAAACTTTGACCAGCTGCAAGATTTTGCTGATGATATTTCAGTACTATGCTAAACTCAAAAACCTCTACACATGTGACGACCGTCCTGAGATCTTAGATTTATGTTCAGGTTGTAAAATGTCCTCAAACATGCAGACTGGGAGTCCGTGGCCCGGTTATTCTACCTCCTCCTTGTCCCTGAACGCCCCATGAAGCCACCACAGAGCCTCGGCTTGTTTTAAAGCGATTTATTGAAGCCTCAGTTTTGGTGATGTCACCCCTCATTCACATGGAAATGGATGAAAGGGACACGAGGACGCTGATCCAAGATGACCTCTGGAGCTCCATCGCCGGGCAACCAACATGGTAACCAGCATGGCAACCAGCTGTGGTCCATTTACTTTACAACACGGTATCCATTCATTAAAAAGCCCAGCTGAGCGACTGCTGACTAAACTGCAGCTTCTAATTCAGGAGGGAGTTTCAAGCTCTCCGAAACATGAAGTGAATAATACAAAGATCCATTGTCATGATTTAAGAGCCTTAAATCGGCGATCAGAAACCATTCTCCCCCTCAACTGCAATTTTCTTATTAGTGCAGATTTTTAAAGGGATGTTTGATTATCTGGAATCTGCTGTTACTGTTTGCCGTCTTCGTGTTTTAGAAAGTCGAGTTTCCTTCGGTCAATTGGATGGAGCTGATGAAGTTTTTTGAAGTAGTAATTAGGGCTGGACAGCTCCACAAGATCAGCCATAATAAACTATATTTATTGCAAAATGACCTAAACTAATGACCTAAACAACCCCAAATTATTGAAAGCAGTATTTTCTTTTACGTCAAACTCTTTTAAACAAGCTGCTCTTTTTTTAGTTTCTTCCTCCATTTTCTGCAACTGCAAGGTATTATTAAGCTCCAAGGTCCCAAGGTGTGGGATCTTGGTCTGAGCTTATGACTCGAAGGAACTAAATCCAACTTCTAATAAAAACCCTTTACATTATTTGTGAAGGGTTTAGGGATCCAGTCACTGAACTGGTCACTGGTGCATTTATATATAGTCTGGATGATTATAATTACTGTGGTAGCACACTGTGTTGTCAAGCAACATTATAAATGCTAGCCCTTAACCCTTTGAACACCAACCAGTTTCCAGGCGTTTTATTTGCTCTTGTCACATTTTTGCTGATTGTGGTTAAATTCTCCAAAGTTCCAGCATTCAGTTTACTTTGGTCTTAGTTACTTAGGTCTGTAATTTCATAAAGGTGTCCTTGACAAGATGTGAAAGGTTTGTGATGATTCGTAGAGTTCTGGCATAAAAGCATGTCCAAGTTATTGTTTTTCAATATATGATCTACTGTAGACAAGGACAAAAGGAGCAAAGCCGCATTTGTGCATTTTGGTCTTACAGTTACTTTTTTGGCAAGCTTTTCCGAACAGACAGTTCTCTACAAAGAGGTGGATGCTATGAACTTAAGGGCTTAATTTCGGGGATCACATGTAATGCCCCAATTACAAGCAGGCCAATGTAGTGTTATAAAACAAAATGAAAGTAATAAAGGGGAGATTTCAGCTGGACAACAGGCCTCAACAGAAAGTGGGTCAGATGAGACTTTGAGATATCTGATGCCACCTCGGGATTACTGAATATAAACAGCATCCACTGCAAAAAATGAAAATAACTTGCAAATCGCACGAAGGGGGTTGGAGACCGCCTGGTGCGCATCCAGTCATCTCTCGTTCAATAATAAAAAGACCACAAAATCTTAGGACGGCCAGAATAACAGGAAAAACACTGGATCACCAACAGGACGAAGAGGACTTCTGAAGCTCCCCATGTCCGTAAGCTGAACAGCACTGCTGCAGAAAACCAAAATTGACTTTATGATCACTTCTGGACACGACCAAAGAATAAGCAGCCCCTGGTGTCATGGTGTCAATATTCAACGTATACAGTTTTTTTCTGCATGAAACAAGTTGTCCATTAACCCTAACTCAACTTGGTGTCATACGAATGCATTAGCAGCATGTAACCGACAAATTAGTGAAATATACATGTTGCTGTTGTTTTGTCATTTCCTCCTGTCGCATTTTTACTCACTGTGGGCTCATTTTTTACTGCAATATGAAGTCCTGTACCTCTATGGAAACAACACAACCATGACTAGAAAGGTAGAGAATTTAAAAATGTCTCATGTACAGTATGACACAGTTATAATGGCATAAATCACCTAAAAAGAACAAGTTAAGTTGGATTTCTTTGATTATTTATTGTACATAAATTTCTTCTCTGCGTAAACACTGCCTGCAGTTCATCGGAAAAGTCCCTGAATCTTTGTTACATGACTATTGGTCACAGCTGAGTCACTGGTGGCTTCACAGTTGCGCTGAGAAGCACAGAATTTTATCTTTTTTGCAGAATTTTGTGTGATCAAATGGCATATTTTTGATAAAGCATAGAAATGTGACATAGAAAAAAGGGATTTTAAAGAAATACCATGATTTTAAGTTTAGATTTGGTTTTATAGCTAAAAAGCACTTCTCAAATGAGTAGTTTATGAACCAGCGAAAAGTTAAATCCTTCTGTTTTACAGTTTCTGGCTCTGATAAATGGTAATATGTTTTTTTAAAGATAGCATGCCCTTCGGTGTGTGTCCTTGCCCACACGCATGTGGATGCCCGGCAGACAGCACAGTGTTTCCACTCAGACTCATCACACTGTGGTTATTTTTGCTGGAGTCGAGTCAAAAAAACAGAAAAGTTAATGGAGTTAATTAGCAGCCGTCAGCGTGGGAGGAAACTTCCTCGGCTGGTCAGTGAATAACTCATGTCTCAACCAACCGTGTCTAAGTGCTGATGCGCTGCTGTTTGTTAAATTCAGACTCTGATGAAGCCCTGAGGGGAGAGTAGACATCATTACAACAAGCAGTGCACCTTTTTCAACCAGTGCAAGACAAACCAGAAGAAGTGATCATATTTTCAGTCAGTCTTTATTGGCCTAATAGTGTTTCAGTTTGCATTTTAAATTTCAGGAAAAAACACTTGTCTTCTCACACCCAGATTGTTTTAAATGAATAAATCAAATGTATATTCACAAATGTATTGAGTTAACGCAGCTGCTTGCTAGATGGACACAATGCCAGTTTTACAGAGTGAACTCACTTTATTGTTTAGGGCAACAAAAATACCAAATACTGTACATAAAAAACATTGGGGTGCTTGCTTCCCAAAGGTGACAATTTCAAGGTGATGTGAAATTCAATGTTATTTTGCTGCATTGTCAGCTTTTGGTAATGGTTGTTGAGTTGCTGTCAGCTATTATTATCCTAGTGGTCTCACCAAAACTGATGATAAACTGTCTTATTAACAACACATACACAAAGACAATGGCTACGAAACTAGAGTCATTGCAAACATATGCATTTGTGTATTTTGTGTGTATCTGGAGGGTTAAAACATTTGTACTAGGAAGCAGAATATGTTTTAATCATTCCTGGACAACAATGGAATAGTTCCCTTGTGACATTCCTAGGAATGTCGAGGCAGCACTCGAAGAGGTTACAGTATTGTTGATATCAGAGCAGGAGGTGTTTACAGGAACAGCCCTCTAATTAGCACTTTCAGTCTTTCTATTTACATTGTGGTGTTGGATCCAACAACAATGTGGCATAAACTCAGAGCACACCAAATGTCACTGGTCTACCCCTGCAGGAAAATGCACCCCACCACATGGAAAAAACATCAAACAATCAGGAACATGTGGAGGAATGTGACAGTAGCCCAAGATATTGATTTGACCTCCAAATTTCATACACCCCATTCTGATCAAGCATCAGCAGGTTGCAGTAGAGCAAGTTTTACTGACAGAGGCCCCACTGCACAAGCCAGAGTACCCAAAGGATCCAGTGCCGACGTCCTGGTTCCAGACCCCATAGGACACCCTGAGAGGTCCTCTTGTCCATGTCCAATGGTTCAGAGCATTTTGAGCACATAAAGGGGACCAACACAATATTAGGCATTGGGTCATAATGTTATTCCTGATCAGTGCAAGTAACGTAGGTGATAAAGCCATGATGGACCCCTACGCTGTAGTTAAAATCAGTTTTATCACAGGTCTGAGCTGCATTGTACCATCACAACTCTGTGTTTAGCAAATGCTTCATGTACAGCATACATGTTTCTAGAAACTCTCAACTACACTTCAACCGTAAAGCACGTGTCTCTGCAGAAATTTACTGTCTGTACTTTGTCTTCTGTCTCGACCCAACAGAAGGAGAGTGACCAGAAGATAACTGTGCAGGTGGAGGGCAGCCTGACCACCTTCACCCAGACAGGCCTGGCAGCCGGTCAGGAGTACAGCGCCAGCATCGTTGGAGAGATCGATGGCAGGAGGGGAGCTGAAATCTCCACCGAGTTCATGACCCGTGAGATGCTATCTTTTATTTTTTTCATTATTGAAGACAACAAACACATCTGAATATCTCTTCTTCTCCAGCTGGAAGTGTTAGGGAGCCTTAGGAAATGGCCAAATCATAAGGATTAGACTGAAATTAAATTTTAAGCACTTTGTTTTGTATCTTGAGCTCAGAGTATGTCACAATCTCTTGAATTATCTTCAGGAGAATTATGTTGGGTGTAACTTCATTTTTATCAGCCTGGGTTTTGTTAATTGCTTTGTGATGCTCTAAATAGCTGTTTAACTCTCTGAACTCCAACCAGTTTCTGGGCATTTTTCCTCCTCTCACATTTTTACTCATTGTGGGCACATTTTCACTACAATATACAGTCTGGCAAATCTAGAGAAATGGTACAACCATGGCTAGAGGTAGAGCAAACTAAGAAATGTCTGCTGCACAGTATGACACAGTCATGCTATAAATCATAAAAAAGAAAAGTTAATGTCTGTGGTTAAATAATAATAAATCAAAAAAGCCTGGAATCAACATGTAGATTTCTTTGCTAGTGATCACACATTAAAGAATCAACAAATGCGTTGAAAAAGACGTCACCTTTAGCGGATAGTGAAATCTGACTAAATATGAAGCTGTTCATCTGTGTAAATGTGGAATCTGGAGAGTGTCGCTTCGAAAAAGGAGCTTCTGCCCAACATACTGGCACATTTAAGCAGCTCAAATCACCAAACTGGCAGCAAGAGTTTAAACATTTCTCTCCCGCTGCCCTTCCTGTGAAAGATGTAATCTGTGGCAGCTGCAGAGAAGCTGCCCAGCAGCTGACGGTGAAGAGGAAGGTGGAAGCTGCAGGAATGCAGTTTATAGGAAAGTAAAGACTGAGAGGAAATGTGCTGGGACAAATCTGCAGGTTAAACTGAATAAGTCACTCCTGGAGCTAACTGGTAGAATAGAAAAAGCAAAAACTGTAAATGCTGCCTCTTGCCTTCTCATCCTCAGTCATCTCTGGTCCCACCAACCTCCAAGTTGTCAAGACGACTTCCACGTCAGCTGTGGTCCAATGGGAGCAGTCGCAGGGTGAGATTGACAGGTACCTTTTGACTGTCACACCCAACGATGGGACAGGAAGGAGTCAAGAAATGACCATCCCTGCTGGTCAAAACTCCGCCCACATCCAACAGCTGGAGGCCGGGCGTTTGTATGACGTCATACTCGTGGCGGAGAAAGGTTCAAGCCGGAGCAAACCAGCAACCACCCAAGCAGTTCCTGGTGAGTAGGACCAAAGACAAACTTAGTTTCGCTCAGTTAAAGGCCCTGAAATTCTGCATGAAAACATAATTTTAAGTTAGAAATTATCCCTCAGCTTGTCTGAATGTATGAATTCAACAAACACAGAGACAGATGGTTTCATAGAGCAGTTTAGCGAAGTAGGACAAAGTGAAAAATGGATAAAGAGAAAGAGATAATCATGAAATCATGCTTTGATTCTTTTGCCAAGTGAGAACACGTCAAATGTTTCTTGTCCAGGCTGTAGTCAGGTCAGAACGGCACTGGTCCTGCAAAGTAAATCTTTATGTGTCAAGACACCTCATTATTCACTGCAACACATCATATAAAATGCATTACAGTTGGGAAAAATGTTACTGTAAAAGTAAATGAAGCAGTGTGCCGCCCCAACCCTCCAGAAGAACACATTCCTTAATCTGCTGCTGAGCTCGGTCCTGATATTTCCTTCTCAACACCAAGTTTGTCCAAGCAAAACATTAATAATATTTCAATTTTCTCCTTGCAGGTTCTACATGGACACCGCTGGCCAAAGCTGTTTGTTTACTCTCTCATAATAACTGACAAACTAAGTATATTAAGTATTAAAACTGTTTTTCTTCCTTTGTTAGATATGACCTCTTCTGGATTAATAACAACAGCAGATTCTGATGATCATAACATTTAATCTAAATGCTCACTCCCTTCATATCTTTAGGACAGTGGGTACCAAGGGTTACTACAGCAGCTTTGACCATGCAGGGCACACAAGATGCTGGCATCAACCAAGAGCTGAACCCCTCACCTCAGGGACAAGTATTTGACCAACAGGGGAGGAAGGAAGCAAAGTCTGACTCTGACTCTGCAAAAGTCAGAGGTTTTGATGTCCCTGATTCCTCCACTGTGATTGCCAGAACTAAACCTCTTGTCAGCAAAATAGTGGCGACAAATGGCACCAGACCCAAATTTGAGGGAAGGCCCACCTTGCCCCGGAAGCCAAAGGTCCCAGGGCTTTTGCGTTTCAACGCAACCAGAGTTGTGCCTGGAGGGAGGAGGATCTTACCTGGCCCTTTTAAAAAAGCCCCAGTGGTTGGGAAGAAGAAAGAGTGGATAGTACGCAAAAAACCTGAACCAAGTGTCTCCACCGCTGAAGACTCTGTGAACGTGGGGGCACTGAGCTCTGAGTTAAGCGATGATAAAAGTCCAACTGTGGTGCCTGGGACTGATTTAGAAACTAACAGCTCAGAGGAACCAACTCCTGCTGTTGGCTCGAAAGACCAACCAGATGTTGGAATGGCAAGCCATGGACACAATGCTGATCTGGCATCTCCAGAGCCAACTGGGACCATTCAGGGCCAAGAGAAAAAATGTATGAACAAAATAAAAGTGACACACATCAAATTACCCCTAAAGGACAGAGGCAATGGGTGTAGAGGGGATGGGAAAGGGCTTGCAGGAAATACATTAAGCTCAATTCCAGGTTCCCCCATTACAAGCGGTACGCCCCCTCCTGGAGAGACAGACCTTGACTATTCACCAGATCCCTTACATACACTTCTGACAGACACTTTCAAGGGTTTGAATATCACAACATTTTCTGTTCACCTGTCCAAGCCATCAGATGTTTCAGTCAACGCAGATGAAGTAAGGACACAGATTTTAAGGGGATTACAACCACTACCATCATTCTCCTCCTCCTCCTCATCCTTATCAACCTCAAAATCCTCATCACACTCGTCACCTGCACCATCATCGTCATTATCTTTAACGTCACTGGTTTCTTCTGCATCAACAGCAGCACCATCATCCTCACTTACATATTTAATTGCGTCATCACTGTCGCCGCCACCGCCATCATCTTCCAGCTCAGATAAAATCAGTCCCCTTGGGAGCAACGAGCTAGATGCTGATAACAGTAAAAGTACCACTGACTCTGTATCACCTGAAGACAGAAGACTACCACTTTCAGGAGCAGATCGGGTTCCTCTTCTCCGCCAGACCCCTCCGAAACATGGATACGCACGTCGTCCACACCCAAACTTTGGGTCGTTTCAGAATAAAACCAATCTAAATTTCAGAGTTCCTCACCGCTCACCTCCTCGTTTTGTCCCTACCCCTGGACGGGAGACAGAGAAACAACCGCCAGCAAGGGAGACAGAGACCAGTGAATTAACATCTTCACCATCTTCATCTTCTTCCGAGGAGTCATCCCCAGATGAGGTTAATACACCAGTTAAGGATACAAGTCGAGACAAAGATGGTACATTGACACCTGCATCCTCTATAGTTGAGCAAAATCAAAAAAAGTTGCCGACAGAAAGAGGGCGAATTCCAGTTCGCCGGCCTATTCCTAAAGGGGGAATCCTGCGTCGGCCCTTTTTAAATGTAGGGCCTCTTCAGAACCGAACTCGCCCAAATTTGAGGCCCATGAGGCGCCCGTCTCAACCTATAAATCCTGAAGCAGAGAAAGAACAGGAGTTTACCACTCCATTTCCAGCCACTTCATCTCCTTCTCTTTCCAGAGACTCCTATCCATCCGATACAGGGCCAGTAAGAGATGGGAATGAAGGTGGAATTGGGGCAAGAATGTCCACAACAAGTTTGTCCACTGAGTCTAATGAAACTCTCAAAGTTAGTGGAGTGCCTTCCTCACATCACCCAAACCTTAAAGTTGGTTTGTTCCGTCGGACACAACCATTCGGAGGATCTTTCCAAAACAGAACACGCACAAACCTGAGACCGCCTCAGTATCCACAGAGAGGTCCTGTACGCAAGCCTTTGCCAAACAGAAAGCTAAATACTGGCAGCACCTTTACTGTTGTAAGTCAAACTAGCCAACTGGGAAAGGATAATACCCCTGAAAACCAATCAGAAGACCAGGATGTCCACAGGCTCAACCCAGGAGGCCAAAATAACCTGTCAGGAAGACAAGGAACTTCAGAAGTAACTCCAAATGGCCAGATAGATACTACTGTCAGACCACAGACTAACGAGTTCAGAAACAGAGACAATGCTCTGATCCAAACAGAAGAAACTGGCACTGCAGATTTTGACATTCGTAAAGAGAGTGTTGATGCTGGCAAAAGTACTGAGACTACAATTCGAGGTAGACCGACCCTCAAACAAACTTCCTCACATTCAAGACCCTCAAGACCCTCAAGACCAGTCACACTTCCAAAGAAACAACCGCCAGCAAGAACTGTTACCGGACGACTTAACACCCAGGTGAGACAGTACATCAGTGGGAGCCAAAAGGAAGAAGATCAAAAAACAAGCAACACTAAACAGATAACAAGTGCTGCATCAGATGTTTCTCCTTCTGGAGTCGCAAGAGAACCTCTAGACTTTGTGGGTGTGACGAACCGAACCTCTGATGGATTTACACTTATATGGGACTCACCAGAAGGGAAGTATAAAAACTTTGTTGTGACTAGGACTGAAAAAGATGAAGGGCCAAAGCAGAAGGAAAGAAAAGAAGAAGTGGAAGAAGACTCTGATAAAGATGGTGGCAGTGAAGTGGGTAAAGGGAAGCACCACCCTAACAAAGAACCTGAATCAGAAAATGGAGGTACTGACAACAATAACAGAATCCCAGAAGGTTCTATCTCTCAAGTTCCAAAGATTCAAAGCAGCACAACAACCAAACCAACAGAAAGTGCCAAAACCTTCAAGAAAGTACTTCATGGTTCAGCTCGCTCCTTCCAGTTTGAGGATCTGCCTCCAAAGACCGATTACACCTTGACCTTGCTCGGAAAGGGTCCTGGCCTTCTGTCAAGACTCCACAAGCTTGTCATCAGTACAGGTACAAGCCATTGTGACAGTAGAACAACATGAATCCCTGCTGTACAATGCTGCAACATTACTGTTAATGCTGTCAAGTCTTAATGAGAAAACTCCTTTCCTCTCAATCTCCATCAGTTTCAATCTATTCAGAATAAAAACACTGTTTATGCCCTTTATCTTTACTGCACTTCACGTCGAGCTGATTCAAACACATCCTCAATTGTCAACTAATCATCACTCATCTTCAGTGTGACTTGAAATATTTACTCACTAAATTCTTCCTCCATTTTATCTCAAGACTTCAAGAGCTGTGATGCTCTTGAAAACTGTAAGCGTGTGATTTACAGTTTCAGATTCGTCATCATGTCACGTGTTTCTAATTTAAATGTTTTATTGATATGTAACTTGTTTTTGTTGTTTGTTGTCAGCATATGCTAATTAAGAATTTGTGTGTTATGTTAATGCTGTATTTGTGCACTCACTCTTCAGCTTCCATTCTCATATTCATGCATTACATTGAATAATAAACACCCCCTCCACCACAAAGACAGTTTTTTGATGTCAAACCTCAGATGTGCTTTGACACAGTTGGTCATTGCTAAATCATCCACTAAGTACTTGTTTTAAGTGGTTGTGGGTTCTGGTTGTGTGTTTACAGTAACAGTAGTTGTCTTTAGCATGTTGGCAACATGCTAAAGGCAACAACAAAACATAGTATGTAGATTCTATGAAAATTTTCAGCACTTCATCTACACTGTCAGAAATAAAAACAATGCGGTAAAGTTGTAATACTAAACTTTAGGGTAGTCAAAGTTACTGGGTTCACATTGCCGGCAGGTACACTAGGAGACTTGAAACTTTCAGCAAGAAGCACTGCATCTCCAATTCTAAAGTTCTGTTACATGTACAGCTGAAGTTACAGATTATGCTCACATTTTACAATGGTATTTAAGGAAAAACCTGTTAGAAACAGATTGGATCCTCTGTTTGTTACTGTTTTAAAAATGGTAGAACACTGATTTTGTATTTGATTTAAGACTACACCAAAATTTCCAACACGTTTCTTGTTTTCAGAAAACAGAAAATCAAGGTGCATTTTTAGCGTTCCATCTTTTCGCAGTTCTCATAGTTTGCAGAAGATTTCAGTGCATTCAGTCGTTGCTTTTGTTAAAGGTTGTTATAGACAGAATATGAGGTATTGTAGTTGGTGATAGAGTGAGGGAAATGTGTGTGTCATCTGCATATTAGAGATTTCAAATAGAAGAGGACCAAGGATAGAGCCTTGGGGAACTCCATTCATAATGTTGGTTCACTGTAGCTGATACACAATAGTTCCTACAGGGCTTCAACCAGTTTTCCAGTCTGTCCAGTCTTATTTTATGGTCAACTGAGTTGACATCAAACACAACAGTAACAAAATAACATCACTCATTCATTCACTACTGCTCTGGTCTTCTCTCATTCAGGGTAAGCTAACAGCCAGCTTCACTGACACCCCTTCATCTCTCACCCAAACCAGGGTATGTTTGGTCTGTCTTCACCTTTTGTCCTCCAACACAAAATTGTAACCTCATATCAAGAGAATAAATCAACTGATAAATGTGGATATATTGTCTGGGTGTCAAAAAACAGTGTGTGTCACGACTGTACATGTTGACAGTATGGTACACACTGTGTTTGACTTTACATGAATATTACAAATAAGAGGCTAGTTCTCGGTAAATGTTGCACAAAATATTTTTTAAAATGTGGTCACTGATACCCAGGCTAATTTTTAAGAATGTAGTGAATCTGTGTTTAAAAGGAAAACCCTTCCAGCTACTGACACTTTAAATGTAAATCTTTACTTCCAGCTCTTATGATTGTGTCAAATTAATATCTGGATGTATTTGTGTTCGTTCACTCTTCATAATCTTGGAAATTTGTGTCCTTTTCTTCCTTTGTTTCGGTGTCTTTTATTCCTGCCTCGCTTTTATTTTCAGGTTTGATCGAGCAGCTAACTACTGTGTTAAAATGTCGTCATTCTCTCCTTTGCTGCTGCCCAGGATCCATCGTTGTGACACTATATGTCTGTATATGATTTGTATACTGTATATATGTTTGCACTGTACATATATACATAAACGCATTGGAGCACTAATAGCAAACGTGTGGATGAATAAATAATAATGTAAACACTGTTTTCACTCCTTCAGTGGCTGTTTTTGTGTTTTTCATGAAGCCCAGTTTCCTCTTCATGAAATTTTATTTTCCTTTGTCCTCCTTTTATTTCTGTTTTCTCACTTTCCCCTTTTCTTATTGCTTCTCCTCTAATTCACTTTCTTCCCTTCCTTCTTTGCTTTCATTCACCTTTCTCGTTGTATTATTCCAACCTTCAGGCCCAGAGCCTCCCACCAACATCATCTTCAGTAAGGTGACAGAAAACTCCCTAACGGTGTCATGGACCAAACCAAAGAGTCCCGTCAGTGGTTTTAAAGTCACGTACACCCACACAGATGATGGTGAGAATCTTTTTTTCGGTTTTTATTAGCTAGAGGATATTTAAGTAAGAAGTAACTGCTCACAATCCATAGATGACCATAAATTACCAACAATGACCACAGTAGAGTCTGGGCAGCATTCTGAGGTAACGAAAGCACAAGAAGTCTTTTTTAAAGGTGATTATACACTAATAAAGACTCAGTTATGGATAATTAATTCCACTTCTGCCAGTAGATCCTTCTAAATTTTAAATACTTGACCTTGAAGTACAGCCTCTCAATAATTCAAAATACAGAAATGTCACTTGGTGGTTCAGGACACACAAAAACAAGACAAATATCTACATATATACATATACGTACATACATACACATATGAAGCTGTCTAAAAGATCTACACCGAAAAACAAGCGTGCAGACATTCAGCAAAACTCCACCACCAAGTCACAGAGGATGTCAGTTTTCAGGTTTATAATCTAATCTCAGCTCAAACCCCCTTCCTCTGTCACAGATGTTACAGAACATGAATGAACTTTAACCGTCAAAGTTGTGCCTGCAGGTGAGCCGGTGTCGGTGACCGTGGACTCGGAGGAATCCAGCCTCGGCCTGGTGCAGCTCTCACCCGGTTCTTCCTACGAGGTCACCGTCATCTCCACCCTCGACCTGGACGAGAGCGACCCAATCAAAGACTTTGTCATGACACGTGAGTTCTGCAAGCTTCTTGCCCTTTTCGCGCTTTTATTTAGTTTAACCCAGCAGGTGTTGAACACAATGCAGGTCCAGAACAAAGTGACTTGGATACCTTAAATTACATTTTGCTCATTTTTATAGTGCAGTATAAAGTCCTTCACCTCTGTGGAAACAGCACAACCATGGCTGGAAGTAGAAAGAACTCAGAAATGTCTTCTGTACAATATGACACAGTTAGAATGACATGAGTCATGAACAAAGAAAAACAGAAGTTGAATTTCTTGATTTTTTTATTTTACAAAAATGATAAAACTGAAATCAAGAACAACAGACAGGACTGGAAAAATTGTGACTATATACACCAATCAGGCATAACATTATGACCACCTGCCGATGGTGTGTTGGTCTGCCTTATGTGCTCAAAAATGCTCTGAACCATTGGACATGGACCAGAGGACCTCTCAGGGTGTCCTATGGGGTCTGGAACCAGGACGATGGCACTGGATCATTTGGGTACTCTGGATTATGCAATTGGGCCTCTGTCAATCAAACTTGTTCCACTGCATCCTGTTGATGCTTGATCACAATGGGGTGTAGGAAGTTTGGAAGTCACATCAACATGCTGGGCCGTTGTCATGTTCCTCAACATGATCCTGATTGTTTGATGTTGTTTCCATGTGGTGGGGTGCATTTTCCTGCTGGGGTAGGCCACTGACATTTGAGATTTCCATTTGCATGAGGGAGTGTGTTTGTTGTGGGACAATGTTCATTTGGGTGTCAAAGTCTCATCAACACAGATGTTAAAATCCAAGGTTTTTCAGCAGAACACCACATAGTACCAATATGATCAATGTTATTCACTTCACCTGTCAGTGGTCACAATGTTGTGGCTGTTTAGGTATTTTATTACTTACATTTGTAATTTTTTTCCGTACTTCTCTCTCACTGTCAACACATCCTTCAGTTCAGCTAAAAAGTCGATTAGTTTTTGTCATGTGACTGTTGGTGGAATATGAGTCACTAATGACTTCACTGCTGCAACAACAAGAGCATATTTTTTTGTTTTTTATAGAATCTGGTTAGACTGAAGACTTTCTCTTTTGAAGAATTATTTAAATGAGAATAAACTGATTTGAATGAAATGTCACAATTTTAAACTTAGATTTTGACATCACAAGAGTCCAGTGATTCTTCCTGTTATACTTTCTAGCTCTGATAAATGGTGTCATTTTGATGATTTTTTAAAAGCCATACGTCTTTCAAAGCAGTCTGTGGTATTTGAGGTTCAGAGGGTTGATCCTCGAACAGCTTCTTCTGTGTTTTTACTTTTGCACATGAAAAACCATGAATAATCTTGTATGTGTTTCGTTTCTGTCTTCATAAAAATAAATCATAAATCACATGTTTGGTGATGTCTGCAGCAGGTGCTGGTTCTGGAAAGAATCTGTGCATTGTTAGGTTTCCTCTGAGGAGTCTCAGGCTGGATTTGTTTCAGAGCTCTGTGTTGTTTCAAAAGACGCTTCAGATGATTCCCAACACAAACCCCTGTGCGGAATCCACCCTGAGCCAGTTTTATGGACATTTTTGGATCTTTTGCACATTTCAGTGTTGTTCAGCAGTTTCATTCAGATGTTTTTCTCTGCTTAAATATCACCTCTGTTTCTCTCTCAGTTCCTGATCCTCCCACAGACCTTCGAGCTGTAAATGTCACCGACAGCACGGCTTTGTTATTGTGGCGTCCGGCGTTAGCTGCTGTTGATAAGTACGCCATCGTCTACGGCTCGGGTACAGGTAAGTTTTTTTGCACCTTTTACTGCAAAACACAACTTGTGTATCTAAAACGTAATGTTTCCTCCTAACTCTTTATATCGGAGCTGCAGCTTAACTCTGTAGGTCCTCTGAAATGCTGCTATTTAGTTTTAAATAAAGTAAAATCATATGTTTAACTGAATTTAAATGTATTTTTCGAATGATTAACTGTTATTTTACAGATCTTCCCTATTTTATTACATTATAGACAGTAAAATCTCAGAAAATAAATATTCTTTAAATGTTGACCTTAAAAAAAACTGGTCAACACCGTAAATAATGTCCACATTTAAAAGCTAAAATTAAAATATTAAATCATTCTTTCATAACATTTCAATCCAATCCAATCCAGTCCAATCCATTTCATTTGTATAGCACATTTAAACAACAAAAACATCTCCAAAGTGCTGTACATAGAATAATATAAACAATAAAACAAACATTTCCAAATGTTATACATATACATTTCAATACACTTAATATACATTTTAATTTAATAATTTCAAATAAGTGCATAAATCTAAAACAATGCTATAAATAAAACAATAAAATCAAACAGATACACATCATAAAATAAATAAATAAAACAAAATGACACTGTTATTTACTGTAATATAAATTTGCAAAAAATGTTGTTATTTTTACAGATATTTGCAGTTTTTTAAAAGAAAAAATATGTATATTCAGGATTGAAAAATGGTAAATAATTCAATTAATTGTTATTTTACACACACTTTCCCTGTTTGGTAACTGGTAACAGCACAGAAAATAAGTATTAATTTAAACGTAAACTGTTTAAAAAAAAACAAAAAACAGTCAAATCTGTAATAATGAACACATTAAAAACATCTACTTTAAGAAATTAATTGTTTTTTCTTGCAACTTTTCACTATAAAATCTGACTGTTTTTCACTGTAATTTAAATCAGCCAAATATATTGTACATATTAAATATTGTAGTACAGATATTTGCAGTTTTTTGAAAATTATGAAATGGTAAATATATTTTCTTGATTTTTTTTCAGATTTTTTTTTATTGTCATTGCACATGTTTCAGAGCAACAAAATTAGGTTTCAGTTACATCCCGTCCAAGAACTGTGGGTCGCCACAAGAGCAGCGCCCCGTCCCATGATATTCTCGGTTTTGTTAAATTAAAGATGATATCTTCTTTTAAAACAAAAAAGGATTCATTTACATGTTAACCATAAAAAAGCAGGACGAAACTGTAAATAATGTCCACGTCAGAATATCTGTACTTGATAAATGGTAACTTGTTCTTTTGCAATGTGACTGTAAAATCAGCTAAACATATCATTTTACATAGACTTGCTGTTATGTCCACTATTTTTGCAATATTTTTTTCTGGCACCTTTGCTGGACGACTTTCATCTTTTTTGTGGGATTTTTGTAACCTGATAGTACTTCTTAAACAGAAACATTTCGCATCTACAACACCAGAGCCAAGTCAGTTAAACTGGAGATCAGTGATTCTGAGGTGAGTTTTTGTTTGTGTAGATTCAGAGTTGAGGGTCACGGTGTCCGGAAACGCAGCCGAGCAGCAGCTCAGCGGTCTGGAAGGATCCACCACCTACACCGTCACCATCACCAGCCTGCTGGGCAGCCTGCAGAGCTCAGCAGCCTCCACCAGCTTCACCACCACTGGAGGTACACACACACACACACACACACACACACATGGGCCGGACACTGACTTTCATCTTCTTAGAGCTTCCACAGATCTCTTCTGCAAATGATGTTTTCCTCTCCCCTCTGATCGTTTCTACGTTGAACAGACATGTTTAGGTCACTGTTTTGGTTTCACACGTGGCTTCGGTTTGGCGCTCGACTAAAGAAACATAAAACTAAACAGTGCAGTGACAGCAGTTGAACATCAACCAAGCAACTCCTCCGGGACTCTGCTCTTCCTCTCCAGGCTCTGGGAGGGATGGCGACGGGCCGCGAGACCTCCAGGCCAACAGCGTGACGCCTCGCACCGCCATGTTGTCCTGGAAACCCCCATCCAGGCCCGTTGATAGATACAGACTGACCTACCAGACTGAAGGTCAAGAAATGAAGGTTAGGGAAGAGACTAAATCTTGGTACATCCTTTTGTCACTGGGAGAAAACATCTGCTTGTTGTCTGTAGATGAACTTAATAGGCCACACTGACTTGCTTAACTTATGGTTTTCTTTTATATAATTCCTGTTTGCTAACCTTTCTCGCTTTGCCTCTGCCTGGCCAACTTGCTGTGCTTGATTTGTTTCTCCTTATGGTTTTTTAATGTGTCTTTGAGGTCATTTTGCTCTCGATGTCTCATGTTTTTCTCGTAACAGGAAGTAATCGTGGACGCCACGGTAACACAGTTGAACCTGAGCAGACTTTATCCTGGATCCAAGTACTTGGTGCAGCTACAGGCAGAAAGAGGAGGAAGATACACATCCGCCATCGCTACTGAGTTCACCACTGGTACTTCTTTCATGTCTGTTGAGAGCAAACAATGATATTTGCAGAATTTTCAAATGACATATGTCAAATGAAGACATTCTGATGAAATATCACAAGGTTATGCTTAGATCTGGTTCCTGCAGGTGGCTTTTGTGGTTAACTGATAAAGAGCTACCTTCTTCCTCCCTCCTCTTCCTCCTCAGGCACCCTGCGGTTCCCCTTCCCCACTGACTGCTCTCAGGAGCTGCTGAACGGCATCTTTACGTCAGGCGAGGTGGAGATTTTCCCTCAAGGTAAACACGGGACGCCGATGTTGGTATACTGCGACATGGAGGCAGACGGCGGCGGCTGGACGGTACGAACACACCACCACGACATCATTTATATTCAGTTTTAAAAATAAAGACAGGTGCAACGTGTTTCTTTAAGCTTTGAATGCATTTAGTTAAACAAAAACATTTTTAGTGGCGTTGATCTTGCATGGCGGGCAGGAATGACCTCTTGTAACTGAAAGATCCTCCAACTCTGTGTCCATTATACTGAGCAGCTTGTGGAGCATCTTTCTCTCCAAAACAAGCTCTAGGGGGCTCCAGAGTTACACTTTCATATCATCCATTCCATTTTCTTCCGCTTATCTGGGGTTGGGTCGCTCATGCTGGGGAATCCTGAGGCGTTCCCAGGCCAGACGAGATACGTAATCCCTCCAGCAGGTTCCGGGTCTGTCCCAGGGTCTTCTCCCCGATGGACGTGCTCAGAAAACCTCCAAAAGAAGTCTCTCCAGAGGCATCCGGATCAGATCACCGGTTGAGGTAGATGGGACATCTGATCCGGAGGCATCTGGATCAGATGTCCCATCTACCTCAACAGGTTCCTTTCGACAAGAAGGAGCAGCGACTCTACTCCGAGCTCCCTCTGGATGTCCAAGCTTCTCACCCTATCTCTAAGGCTGAGCCCAGCCGCCCCGCGGAGGAAACTCATTTCGACCGCTTGTACCTGCGATCTCGTTCTGTCGGTCACTACCCAGAGCTCATGACCATAGGTGAGGGTTGGAACGTAGATGGACTGGTAAATCGAGAGCTTTGCCTTGCGACTCAGCTCCCTCTTTACCACGATGGTCCGATACAACATCCGCATTACCACTGACGCCGCACCAAGCCGCCTGTCCATCTCACGCTTTATTTTCCCGTGACTCGTGAACAAGATCCCAAGATACTTAAACTCCTTCACTTGGGGAAGCAACTCCCGCCCAACCCGGAGGGAACAATCCACCGGTTTCAGGCAGATAACCATGGCCTTGGACTTGGAGGGGCTGATCCGCATCTCCGCTGCTTCACACTTGGCTGGAAACCGCTCCAGTGCATGCTTATATCAGTTTGGTGAATGTCACCAGCTGCAAATAAAACTGCTCTGGCCAGTCTAGTTGCTTCACACCCTCAAAGACGTAAACCTCCCTGAAAGTAGAGTCGTCTGCCTGCCTGCCTGCCTCAGTGCATCTAAAGAGTATTCCCAGGGACTTATTTCCACAACTTACGTAATTAAATGTGTTGCAGACATTATTGTGATGGGCTGAGTTGACATAATAATGTTCATAATTGCATAATGTGTGTAAATTAAACTCCAATTTCTGCCCTGGTTGATTTAGAACTAAATTCAGTTTGAGGTTGCTTCATGAAATTGCCTTTATTTTTATTCACTTTGAGTTCAGGATTTCAAGTTCCCACCCCTGTCTTAACATGCCCAGACAATTTCTGACTGGTAGTTAAAAATACTTTTGATTGCTGAGGAAAACCTACCTCTCCTGACTCAGTTTAGTTTAGTTTTAGTCATTAGTAGTTGTCGTTACTCAAAAAAATTTGTCTAAACACTTTTGCAATATTTGTTGTATCTCCAGTTCAGTCTGTATTTGAGGTGAACCGGCAGGTATCGGTAGTCCACCACCACCGTCAAATCTCCTCTCAGCTCGGTCCTCCTTAAATCCAAAACCATCTCCTTCATCTTGGTCCCATTTAAACATCTGAACCCAACTTTCCATCACATTCAAAACATTTATGGTTTGTTTTCCCTTCGTTTGAGGTTTGACTAAATCTCTTTTCATTATAGTATTTCATTCTCTTCTTGTGAGTGTCTGGAGAATTAGCGCAAACTGCTGCTTTCCTTGATAAACTGAAATTGATTGAGGAGTAAATAAGTTGTTTGTTATTATTTACTTTGACAATTTTCTGAAAATTCAGTACAAATTACCACACATTTGGATACAAACCCGATTACTCAGTGACCTTGAGGTAACCTGTTTGATTTTGAAAGCAAGTTAGTGGCCAGAAACAATAGAAGAGTGAGGTGTCTGTAAGAATCTTTTCAATAACTTGAACACCTGATATGTCTGCATTCCTGTATTTTGCTAACTATTTGGTGGTTTGTTTTTGCTGTTTGGGGACTCCTTATTATATCTTGTTATTATGTTCAGTCTGTTTGCACAGTGCTTTGGTCAAAATTGAAAAAGAAAAACAGTTCATAGAGTCTCCTGTTGCCTGCCAACATGAAGCAATATGGACATCTGTCCAAGACTTACAGCAGATGATGAGCTGTAAAAGGAAAACAGTTCCAGCCTAAAAAAACTGACTTGAGGGAGGAAGAGTGTCTGTGACTGATAACATGGGCTTTCTGTGTTTCATGTTTCAGTCCTACCAGAGAAAATTCTCTTCGGGTTAACGGGATCGTGGGGAAAACGTCCCAACACGATGAGAGTCAAAGTGTTTCCTGTCCTCCAAAACAAATGTTCAAAAGAGTCTTATAATCAGGGTCGTGTTGTATTCAGACCATTTGAGTATTTTTAACTTAACGTTGTTTACTTTCAAGTCTTTGCTGACATGCTGCAGCATCTCTTGATCGTCAGCTGTAGATGAAATCATACAGAGGTTTTCCCGTTTGTTTCCCGTCTTCAGGTCTTCCAGAGGAGGAAGGACGGCTCGGTGGATTTCTTCAGAGGATGGAAGGACTACACCAAAGGGTTCGGAGACGTGAACGGAGAGTTCTGGCTCGGTGAGAGACTTTTATTCATCAGTTGTGTTTCCAAGACGTATTCTGAAGTATCACATGAGAAAAAGAGAGAAAAAAAAACTAAATTTTGCCTTTTTTTTAAAAAAGAATTAATGAGCTTCATGGGAGATAGGAACACTTTTTCTGGATAGGTTCTGTCACAGGGAACATTTAACTCACGTGACTGATCAGCTGCTTGTATTTATTTTGACGTCTTCATCTTTAAACATCATGAAACAGGGTCGATGCAAAAATATAACTTTCCCAGTTAAAAACAGATCCTGAAGACTTTAATGTTTTCTCTCGTAGAAAGACAGACTTTTGTTTCCTCTACAAGAATTTCGAGTCTGTGGCACATGATTGTTTTTGTCAGCTTTATCTACTCTGTTTATTACAGCCATGTGTAATGTGGCCTATAGCGCCACCTTCTGATGACACTATGCAGCCTAGTTAATTGAAACAGGACTAATTTGATTTTTTTTTAAATGTTTTGTGACATTTGAAAAGCTGACTTCAATTTCTCTTGACAGTCGACTTTCCCTTCAGCCAGTAAAAACATTGGTATTAAAAAATGTGACCCAATATGTCTTTAAACCTCTCTTGAAATCTCTGGTGGTTTTCACTCCTGTCTCATTTCTACTGCCAGTGGGTTCATTTTTCACTGCAATATAAAGTCCTGAACCTCTGCAGAAACAGCGCAACCATGACTAGAAGGAGAGAGAACTCAAAAATGTTTTCTGTGCAGTATGACACAGTTATATTATCATTAACCATTAACAAAGAAAAACAAAGTTGAATTTCTTCATTATTTATTTTAAAAAAATGATAAAACTGAGATCAAGATGTACAACCTCTTTCCAAGTGCGCACATGTGCTACAAACATTGGACTCTACTTTATATTGATATTTTACTACTTTCATTTGTTTTCCTCTCTGCTCTGTATAAACACTGCCTGCAGTTCAGTTGGAAAGTCCCCGAATTTTTGTCACATGACTGTCGGTTAGAGCTGGCTCAGTAATGGTTTTGTGGTTGCACCGAGGAGCACAGAATGTTTTGTTTTTTACAGAATCTGGGCGGAGCAAATGATTAATCTTTAAGAAGTTTTAGAAGACACATGTAGAATAAAGAAGTTTTGATAAAGTATCCCAACTTCAAGCTTGGTTACACGAGCAAGATCAGAGATGAGTAGTTCAAGGACTGTCCAAAAGTAAAAGTTCCCACAGTTCTTCTGTGTTTACAGTTTCTGGATGATAAATGGTGACTTCTGGTGAGTTCTTTAAAGACAACATATATTGTTAAAACCCGCTGGCAGGCTTTCGTTATTAAAACTCTATATAGAGTGATTAACTAATGAAACAATAAACTAAAGTCCATCTATTCATCCATTATCTATACACCGCTTAATCCTCTGTAGGGTCGCAGGGGAGCTGGAGCCTATCCCAGCCGACTCGGGGGAAGGCTGGGGACACCCTGAACAGGTCGCCAGTCTATCACAGAGCTACACATAGAGACAGACATAAACTAAAGTAATCAGTTAAAAACTAAACAGCTCAATATCCGAAGAAACTGCTTACACCTGACGGGGAAAACACAAGGAGCCAAGCGTTTTTATTTAAAGTAAACAAGCTTTATTACAGTCAATAGAAGCACAAATCATATTCATTTGAATGTGAGTGAACAGAAAGTCTTGTGTGTTTCATTATAATGGATTTTAATTATTCCTGCTCCTTCAGGCCTTGAGAGTCTCCACAACCTGACAGCTATGACCAAGATGACTTTGCGTGTCGACCTTCGAGACGGAGACGAGTCGGTGTTCGCTCAGTATTCGACATTCGAGGTGGCCAAGAGGAACTACAAGCTGTCTGTGGGCGGATACACCGGCACTGCAGGTAATCCTCAGCTCTTAAAACTTGACTGAAATACTAACTAACCTCTTCCAGCACACCTTATTCTTTGTGTCTGTGCGTCATGGTTTCAGGTGACTCCCTAACTTACCACAACAACCGGATCTTCTCCACCAAAGACCGGGACCCAGCGACCTTCATCACCCGTTGCGCGATGTCTTATCGAGGAGGCTGGTGGTACAAAAACTGCCATGAAGCAAACCTCAACGGGCTCTACGGCATCGACGTCAAACACCAGGTAACATCATCTGACAAAGCTGAAACTAGGGTCAGTGTGTCAGCTAATCCCAGCTTAATTTAACACTTGTTTGCCTCATCATAGTCTTTGTCACGGTGCTCCTTTACTAGCTAAACTCCTCTAATAGTCTCTGCTTGCCAACATGGAACTACCCGCCTCCTCTTGTCCCTCCAGTAATACACAGTACAAGTACTAAAGCTAGTCTACAGTACTTTAAATGTGTATTTTCTTCAGATATTGTATTGGATATGGACAGATACTAAATATTAAATTGCTTGGATTTGATCAGGAGCAAAAAAGACAAAACCTCTCCTGGTTCTCATTACTTCCCGCAATCATAGAAACAAGTGACCTGGATAGGATCTGTGTTTTGAAAGATTTTTCACATAAAAAAAGAAAAAAGTAATGAGAACGTGCTGTAACACCTATATTTCGCATGAAATAAAGGGGTTATACTTATAATAAAGTGGCATTTTAACAGATTCTTATAACAGAGGCCCAACACGTAACAAGGAGCCTTGTTAATCCAGAATAATCCGTCTTAAAGCAGGAAACATAGTTTTAATTATGTTCATGTGTGTGTCCAGGGTGTGATCTGGACGTCCTGGAAAGGAAAAGAGTTTTCCATCCCATTCACTGAGATGAAGATGAGACCGACAGCCTTCAGGCCTCCAGCCAGAGGGTGAACGTGAGCAAGATGATGATGATGATGATGATGATGAACTGTTAAACACACACGGACAGCAGTGTGTCAACACGCAAACGCACACACACACACACACAGCAGACTGAACACACACATTTAAAGAAGGAGATGAAGTCGTATTTTTTCATTTGTATAGAGCTCAGTTATCAGTATGTTACTGTAGGTTGTACAGGCTCCTTATTTTCATTTTAAAGCAGCATTTTAAAGCAGCGCAGCTCCAACTTCCTCCATATTTAAACACTTCATTCACACAAATTTTACCACCACTGGTGTCGAGCTGCAAAGATGTTTTGATTTTCATTAGGGAGATCTGAAACCTCCAACTGGAGGATGGAAAACCTCCTGAACCCATGTGCAGATTCATTTTTGAAAAGGACTGAACTGATCTGAGGGGGACCTGGGCACAGCCAGACCTTGGTTCTGAACAGACAGAGATCATAACCACCAGCAGCTGGATGATGATCTATGAGTATATTCAGTCGATTAGCAAGCAGCTGTTTCTGAACTTTGAAAACCACCAGTGGGTTTGAAAGGCATGTTGTCTTTTTAAAAAAGGCCAAGTTTCCACCATTTATCAGCCAGAAACTGTAATAACAAAGAGAACTGTTGGATTTTCAACAATCCGACAGACCTTGAACTACCCATCTGTGATGTGCTATTCTGCCAGAAAATCTTTTCTTCAAGATCACTGTATTCTACATGTCTCTTTAAAAAAATGTGCCAAAAATACACCAAGTGCACCAGATTGTGTATAATACTACAAACCATGAAGCCAATAAGCGACTCGGCTGCAATAAACATGGGTGCAACAAAAATTCAGCTGAACTGCAGGAGGTGTTTACACAGAGCAGAGAGGAGGCGAGTGCAGAAACAAACTGAAAATGTAAGCAGTACAATATCTGTAGTATGTAGATTCATTGTTTCGTTCCAGTATGGGTATCACCTGTGGGCACTTGGAAGAATGTTGTACATGTTGATTCCAGGTTTTTTGAATTTTTGTCAAATAAACAGAAATTAAACAAAGAAATGTAAGTTTTTTTTCCTTCTTTTATTAACGTTTTATGCCATTGTGAGAGTTTCATACTGCACAGAAGACATTTTTGAGTTCTCTCTACTTTTAGCCATGGTTATGCTGTTTCCATAGAGGTGTAGGATTTTATGTTGCAGTAAAAAAAAAAAAGGAGGGCACAGTGAAGAAAAATGTGACAGCAGCTAAAAACATCCAGAGGGCTAATGACACACAGGCTCTACGAGACTGAATGGAATCTGGACCCAGTCGAGTTGGGGTAAACAATCCCGACTTGATTATTGATTAAGTGACTTAAAATCACCATTTGAAACAATGCATTGATCGAATTGGCTGCACTTTTGGATATGAATGATGCAGCATGTCTGACCTAGATTTTAAACTCTTGCCTCTAATTCATGTTGTGGCAGTATCCTCTTAGCCCTTACTTATAACCTGGTAGAATGCAGCCTCTCTTTATCCAATTGAAAAACAATTCTCTGCTGAATCCGATCAGCTTGAGGACTTCAGTTGGAAAAGGTGCCTCTGACTGATTAGAAGCTTTTAACAATCTTCATCAGGGTCAAAGTGGACGAGGACATGAAACAAATACCCAAGTAGTCGATCTATAGCGCCAGAAAACTTCTCCTGAAAGACGTCCTCTGGTGAAAATCCAGTTTTGTACCTTGTTAACGTGTCTATATGATGTTTTTATTCCCTAGAAAACATGTAATAAGCAAAATAAGCATTTCTGACTGAGCATTTCCACCTTGAAACTGCAGTGCACCAATGACGGTCTCTAAAACACTGACTCAGACTTCCAAGGTTTCATACATCGCAAACCTAAGGGAAGAAACCGGTCACCTAGCAGCGCTTGAGCAAAGTTGTAGCTCATCTGTGTGCATCAGCTTCTTTTCCTGCTGATGGACTCAACTTGAGCCTGTGCATGGAGGTTGTTTTATTACTCAAACAGAACAGGACGACGGGTTTTTATTTGGTTCCTTCAGATTTCATGCAAGTAAACAAGTTATCCAAACACCTCCTTTCCTTTTTTCTCCTAAAGTGAAACCAAACCCTTGCTTGTGGTTTGAGGCCTGTAAAAGTTCTACATGTCTTTGTATTGAAGTCACACTGATCTGGCCCTGCTGCGAAGCTCGACAGCGCCCCCCGACTGTTCACTCTGAGACATGTCAGTGATGCAGGACTGCTGATCATCCTCTCAGTGTTTGTCCTCTGTGTCTTTTGGTAAACACAGAGCTTTATTGTGTGTTTTATTTTCCTCTTCATGTACGTCGCCCCCCTGACAAAATACAACAACAACATGAAACTGAAAGCTGCACTGTTGCATTTGTTGAAGTAATCAAATTGAAATACAAACTCTTCCTGGGCCGGAAAACATTTTAATTTAAAATTAATTAATTGATCAATTCTCCTGTTGTATTAGTACAACAATAAAATGCAAGTAAAATTATTGTTTGAATAGTTTAAAACTAAAAATATGTTGGTTCTCAGCCCTGAGTAGCATCTAGAGGTGTCTTTTATAGCAGAGACAGAGTTTTATTTGTTGATCATTATCAGTTTGGAACTAATTGATTTTTAAGTAGTTCAACTAAGATGCAGCAGAAACATTAATTAAATGAATATTTAGTCTATCCCAGCCGACTCATAGCGAAGGCAGGGGACCCTCTGGACAGGTTGCCAGCCTATCGCAGGGCTACACAGAGAGACAGACAACCAAGCACACTCATATTCACATCTACAGACAATTGAGAATCATCAGTTAACCTCAGCATGTTTTTGGACTGTGGGAGGAAGCCGGAGTACCCAATGAAAACCCACGTTGCACAGGAAGAACATGCAAACTCCACACACAAAGATCTCAGGCGTCCTCACCGGGATGCGAACCAGGGATCTTCTAGCTGTGAGGCGAGTCACCTTGCAGCCCATTTGTGAAATCAAAAGGGAATTTTCTTTGGCTATTCACAGTTGCGGGTTTTTACGTTGTTTTAGACATTTAAATCTGTTTTATTACTTAAAGAAAATACAAATCTGCTAATAAAAAAACAAAGCAAATGGTGAAATTACAGGTTTGTTTATGGTGTGGGATTGAATGGAGAGGCAGTTTGAAAGACACCTCTTAGAGTGATCACTGCTGTATTTTAGGGCTTTTCGTTATCTAAAATCTATGCATTTTTGTCAATAAATGGTCAGTTTTTTGTGTTGCCTCCTTTTGGACACAGTTCTCCTTTTTTCCTCTGTATAAGATGTTATAAGATATGTGTATACAGTAAAGAAGGGAGGGAAAGTCCAATGGAAGAAGACAGCAGCAAACGCAGCAGAGGTATCGAGGGAAAAGGTAAGTTCAGTCTGCTGTCTTTTCCTCAACTGGCACAGATCCCAGATGTCTTTTTAAACACCTTTTGTTTTCCTAATTGGTCCCCAGGTTGCAGGTCCCACCCGCCCACCTGCTCGCCAAGTGGCCAATCACGTCGACTCTCACCTGTCCTCTGAGCCGGCCGGGCTTCTTGTTTACAGGTGCGTGTCTGGGACGCCACCTGTGATCAGAGGCTGGGGAGGTGATTGGTGGAGGAGGAGGAGCTGGAGGCAGATCTCAGGTCAGGAAAACTGATCCCAAAACCACAGACACCTGGAGGAGGGACAGCTCTCAGGTGGTCCGGTGTCAAGACCAAGACTGAAGAGGGTTATTGGAAAAGCAGGAGAGCAGAAAGCTGGACAGACCTTTTTCTTCTTTAGGGTGAAGGGTTCATACAGAGCACGCTCAGTGGAAAACCAAGCAGAAGCCTCTGAACAACACCGGTGAGCTCGACCTTATCTACTCCCTCTGACTTGCAGAAATATATTTATTGTACAGTTTAGAGCTGCAACTATATTATTCAGCAATTAATCTGTCAACGATTTTCTCAATTAATTGTTTGGTTAACAGGACACACTATTCATTGTCCAAACGATACTGCAAATCCCCAAAATGTTGAGTTCATGATGATCCAAAACAGAAAATATTCACATCCCAAAGGAAATTGTGTCATTTTTTCTTCAATAAAAGGACTAAAAACTAATGCTACCATTTATTTTACATATATGTATAATTTTATGTTGATTATTTGTTATCCTTTACCTTTCTTATTACAAACTAGTCTTTTTAGGACAGTGTGCACCACCTATTGAGCATTTGACTAGCTCATGTTTTACTTTTCTGAGTCAAATAGAAAAAAAGGATTAATTTTTATAAGTCAGTTGCTAAAAACATCCTCTCCCACTACAGACATATAGCTGCTTTTTCATTATTATTATGATTATTATGATTATGATGATTATTATTAGTCCCCTTTCATTTTCTGCACACTTTTCGTTGTAAATTAAATTTTAAATAAATTGCTGCTTTTGCCCAGTGATTTGTACTCTCTGACCCATAATGTCAAAATGATAGTAGACATTTTTGTAAATTCATTAAAAATATGAAACTGAAATTACTTATTTACACCACTAATATACAGTATAATAAAGTTTGACTGTAAGGTGGCATGTCTGAATATTTTCTGAGTCTATTTTTTTCTATCTAATTTTCTGAGGGATTTTAGAGGCCTAATGGTATCTCAACAGATAACACAATTTTTTCAAACTGTGATATAAATCAGTCTTTCTTAACTTAAAAGGGGTAAACCTCTACTGATCAAGTTTAAAATGCTGATTTCATTGGATATAAGGTCACTGTGGCTACCAGTTGTTGCACTACACGTTTACAATGCAGCTATAAAATATTTCAAATATTTCAAAACACTGGCGGCCTCATGGCTTGTGAAGATCTACTTGTAACCGGTAGGTTGCCTGTTCGCGTCCCCGGACTGGCAAGAGGCTAAGTCACCACCACTGTGGGCCCCTAACCCCTGACTGCCCCCCAGGCACCTCCGTGGCTGCCCACTGCTCCTACTATGGACGGGTCAAATTTCCCCAAGGGGACTAATAAAGTATAGATAGATTAAGTAAGGTTGCAAAAAAAAAGTAATTAAAGAAATCAAATCATTCTTAAAAAACCTGTTGGGTGTTTATGAGTGACTTGTTCCACACTTAGTAAGAAAACTACTATTCCATATAATTAATTCAGATTGCTGACGTTAATTTACACTCAGTCACACACTACACAAATTGCCTTACAGAAAAACTTTCTGTATGTAAAAATTCACAAACTTAAGTAATACCGTGACCTTTACATTTGGCGGATGTTAGTGTGACACCCTTGATGCTGTTGTTCATTAATAGAAACCTGAAGTGAGCCTGTTGTCTCATGAGGGCTGTGATTAAAGAGAGGACTGATGATTGCCTCCTCTGCCTCCGCAGGACAATCATGATGTCGCCAGACGACCAGGCCCTCGAGGACCTGTTGTACCACAGCGACCTTGGTGACGAGGCCGAGGTGGTGGAGCTGGGCGGAGGCCCAACAGGGCCGGAGAAGAGCCCCGCGGAAGACAATGTGATTAATAAAGCTGCACTTATCCAGAGCTATTTATATGTAGTGTTGTGTTCACTGCCTGCCTCCTCAACACCTGCAGACAGCTTGTGTTAATTCCACTTAACACATCACATACATGCTGTTTTGGGGCCATATTATGTACTGTAACATTTCAAATTTTAGCTGTCTGTTTGTTTATAAACTTGGTGAAAAGTAAAAAGACAGAAATCATGTGATGGTGCTGCATTGTCAGCATATATTCAGTGATATTAAATCTGCCTCAGGCTCCGACAGCTGTGTCCATCCAGGAGCCAATGATGTGCGCCGGATGTGGTGAGCAGGTGTGCGACCGCTTCTTCCTATTGGCTACAGGGAGGGTGTGGCACGACGTCTGCCTCCGCTGCAGCCAATGTCAGTGTGAGCTGCAGACGCATCCCTCCCTGTACTGGAGAGATGGAAACATCTACTGCCAGCAGGACTACAGCAGGTCAAAGCCATTCTACACACTGTTTACCTCTCTTTACTTCCTGTTCATGCATCAACATTTTACAACATCCATGTGGTTTCTCTTCCTGCTCAGGCTGTTTGGAGGGGGTCAGTGCGCTCGCTGCTTCCAGCCAATCCCAGCTACTGCTTTGGTCATGAGGTCTGGTGAGCTGACTTTCCACCCTCACTGCTTCTCCTGCCAGGTTAGCTCTGACATTTAAACTTATTATTTCATGAGATAATTGGGGCACAAATACAGATGTTTTGATGATGTTTTGCAGGAGTGTGATGTGAAACTAATGCCTGGGAACCTCTACTGCATGCAGGGCCCAAACCTCTACTGTCAGTCACACTATCATGATGACGGGGGCGTCCTGCTGCCGCACAACATCGAAACCAAACCAAATCTGAAAGAAGGTGAGTGTGTTTGAGCACAGATGATCAAATGTTAACTGAGGCGCTGCACATTCAATGTATTCTTTCAGATAAAATCCTCGTGACATATCTGACCAGTGGCGCAAATAAAAGTAAGGACTTGAAAGCTGAAAAATAATTATTTTGAATATTTTGAACTTATATGCCTCACTTTAAAAAAGTGGCCTTTTGGAGAAATGCACATGTTATTTGTTCCACTTTTACAGTTACCAGATGTTTTAGATCAAGATGTTGTGCTTTTAAGGTACAGCTAGACTGTTTATTTTTTCTGGGCCGATAGAAATTATTAGTAATTTCAGAGAGTAAAAAACAATATTTTAAACTGATATACAGGATTAAGAGGAAAAAAACTTCAGGAGAAAGCAATAGGCTTCTTTTTGGTCCTTTCACTCACCCATCCAAGAAGTTCCAGGAATCTATTTCCATGTGTGCTTCAAGCTGTAAATGTAGGGAGGATTCAAGTTGTGTGTGGTAGTGAAAGTACCTGGGGAGGGATGACCTAGGCTATAAGTAGTGGTGAAACTGCCTGGGGAGGGACGACTTAAGATGTGAATGGTGGTGAAACTGCCTGGTAATGGTTGACTCAGAATGTAATTAGTGGTGGAACTGCCTGGGGATGGTTGACTGCAGGTGTAAATGGTGGTGAAACTTCCTTTTAAACAGCTGTTTTAGGGTAGCCTGTTGCTGCCTGCTAGCTTAGCCTAACCTAACTTAGTCTTAGCTTAGTTTAACCTAGCTAATTAGTCAAGTAGTTAATTACTTTCTTGTCAGTTTTTCTAGGTAGGTTGTCTCTGTTAGAGAGGGTCCATCAGTTATGGCAGATTGTTAAAGAAAGTTTACATCAGGTGTTTGAGTTACTGATTAAAGCATAAATGATAGATCTGAACCTTAATTTGATTTATTTAGGATTCCCTGAACTTCAACTTAAAAGCTTCTCTGTGGAGGTTTCTTTAAACAATCAAACAGACTGCACCTGCAGGATCAAAACTAGGAGCAAAAAGAGGCGTCAGGGGTATTTTCTAAAGCACAGAGGTGTGTTCAGAGCTTTACACAGCTAACTAAATGCTCCTGAATGTAAGAGACAGGTCCACACCAGGTATCCGGTGAAGGTGAGGAGTCTGTGAGCAGTCCAGAGCCACGGTTGGACGACAGGGTGGCAGGTGGGCGGACCCGAAGGCGGACCAAGCGAATCAGGACGTGTTTCCGGAGCGAGCAGCTCCGAGCGCTGGAGTCATACTTCGCCCAAAAGCACAACCCTGACGGGAAAGACTGGACCAGCCTTGCACATAAGACCGGTCTGCCCAAGAGAGTCCTGCAGGTACGAACACCTGAATTCTTCTGGTCTGAGAGTTTGAGGATGACACATAAACATAATGATTCTATCAAAGTTGATTAAATACAGTATGACCTGTGGTTGAATGTGCATTAAACAGTTTTTGGCAGAAGTATTAATGGATTATGTCTCTCTCTGGTTATTGTGTGTCTCTTTGTGGTCATTTTGTGTCTCTTTGTGGCCATTCTTTGTTTCTTGGTGGTTATTTTGTGTCTCTTTGCACCTAACAGATGTAAAAAGACTGCCAAGAGGCAAAACAAACACAAGGAAATAAAAATTATCTACAAGCCACATAAAACAACCCCAAAGTGACACAAAACGGCTGAAAACATCAGCAGATGCACAGTTAGAACCTGTGGAAGGATCGTGGCCTTTCACATGTTTGATCCCAGAAGCCTGTAGTTTTATGATTTGTTTATGTTGCACACACCAAATTAACAATGTCTCCTCTACATGGTGAATACTGTTCCTTTAAGTAAGACCTAAGATGGCGGCCCTATCTTCCCTCAGGTGTGGTTTCAAAATGCCCGGGCCAAACTCAGGCGCTCCCTGAACTGCGACGACTCTCAGGTTAACTCGCCCTCTGCTCCCACAAGAGCTGTAACCATGGTGACCAGCTCCCCACCGCCTCCATCCTGCTCCCCGCCGGACCACTTGCAGCCCTTCCCCACCAGCACCATCGACCAACTGCAGCTGTCCCTGATCACCACCCCGCTCGGCGAGCCGCCAGTGAGCCCGACCACCACCCACCCTTCACAGCAGCTGCT
Organism: Dascyllus trimaculatus; assembly: GCA_024666655.1. Lineage (NCBI taxonomy): Eukaryota > Metazoa > Chordata > Actinopteri > Pomacentridae > Dascyllus > Dascyllus trimaculatus. The sequence goes on from CM045461.1 coordinate 9,635,768, forward strand.
GCAGAGCCCCGCCTTCTTCCTGGACTACGACTCCCAGAGCGCACCGGGGTGTCTCTCCTCTCTGGAGCCCTATGGGGACTTTGGGGAGGCAGGAAGAGGAGGAGCAGAGAGAGAAGTTGATCCTGATAGTTTCAGTCCACATTATTGCTAGTCAACAAATAAACAGCAACATTCTCAGCTTTAAGCATTAGACAATAGTTAAAGGTGAACTTTTGGGTTTATGTCAGCAGAAACTTGATCCAGCTGCAGGTGAGTGAGCAGCGAGGTCCACATTAGAGAGGTCTACAAGTCTTTTCACACAAACAACAACCACTTTTATGAAATCAGATGGCTGCATGTATCATACAGATGTGAATAAACCACCAGCTGCTTCAATACATTCCACATTCCAAGTTTCATTTTCTTCCTGATGAATCTTAATAACTCAATTAGCTGATCAAGAGAAAAGGAACCAGAAACTCTTTTATGGTCATTTTGTGTCTCTTTCTGGGGGTTTGTGTCTCTGTGGTTGTTTTATGTCTGTTTGTGGCAATTTTGTGTCATTTTGTGTCTCTTTATTTTCGTGTTGTGTCTCTTTGCAGGAATTCTGTGTGTCTTATGATCATTTTTTGTCTCTTTCTGGTCATTTTTTCTCTTTGTGCGATAATTTTGTGTCTCTTTGTGGTCATTTTGATAGATAGATAGATAGATAGATAGATAGATAGATAGATAGATAGATAGATAGATAGATAGATAGATAGATAGATAGATAGATAGATAGATAGATAGATAGATACTTTAATAATTCTGAGGGAAATTTAAGTAACCAGCAGCATATTAAGCATACAGAATATAACAAAACATAAAGAAATGAAAGATAAATACAGAATAAATAGAAAGACGACAAGAAAATTAAAAAAAATTCAAATTAGTGATGTGCAAAAATAATTACACATGTCCATTATTGTACATGTATGTGTCTGGTTAGCCAACAGTGTTGCAATGAAGTGCAGATAGAATGTTTATCTGTGTCAGGAGGAGTTGAACAGCGGTATGGCCTGTGGGACAAACAATTTTCTCAGCCTGTCAGTGGAGCAGGATGGAGACAGCCAGAGGAGTGTCACTGAACACACTCCTGTGCCAGACGATGGTGCTGTGCAGAGGGTGGTGGGCATTGTCCATGATGGAGAGCAGTTTGCTGAGAGTCCTTCTCTCTGCCAGTGATGTGAAGGAGTCCAGCTCTGTGCCACCCACGGAGCCTGCTTTCCTCACCAGCCGAGAGGCGCCCCTCTTCTTGAGGCTGCCTTCCCAGCACACTACAGCATAGAAGAGGACGCTTGCAATGACAGACTGGTAAAGCATCAGTAAACGTTTCCAGCAGATGTTGAAGGACCCCAGTCTCCTCAGGAAGAAGAGCCTGCTCTGGGCCTTCTTGAACAGGGTGTCAGTGTTAAATGACCAGTCCAGTTTGTCGTTGAGCTGCAGCCCAAGGTGTCCTGACTACCTCCACATCGGACCCCTCAGTGTGGAGATCTGTTGCATAGGCGGCCTGGACCTCCACAAATCCGCCACCATCTACTTGGTCTTGGCGGTGCTGAGCTGCAGATGGTTTGCTCTGCACCACATCACCAAGTCCTCCACCAGGCTCTTGTACTCCCCCTACTGTCCATCCCTGACACACCCCACGATTGCAGTGTGGTCAGAGTATTTCTGTACGTGGCACGACTCAGAGTTGTGTTAAAAGTGTGTTGAGTCTTTGCAGTCATTTTGTGTCTCTCTGTAGCCATTTTCTGACCTTTTCTGGTTATCGTATGTCTCTTTCTAGTCATTTTGTGTCTCTGTTGTGTTTCCCTTTATGGTCATTTTGTGTCTTTTTGCAGTCTTTTTCAGTCTCTTTGCAGTCATTTTCTGTCTCTTGGTGGTCATTTTCTGTCTTTTTGTGGTTATCTTGTGTCTCTTTCTATTGATTTTGAGTCTCTTTCAAGTTATTTTACATCTCTTTTATGGTTGTTTTGAGTATATCTCTGGACATTTTAGTCTCTGCGATCATTTTGTATGTTTCCGTGGTTATTTTGTTTTTCTTCTCTGTCATTTTGAGTCTCTTTCTGGTTATTCGGTATGTCTTTTTAGACTTTGCCTCTGATAACTCAAAAACTCAAAAAGAACACATTTTTGCCACTTCCAGCCTTTTGTTTGTGAGCGGAATTAAGAATTTCCTGCCTTTTTTTTCCATCTTTTGGCTTCACAAACAGTTTTTTGATAACATTTGCCGTAACCTCCTACTTCGGTCTTTTTTTGGGTTTAAGGGCTAAACGAGTCACTCATTTAGCAGTTAAAGAACTATAAACACACAGAATACATTGAAAGTCATGCATTATGAAATACTGTGAAACCCTTAACCTTTCTCTTAGCGACGTCAATAACATGTTTTGTGTTTTTATTTCTTTTGTGCAGTCTCTAAACGACTGTAAAGCACAAATGATTCCAAAATATATCCCCGCCGAGGCCTGCAGAGCCTTTTAATTGCGAGAGAGAGGTCTGGGGTCTGTCACAGAGATGATTCCTCTGACAGCTTGAAAGACATTCTTTCAGGTGTGTCTGCGATTTCCCAGCAAGACGACCTTCACAACACCGAGATGAGAGAGCTGAAGATGAAACCTCTCTCTCTCTCCTGGAGACTCTCTCTCCACAGAAACATCTTAATGATCGCTGCTGCTTTGCATCCATAATCAAGCAGCAATAATCATGGCGACGTTCCGGGCCTCGGCGCTGAAGTGGGCTGACGTTTCCCAGCTGAAAGAATGATGGTTATGCCGAAGTGCGTCAGAGGGGGTGAGGGTGTGGATGCGGGCTGGTGGGGGAGGACGGGTAGTTTTTAAAAAGGTCAGGGTCCATGAACGTCACAAAACATACAGCGAGCTGTCTGACACGGCACAAGGTAAGAAAAGTCAAACTCAGCCAAGTTTCCCGTTTGTGTCCAGGGCAGCAGAGAAGTCACTCAAAGGTGAGTACAGGAGTCAGAAACTGAACTAAGTAAAAGTCAGAGCATCGGTGTCCAATTTCAGGGTGGCCCTGGGCAATTTGTGTCACTTTGTGTGTACTTCTGGTCATTTTTTTGTCTTTTCTTTGTCCTTTTGAGATAGTTTTGGGTATCTTTGTGGTCATTTTTTGTTTGTCTTTTAGAGGTAGTTTTGTGTGTATTTTGTGTCTGTATTTGTTTTGTGTGACTTTGATGTTGTTTTGCGTCTCTTTGTAGTCATTCTGTGAGTTTTTCTGGATGTTTCGTGTCTTTGTGTTTTTGAGGTTAGTTTGGGTCTTTTTGTGGAAATTTTGTGTGTATTTTTGGTTATTTTTTGTGATTTTTGTTGACTCTAAGGTAGTTTTGTGTCTCTTTGAGGTACTTTTGTGTCTCTTTGTGTTCATTTTGTGTCTCTTTCTAATCATTTTGGGTCTAGTTGTAGCTATTTTGTGTCTCTTTGTGGCCATTTTGTGTCTTTCTAATGTAATTTTGTGTCTCTTTCTGGTTCTTTTCTGTGTATATTTGGTTATTTTGTGGCATTTTTTGACTTCTTGAGGTAGCTTTGTGTCAATTTGTGACCATTTTGTGCTTTTAAAGGTAATTTTGTGTCACTCTGGACATTTTTTTTTTGTCATTTTGTGTCGGAACACAAGCATCTGCCAGTCTCAGATTTCTTTATGATGTCTTTATTTTTGTATATGTCTTTCGGTTAGCACTTTGGAATGTTGCTAAGAAAAGTGTCATATAAGTAAAGTTTATTATTATGATTGCATAGATCAGAAAAACTCTCAGCAACATTCATCAGTATGTCCTAAGCTCTAATTTTCCAGCACAGATGAGGAGTATTGTTAAATAGTTATGAATATTAATACATATTTAATTGAATTTGTGGAGGTTTCTCATCTGCAGGTTTGATTTTAGCAACATTTTGGCTTTGGTTTGCAGTTTTTAGAGCTGATTTCCACTTTGTTAAGTATTTTGGAATCCAGCCTCGGTCACTGTCTCCTCAACTACAGCAAACTGAGTATCTTTAGGTTGTGGGCAAAACTGGATGTTTGTCATCTTCGGCTTTGGGAAACATTTGTCACCATTTTCTGACATTCTACAGACCAAATCCAGAAAATAATCAACAATGGAAATAATCTGCTCTTAAATGCTCGCTTGTGTTTCCAGATGAGACTTTCCTTCCATCTCGGTGCCTCCCTCCTCTCCCTTGCCCTCCTCGTCCCATGGATCGTCACCTCTCTCCCCGTCTCTCCCACCGCCTTCCTGTCCATGGTGGATGAACCCGAGCTGCAGTCGGCCCTCCTGGACCTCCAGGCTGCTCTGGAGGAGCGAAGGGACAACTGGTCTGAGTGGGATCGAGACCCCTGGCCTGAGGAGGAGGAGGAGGAGGAGGCGCTGCTGAGGACACAGAGAGAGGAGGGAGGAGACGGTGAGAACGGCTTTAAGAGGAACAAAGCTCTGACCTCCATCGCTGGAGGACTGCAGGCCGTCAGCCGCGAGAAAGGAGGGTTCGGTTTCCGCTTTGGCCGGAAACGGTGGACTGACAGGGGGTGGAGGGATGGAGAGATAGAGGGCCGAGAGGGGAGGACGCAAGGAGGTGAAGAGGGAGGAGACTGATGGGAGGGAACAGGGTGAGGCGGTGATACGCTCAGCAACTTTTTTAGCCGACAAAGACCTGGAGAAGTTGCTCAGTGTGTCACTGTCTTCATGAAGTCAGAAGGGTTTGTGGCAGATTGCACAGCATAAACCATGTAAGATTCATAGTATATATGCATGTGAGGTTTTCTCCTGCTGTTTCCAACTCCTGTGTTTCAAAGAGAGCGGATTTATTTTTTAGTAACTGGATGTACAGAACGAGACGCAACGTGTTCACTCAGCTTCTGAACGTCACATCTCACAGTGTGATAACGTTTGTACAAGGACACAGAGAAAACTGGACGTAGGTCTTTGTACATGTGTTCATTTGTTGCCTTCAATATCAGCACTGAATAAACAGTTTGGAGCTGCAGTCTGTAACACAAAACTCTCAGCTCAGATTTCATGGCTGTATGTTGGTTGTCTGGTGTTTTGCTGTGATAGAAATTGAAAGGGTCAGTGCACAAAAAATGAAAAAAACTTTTCGTTTCATTGGCTTTTTAGTTATATTTTTGCTTAGATTTTAAATGCATGATAATTTTGACTTCTATCTCATACATTTAGAGTCAGTCAGCAGCAATAGCAATGATGAAAATATGGTAAAATGTAGTAGTTCTGATTATTTACATCATAATTTCAACAAATTGAGTCTTTTTTTATTGCAGCTGTGACTTTATTTCATAATCTTAATTTAGTTTTTGCTTTCTAACACAGTTAAAGCATTTTTATAAGATTTTTCTGTCATATAGTTTTAACTTTTTATTGCAGACATTTTGAGAAAAATCAAAAGTGTTGATGGTAGTTTTTATTTACTGATGAAAAACTTAAATTTCTATCAAAAAAGTCAGAATTTTGACAGGTAGATAGATGAGAGAGAATGTCTCATGAAGGTCAAACATTCATGTATGTGTCATAATCTTGACTTTTTTTTATATATCAAATGCTTTGAGTAAATCAAAAATGTTGGACTATAATTTTGACAAAATGTTCAACTTTTGCCTTGTTTTTGATTTTAGGTCATGAAACCTAGAATTTAGAATTGAATTTAATAATTTTAACTTTATCTGGACAAATGGACTAAAACTACAACTAGTATTAATAATATAATAACAACAAAAACAGTAATGTCATTTTTTCATCCCTGAGGCATTTTAACAACCAATTGTGCAACACAGGACTATTTGCAATTTGTAGATCCGTGTCAATGCGTGTATTTATTTGGTTATTTTATCTGTTGTTTGCTGTGTAACTTATCTAAATGAAAACCAGTCGGTAAAAAAGTGGGCGTGACTTGAACGCCACACAGCCCGGTGTAATTCCCGAGTAGCATTGAACGCACCACACCGAGCGAGCAGAAGGAGGAAGCAGCAGCAGAGCAGCAGCCGAGCAGCAGCGGTCGGTGTCGGCCTGACACGGAGAGGAAAATCGGTCCATCCGTTCGATAAAGCCGAATTTACCAGCAAGAAGAGAGCCTGGTTTGTGTTCAAGATGCTGGCCATCGCAGTTTTGTTCCTTCTGGGGACTCAACTGACGGTTAATGGCGGTAAGTCGATGTTTTCGGACACGTTTCCGTGTGTCAAGTTAAAAGTGAAAGTAAAAGTTACAGCTGTGACGTCTTTAAAAATTCAGATTTCAAGCTTAAGTTTTCGTCAAATATATCGACACAGACTATCCGTTCCTGCAGTTTTAGTCACGTACAGTTATTTCACAGACCTGGTGCTGAAAAACAGACATGAGGAAGCTAATTTACTGTTTGTACATGTTGAATATCGTCGACTGAACTCGTTAGCCGAGTGTGGCTATCGGTTTAGCTTGTTGTGCAGTTCGAAAGACGTAAAACCAGCCGTGTATTAGTGCTTAAATTAACACTGGCGTTAAATAGCGATTACAGTGCAAGCGAATAAGGTAAAACTTAAACAAATTCGTTTTCAAAATTTAAAAAAAAGATTTCGTAACTCGTAGTTTGACTTTTATGTCTTTTAAACTATTTGTGCTGTTTTGTCTTAAAAGAAGAAGACGGAGGAGGAAGTGTCGTCATGATTAAAACAGTTGCTTGTGTGTGTGCATCTTATCATTTATTTTCAGTTATTGAATCCAAATGTCCACTGTTTAATCTCATTGTGTTGTTTTTATCTACTAATTTAGACTTGCTTAGTGCAGTTTGATTTTGTGTTATATAATTACTCTGACTTACTACATCCAGATTTTGACCTTCCTCATTATTGTTTACTCTTTGTCTTGTTAATTTTGACAAAATCACACAATTAAATGGCTCTCTATTATAATCTTAACTTTTTGCTTGGATAGATTTTTACCATGTCTGCAAATAAAGGGAAAACATTTAACTAAGACCAATAGAACGTAGTAATAGTTGAACGAATGCTTATGTTGGACAAAAGTCCTGACTTTATAACTCATCATTCATTTTCAGTTATTAAATCCAAATATTCACCTTTCAACTGTTATTTTGATTTTAACTCATAAATTAGACTTGGCTATTGTATTTATTTATTTATTTTTACTTTTAATCTGATTAAATAGGTAGATTGAACAGGTCTCTCTTAGGAAACACTGTTCTACTTTTAACTAATTTTGAGCCAGTCCCACAGCTACTGCCTGAAAAACAACAAAGAAATACTGTTTAAAGTTAGTTTTTGCGGGGTTGAGTCAGTTAACTTTACCGTCAGCACTGCCATAAATGTATTCATCATTTTTTTTATTGTCGTTATAATCTGTTAATTATTACTTTGGTTAGCTGACTACTTGGACATTTCATCTTATATCTTAAAAATAGACCTGATTACTTATATTGAGCCAATTAGCTGTTGTTGTTGCTCTTTTATTGGTACCAGTGAGATAAAAGGCACAACTGTAAACTGTACATTAACATAACATGAATTCTTAAAAATATATATTTAAATTGCATTAATTAGAAGAAGTTGTTTCTCTGCATGAAATAAAATGTTGTGAGTAAGTTGTGAGATCTTGTGCTGATGAAGGTGAAGCAGTTGTTGTGTGTTTGAGTATGTGGACAGACGACATTGTCCTCATGCTTGTGACATGATAAATCAGAATTGGCTCCAAAGCAAAGTCTGACTGTAAAAGTTTCATTTCCTTGTTTTCTTTCTGACAGATACGTGAGAGTTTAAAAGCCCTGTCAGTCCTTTTTTTTTACTCATTTGGCTTTTCTTGATTAGGAAACATTAACACAAATAAAGAAGAACAAAAGACAAGACACGAAAGAAGAACCAGAATAGCACAGGATAAATAGAATTGTGGTGCCATCTCTGTAGTGTTTACTTTAGGAGTTATTTAATTTAACTCCTAAAGTAAATTTAATCTGCCCTCTCAGCCTTTCTGTTTTAATCGCGATGTATGATCTTCCACTTTCCACTGTAATGTTAACTCTGAGGCGAAAAACAACAAATTGCTAGTCACTGGACTTGTACAGAGCAATGGAGGTTCGTTATGTCAGCCTATATGGAGAATTTTAGAATTTTATGTTGTTGATACTGATGTTAAAGAGAATTGTGGTTCTTACGTTTTGAACATGCTCAAAGGTTCAGGCTAGAACTGCCACTAATAACTATTTTAATATCACTTGCTCGATTAATGATTGATTTTATGATTAGTCAGTACATTTAAACCGTCAGTTTCCCTCTAAAAATGCAAAATGACCATGTCAGTTAGTTTATATTATTTGACAAACCATGCGCCATGCAGCACTGTATGAAATGTTAAAAACATGATAAAAGTTTTTAAAAAGAGGATATATCATTTAAGTTATTTGTGTAACTTCAAAAGAAATCCAAGTTTCTATTAGACCTCCTAATTGTGAAAAAGTTCAGTCTGTATACTCACATTTCTGTAGCTCTTGCCAGTGGAAAAGAAGCTGATAGCATTGAGTTTATAGCTTATTTTTTAGTCACTGTATAGTAGTGACTGAACTAATAGAGGTCCAAACATTGTGAGTCATTCTGTGCCTGAATATTTGGATGTATCTTTAGAGGTGTTCAGATAAGTAGGAACTCAAAACTGGTGCATCTCAGCTGAAAACTCGCTTTGTGTGATTTTTCAGAGAGGCATTCCCTCACTTACATCTACACGGCCCTGTCCAAACCCGTCGGTAACCCGAGCATCCATGAGTTCACCGCCATGGGCCTGCTCGATGGCAAGATGATCGACTACTATGACAGCAAGGACCAGGTAAAAGTTCCCAAACAAAACTGGATGAAGGAGCGACTTGCGCAGGATTACTGGGACAAAGGAACTCAGTCCCGCCGAAGCAAGCAGCAGTGGTTCAAGGTGAACATCGACATTTTGATGAAGCGAATGAGGCAGAATGACTCAGGTAAGATCTTGAAAACATAAACAGCAAGTTACTATTTTATTTATTCGTCAATAACAAAGTTTTAAATGCCGCGTGTAATATTTCTCACCATCCCGTCTTGTCTGGTTGTTTATTTATCTCCTCCCTTCAGACATCCATGTTCTCCAGTGGATGCACGGCTGTGAGGGCGAAGTGCAAGACGATGCCTCGCTCAAATTCTACACCGGCAACGACATGTACAACTACGACGGACAGAACTTCCTGTCCTACGATAATGCGAACAGCGTCTGGAATGCCGGGATTGATGCGGCGCTCCCAACCAAGAGGAAGTGGGACGAGGTCAAGGTCCTGAAGGAGTACACCAAGGGCTACCTGGAGAATGAGTGCATAAAGTGGCTGAAGGAGTTTATGGATTATGGGCAAAAGCAACTGAAAGAATTCTGTAAGTATGACATGAAATAAGTTTTGTGTTCTTGTATTAGACATTAATGGATATTCTAGACATAGCTTTGGTAACAAATGCATGTTTGAAATGTGAAATGAACTGGTTGAACCTGAACCAACCAGGGCTTCCACTACATGCTCCTAGAATATATGACCACTAGTGAAAGAGAGGGCTCTGCTTTATCTCTTCAGAAACCAATCTAATAGTAATTTGTTCTCTCATATTTAGGTGAATTTACACACCTGTGAGTAAAACATATTAACAAGAAGCCTTGCAGTTATCTGACAATGTCAGTAGAACAACTGAAACAACAAGTATCAAATAGAGGTCAACAGTGAAGTAGAGCTGCTCATCAGTCGATTAGTCCTCAACTGTAAAATAATCACCTACTGTTTTGATAAATGGTTAATTAATTTGAGTATGTTTTTAAAATAAAAACAATTGTTAGGTCTTTGATTCCAGCTTCTTAAATGTGAATATCTTCTGGTTTCTGTCCTCCTCTCTGACAGTAAACTGTGGAAAAAACAAGACATTTGTCATCTTTGGTTTTGGAAACACCACCTGACATTTGTCACCATTTTCTGGCAGTTTATAGATCAAGCAACTAATTGCTTAATTGATAAAATAATTGACAGATTAATCAACAATGAAAAAAACTTGTCAATCCTGCTTAATTTGATTAACAAACTTTGAACCAAATCTGGTCATGAACTGGTGTTCAGTCAGTCACCCAGTCAGTCAGCCCTTGAAGCTGCTGGGGCTGCTTCACTTAGGTGGAGGTGATGGAGGACTCAAGAGTCGTTGGTGTTTTTAGACTAGTGTGTCTCGGAAAGAGCAGCGCTGGGTGAAGGTTCTCCATTCTCAAGGGACGTGATTGGCTGTCTTTGATCCTCAGAGGGATCATGCTCTGGTTTGGTTCATGCAACGAAACTTTATGTATTTGTTACGTGCTTTTTTGGCAGTTTGCATCCGATGCTTTTAAGTGAAACTGTCGAGCGTTCTGTTAAGCCATCTTCTTATTGCTGTCGATGAAGTGTCTATCGCTTATACACAGCACTATCCTTTTATTACCCAGGCTTAGTAGCTATTTGTTGTAGTGATCTTATGACTGAATCAGGTTATTATTGGGGTACAAATGGTAACTGTGTGTGGTTAGTTTAGCACCCTGCAAACATCACTTTATAATTTCTCTTTCCAGCCCCACCTGATGTCTTCTTGTATTCAACAAAATCCAAAGTGGAGACCAATGTGGTTCTGAATTGCCTGGCCACCGGCTTTTACCCAGAAGACATCATCTTGCAGATCAAACAGAACGGTCGTGTCCTGACTAGACTGGACGGAGTGGAGAGCTCGGGCGTTCGTCCAAATGAGGATGACACCTTTCAGATGAAAGACCATGTGGAGATTTTAAAGTCTGATGTGTCGACTTACAGCTGTCGGATTATTCATAAAGCGTCTGACATAGACATTGAGAAGGTTTGGCGTAAGTGACTTCCTGTTGTTTTTTTGTTTGCCCCAGTTTTGTGTCTTTTGAATGAGAAATGTGTGCTTTGCGTGTAGTTCAACCAACAGATCTCAGTCCTGAGGTGGAAGTTTTACTTTAATTCCTTAAAACCATGTTTGAATTCAAATTCAGTTTGTAGTATGTTTTTTAATTTTTATTTATTTAGTTTTTAATTTTTTTGCGGGGGAGGGAGGTTCCTTTTTATTGATAAAGACAGAGTGAGGTGGTTGATAGAGAGGAGAGTGACAAACGGCAAACAGTCTTGAGCCAAACTCGAACTCTTGACCGCTGCCAAGGGTATGCCCCCCATGGTATGCGCCTTAACTCAGTCAGCTAAGTGGCAGCCCAGTTTGTAGCATGTTGAAGCTGCGAGCAGTGCCATCTATGCAAGGGTTTATATTTATGTATGAACAAATGTGAAGGAAAGAACTGTATTTCACATTGTACCAGAGTTTAAAATCTGGTGTCTGTGGCGACATCCCTGTGCTGGTGCACCGGATGCAGCGATGATTGGTTTACCAGAGCTGAAGATGGAGGTAACCATAACAATTGAGACGGAGTAGGCTACAACAGCTAGAAAGGTGGTTGAGGGTATGGAAGAAAAATCTTAGAAGCATCCAAGAAAAGTTTCAGAAGCTCCAAATAAAAAGAAAATTCAGAGGAAGGATTACAGTCCATGCACCGCTTTCTCTCCCTGCCAAAAAAAGGACGACAAAAGTTCCACACTGCAGGTTTAACAAAGAGAAACATTAGTTTGTGTTTCTCACCTGCACAAAGGGCTAATTACATGTTGTTTTATGTCACTAAGTGGTCGTTTCATCTACATTCCAGCACGACAACATGGAAATTATGGTGATGTGAACATGAAACTAATGTGAATGTTTTCTGTGTTTGTCTTCACCCTGAAGAAAGTGGAGGTCCCAACATGGGTATAATCATCGGTGCAGTGGTATCCATTCTTCTGGTTGTTGTTGGGGTAGTGGTGCTGTTCGTCTTGAAGAAGAAAGGCATACTCGGTAGGTGCAGTGCGCTATATAATCCCTATCTTTAACAACAGTGATGTAAAATATATTTTGTAACAGTTTTTTTATATTATGTAAAATACATTTAATAGTACCTTACAGACAGGGCTGTACATATTCATATTCAGACTGAAACTGAAATACAATTTTTATATCATGTAATTGCACCCAGATTACAAAACAAATGGGGTGTGTCTGTATCATCCTTGGTTGTCAGGGGCAAAGGTCTGTTATTATTTTATTGTGGGCTTCACAAGGTACTCAAAGGTCACAGTGAACAGCAGTCCTGTCAATCATTGTCTGACAAAGAGGGTGTCTTTTATTCTCAGAACTAGAAGTTGACTGAGATCACACAGTTTCTATGCTGTTTCTGCTTTCACCACAATAATGTCTACCACCTGTAGAACATGAGTTTAGATTTTAAACTTAAATTTAGTAAATTTTCATGACTTAACACATTGAAAGCCTCATGGAAAGTTGAAATTCTGACTATTCTTTCTGTACATCTAGTAACTTATTTGTCCAACTTTGGTATTAAAACATGCCTTTCAGAACTGCCTGTCTATTATGATTTATAGGGTTAGATATGTAATAAGAAAAGCACTCAGAGAGCACAGACCTCCGTCAAGCAGCTTCAGTCCACCCCCAACGTAATCTCCCAATGACAAAATATCCTTACTTTTAAAAAAAAAAATCCTGGATCCAGACAGTGATCCGGATCACTCCCAAAATTGAATCATTTGTTCCTTGTCCCATTTCACACATTTCTTGAAAATTTCATCCAAATCCGTCCATTACTTTTCGAGTTATTTTGAACACGGACAAGAAAGCAAGCAAGAAACAAACAAACAAACAAACAAACCAACACCAGCAAAAACATAACTTCATTAGCGGAGGTAATAACAATAATATTTATGTTTACCTAGCACTTCCCTGAATAGCGCAAGCAAAGATCATATGAAGCAGAAAATGTAAAAGTACTAAAACAGCCGTAGTAAAGTTAGAAATGGCAAAACAACCAATAGGTTCAGAAAATATCACACAAGGCAGACCAGAAAAAGTATGTCTAGCTTAGATTTATAAGAAGTCTCTGAGTGAGCTGGCCTTTTGTCAGGCAGACATCAGATTGTATTCAAACACATTTAAAGCATGACGTGATTATATCCATATTCAATCACACAATCTCTGTTAACTGTATTTACAGGAGGTGGCAAAGGTGGAGCCCAAAGAATCATTGGTAACTATTTTTCCTATTCATATGAAGTTCGAAGGTTAGCATCTTTGCAGGGCTGATTTAAAGCTTGTGGCTGCTGTTGTTCTGTGTTTGTCTTGTTACAATCAAATCCCACTGAAAGACCCAAACCAACAATGTGTCAGTCCGACTCTCCGACCCAGTCCAGGCATATTTAAGAGACTGGTACCAGTTAAAGTCAACCAAACCAATTCAAATGCTTTCCGTGCTGCTCTCTTTTACAGTGGTGTTTTGAGTTTGGTTTCTGAGTTTACAGAGAATAACTTACTGAGCTCTGGCATCTGATTATGGTGAAATGCTGCCCGAAGTCAATGCCGACTAACAAGTAACCGAATTGATGGAGCATAGCTGCTGTCTGGTTGCTTTCAGCCAAAGATGGTTGGTAAGGAAAGATGCTCCACTTTGGACCATCACTGCACAAACTGTGGAGTCCAGCAGAAATGTTGAAGAGTCCATCAACACTTTCTATGGTTCATTGCAGCTCTGTTACTTTTAGGTTGAGCGTTGATCTCTGGAGTGCTACACATGGTGTTTGCTGTTGAAGTTGTGTTTTTTTAATGAAGTGCTGATGTGGCCTTTTGTAATAATGCAGACATGAGAAATTATCAGAGACCCAAAGCTGAATGTCTTCTGTGGTTTACTCGCAATAAGAAAAGTAACTGAATGCCAACTTCCTGCTTTAAGTCAGCCCTGCACAGGCTGCAACGTTTGCACAGTTAACTTCACTCATATTGTAAAGACAAGATAAAAATGGTCCATTTTGTCTGAGCCTGTTTTAACTTTGTGTTTATTAACAGTTGCAACTGTTTCGTCTGGTGCCAATATGCCAAGTAAGTGCTTTATTTTTCTGCTATGGATTTTGGTAAACGTTGAGAATTATTTCATGCCTGAAATTTTAGGTGTTAATGACAGTTAGTCTGTGTTAATATTAATATGTTTTTGTCTGTACCACTAGTATTTTTTTGATTAATAGTTTTATCAACACAATGGCAGAAATCATTAAAATGTCTGTTGTAATTTCCGAAGAAGTGAGGCGACTTTTTCAGTCACGTTGTTTTGCCTGAAGAGCACAACAAAGCCAAAGATATTATTATATATTAACTATCGTGCATCAAACAAAACCATCAAATGCACACATTAAAAAAAGTTAGAAACAGCAAATATTTCACATTTTTGCCAAGAAATTACAGAAACAATTGATTATTCATTTTGTTCCTCTAAAATTTATTCTCATTTATTTATTTATTAAGGTCTGAAGTGGAGCCCTGACAGTGGCAGTGTATTGTCGTGTATAATGACTCATTTTTGTTAGCAGTGGTTTTTATGTTTTATGTTTCCCTCATGTGGCGTCAAAAAAACTGTCATATACAAAAGAAGTGTAAAATGGTAAACATATGAAAATGGGTTGAAGCAGTTGGGTGCTAATATTATTTGTGTGTCTGTGTAGGCACTAGGATTGACATGAAGACTGCACCTCCTGTCAATGGTAAACATTTTCCTCTTCAATCATATAAAGTCTTCATACAGAAACAGATTGTGGCAGATGGGCTTTAATATTTCTTTTTTTGTGTGTGTATAGGCAATGATGCTAACGACTTGACCACACCGCTCAACCGTAAGTGTTTTCCTCTGCAAAGATGTAAACATTGCCACAGGAACAGGTTGCAGCAGATGGTAGAGCTGCAGTTAAAGACTATTATAATGCTCTAATAGTCTACTGATTATTGAAACAAACGTGCGACTATTGGGATTATGAATCGCACAGTTACTAAACAGGTGTTACTCTTGGCTATTAGTTTTACAATTTAACTTTAGATTGTTTTCAGCATGTGCAAACCAATTAAAAAAAACTGTGGCTCTACACATGATGGATATATTTTTTTAGATTATTACAGCATTTTTCACAGTACACTGGCATTAGAAGGATATTTCACCATGCTGAATGTATCTTCCAGAAACTTCAAATGCCACGTTGCATTTATTTTATTGATCCAGTATGTATAATTTTCCTCTCAGTCTCTGTTGTCTTCTTCTCTCTGCTCCGTCTAAACACTGCCTGCAGTTCACCTGAAAACTCTAAATTATTGTCACCTTACTGTTGGTCACAGCTGAGTCAGTTGTTGCTTCTCAGTTGAGCTAATGAGTATAGAGTTTTTGGGTTTAAAAAAGATTTAGCGCACTTATCTTATTTTTTGCAATAAGACACGTAGAATAAAGAGTGATCAACACTAAAGTGATTGTGAAGGACAGGTCAGGTAGAAACTTTGACATTGACACAAGACAAAATGCCAGAAAAACGGACAAGTGATGATGTCACCAACTAATCAATAATTACATTTGTTAGCAACTAATTTTGTCATAGGTTTTAGACCATTATGTTGATTATTCACTGGAACCCTACATTTAGACCTCAATATTTGCTGTGTTTGTGTTTGTGTGTGTGAAGAAAACGATGGCCAAGACGGTGCGTCTTCCAGTTCTGGTAAGTGTTTTCCTCTCCAAAGATATAAATATATGAATGAAATAGAGTGTATAAGATGGGCTTTAATATTTCCCTTTGTGTGTGTGTGCACACAGGCAGCAGCAATGAGTTGAAAAAAGTCAGCGGTGAGTGATTTGTTTCTGTAAATATGTAGCATTGAGTTGGGGAAAAAAATTAATACTGCTTTAAGATATGGACCTAAGCGGGGAATAAAAGTGACATTACATTGAAAGATTAACAAAACAGAGGAGAACAACAGACGTAAATGCAGGAGACAAACTGATCGAGCTTACATCCTGTGATGAATCACTATTAATGCTAGCATACATATTCAGTAATAGTAATCCCTATTAATGTAGAAGCTTAGTTATGAATGACAGGTTCAATTCTATTACATGCCTTATAAGATATACCTGAATACATTTTCTTTAATTCACAGGGTCTGAAGGATCTCTGAGCAGCAACGACTCTGGTGTCGAATGTAAGTTTCTTTGGTCTCTAATTAGAAAGATGTGCTTAGCAGCGTTATGCTCAAAATATTGAAACATTTAACAGAAATCTGCATCCATGACATGATTTTTTTTTCTCTTAATATCTGTGAGCCAGCCAGAGTTTTAAGGAAAATATAAATGCATGTTTACTTCAGACGATATATGAAAAAGCAAGAGCTAAAAAGTGTTTGTGTTTTTAAAAAAGTTTCACTTTACATAAAAAAATAATACTGATATTTGTCCTTGCAGCCACTGGCAAGAACCCTCCGACCCCTGAGACTGAGGCTCTACTGAGCCAGTAGCCCAGACTCAGCCTGAAGTTTCTGCAAGTACCAGCAGGATAAAGGAACATTTACCAATTCAACGAATACTTCAATCACTGGATAATTGATGGAAACTAAGAGGGGAATTTAAAAAGTCCTAACAGCTGTAAAATGTGGTTCTATTGATCTGCTGAAATGAGTTTAAAAAAAGGAAAAAGAACTCTTGTTTCCATGCCTGTTTAAGCTGAACCTCAAAGTTACAGTGAAACTTAGATGATTTAGATCATTGGTCAGGTGGGTGGGTTTCTTCACAGGGAAGAAGTTGAATGTGAATTCAGAAGTTCAAAAGTCAAATCTGAAAATACATTGTAACAGAGGACTTTTATTAATGATGGTTTGACTCCAAGACAGACAGTTGGAGGTCTGTGCAAGAGAATATAGGAGAATCTAGAAGAAAGAAGAAAACAAACTTTTGTTTATAGTTTGATACCAAATTAGACTAGTGACCAGCAAGCCGATGGTTTTGTTCTCAACAGGATCTTCATGATATGAATCGTGCCTTGTAAGTGTACAAAAGAAGAGGACAATTTTATGTTCGCAAAATCTTAAAAATTAACTGAATAAAAATAGACAAACAACAACAAAAAGGTGCACAAAATGAAAAAGAAACGTTGGCAAAGAAAAAAGTTTAAGTGCAATTTTTACTTGATCGATTTACTACAAACTATCGATCAATGAAACAGTCAAAAAGAAGCTTTTACAAACGTAGCACAGTATACCTGCAACCATTTTGAGTACACTGGTATTTTAATTGGCTGAAATTCATAAAAAGCAGCAGGTAATAAGGTTTTAGTCCAAAGTATAAAGATAAATTTGATTTTATGCATTTATTTCTGTAAATACAGTTTTCTTTATTGCTTTTTAAATGAATTCGCATTCGCAGAAATCTCACCTGACACTATATAATATACATGTTTTATCATTTATGTCAGGAACCTACAGGCCTTATACTTTTAAGTCATTATTCATTATGAAACATATGACTGTCTTGCACAAATTTCATTTTTTTGGGTTATACATTTTCTGTTGTTGAACCTTTTTTTCTCTTCTTCAGCTGTTGATTAATTGATAGATGTGAGGCAATTTAATGGAGGAAAAAAAAAATTGCATTATAAAGTTCACTCCTCAGGATGAAACTGTTCATTGACTGTATTGACATGTCTGAATTTGTCAGTCTTGGTAATCCATTGATGGTTGCGAGTCTGACAATTATTTAATATTTGCAGCTTCACAAATGCTAAAATGTAATTAATTCCTACTGCAGGATTTAATTGTGTCACATAGGAAATGCACTTTCTTCTGCCTTATTTCTTTTAAAGAAAGACATAATCATCAACTGTTTGTTATGTTTTCTGCTTCTTTGAGTCAGTTGCACTTAAGATCAAGTATTCACATAATTAAGTAAGTGAGTAAGTGTGGTTTTCCTTAATAAAAAAATGACTTCTGGGTATCTCATTGTTTTGTTTTTTCTGTTATAATTCTATCTTGATCTATTAGACTTAAATTTAACTGTAACAAGTACATTTTTGTGTTGGAGCTATACAATCAGCAGTATGTAAAGCCTAAAATACCTTAATCATCTACTACAATGTGCATTTTATGGATTAAAATATACAATTTGATAATATAAGACCTTTGTCTGAAATAGTACATTTTGCTTAATTTGAACCATTTTTTTAGTCGTGTTCAAAATCTGCATACTTCTTCTAAGGATAATTATTATTTGTAATAATTTTATTTAATATGTAATATAATAATTCAGATAAATTATTAAATAGATGAAAACTCGTTATTTTCTGTTTTTATGCGTACGCCACACGCACATTACGGCATGACGTCACTAGGCGGCGGCAGAAGTCGACGTTTTGAATCGTTTGACGGGAGTCTGTCCGCTTATCAAGCGTGTGTCTGGGCGTGTTTCAGTTCCAGCTTTGCCTCCACACACGGTGCACACGGCGGTACATCTCAGCAAAACGACCCTCGGACACTCTGAGGTGTTTTTTGTCTGATGTTTGTTCTGTCGTTTTTCACTTTTGTCGTTAACCTGCCGGTAAGCTAACACTAACCGTCTCCGTGTGTTAGCTTGTTCGTCTGACGTTACCATGGTGACGGCCAGCGGCAGAGGCAGAGGCAGGGGCAAGGGAAGGGGAGATGCCGACCGGAGAAGCGGGCCGCTGCGGCGAAAGTACAAACCGGTTAAGCGCTCCAAGACCCGGCCTCAACCGGGGAACCGAAAAAAAACCAAGGTGACCCGGCCGAAGAAGACTGCACCGTCCAAGGTGAGCGTATTTGTGTGTTTAGCAGAGTTGGCTTCTCTACGGAGGCCCCAGTGCATCATTTGAGTTCCATTTGTGGTCACTTTGTCAGAACCAAAGATTGCGTTAAAACCGATTAACGTGTCAAAATCACAAATCTAATGTACTTAAAATGAACCAGATGTAGGTTTTTTTTAAATCATTGTAGAGGAAGAATATAAGTCTTCCAGAAACGTATTAGAAAGGAATTTGTCAGAAAATTGTTGTTGTTATTTTACTCCTAGCTGATCTTGATTTAGTTGATTTCATGTGTTTTAAAAGTGAAATGCTTCAATTAATGTTGTTGTTACTGTACTAACTTCGCCTTTTAATATTTTTGCTGTTATCGTTATATATATCTATCTTGTTTTTTCTTACTGTGCTGTTTTGTAAATGAGGCTACTATACCTTATTGTATTCCGAGTTTGAATAAAGGTTAAAGTATTTTGTAAATAATATTTAATCATACTTTTTAAATGTCATCATCTCTGGTGGAATGTAACTTAGTAAATTTACTCAAGTAGCTTCCTAAGTACAATTTTAAGGTATTTGCTGGAGTATTTCTGATCTATGCTGCTTTATACTTCTAGTTAATGTCAGATACTGGCAACATATTTATAATATTATGCCTGTAGCTAGACTTTTTAAAAGTTTTACTGGATGGATTTAGATTTTGTACGCAAAACACGATCAGTTGATGCAATTTACAACCCAAAAATATAGACAGTTGTCAATTCACATTCAGCAAAGACAACATGAAAACGCTATGTAAATGTTTTATATTTGTTTTATTATAAAAAAAATTAAAATTCAGTGCCGTTACTTGTGACAATTTGATATATGTTTTACTTGATCAGTAATAATAATAATAATATCCATACTTTAACCTACATCAGTTTATTGACTGGCTAATTACTACATTTTTAACAATTTATCTTAATTATTTGATTGAACTTTTTGCAGCTTTTTATTCTTAAACCACAGCATTATTTAGGTTTCCTTTCCTTTTTATTTTTCTTTTTTAATGGCAGGTGGCTAGTGTGGATAGACTGGTGCTTCTGCTGTATTGTGTATGGAAAATGTCTTAATATATACATATTAGAATTAAGTATTGATAATAAGCAAGTATTGATAATAACTATAGTAGAAATATACTAATAAGAGTAACATTTGACAATAGTGATGCTGCTAATAATTCTGCAATCATCAGCATTTGCATATGTTGCAGGAAGCTAAAAAAAACTATGAAAATACATAATCAGGAAATAAATGCAGCTAAATACAAAAATTAGTTTATTACAAAACTATTTAAATGATTATAAGTGACCTCGCTGCACTTAGGAGTTATGGTTAGTTTTTGAATTTGTCAGACATTTAATTTTTGTCCTGTTTTATGTAATAAGTTCAATAATAATGAGAGTTTTTATGTGAAAGTATGTACTGCACACTGTTCTCACTGTAAGAGTGAACAAACATGACTTCAAAATTGTGTGAATAGTAAGGTAAAAGTCATTTCCTTTCAAACTGCTATTTCCAGGGTCAGTAAAGAACCTTCAGGCTCAGAGTTACATCATGCAGCTTGTTGTTGTGCAGTTGTACAGCTCTGTAAATAGTTGCCTTTATATATATATATATATATAAAGGTGGAAAACTCACAGCACATTTCAAAGTAGTCCAGTTGTCATGCGTTAATATTTTAGAAGTAAACAGTACTTTACTCCTTGACAGTAAATTGTGTAAAGATGGGAAATGTGTTCAGCATTTCGTGTGTGGATGTAGTGTGTAATGCAATGGTGCGAGTATGACACTGACTTCTTGCTGTGAAATGTTTTTTAGGGGTTAATTGCCAAGCGTAAAGGACAGAATCGCATTGGTTCAGGAACACGTCGGGATGGAGGTGCCAAATCAGCAAGAATCGTCAAGAGGTTGGGCCAAAATTATAAATAAATGTTGTTTTAATAACCAAATTTAAATAGAAAATGACTAGTCAGTTAATGGAAATTCAGTTAATAGAAAATTAATGTTCAGGTTAAAAATCCGCTGTTTGTAAATTTGAGTATCTTGTCTTTTTGTTGTCATTTAGAAAAGTATTTCTGACTGTGTGAATTATATATGTGTATATGTAGGCAAAACAGATACAGTGATCCTTTGCTTGAGTTTAAGTGCATTACTTATAAATTACCCCAATAGGCTCAGCTGGACTCTTTATGTAAGGGGCCACAGGCCAGAGTGATTGGGACCCACCAGTTTAATTTTGGGACAATAAATTTTGTTCAGTATTCTCATAATATATGCATTTATGTATAGTTTAAATCTGAAAAATACCTGTATCTGGTGGTCAAACTTAGTGGAGTAAAACATTTCTCACTGAAATTAGGTGAAGAAGAATTCAAGTTAAATACTCAAGTTAATTACTGAAGTATTGTGAAACTGGACTGAAGTGCAGCACTCGATTCAGTGTATAATAAACAGAATAATTCTCACACAGAGTGTTGTTTGTGTTTGTAGGAAATCTTCGAAGATTCAGAAATCTCCAGGTAAGGGAACAAACGTTAACAGTAACCATTCAGACCAGGAATATCTGTGAGTTCTGAGAGAGAAATTTCTGACATCTATTAAACTCTTTTTATAAATGTAAGGCAGCAGAAGCTTATGTGTCACTTTTGTTCAGCTACATAGTGCATTAACTTGTGTTTTGTTGCAACAAATTAGGTATTGACATCAGTGCATACAGTGGTTCAAATTTCTGTTGCTGTTTACACCTAAGTGAGCAGAATATGAACTAATCTCTTAAAGGTGGAAAGTCGAAGAATGAAACATGGTTTTCGACTAACAGGAGTGTTTTTATTTGTGAAAGAAGAAAAATTCTGGGGACCTTAATTAGCTGATCAGTCACCAGTAAGAAATTTCAGAGCTTCATAGATACCGTAGCTCATCTAATGTTATCCAACAATCAGCAGCCCTTCTTTAAGCTGCTGTACTCTGAGCATAACTGATATATACAAAGCAAGAGAAGCTGTAAGATGTTAGTGTTTTCAGGGAGCTGTTTCCTTAGTTTCTAATGCAATTAAAAGATGGCAGTTGACAGAAACTGTAGGGGTCAGATTGAGGTCCCGAAGAGCAAGGACATTTTGAGAGAAAACTGCTAGTAGGCATTTTCAAAAATACCCATCAAACCCCTGTTTTACTGCAAAGAGCTTCAAGGAGAACCTGCACAAATATGATCGGAACAAACCTTTTGTGTATCTTCACCACAAAATTCAGTGTCAGAAGTCTGAACATCTAAACAAGCCTGATGCATTTTGGAAACAAGTCATGTGGACTGATAAACTTTCTGGCTGCCAGGAACAATGTTTGGAGAAAATAAGGTGCAGAATTTAACAGAAGGAACACACCTGCAGCTGTTCAGCACAAGCGTGGATCCATCATGCTTTGGGTTTGTGTTGCAGCTGGCAATGCAGGAAGATTTCACTGGTAGAAGGGAGAATGGATTTAATGACATCACAGCATCTGTAAAACAGCTGGAGATGAAAAGATGATGGCTTCTGCAACATTATTATGTTCCTAAACACACTTCATAATCCACAGTTGACAGCCTCAAGAATTGCAAACAAAAGGTTTTGACTCTGCAGTCCCCCGATCTAAACATTGTGGTAAATCTGTGATTAGACCGCTAAGAGAAGAGTAATTGTTTGGCCTTAGAATCTAGAATCTAGCAAGAAGAACTGAAAGACTCTGAGCTGCTACAAAAAGTGTTTATAAGCTGTGATGCTGCTAGTGGTGATGTTACTAAATACTGAGCGTCCAGACTTTCACTTCAGGTCCTTTCCATATTTGTTTGTTTGGAACTGTTTAAAAAAATGGAATTATAAGAGTCATCTTTGTTAAAATATTAACAAAATGTGTCATCTTTAACTTTACGCCTTTTGGAAGTCCGTTCATCTTTTGGTATTTTTACGGTAACAGATATTTCGTGTACAAATTTTTGTGTGACACTGTTTATCGTCGCATTAATGAATGTGAACGTTTGTTTCTAGGTGGCAGGCGAAGTGGCCAGAGGAAGAGTCGGGAGAGGAAAAGTGGGCCGAGGAAGAGTGGGGAGAGGAAGAGTATGCAAAAGAAGAGTAGGGAGAGAAAGAGTGGGCTGAGGAAGAGTGGGGAGAGAAAGAGTGGGCCGAGGAAGACTGGGGAGAGAAAGAGTGGGCCAAAGAAGAGTGGGGCGAGAAAGAGTGTGCAGAGAAAAAGTGGGCAGACAAAGAGTGGGCAGAGGGTAAGCGGGCAGATTAAGAGTGGCCAGAGGAGAAGTGGGCAGATTAAAAGTGGACAGCGAAATACTGGACAGAGAAGGAGTGGGCAGAGGAGGAGTGGGCTGAGGAGAAGCACCAGGCCGACCAAACTGACCAGCAGATACCAGGCTCCCAACATGTTCAACGGCATCAGCACCAAGTAAGACGGCACAAGTCAGTTTGGGCTGTAACACTCTGGATGTGAGGAATTTCTGCAGAAACCACTACAGTCGAAATATTGACGGTGCAGGTTAAGAGTTTTCTGCAGATAATTTAGGTTTTATTTATCCAGGTATACACCGAACAGGCATAACATTATGACCACCTGCTTAGTATTGTGTTGGTAAACCTTATGTGCTCAAAGATGCTCAACATGTTCCTGATTGTTTGATGTTTTTGCCATGTAGTGGGGTGCATTTTCCTGCGGGGGGTAGCCAGTGACATTTGGGCTTGTTCTGAGACAATGTTTATTTGGGTGTGAGTCTCATCAACACGGATGTCCAAATATAAAGTTTTCCAGTAGAACACCACATAGAACCAGTATGATCAATGTTATTTACTTCACCTGTCAGGGGTCATGATGTTGTGGATGATCGTTGTATGTCATATAGTTTTTACTTTTTAACACATTTGCTTCTTCTTCCACGTTACGTCATGTTATTCTTTGTCCTCAGACTTGACTTAAAGATTTAGTCTCCTTGCAGAATGTTTTGATTCCAGATTGTAATGTGTCTATTTTTAAGATTTCTGCTTTCATTCTGATACACAGCATTTAAAAAAAATCAACCAAAACATCCAGAGTTTCTAGTACACCGAGGGTCCCTTTTTCTTGGTAAATTATTGTACATGTTCATTCCATTTTTTTTGAATTTTTTTTGTAAAATTGAGCATCAAAGAAATTCAGCCTTCTTTTTTATGACTTGTTGCATTATTATTGTGTTTTACTCCCAGCCATTCTGCTGTTGTTTCCATAGAGGTGCAGGACTCATCGTTAGATTAATCAACAATGGAAATAATCAGTAGTTGCAGCTTTAAGTCTGTTGTTTAACCTGGTGAACTCTGCAGAAACCTTGCTGACTATTTTAATGTATTTACTGTGTGGTTTTTTTTCTTTAGCCTTTCCTCTTAGGACTTTCTCCCACATTGGGAAATAATGTAAGTCTGTGTTATGTGATAATAAACTAGATTTGATATATTTATTTTTCTACTTGGTTTTCTCTGCAGCGCTGCCAGCTTAGTCCTGAAGGAGATGGACAACATGAAGAAGAAGAAGCGCCTCAGTAGCAACAAAGGAGTGAGTAATGCTGAGTAATATTTCAGCCCTAAAATCAACTCTCTATGCTTAAGTTCATTCACTTTTGCTGAGGAAGCTGTGATATCTGCATAAATTAAGTTTCTTGTACATCCTCAGATGTCACTGTGTGGTTAAATTTGCATTTCTGCGCTTGCCGTAACTTGGTTTGGTTGACTGCATGTCAGTTTGCACTGAATAGTTGATGCACTTTTGCTGATTCGAGTTGCAGCGTTGAGCACTGATTTGCACACATTCATGTCCACACCATTACAGAAACTTGGCTGGTGTTTGTTCATGCAGACAAGACACTGTAGTTTCAGTTTTATTAGTAGAGGTTTTGAGATGTCTCTGAGACATCTTTTTCCCTTCACTTCAACACAGTGGAGGTGAATGGGGTTTTAGAAATATAGACGCTGATCCACAGAACACAGTTTTAATAGAAGGTATTTCTTGTTTTCTTCTATAACATTTCGATATAAACTCAGGTCAGCCAGATCAGGTTGTTATTAGCAGTGTTATGGGTTCTATTAACGTTGATCAAAGATGGAGGAAATTAAATAAACTGCTCCGAACGTATAATTTCTGTCTCACAGATAAAACTACATTTCTTGTGTTTCTTTGAGCACAGATGTATTTTATCTGCTTCTGAACAAAGCTCAGTTTTGATCAGAGCTGTCGAAGCTGCTGCTGTTTTGACCCTCTCTTTAAACTTTGTGTTTACATCCTGTAGAAGTTTAAAACCCACAGCTCAGCCCATGTTCACACACTCGGTCGGTCTCAGTGGGCGCTGCCTCTCTTATCAGGCTGTCGTGAGGGTGGTCCACCCGTCTGCTTGCTGCTCATGGGGAGGGGGTGACATCTCTATCAGCTGCCACCATATTGGAAGGCTGCTGAGAGCCTGAGAGGCACCAGCCCTTGTTTTTCTGTTTGTGTAACATGAAGTTTACGTGTTGGTGCTGGTGTTGACATGGTTGGCCTCCAGCCAAACCAAATCAGAAGATGTATATGACTGATGCTTGATCTCGAAGATTCAATCTTGATCTATCAAAAAGCCAGAACTGCAAATTTTGTTCCTGTTACAAGACAAGAACTTGAGATTTAGGTTCAGATGTGTCACGTTAGTAAGTAGGGCTGCAACTAACACATTTTTCCTATTGATTAATCTGAT
Organism: Dascyllus trimaculatus; assembly: GCA_024666655.1. NCBI lineage: Eukaryota > Metazoa > Chordata > Actinopteri > Pomacentridae > Dascyllus > Dascyllus trimaculatus. The sequence continues at coordinate 9,661,298 of CM045461.1, forward strand.
GACTGTTTTCTGACTATTTTCATGGTAAGCCAGTTAAACGTTTTGTCAGCAAAATGTCAAAAAAAAAAAAAGTCTGAAATGCCTGTTAGAATAACATCTTCTGGTTTGTTTTGTCCAACCAGCACCAAATAAACCATTAAGAGCAACCTGACCCAACATGTGCTGGAATATTAGCTTAAAATGATAATTTTGCTACAGAGAGAATCAATTTCTGTTGATTGACTGACTGACTAATCAACAAAAAGTTGCATCTCTACTACAAAGGCTCTAAAGAGTAAAATGTCAGTCTGATTGTCTGCTCTGATTTGTATGGAGCCCCTAAAGGGACATTAGCAGAAAAAAATTAAAATGTAAATTTCTTTCTCATGCTCACGAGATAAGTGCACTAGATAATTCCTTGTTTGTACACACTGTAGGTGCACACAATAGACCAGCAGTTCATCTCGGCATGCTTGTCTGAAAATGATAATACAGGATTTAGCTGAGCTTTATTTCAATCTTGGACTGAGTTATAGGGTTATTACTACATTACTTGCACATCGTCACCAGATCAAGTTTCGCGTGCACGAAACTTACATTTTGATTTTGTTTCTGCCAGTGTCCCTTTAGGGACTCTGTAGTTTGACTGTATGGCAGCTCGTTGCTCTTGTGTTTAGTGCATCACTGGAAAGATGTAGAAATAGAACTTCTTGACAAAGGCTGGGTTCTGATTAGGCCTGAGCAATAAAATGATGGTAATATGTACCAGTGATGGACATCAGTAGCGAGAAAGAAAACTGTTTATTAGAAAGTTAGATACAAACTTCCTTGAAAGACAAAAGTGCCAAGTTCTTTTGCATCAAAGCATGCTTCCTCCCTGGCTCGTAAACAGCTGGTCATATTCCTTATAACGGAGCCCCTTCACCCTCTGTCAATCTCCCAATGTCTTCTATGCAAGTCCTACTCAGGCATGTTAGTTCACAGCAGCCTGGGTCTGGTGGCTGCAGCCGGTGGAGATTGGTTGTTGCCCTTGCAAGATGGACTTCTTGGTCTAAAAACACCCACCACCACCACCTCTACATAAGTGACATAGTCCCAGTGTCTGAGTGCTGAAGGACTTGATGTTGGAGTGCGATCCACCACGGCACTATCATAACATAAATCATACCAAAAGGTCAAAATGAAAGTTGAATTTCTTTGAATATATGTTATTATTTATTATTTGTATTATTTGTTGTACAAAAATGTAAAAAATCTGCAATCAGCATGTACAACATTTTTACAAGTGCTCACAGCTGTTACTAGTACTTGTAATAAAGGGTGACTCCACATGGAATAGATGTCTTACTATGTACATTTTTAATTTATGTCCTTACTTGTCTCCTTTCTGCTGTTTAAACACACCCGGAAGTTCAGCCAAAAAGTCCCTGAATTTTGGTTACGTGACTGTTGGTCTAAGTGGAGTCATGAATGCCTTCCAAGTTGCATTTATGAGTGCAAAATTTTTAGTTTTTATAGGATTCGGTACAAATGTTTTATTTTTTGTGAATTTTTAAATAAGACATGTAGAGTAAAATAATTTTGATATCATAATTTTCCTGATTGAATGCTGCATGAATGTTTAAATGTTTAAAGATCATTGAGAGTTGAGTGTGCAGCAGTTCTTTCTGTTTTTGCAGTTTCTGGCTGATAAATTGTGTTATTTTGATATTTTTTAAAAAAGATAACATGCCTTGCAAACCCACCAGCTGGTTTTGGGGTTCAGGGGCTTAATTAGAGGAATAAACGATACAAGCTTAAGACATGGAGGCTAAAATGTGGGAAGAAATCCCAATAAGAGACTCATCTTTAATTTTGATGTTTAGAACCAGATAAGCTTCTTACAGTGTTTGTGTGTTTGATGAATTTCTAGAAGATCTACTCCAAAGCCCAGAGGACAAGAACACCAGTACCACAGAGGGAGTTCACTGACAGCGAGGATGGCAACGGTTTGTATAAACATTAAGCAGAGGAGGAGAGAAAGAGATGTAGGTGATTATGGAAGAAGAGAGGAAGATGTGGTGCTCTAAAAACTTTATTTTCTTCTTCTCCTGTATTTCCAGGTATGATCATAGACGAGGACAGCAGGCAGGCATTGACTGCAGATGAAGACAGTAACTGCAGTGCAAACCAGAACTTTGACGCCAAAATGAGTCGAGCCTCGTCGCTCTACCAGGGACCCAGCAGCGGTCAGTAGCTTATAATAGAGGACTGTATGTTCATTGGCAGGGCTGGGTAGTAAAAAAGCGAGAAATAGACAACATGTAATAATGTTTAATTAGTTACAGTATCAAAGATTACCTGATTACACTTTGATGGCATCTTTAAAATATGGCAGTTGTAAAATGACGCCTCTTCCATGATGCTGTACATCAAGTTAAGTTAGTCCTCTCAGGTGACATAACTAATAAAATGGTGATTTATGGATGTTTGAATTGTCATTTACCTGCTAAATGACAGATGAACATTTGATTTCTCTTGCACTACAAGATTAAAGCTCTGTTGTTGGCCTTTGAATAAACAGCAGCAACAGAAGCAGCATCTCACATGCTGTGGTAGACACACCTGTAGTTTTTGCCAGTATTGTTTCTGTAAATCTAATTTGACTTTTCTGGCATTAAATGCAGAACATAGAAATGTGTTTCATTTGTTATGAACATGCTTTGAGATGTCTGAAGTAAAAATATATATGCATTTGTTTAACTCTAAATTTCTTACAAGAGTTACAGTTTTTTCAAGATAAGGTGCAATATTTTCAAGGTTTGATTTGGAGGTGATTCAGAAGCATTCAAGTTAGAATAACTTAATGATTGAATGCAATAAGTATAATGTATTTATGTATGTCATGTTTAGCGTACATAATACATAAAACAAACACTGCAGCACTTCCTTAATTTGTATTTTGGGATTAGATGAGACAGCAGAATATCATAATAAATGTCATTACACTACTCTGACAGTTTTCCTGTGTTACGTCATGGATGGAAAAGAATAATAAGCATAACATATTTGTGACACATTGAAGGTCTGATGATTGTGTTTTCTTTTGATTAGAGCTTCTGAAAGGAACCTTCCGGATCAGCGCCTCAGGACCAAACACGAGCCGCAGAAGAGCCCTCAGGTCAGGCAGTCTAAATACAGTAGAGCTCAAATGCTGCAGCTGGAACATTTGTGGCAAACACTAGTGATGTTGTCGTTTCAGCTGTGCTATAGAGAAATACCCGTTAGACCAGTTTGTCTTTTGTTGTTAGTCTAATACAGGCAAGCCTAAGGCGTTAGCTACTAGGCTAACAACCAGGCTAACCTTGAATTAAAACCTGTGTTTCCATGGTAACATTCAGTGACACCAACTGACAAAATATATATGTGGTTTCCTGATTGGGGAGCAGTGAGATCGGAAAGAATTTTTTAAAAGAGATTAAGCAGAGAGCTTAATATTGGGTTGAAGCAATTTAGTATTAATCCTTAAAACCAGACGGACACACTTTGCGTCAAGATTTACATCCTTTTTTCTTGCAGCAAAATGGACCTGATATCAAATCAAACCTCATGATGAGATCTTTCCAGTGATGGCAGTTGCTTGTTCGTGCAGTGACATGTTAGCGAGAGAAATAATTTAATGTTGGGCGTCCACCTCCACACCCATTACACCCATCTGAAATATTCATAAACTCATCATTGCATAAATGTGGAGCAAAAATTTCACAAGACAACGCACAAACTGAGGTCAAATTTGTGCTAATGTAAGAACGAACATTGTGAAAACAGATCAAACTTCTGCAAACTTCTTTTGACTAATCAGCCATTGTTGCACTCCTGCTTTTCGGCTGAATAAGTCCCCCATTGTTTTACAACAGACTGCATATCAAAGTAAACGACAGAAGTCAACTTTTTCAGTAATACTAGTTGTTTCTGACAAGGCCCTGTGGAGTAACCTGGTTTTGAAATTACAGCAAATTTCTACATTCCTTTTAACACAAATATAGTGAAAATACCCTAAAAATAGCCTCAAGTTTGTGTGGTTAAATAACTTTAAAGAAACAATATATGGTTTATTTAATAAGTTACTTTTATAATGCTGTTATTACTGGACACTTGAGTTGTAAATGTAGTAAATTAGTAAACTATTAATCTCTTTTGTTTGAGTTTTGGTTGCTCACATATGAATGCTGACCACAGTATTTTGTGTTTCTGCGTAATGGAGCCTGACAAAAGGATATGTTTATGTCTGTTATCACCAAAACTTCACCACCAAGTCCATTACCTGTACCTTCTACTGCATTCTTTGTCTTTTTTTCTCCCTCCAGACCCAATAAGAATGCTTGGTCCAGTCAGTCTGATGAGGATGACGACTCCGATGACGAAGACGACAAAGCCTTGAGCAGGTCAGTAGGTGGAACGAAGCTCTTCACTGAAGCACAGTGACATGAACTGTTCCTATATATTCCTATAGATATGAATGACCTCAGCACTTTTCAAACAAGCAAACAAAAATGTGATAAATACAATCAGGCTGTTTGAGCAAAATTGAATTTAAAAACATCTATAAAACTGCATAACTGATCAGCCAGAAACTGCAAAAACAGAAAAAAGATTGATGAAGTTTCAACTTCCTGACAGTCCTTGAACTAATCACATGCGTCCTCTAGTTTTATGAGGAAAATTAATCAACTCTCACTTCACTACATGCCTACTTTTAAAAATTAAAAACAAAATGTACCATCAATATCAGCAGCCCTCCAACACTGAAGGATAAATGTTGAAAAGTTATTTTTAATTAAGCATGTGTCGGACATAAACCAAGATTTAATAAGTTTTAACACCAAGAGTTTTATTTTTACTGCAAATATACATCAGTTCCAAATATATAAAAATTATTAATTAACATCTGCTTGTAAATGTCCTCTGCATTGATTGGACGTCAGTTTTTCACATTCCCGATGTTTGTCTGATTGTGTTCTGCTCCTCCTGCCAGCTGTCGCCCTCTCGGCCTGCTTTCGGAGGATCTTCTGGGGACTCGCAGAGACAAGATGGCCTCAGGAGCAGGTCTTGCAGACATTGATCCAATGGCCATCGATCAAACCGTGAGTTAAGACACAAAAACATAAAGATTTCAGTGCGTTCTGAGTCTTCTGCTCTGCATTTCACATCTTCTCTAGCTCCTCACTTTCCTTTCCTTCCCTCCTTAGGTGGGTTTTGACAGTATCGGAGGTCTGTCGGGTCACATCTCAGCTCTGAAGGAGATGGTTGTGTTCCCACTTCTCTACCCTGAGGTCTTTGACAACTTCAAGATCCAGCCTCCCAGGTAGAGCACACAGCAAGGATTCACATATTAACAGGGGTTATGTGCAACATTGATGCTCATGTGTAAAGAAAGCACAGGACAACATTTCATGGGATTGGTAACCTGCCTCGCCTGGCATCTCTTGACAAATGTGTAAATGTATGTAAAGCATCTTTAATGTTTAGTAGCTGGACTGGTTTCAGATATCTAAAGTTTAATTGTGATATTCATAATTCTGGCTCATATCTTTAATTCATCTCAGTTCAAGATATCTACGTTGTCCTTTTTAGACATCTTAAATAGATCTTAAGTTTGAACTGATCAATATGACGTAGATATCTCAAACTGTAATTCTGACTTGTCATAATGCCATTACAGATATCATGAATTAGAATTTTGACTCTGTGAAGTGAAGCTGCAGATATCTGTAGTTGCATCCGAAGATGTGGAGGCTTGCTTTTCAAAAATACTATGACACTGCAACCAGACTGAAAACATTCTGAGCCAATGGTACCACAAAACAGGAGATCATTGTTCTGAGCACATCCGGACTTCATTGTTGGTCTTAAGTGTGGAGATGAAAAAAATTATTATATCCTGTCCTGTTTTTTTTTTTCAATTACAAAGTTCAGTCTGACTATGAATTTCAGTGGAAAGTAAAAAAATATATTAATAGCATACAGACAGTGTGTGATCCAGGCAGGCCTCAGCAGAGCTTTAAATCATTTCAATAATTGAACATACTCTGTCTGTGTCAACCCCCAGAGGTTGTCTGTTCTACGGCCCTCCTGGGACGGGGAAAACTCTGGTTGCCCGGGCGTTGGCCAACGAGTGTAGCCACGGCAACAGGAAGGTCACCTTCTTCATGAGGAAGGGAGCCGACTGCCTCAGCAAGTGGGTGGGAGAGTCGGAGCGGCAGCTGCGCCTGCTGTTTGAACAGGTAACGCTCGCCTGACGTCCCAGTGCTGCCCCCTGCTGGACAACTGCAGGCCACTCTGTGTTTAACCCTCCGAACTACAAGCAGTTTCTGGGAGTTTATTGCTCCTGTCACACTTTTTTCTCACTGCTCATTTTTTACTGCAGTTCAAAGTCTTGCACCTCTGTGGAAGCAGCACAACCATGACTAGAATGAGAGAGAACTAAAAAATGTCTTTGGTGTAATATAACAAAGTTGTAATGTCATAAATCATAAAAAAGACGATCTATTTGATTGTTTATTTTACATGTACAACAATTTTGCAAGTGACCACAGGTGTTACCAATACTTGAAAACAGCCGTCTAATTCTTTTTGCTGTAGTTGTCAGAATTCATTTTCTGATGTTTATCTGAGTTTATGTCACATTAATTTTGCGACTAATATCTTTAACCATTATTGATCTACACGGCAGAAGATAATTGCAGCTTATTGATTGAACTGTTGACAGTGCAGATGCTGAGTGTGTTTTGCTGTGTGTGTCATCCTCAGGCGTATCAGATGCGTCCGTCCATCATCTTCTTCGATGAGATCGATGGTCTGGCTCCGGTCCGATCCAGCCGTCAGGATCAGATACACAGGTCTGTCACTGTTATTTGAATTTGCCTATACAACAACAACTGCTGAGTCAAAGTGTTTTGTTCTCTTTTCTGTTACATTTTCATTGTCTCAAACACGACTCACTTTACTAGTGAGAGCGTTTGCACCAAATCACTCTGGTTCCTGAGCAAAAACTGTACCTCAAAGAGTCACTGACTGTTTTAAATCCTTGCAGCTCCATCGTGTCGACGCTCCTCGCTCTGATGGACGGGCTGGACAGTCGAGGTGAAGTTGTGGTGATCGGAGCCACAAACCGGCTGGACTCCATTGACCCGGCGCTGCGGCGGCCCGGACGCTTTGACAGGGAGTTCCTCTTTGGCCTGCCTGACAAAGAGGTGACACTTTGTTAAACTAACTGTATTTTTCCTGTTTTCTAATGTTTTGTTTTGTACTGAGAATTTATTGTTTCACATTTAGAGGCTTTTTGATGTACTGTTTGCTAAAGTCCACTGTTTTTTATGTTTTTTCATGAGACTGTTCGTGCTCCTTGCTATCATACAGTTTATTAACAACTCTTCATCATATCCATGTTCAAATTATTTTATTTATACAGCATATGATGCAGAAAATTAGAATCATTAAAGGTGCTCATCTTCACAGAGTCACTGTAATAATTTAGTGTCTGGTTTGAGAATATGTTTAAATAATGATGGCACAACTTTTACGCCAAAGAATCAGTGTCTCTACAGTAGATTTTTTTTTCAGTTTTGTTATCTATAACATTATTAATAATGCACATTCATCTCTGTTTTGTTGATTGATTTGTGCCTAAACTATAATTAAGCTCATCCGTCTGTGTGTTTCAGTCTCGTAAAGAGATCCTGAAAATCCACACCCGGCAGTGGAAGCCACCTCCGTCTGAAGACTTTCTGGAAGAACTGGCTGAGAAATGTGTCGGTACGGTGGATTAGTAATTTCTCCAAATACTCTTCAGTAAAATCAAAGTAAAACTGAAGATATGATAATTCACCCCACAGCAGGTCTCTACTGGCATCTTCCAAAGCCTCGAAAACATTAGCAGCAAGGAGGAAATCTTTATCCAGAAACCCGAGTCAGTCATTCAGTCCTGCAACTTTAGCCCGAAGAATATTGCAAAAATACATCCTGTGTTGTATTTTCAGCAGTTGGAAACAGTTATTCATGCTTTTGTGTTTTTCTGTTTACTGTGATGCTCTTTATTCCTGTCTAAGCTGAGATACTGTGACCTGGTTACAGTTAGTCCACAACCCTGCAGCAAAATGACTCAATGAAACTAAATGTTGATCTCATATAATCCCAGCTTTGATGACACTACATTGGCTTTGGAGTCCAAGGGTCCAATTTTAGATCCTGTTTCGTGTCTGTAAGGCCTTTAATAGTCTTGCTTCAGAGTACATTATTGAACTCACTCCTGATGTCACTGCTGGTTTTGAAAAGCGTCATGTACAGTTCTATGCAAAAGTCCGGGGCCACTATTAGAGTTAATTTGTAATGAGCCAGAAATTCAGCATCAAACCACAAAAGAGTCTTCACCATGTTTGACTGAAGGCTGCCGGCAGTATTTGTTGTAGCTCTGTTCAATTCTTACTCTCCCATATTGTTGCCAATTGAACCTGAACATTTCAAAGTCTTCCTGCCAGATGCTGAGCACATTCTTTGCTGAACTTTTTCCAATTTGTCAAAGAACTTCTCAGCAGACAGTTTTCTTGACCTTCCGCTCCCATTTTGTCCTTTATTGCTCCACATTCTTCACATTTCTTTATAACAGCTTGAATGCCACATCCTGAGTATCCAGTGTGTTTGCTGATTCGCCTTTTAGAATGGCCTTGCTGCTGATTTTATACAGTCAGATTTTGTAATCTCTGGCATTTGGAATGAAATGAAGTGACTGAGACTTGGTTTTAGTTATCAGCTGACTTTCAGTGCATTTACAATATGGTAATACTGAACACTAAAAACATTAGAACAATGGATCAAAACAAAAAAAAAAAATCTTGTCTTTAATGAAACCTGGTATTATACAGCAGATAGAGCCCAGAAGAGCTCAAGACATGTTCAGTGCAAAGGGAGGTCACACTAAAAACTTGCCTCTTAAACCTGTAAAAAAAAAAGTTTTAAATTTCTAATACAGTGTACATATTTCCTGTATATTCCAGTTGTATCTTGATGCAGAGAAATACTGAAAAATGCATGTTTGCTCATTGTAACGCTGCTAAAATGACAAACTTTTTGCACAGTCCTATAAATATACTTTTACATCACTTAACTATGAAAAACGACAGTACTTTTTTCTTTTATTAGTGCATTTTTTGGTGAATTTCTGACCCTCCATGTCTATCAGGTTACTGTGGTGCTGACATCAGGGCGGTGTGCACTGAGGCGGCGCTGTGCGCTCTGCGGCGTCGCTACCCGCAGATCTACGGAACGTCCCAGAAGCTCCTGCTGGACGTCTCCTCCATCGCCGTCAGCAGCTGCGACTTTGTGGCTGCCATGAGGAAGATGTCGCCGGCTTCACACCGCTCCGCCGCCTCCCCCGCAAAACCCCTGTCACCCGTGGTTCACCCGCTGCTAGGCACCGCCTTGCGAGACATCCTGGAGGCTCTGCAGAGGCTGTTTCCTCACGCTGAGCAGGGGATGAAGAGGAAGAGGGAGCCAGGTGAGTAGCAGCTGAAAGGTGAAGGTGACCTCTTCTGCAGTCCTGATAAACCACAACATCCTCCTTATAAATCTGTTCTGTGTATGTCAGATCTGACCTCTGGTATCCTTGACGACGGTCTGATGTCTGAAGGAGACGAAGGCTCCACGACGCCCAGCATCTCGGCACCATCACCCTCCAAGAACAAAAACTTCCTACACTTTGCAAGGTGAGTCTGATGAAAACTTCACTTAGATCTACAGCAAAGTTTCTTTATCTCAGTGAAGGAACATAAAATCACCTGTAAGGTAACACTTTATTTTAACTCTCTGTATTAATCATCCACAAGCAGAACATTAACACTTGATTTAAGAGGCCTTAACAAAGTACAATGAAGGAGTAAGCAAATATAGGGCTTTATTAATGTATTTGATTATAACATCTTCACATGAAGCATCCCTGATGCAGTATAAACTCTACAGACTCTGAAACTAGAACATAAAATAGCAGATTTTTGTACAAGTAAACAAATGAACTGGTTGTTACAGTAGTAAAATATTTTATATTTGAACAGCTTGTAGTCATGAACAAATATCTCTCAGGCCTTTTAGATGAGGAATTAGTGCTTTATTCAAGTACATGAACACATTATTAGAAATCCTACATTTAAAACATTATTTACATACTGGTTATAGGTGCAAAGTAAAAAGAATTAAATGTCACTTAATTCCCACTACTAAATAAAAACTGTTACTTTTTCCTGATTCAACTTGGTCTATTTGATTTCAGATGCATAATGAATGTCACATATATTTTCAAAGTTTTTTTCTGCTGCCTTTTTCAGGAGTGCCGTCAAACAGCCAACCTCTCATCGGCCCAGAATGCTCCTGGCGGGTCGTCCCGGCGCCGGTCAGACCTCCCACCTGGCCCCCGCTGTTCTGCACGCAATGGAGCGATTCACCGTCCACAGCCTGGACTCTGCTGTGCTGTTTGGCGTCAGCAGCACCTCCCCGGAGGAGGCCTGTGCACAGGTGACTCCTCAGCAAACACAACATCCATCATGTGTATTGACCTAAAACTTTAATTCTAAAAGTGCTGAGCAGCTTTATTCTGGCAGGAGATTTGTTGGCTCTCATAAAATACAGAAACATCAGGGGCCAGAGAAGCCTCAGGTTTCCTCTGATCTGAATATGCTATCAATTAAATCAGGTCCTCAAAATCCAGATTTAAGACCCTAATTGTTGTAGTTTATACTGAGCTGATTTATTGTATATTTTTAAATGTGTTCTATCAAGTTGTTTTTATTTTTATTATGTGTGTTTGTCAGGTAACCAACACAGAAAACAACTGTTATTATTCACACACATAGGATAAAATACCATGATTTTAGATTTAGATTATTTTAAATTTTGATTCTGTCTGACCTGCACGTCACTGATGAGTAGTTCAAGGACCATTGGAAAGTTCAAAATCTAACAATTGTGTATGTGTTACATTTTCCAGCTAATAAGTGGTGTAATTTTTTATTTCAAATTCAATTCAAATTTTCAGTTTCTGATTTCTTTTAAAGACAACATGCCTTTCAAACTTGCCGGTGGGTTTTGAGGTTCAGTGGGTTAATAACTGATTGACTGCTGAGTGCACAAAACGCCAGAGAAAATACTCCCCATCATTATCCTCTGAGGCCCAAGACAGCATGTTTACAGTACCTATAGAAGCAAATATTCCAGTTTGGGAAGCTGGTACCAAAGTTTTTTTCATTTTTGCCTTAACAATGACTTAAATGATCAGTCGGTTCAATTTTTAAATATCAACTTTATTGTGAAATAATGAAACTGACCCTTCAAACATGAGTCAGTAGGGACCTACTACTAATATTTTCAACAGCAGAGGTGAGTGGAAGAATTATCCTCAGACAAAAGGTTAAAACTACAATTAGTTTTATGAGCTGTAAAAACACATGTGGGGAAGTTACTGTGGCTTCCTGTCTTCTTGTCTTAATTTCAGTAACTTGAATGAAAGTTAAATTCCATATAAGTAGAGGGGGTTGGCTTTGCTTTCTTGAACATGTGGACATGATTGAAACAAGCAGTCCTTTGATGACATCTGGTGGTGATGACAGGAATCTGCAGCATGCATGATGTGATTTGTTTTACCAACAAATTGTGTTAGAAAAACTCAAGAAAGGCAGTTAAATGCAGAAAAACAGCTTGTTTGTGCAGGAGTTAAGTTTCTAGGAGGTAAGCATTGATCTCCTCCCTGATCAGGTGTTCTGTGAGGCCAAACGGACGTCTCCCAGCATCCTCTACATCCCCCACATCCAGCAGTGGTGGGACACGGCAGGGCAGGCACTCAGGGCCTCCTTCCTCAGTCTGCTGGGCAGCATCCCCTCCTTCTCCCCCATCCTCCTCCTTGCCACCTGCAGCGTCCCCCGTCAGGAGCTCGACCCGGAGGTGAGGCACGAAGTTACCCAGAGTCAGAAATAATAAAGAATGTGTTTGAAATTATTTTACTTCCATGTTTTAACTGTTTCTCCACAACAGGTCAGATAGTTCAGTAGTTTTTAGCCCTTTGACATAAAACAAGTGCTCTGATGTCTTCCATGTTCTAACATCAGATCCAGTGTCTGTTTCGGGAGGAATACGGTGAAGTTTACACCATCAGTGCTCCCACCAAGCAGGAGAGGGTTAACTTCTTCCAGGATCTCATTCTCAACCAGGCGGCTGAAGCTCCACCCTCCAAGAAAAAAGCATGTATGTGACTCTGTTGTTCAGATGCTTCAGTTCAGGGTGTTTTTGTTTTGTTTTTGCATTTGTAAAATTTTACCTTGATATATCAAATACTTTCCAAGGTAACATTTTTTAAAATTGCTTGTCGACCAACTTTCATCACATTTTTTCACACATTGAAATTTGAGGCTGTTTGGACGACAGTATATCAGGAACTATTAAAGTTAAAGCCTCAGATATTTACTGTTATTTCTCATCAAGCCATCGATTCAGAGTCTGTAACAATGGAACAGGAGATTAAATAGTCTCGGATTATGGGTGAGTTAAAATATGAGTTGTTAAGAAGTGTCCCATCTTTGAGCACACAAAAATTGATAATGTTACTAGAGATATTTTCTAAACTATGTGTAGTTTCATGTCACAATAATACAAAACAAAACATATAAAAGAATTGAAAATGAAATATTTGGTCACAAATATGAGTAGAAAGGTCTTTTTGTCCAACGTTCATAGCTGATTGGACAGGTGGGACAAGCTGTGCCACGATGAGCCATTGTTAAAAAATTATCTCGGAAAGTACTTGATATATCAATCTAAAAATGTACCCAAATAGTTTTATATTTTCAAAACTTTATATTTTCCTCCTCCCCTCTCAGTGACTCAGGACATGGAGATCCTTCCCGTTGCTCCCCTGCCTCCCCCCCGCCAGCTGTCGGAGCAGGAGCGCCTCCGTCTGGAGCAGCAGGAGGAGGACGTGCTCCGGGAGCTCCGCCTCTTCCTGCGTAACATCACCGAACGTCTGAGTCTGGACCGTCGCTTCAAGGCCTTCAACAAAGCGGTCGACATAGAGGAGGTTTGTGCTCGAAACACAGAAGGCTATAATCCCATGACCACTGAGCAAACTGGTGATATTTACTATTTACATTTTTTCTGTTTTAACTTCCACAAACTCAGAGTTTTTCATACTACTCCGTCCATTTTGAGCCATGCAGCATTTATTTTACTGATCTTGATTTTTCTGTTGTCCCCCTTCTGCTCTGACTAAACACTGCCAGCAGTTCACCAGAAAACTCGTCACATGTTGATCAAAGCTAAGTCAGTCACGGCTATTCAGTTGTGCTGAGAGCAAGGAATTTATTATTATATTTTTTTACAGAATCTGGTGCAAACTGTTTACTTTTGGCAGTTTGTTGAATGAGACATGTAGAATGAAGTGATAATGATGAAATGATATCATATTCAGCTGTTTTTTGGGGATTTTTTTCCCAACACAGTTGCCCACTACATGATTGATTCAAGTTTTTTTGAGAAGAGTATCTGGTGATTCTTTCCGTATTTACAGTTTCTGGCTATGAGGGGGTTTGGCGGATTGAGATCAGATTTAGTATGAGATAGATTTTTCCAGTTTGGTATTATAGAAACAAATCCTTTCTTTAGGGATCCTGCCTTCTCTTTGTTCATCTAATCTTCAGAAATCGGAAATACTCAATCCACCATCTGTTTTGCGTGTGTTAGTTCTATGTGTGTTACCTAGCAACAGATGCTACTTTTTTCTTCTCACTGAGCATGACGACTTTTAAATATCAGATGTTCTCATTAAAATGTGCACAAAATGACACAGAAGTAATGATGGACAAAAATAACGGCCAAACAATGATTAATTGCGGGTTGTTTTAAAACTGCGAGCAGAAACTGTTTCCAAAAATGACACAGCTTCTCTGCTTTCCTCTACTAAAGGTCCCGGACTACCTCTTGGTGATCAAGAAGCCGATGGACCTCTCCACGCTGCTGACCAACATCGACGAGAACAAGTACGTCACCGTCGGCGAGTACATGTCAGACGCAGACCTCATCTGGCGGAACGCTCTCGAGTACAACCCGGACAGCGACCCCATGGGTGAGACGGCCAGTGAGATCCATTCACAGCATTTTCAACAACAAACCGAATACAAGAGAGCTGGATAAACTGGCCTGATATCACCTGCGGTGCTCAAAACCCGCAGGCTTTTCTTGCTGTTTATTATCTAGTTCTCAGGCTCAGCAGGTGATTCCAGGTGAAATCTCAGCTGCTGTTTTGATTTCATTTGTCAGTTACAGCCACTCGAGACGGGCTTTAGCTTTAGAAGTCGACAGTTTGATATTTCCTGTAAAGCTGGCAGGTTTCATTTCCTGAGAAACTCACCTGAACTCACCCGCTGACTGTGGAGAGGTAGTTCAGCTGCTCACCTACTGGTACTTCTAGGTGACTGTCAGTTAAATGATACCAAGCAGTGATCCCAAACTGGGTGATTCTATCTAAAGCCATCTATGAAAAAATCATCATCAGTATTTGGTAAACAGTTGAGAACCTTAGTTTTGTGTTTTTGGAATCACGTCCTAAATATTATACAGTGAAAAGTGACCTTGTGTTTTACTGTTTATGTGTGTGTTAGACCGCCACATCCGTCACCGAGCGTACGCCCTGAAGGACACGATAAGAGCCATCATCAGAGACGAGCTGGATGAAGAGTTTGAGAGAGTCTGCGAGGAGATCAGAGAGTCTCGTATCAAGAGAGGTGAAACTTCTTCGTCTTCTCTGTTTGTTTGTTTAGTGTCTTGAGCTGCAGCAGGATCTTATAAGAGTGCAGCGATGGTTCAGCTTCAGCCTTATAGCTACAAATAATGAGAACCACAGCTTTAAAACACTTGATTAAAGTCTGAAAATAGAAAAAAAAGCTACACGTTTAAACCTCAGTGAGTTGCAGCTTCCTGCATGTGTTTGAACCTCTGAACCACAAGCTGAGACTTTCATTTTGATGGCAGCTCTTTCATTCGGGACCAAAGTCAACCCAGTGGTGGCCAACGGTGTCTGCAGATCGCTGTTCCCCAGAAACAGTCCTCAAGGTAAGTCCAACATGAAGCTCCTAAAAATGAACACAGCAATATCTGTGAACCGCAAGAGAAGTCGGGTTTCTCACTCAAACACACACTTTTATTTGTTTGTTGCCTCTTTAATGTTAAGTAATTTGCCGTCTAAGGCCAGCATTACACTTTCCACAAATTTGGTCATCTGCAAGAATCCACACGTCACCCACGGCAACTACACTTACAGGCAGTAGTGTGGAATATGTAGAGGTCCATCTACTCTGCATGTATGGAACAGTCCTATGTGAGGACTAGAAAGAAGTAAAATAACAAGAAAAAACAACGTATATATGTCAACTTAGATGCTTTATCACAAATAATGTTCATTGATGTGATTACACAGATGCACTTTTATGAAAACTAGTAATAATTTTGGGCTGTAGTTCAACCAAACTAAATCTTGGTGGACTGAAATCACACTGACTCTTCAGCCAAGAAACTGGGAATGAGGATTTGCTTGGATGAGAGCATATCAACCAACTAATCCGCCAGTCCACCTGGACACTACAGGCCTAAAATATTCACCTTCAACAATGACTTTGAGAGAGTAACTTTACACAATGTGCAGACTTGTTTTACCTAAATGTTGTTAGAGCCAGTGCCACAATGTTAATGTCGTAAATATTTTATCAATTTGACACATGCAAGATACTTAATTATTTAGACTCAGACACATTTATTTTATGTTTTAGACCTAGAAAATTTGTCTGTAAAATATCAGAAAATGGTGAAAAATCAGAATTTCACAAAATCTATCTACTATTTTTTAGAACCGTTAAGACAAAAAATGCTTTTGAACTGGAGCTGTTCAATGTTAAAAATATGAATTTTTAATTGAATGGTGCATTCATTAATAATGTAGAGTAGATGCAGGTTATATTCTGCCAGTAATCTCCTCAGCTCTGGAAGAATTTACCATGTTAGAGCATCAGATTTATTGTCTGGCCCCTCAGTAGAATGCTGTTTTTAAATGAAGGAAAATGAGAACATAATACCAGTAATAATATTGAAGTACATTTTACAGATTTACTTCTAGTCTTTTCAAATATAAAATATATATTTTAAACAAATTCTTAGAGGTTCGTTTGGCTGCTGTGTTGCAACAGAAAGATGACTTTCTAAATATGCCTGCACTCATAAAACGAAAGTGAAAGTAGGAGAAAACTAAAGCGGCAGGAACAGGAAGCTCCTCATTTAAACATGAGAGTCAGAGTCATATTGAGAAACGAGGAGGACGAGGAAGCTTCAGCAAGAGAGCAGAGAAGTTAAAGAGAGGCAGACGACAGGCGAAATGGAAAAGTCAGGAGAAGACGAGATCAAGTGTAGAGGAGAGTAGAGGAGGTTCAGCTGCAGTCATCTTCCTGTTTCTGCTGCTTAATGACCTCTTCTTCTCTCTCCTCCTCCACTCCCAACCCTCCTCTGACTTCTCTCACCAGCTCGTAAGAAAAAACGTTACAAACCGCCCCGAAAGTCCAAGTGGAGCACCGGCGTCATTCAGAAGTCAAAGAAGAAAAAGACCCCAACTCCAACCTCGAGTTCCTCCTCCACCACGTCCAGCAAAGCCGGTTCTGAATCGAGCCGAGACGAGAGAAGAGGGATGATTAGTTCTGCTGGTCCGAGCTCCTCCAGCATGTCGGACAGCAGCGACGGTGAGCTGGGCCACCTGAACGGCTACCATCACGGCTTAAACGGCGTCACAGGAGCCAGAAATGGAGTCCTCATGAACGGCTACCACCACAAACCTCTTCACAGAGTCCCAACAAGGAGGCTGAGCAGGATTAATTTGAACAAATTAGGTCTGTATGTCTAACAAGGATTGGGAGTGTGCCAGTGCATTACCTTACTAACTGCTCTTCAGTGGACTGAGACTGAGCTGCAAAAAGTCGACTTCTAGTGAAAGTAGGCCTGCTGCTGCTGCTGCTGCTGAACAAGCTTCACACTCTGAGGCTCTGCAGAGCTCTGGGCTTCGGGCTACCCTGACTCCAAGCTGAACTAAGAGCAGAAATCTCTGCTTTCTTATCAAAGTCGAACCCTCAAAAAAATGTACGCTTCATTCACTCACACAAGTTTTTTGCGAGCTGTCGAACTTTTCTGTGCCATCGAGCTCACCGAATACATCGATGACCTGTTCAAGCTGCGCTCCAAGACCGACTCTACCAGCCTGAAGCGCTTCGAGGAGGCCATCAACCACAAGCCATATCGTCTCTGCTGGTTTACCATCATGCTTTTATATTTTGGTCACTATATTAATAACATAATCATATACTCAATTGTATTCTGTGTTTAGTTAAAAAAGGACTAACTCCACCTCCAGCCCCACCACAGTAACTCTCCCCGTCCCCCTGCTTGGGTTAACCAGTCACTGTGAAAAGCTCCACCAACATCTGCTACTTTTAAAGTGATAAATTAAAAGTATAAATCACTTCTGTCTCATGTATTTGTCTTCAGGGAGGCAGAGGAGTCGTGAGACGAGAGCCACCAAAGCCGCCCTGGACCAGATGCAGCTGTTCAGCAGAGACAGATCAGTGGAGGTCAACCAAACACCATCTCTGGTCGTCGACCGCAACAAACTGAAGGTGAGACGATGTATAGCTCTGTGTGTGAATGGATGGGGTTCAACAGCAGTTGCTACCTTCTGTAGCATCTTATGACGGGTCGTCTGATTCACCTGATGCAGGTTGTGGTTATAAGTCTGCTATTGGCTGATTATCTCAGTTGCTATCTGTATGTTGCCGTTTTCTCCGCCATCTCTGCAAACAGCTGCACTGAAAATGAAACTAAAATGAGAGTTTTGCCAAGATTTGGATTGTGCTGTCTGACAGCTCTGCTTGTTTATTGCAGTAAATTACCCACTTTAGTCACAGTGTTAGTCTCCCTGCATGGAAATGTTCCACCACAACTATTCCATCCATCACTTCTTCGGTGAACATAGAAGCTGCATCCTTTGCTTAGCTCCGCCCATAAATACTGTGATCGGTTTAAAGAAACACAAACAAGCCAGATTGTTTTTTCTCCTAAAGCAGAATGATAGTGATGTGCAGCCAGACTGTTATATATTACAGAATGTGGTGGCAAAGTGAGACTACCCCGATCAGCCACAGCACCATGACCACTGACAGGTGAAGTGAATAACATTGATCATATTGGTTCTATGTGGTGTTCTGATGGAAAACATTGGATTTTAACATCCATGTTGATGAGACTTAGACACCCAAATAAACATTGTCTCACAACAAACACACTCCCTCATGCAAATGGAAATCCCAAATGTCACTGGCCTACCCCCCGCAGGAAAATGGACCCCACCACATGGAAAAAACATCAAACAATCAGGAACATGTTGAGGAACATGACAATGACCCAACATGTTGATTTGACCTCCAAACTTCCTACACCCCATTGTGATCAAGCATCAACAGGATGCAGTGGAACAAATTTGATTGACAGAGGCCCCACTGCACAAGCCAGAGTACCCAAAGGATCCAGTGCCAACGTCCTGGTTCCAGACCCCATAGGACACCCTGAGAGGTCCTCTTGTCCATGTCCAATGGTTCAGAGCATAAAGGGACCAACACAATATTAGGCAGGTGGTCATAATGTTATTCCTGATAGGTGTATAAGATGGGTTGCAGCATTAGTACCAGCTGTAGGAGGACGAGTCTTCTTGCGTCTTAGCTCCACTCAGTGAGGACGTGAAACAGAAATAAAAGGATGGATGAGCAAAGGCTGCCAAATACAAAAAATCATTTGTTCTATAGCAACACTGTAATGTAATAATGTAATAACAGTAATGTATGACGGGCTACACAGCTGCACCTCCTGTCAAATCAAACCAACACCTACAAATGTACAGGTGTTGATAAAAGACTTCTGCATAGGACACACCTGCTTCCTCTCTACTGGAGATACATTTAACTGATTAAAAGATCCTCCATGATGGTGGAGGAGAAACAATAAGGTCACAGGAAGAGAGAGGAGCCATCAGTTAGCATCATGAAGAGTACCAGGTGTTTCCTCGTGGGGTATAAATATCCACCATGGTACCAAATAAAAAGCACTTTGATTATTTTATGACAGTGTTTTGCTGTGTGTAGAAAAATGACTTTTCTACAAACAGCACACACACTTCACACTGTTGGTGATATAACATTTACAAATTGTCTTGTTTAAAGGGATACGAACACAACACGAACTGATGCCACTCAACGCAGCATTTATTGCCGAATCTCATTTGCAAAGCGCCACTCCACGACTGCCGACTGATTCTGTGTGAATCTTCAGCAGCAGGTTGATACGCTGCAGCACTGACTCTTGCAGAGCGGCGTACAGACAGGAAACCATCAGGAAGCTGCTGCAGCCTTCCCTCCCCCGCAATACTGCTTTACAGTTTATAGATGAAACATGTTGGTGAGTGTGTTGCATGTTTTGACAAAGGCCCAAGATGTTAAACAAGTGCCTTTAAACGTGCAGAGTGGGGGCCAACAGGAAATGATTAAGGCGACAGTGGTGATCTCGTGGTAGAGTAGGGCTGCAGTCAGTTAAACCTGGTTGTTTGGTCTATAAAATGTCAGAAAATGGTGAAAAATGTTCATCAGTGTTGCCCAAAGCCCAATAACTCGGCCCACAACCCAAAGATATTCACTTTACTGTCACAGAGGAGGACAGAAACCAGAAAATATTCACATTTAAGAAGTTGGAATCAGAGAGTTTAGACGTTCCTGACTCAAACCCATAATCGTCTTTCAGGATCTCCTGAACAGAGCCGTGGCTAAAACCGAAGGCGCCGAGGTGGAGCCGCTGGAGAAGCTGTACGCTCTGCTGGCTCAGTGCATCTACAGACACAGAAACAACTACAACAAGACGGAGCTCATAAAGGTACGACGGCGACGACCCACAAAACAGACGAGCTGTTCCTCCATTTCATGTGACGGAAGCACATTTAGCAGCGTTCACATGCTTTATGGTTTCAGTTTTCCTTTTTTGTTTTCCAGGAAATGAAGACAGAAATCGACGGCTTCTCCTGATCCACAGCAGGTCTATTTTAATAAAACCTCTAAGTATTCAAGTATGCAGCTGTTTACTCCTCTTACTTCGACATTTTGTTCACGAAACATACCACAATCCAAAATACCTCAGTAGTCATTCTGTCAGATAATATTTATTATAGAGTATTTAGTTATGTAATGACTTTATAAGAGAGTAATATATATACAATGATAGCAGATATTACATTTTGATTTAAAGTATGAATATTTATGACCATGCAGAGTGTTAAATCATTAATGTTATTATGAAGTGAGTTTTAATAAAAGTGTGATTCAGGGTTGTCTGATGTCATTGTGTGTGTGTGTGTTCTTCCTGAAGTGCAGCAGACGTGTCACTCGATGTTTGTTTTGATTCTAACCGAAGTGAAAAAACTGAAAAAAAAAAGCGGCCATGAAGCCGCTGCACGTTCACGCCTGTAACCAAACAACAGGAAGTGTTTCAGTCACAGCAGAGAACATTAAAAAGGTTCACAACAAGTGTTACAACAGGTGCAAACTCTCTCATGTTCACAGTTGATAGTTCAGCTTAATATTAAGACTATTTTGAAATGGTTTTGTGTTTACATGTAATCATCAGTGGTGTAGTTTCAGGATAGATTTCAGCCACTTTGATGCCTTTTTTAAACTATAGATATTTTAATTCTGCTGCATTTATTTATTCATTTATATTGGCGCCTCAGTGTAAAAAACTTCTAAAAACCCAACTGCACAGGCTGGCATTTGTGTTATATTTTAGAATGTCTTTCCTAATTTTTAATTGATGTCCTTTTAAAAGAAATGTTTTTAATATTATCTAGATTTTTATTAGGACATTGCTATTTTTGCCCTTGTAGTTTACTATTGTGTGGTTGTGTTTTTTATATATATATTTAATTATTATCATTATTATATAGCTATTTTATGGGGATTTTTTTTGTTTTTGCCATATTAGTTTATTGTTGTGGTTCTGTATTTTACATAATAATATTTATGATTATTATTGTATAGCTTTTATAAGGGGATATTGCTACTTTTGCTGTTGTAGTTTTGTAGTTTCTTTTTTACAGTGGTGTTGTATTCAGTATTTTTAAATTACTATCATCATCATTATATAGCTTTTTATAGAGATATTTTTTATTTTTGCCCTAGTATTTTATTGTTGTGGTGCTGTATTTTGCATCATATTTATTATGAATATTTTAAGAATTTTATAAGGGGACATTGCTACTTTTGCTGTGGTAGTTTCTTTTTTCTAATGTTTTTTTTTTAAAATAAATAATATATAGAATTTTCTTGGTGACATTGTTGTACGTGCCATGTAAATAACATCAACAACAATAATAATTTATAATATACGGTGAGCTTGAACATTCTAAATTGTACACGTGTAACTCCCAACTGTGCTTCAACATTAAACTTTATGTTAATGCTTCAGTATTAACACGGTAATATGTAATAAAACTTGCTGCGTGTAATTTGCTGATAGATCTGAAGTATTTTCCGTTTAAATCAGATGTCTATGCAGAAGTTGTATTTCGCAGCTTTTCCTCTGGATGTGTAAATAGAAACGGCCTCAACGTTCAGCCTGTGCTCCAACTCCTTGCATAACTCCGTCAGTACACCGTGTATCGGCCTACTTTGACAGTACACAGTTGGAGCGCCGCACGCTCCCGACGTCCGTGTGACGTAATGACGCACACCAGCTCTCTGCCTGGACGCGCAGTTTGACAAACTGACCTCAGCACGCCGAGGGCCGTTCCGCTTTACAGAGCCACCTTCAAAATAAATGTAGAGCTAAACGTAAGTCCACATATCTTCATTTCTTCTTTTAGAACCTAATTAAATCTACTTGACTGCCAATTTCAAGGTCTATTCAAATGTACTATCAAATTTTATATTTCATTTAAGAAAAAGTGCACCACATGGATTACTGTTTGGGTATAATATAAAATATTGTAGTTTATGACGCTTTTAGCTAAATTCTATTATTAAAGCTAATATTTTGTCGTTTAAAAATGTTTTTGTCCTTTTTGTAAAGTGCCTTGTGACTGTTTTACAGTTTTTTGTTTATAGTGCTATATATTAGACTTTAACTTTTAGAAATAAATTCCTTCTCCTCATTATCATTATCATTATTATTACTAGTAGTAGTAGTAGAGTAGTACTATTATACATATTTTAATTAGGATATTGTAAGTGGTGGTGTATTTTAATATTATATAGCTTTTCGTGTTACATTTGCCTTTGTAATTTGTTACTGTGGTGTTGTATTTTATTTTTATTACTATTATTATATTTTATCATTTTTATGTGGTCATTACTATTATTGCTGTAGTTGTTTATTATTGTAGTGCTGTATGTTTTATTTCTTGTTTTATTGTTATTATTATCATCATCATCATTTTTATTATATTGCTTTTTTAGTTTTTGCTGTAGTGGTTTATTTTTGTGGTTTGACATTTAATTTATCCTAATGATATATTATTGATACTACTAGTAGTATTATTATATGGCATTTTAGTAGGGACATGTCTTTTTGCTGTTGTAGTTTATTATAGTAGTGTTGTATTTTTCATGTTGTTATTATTACTATGATTATAATCATATAGAAATTATACTGAGACATGATTATGTTTGCTGTATTAATTTATTTTTGTGGTGGTGCTGTGTTTTATATTATCATCATTGGTATTTAGTTTTTTTTAAAAATGTTTCAAAACTTCCTCATGAAGCCTTTAGTGGAGGCTCTTACTGTGAAGGGCTCGGACGGAGCTCGTCAGTCGGCCGTTGCTGCTCATAGCGGCGGTAGAAAAATGAAAAATGTTCATCGTCGGATTCGCTGAACTATCAGTGCCTTTCTTTAATAAACTGTCCCGTTCATTAACAAAACAACACAATAAACAATGCTGGCACCAGCGGCGTTGACCCAAACCGGAGCTAGCAGGCGGTAGTCGGCGTGCGGCCGGCCGTTAGAGGGCTCGGAGTCCGGCTGAAGCAGATGGGCTCCTCGGTGGGTGAAAGGCGGAAGACTGCGCATCAACAGCCCGAACCGGAGATGCTACACGGCTACAGCCGCTAGCCAGCTAACTGTTTGTTCCAGGATGCAGGACAACGGGAACCGACTGAGCAGGTAAACACGCCCGGAGCTGACAGGAGGCCGGCTCGGTGTGTGTTCCAGCCGCCTACCCGCTGCCACCGGCGGCGAGCTGAGCTGCTAACACACCGCTGCTAGCTAACGTTAGCTGGAGATGTTGTTCCTCTTTATTTCTCCCAAAGTAAGCTAGCTGACAAAACATGGGAGCCTCCAGTCTGCTGCTGGAAGTCTGTTTTCTGTGTCTCTGTGTTGCTCAAGTTAAAGTAACGGCACCGCAGTTTCACAGTACTCCATTACAAATCAAAGTCCTACATTCACAACCCTACTTTAAGTATAAGTCCTCAAATGTTACTAGCAGGAAGTATTTTTGTAAAATAAGAAGAAACGAGTTTTCTAGTTTTTTGATTTAGTTGTGAAATTTTGGATGTTTAAAGGTATTAAAATGAAACAGCCACTCTGCTAACAGTTGAGAAACATCAGTGAGGATGGGCCCCAGCTGTCAAAATCACTGGAAACCACTGATTACATCTTGGTTTTATTTGCTCAAGCCCAAATCCCAAGATGTCAAAAGCCTCGTTTAGTTCACAACCCAAAGACATTCGGTTTACTGTCAGAGAGGAGGAAAGAAACCAGTAAATATTCACATTTAAAAAGCTGAAATCTGGGTTTATTTGCTTTTATTGTAGGGATGTTTCAGTTTTGGATGAACACTTTTCCAATTAGGGCTGCAACTGACAGCTATTTTCACTGCCAGTTAACCTGTTAACTGTTTTCTCAATTAGGTGTTTGGTCTCTAAAATAGTCCAAAAATGTCAGTCACTGTTTCTCAAAGCCCACAGATATCTTGTTTTGTTTACAACCTAAAGATACTCAGTTTGCTGTCATAGAGGAAGAAGAAAACTAGAAAATATTCACATTTTAGAAGTTGGATTCAGAGAAATTAGACACATATTGCACATATTTCAGTTTCCCACCATCAGGGTTCCAATATTGCCAAATTCCAGACAACCTCCCCTACACAATTATGGAAAGATATCTCTACAGCTGACATGTTGAAGGTGAAACACGTGCCAAAAAAGAACAAATTAATAATAAAATTTTCTTAGTTATGTAGGCTAATATAAACAATCTGCAATTATTATCATGTCAAATGATGGAAGATCTGGATAACCTGGAATTTTCTGAAACAAACAATATACAGCATATGGATCTACCCCTTACAATGACTAAGATAGGAGTTTAGAATAATGAAATTGCCCTCAAGGTTGCACAGGGTTAAAAGCCGCAATATGCAGCCTGCTAATACACATAGATTAATCAGATCTAATGTGAAATTGTTCATTAATGGTTTAGATAAAATAATTTAAAGTTCACACAGAGAATGTGCAGGACTTGTATCTTTCTCTCATATTTACAGCTTTATGGATGAAGAAGCTCAACAGGTTTCCATATTAAAGTTACTACAGCAATATCGGCTAATGCTTTGTTACTTTATGTTCTGCAGGATTTAAGGAGGACAGAAGAAACATTTCGACTGACAGCATCCTACTTTATGGAGCCACAACAGGACAGCTTGAACTGAGACAGCTTCAATATTTGGCTAAACGCAGCACTCATCGAAACTCAGGATGGCGAGCAGGAGGAAATCCACCACCCCCTGCATGGTTCCTCGTGAACCCCTCGACTCGGATCAGGAGATGGAGGACATGACGGATGCAGCGGATCCAGAGGACAGCAACGGCGTGGCCATGGCCTCCTCCGAGGTTTTAGAGGAGCGAGGCGAGGAGACAGACGGCAGAACTGACGTGGCCTCAGAAGCCTACCTGGACCTGAACACGGCCGAGGGAGGATACGAGTGCAAATACTGCAGCTTCCAGACCTCAGAGCTCAACCAGTTTACCATGCACGTGGACACGGAGCATCCCGACGTCGTCCTAAACACCTCCTACGTCTGCATGGAGTGTGACTACCACACCAAGAGGTAGGACGCTTGTATTAAAATCTTCTGCACTTTGAGTTCTTATTAAAATTGCCAGGCAGGTGATGATTGGGTTTTAGGTTCATTATTGAGATCATAGTGGGTGGAGTTGGAGGCACTTAATTAAACACAAGTCTTAATAAACTTTAACTAAAGACAGAAGGCGAAGAACATGCAGAAAATGTGTTGTAGATTGGCTGTAGTACCTGGTTGTTCCACCAGGTGAAGCCTCTTCCTGTTTACTGAGGTGTTTGCGAACACACCTGTAACTCCAGCACACATCCCTGATGCTAACTGTGGCAGCCATGTTGATGAACTTTGTGAGAATAAAGTTGTAAGAAGGTGTACAAAAGTGACCGTCGGGTCTGTCTGGCTACTTGAGGCTCGTGCTAATGCTAAACTAGGATTTTCAGATGCTAACACAGGCAGGGAGCTGCTGACACTGACTTTCGTGAGCAAGTCACTGCATATAGATCAACTGTGAGGATTATTTTATTTCAAACCGCTGTGACAAGATTAATATTACAGGTTATTTACTGTTGAAGACTACAGCTCGTTTGTTCTGTGTTCTTGTGGCAAACATAAAGTGTCAGTGGTTAGAAACGGTTTTATCAGCGTATGGAAAAATGTCCATTTAATGATTAGTTGTTTATTTATCATTGATATGACTGACCATCAGTGACAGAATTTCTTTATATTATAAACAAATATAAAACTGTATTAACGATGAATGATAGGCTAATCAATACCGAATTTACAGAAATAACAATTTGCTTTATTATTTTTTTTAAAGGCCTAAAATACACCATTAATCAGCCAGAAACTGTAAAAACAGAATAAATAGTCTGAATAAAAATGAAACAGGAGTAAAGACACCCAGACGCTGTTTGGGGATTCAAATGGTTAAGACAGTGAAAACTACAGGTGAGCCAGTGGGACTTAAACACATGAAAGCAAAGAAAAAGCAGTGGTTAATTTTTATTTGCTTTTTTTTTTTTTTTTTTTTTTTTTTTTTTTTTTTTTTTTTTTTTTTTTTTTTTTTTTTTTTTTTTTTTTTTTTTTTTACACTTCTTATTCTTATTAACATGAATAGTGATAAATAAAAGCTAAATCAAGTGCTTTGTTAATGTTAGATCTGTTGTTTCTAACTACATAAAAGTGAGCTTCCCTTCAGTGCACCTGTCCCTGTTCATGCTTCATGCTGTTGGGGTCTTTGAGTGTTTCATGTTTGAAGTTTGTGGTCGTAACGGCAAACTTGGCTCGGTCACACCGAGAGCAGAACATATAGTACGCAGCATTCTATTATTGGCAGCATCTGTAAACGGTGTCAGTCTTCCTGTCAGAAAGAGTAAATCTTTGCCTTTTGTAACACAGGATCAGCTGCTGATTCCTCCTCTGAACTGTTTTCATCAGGAATGTATTTCTCTAGTGACACAGGAGGCTCTGAGTGAGCTTTTTTTAATAGAAAAATGAACTGATAAGTGGTCCTCGTCATAAGATGTAGTAGCACTGTCCCAAGTAATGGTCAGAAATTGCAGACTGGACTCTGTTGTATTGAAAAGTATTCCTAATATTTTGCCCAGTATGGATGTTAATAAGGTGGAAGAGTAACTCGTGACTAAACTTTGATTTTAAGGTAAATGGCTCCTTAATGTCCTGCTTTCATTTTTTAACCGTGAATCAGAGGAGGAAAACACTCTTGTCAATTTAATCTCTGCTTTTGTTATTTGGAATAGAGGTATTTACCCATGATTCTCTGCTTTTAGTTATGACACGCTGCTGGCCCACAATGCTCGGCTGCACCCAGGCGAGGACAACTTCACGCGGACGATGGTGAAACGAAACAACGAGACTATCTTCCAGCAGACGGTCAACGACCTCACCTTCGATGGCAGCTTCATCAAAGTGGAGGACGACGAGGCGGAGGACATGTCCCGCAAAGGCATCGCCCTCAGCAAGACGCCCATCATGAGGATCAAAAGCCGGCCGGATCCCAAGAAGTTCGCAACACACAAGATGGCTGTCGACGACGTCATCAAAGTGGAGAGCGACGACGAGGACGACGAGAACAAGGAGCCGCCAACGCTGTCGCCCGCCCCGATGACCCCAGCTGCCGCCGTCGCCCCTCGCCTCATCCCCGTCTCCACGCCAGTGCAGGTCCAGGCCGTCCCCCAGAGCATCGTGGTCAACAGCCCCAACGTCCTGCAGATCAAAGGTGGCTCCAGCGGCGCCATGCTGCCTCCAGGAGCGCTGGCCCAGGTTCTGTCAGCGCTGCAGACCCAGCAGAACAACAGTCAGACGCAGACGCAGCTCCTCATCCCCATCAGCAGCATCCCCACCTACAACACCGCCATGGACAGCAACGTCCTGCTGGTCAGCGCCTACAACAGGTAACTACACCTGCAGTCTCAGGGTGGGTTTGTGTGTTTTTAGTTCTGTTTTTTTTATTTTTATTGTCAACCATAAACACAACAAACTGTCAGATCAGAGAAACGTTGGCTTCTAGTGAAGATGTAAATCTCTAAAACACCTCACATATGGACAGGATACCTTCTTTTATTTTTAAAAAGGGTTGAGTAAATTCCTAACACAGCTGGTCACTCCGTGAGCACGAGGGAACAGTGTATGTGTTGGGAACTATTTTTAGTGGTGGACTAATGCACATTTAGTGCTGTAGTGTAGAGCCACAAAATCGATGACACTGAACATACTGACATCCATATTTTTAACCGTTTCTTGTAGCCTTTGTGCACTTATTTGACTTCTCACGTGGCCTTTATTGTTCATTTCAGAATGAAGTCACAGTGCAGAAGAGCTGCAGATGAGGATTATTATTGTCAGTTAATTTGCTTATTATTAACTGTGGATGACCTAAATGGACCACAGTGCACTGACGGCATTCTACCTGTGAGCCTAATAAATCTAAATAAATTCTAAATAAAATCAACATAAAAAGCTAATATTTACAGCTTATTCAATCATTTGAACCTGGTTATTTTATGCTGAGAGGATAAAAGAATTGGAGCAGACCAGCTGCACAGATTCATATGATTTCTGAAAATATACTTTCATCATATTTTCAATTAACTGTTTATAAAAAGTCAAAAAATTGTGAAAAATGTCAATCAGTATTTACCAATGCCCAAAATGATAAATGTCTTGTTTTATCCACAACACAACGGTATTCAGTGTCCTGTTAGAGAGGAGGAAAGAAACCAGTAAATATTCACATTTCAGACGCCGCAATGAGACATTAAAGACTTTTTTTTCCTTAAAAAATTACTCAAACTGAATAAATGATTAGATCATGATTAATCATCGATGATGAGCAGAGGGATATGGACCAGGAGGTGGACATTAAAGTGCTCATTAAATTAAACCCTCTAAGGAAAAACTTTCATCTGATGCTTTTATTTATTTGCTACATGTTTGCGTCTGTTTAGCAATAAACAGATAAATGACAATTCTATCATCCAGTTTCTAATATAGTGACATTATAGCAGCACATATTCCAACAGCCTGAGTTATGCTGAAAAAATGGTTACATTTGCCTGTTTCCTCCAACATTAAGACCTCAGAGGGTTAATTTAGGTCTGTGTAATATCTATATTTATCTTTAGGTGTATGTGGCACAATGTGTTTAACAGAACTGGGAAAAAGCACCAAAAAAACCAAAGCATAGTAAAATTCCTTTTATTGTATTATTGCCATGATTATAAAACATATTTCAGTGCAACAGTTTTGAGAGTTTACTGTCATAGGCTGTCAGACTTTCTCTTTATTCGTATCTGTATGACTGTTACCGTTTGTTTTTATTGCACATTTGATCACACACGTCACATGTTGTCTCTTGAGTTTTAAGAATCAACAGGAACTTCAAATAGCGTCATTCTGCCGTTCTCACTCACTAGGTTGTTCCCTTTTCTTATTTACCGCCTCAGTCTGCAGAAATCTAACCTCCAGCGTCTCGTCTTGTGTCGCAGGTTTCCGTATCCCTCGGTGTCAGAGATCATGGGCTTGTCATCGCAGACCAAGTTCAGCGAGGAGCAGATCAAAGTCTGGTTTTCTGCTCAGAGGCTCAAACATGGAGTCAGCTGGACGCCGGAGGAGGTCAGACCTTCATAACATGCTTTCACGCTCACACTGATGCTTTTTTTAATCACTGTGTCACATTTTTCTCTCACTCGTGGCAGAAAAATCAGACCCAGAGCTGTCCAGACAGCAGGCAGCTTTGATTTGAATGACGAGGATGTGATGAAACATTTTATAGTGTCTGTGTCAGAGATCGAGGACACGCAGCAGTGAAAAAGGCTGAAGGATGAGTCACCTCTATTCACTGACTCGAGTGTCTGCATGTCCTAGAGAGTCTTAATGCGAGCTGAATTCAGTTTCCACAAAAAGGTCTTGGGTATTACAAATCTGTTTTCATGTCTCTTGTGAGCAGTAATGTTAATTATAAGCTGTCAGCAGATGTTATACACCTCCAAACTAAAGCTGGATTGTTGTGACAGAGGTTCATTCATTCTTTTGTGAACTTTTAAACACAGCTAGAAGATCGTCAGCTCAGCAAAAAACTTACACAGTTCTGCATCAACTTAACCTGACCAGTGTTTTTATTGATGAATTAATTCATTGTTGTATCTACAAAATGTCTGAAAATTGTGAAAAAATAGGAGAGATTATCTGTGGATGACTTAAATGGACCACAGTGCACTGACGGCATTCTACCTGTGAGCCTAATAAATCTAAATAAATTCTAAATAAAATCAACATAAAAAGCTAATATTTACAGCTTATTCAATCATTTGAACCTGGTTATTTTATGCTGAGAGGATAAAAGAATTGGAGCAGACCAGCTGCACAGATTCATATGATTTCTGAAAATATACTTTACACATTTTTTTTTTTTTTAGATGATCTTCCATGTTGGTTGTTAAACTGTGATATACATTCACACTTGATAAAATGCAGTGTCAGTTAGTTCAGAGCCGACTCAGAGTAAACATTCAGTAAATGTAATGGATTCTTCGTGGAAAGCGGCTGATTTATTGCTTTTCTCCTATTAAAACACTGGAGATTGACCAATTGTGGTTCCATGGTGTAACGATTAGCACTGTGGACTCTAAATCCAGCGATCCAAGTTCAAATCTCGGTTGGATCTATGAGGTGGCAGTGGTGGCCTAGTAGTTTGTGAAGCGGACTTGTAACCAGTGGGTCGTCAGTTCGAGTCCCTGGACTGACAAGAGGTAGAGGTGTCCCAGTCACCACCACTGTGGGCCTTTGAACAAGGCCCTTAACCCCGGGGCAGTATGCAGAGCTGACCTGCCGATACGATTCCGATTCCCATTGATACGATTGCTGCCACCACCCCCTGACCACTGAAGTACAAAGATTACACTTTCTTACTACGGCCAGTGGGATCATGAAGCAGGAATCTTGTGAATAGTTTAATATTCTTTTCTCTTTGTTTACTTGTGGCTGTGCTATAATAAATAGATAGAGAGAGAGACAGATAGATAATTTATTCATCCACTTTTGAAAATTCAAAGTAGATTCTGATAAACCATCCAATTTTTTTTTTTTTTTAAACTGAAGCGGAGTCGTGCAGAGTGACCCCTTTAAACTCAGATCACAAAAAAAAACGAGCAGCGATCGTTTATTGACTCTGGAGCGAGCTGCCGATGCTGGCAGGCTCTTACTCGTTTGTCAAATCACTCCATAAAAATAATTTTTATAGACTTGCTGCATTCCAGTTGTGTCTCTATTGATCATGTGACCTTTTTAAAGTAGCGCCTCGATTTTATTGATTTTCATTCCTCTCCTCTCGAATTGTGGAAATTGCGATGGTAGTATTTTGTTGGCGCTTTTGCCATCCTGAGCCCGCAGCTTGTCTTTTAGTTCAGTTTGCTGTGAGGCATAAACTGTTCTCAATAAGATGTGAAGTGTTTATCCGTTCTTCGAATTCCAAATGTGCCAGTTTAGTGGGGAGCATTAAGTGTCAGTGGTTAAAAACATGACCTAATATCGATTAAAGAAATTGTTTAAAATGTACATCCACAGTTCATACAAACAACTATTTAAAGGCCAGACAGCCAATCAGAGCAGCTCATTTAGTTGTAAGCATGTCTGATATACAGATATATAGGAAATGGATGGATGCTAAGATTAGAAAACTATTCTAAACTCATATGTGGCACAGTTTAGCCTGTATTGTAGAATGACACTACAAACACTGAGTGATCACAATTATTTAAAATTATTTACTTGTAGAAAGAAAAAAAGTCTTATTGCAGCAGATCAAGCATCTCTTCACTTGACTTTCTATAAATCTTGTTAGCAGTAAAATTTAAGAGGAATTTTATTGCTGTTTTGTAAATTGGTGTTGTGGCTCTTAGTCTTCATCATAGAACAACCAGAGTGCTTTACCTGTTGTTGGATAGTTATGACGCTGGGTTCTGTGAAGGCGGTTCTGACAGAAAGCTAGCTGAAAAACAGCGAAGTCACCCTTGAACATTCTCTCTCTGCTGCTTGTCTCTGCAGGTGGAGGAGGCGAGGAGGAAGAAGTTTAACGGCACAGTGCAGACCGTCCCTCAGACCATCACCGTCATCCCCGCCAACATCGCTGCAGCCACTAACGGCCTGCAGTCCATCTTCCAGACGTGCCAGATCGTCGGACAGCCAGGTCTCGTCCTCACTCAGGTGGCCGGAAATGGCGGCACCGTGCCAGTCGCTTCTCCCATCACCCTGACAGTCGCAGGTGTCCCTGGCAACCAGCCCAAAGCCGCTGAACCTTCAACGTCCGAATCAAAGACTGAGATGTCAGCTGCATCAGCGAGCTCGTCGCTCAGTTTGGATGCAGCTACAACCAAACCGAAGAAGTCCAAAGAGCAGCTGGCAGAGCTGAAGGCGAGCTATGGCCGGAGACAGTTCGCTACCGACGCGGAGATATCGCGGCTCATGCAGGTCACCAAACTCTCCAAACGAGCAATAAAGAAGTGGTTCAGTGACACGCGCTACAACCAGAGGAACTCCAAGGATCACCACAGCCTGCTGCTGAGCGAAGCCTCATCCGGCAGAGCGACGGGAACCGGAGGAGGCCGAGGGGGGAGGAACAGCAGCAGCGGCAGCCTTAACGACAGCAACAACAGTGACATCAGCGACATCACCGCCGCTGCCCCGGCCACTGCCACCACCATCGTCATCGACTCCAGCGACGACGCCAGCGACTCCTCCCCGACTTCCGCCAACGCTCCAAGCTCAGCCGGTATCACCAGCGTCCCACGTGTCAAATTCCGCCATGCCTTCCCTGACTTCACGCCGCAGAAATTTAAGGAAAAGACTCCGGAGCAGCTGCTCATCCTGGAGGCCAGCTTCCAGAAATCAGACACGCCCTCAGACGAGGAGCTGAGCCGGCTGCGAGCGAAGACGAAGCTGACGAGACGCGAGGTGGACGCCTGGTTCATTGAAAGGCGGAAAATGCCCCCAGGAGGGCAGTTGAAAGGCAGCGACTGGGAGGGTGACAGCGAGAACATCAAACCAGCTGATGGCCCTTCGTCCTCGGCTCAGGAACGACAGACCACCCCACCAATCTGCAGGAAGGCGGTGAAGAAGACACCAGAGCAGCTTCACATCCTGAAGAAGGCCTTCGTCCGCACACAGTGGCCAACGTCGGAGGAGTACGACCAGATGGCCGAGGAGAGCGGCCTGCCGAGGACGTACATCGTCAACTGGTTTGGAGATACTCGTTACGCCTGCAAGAACAGCAACCTGAAGTGGTACTACCTCTACCAGAGTGGAAAGGTACGCAGGGTTTATGTACTATTAACACATGTCAGTGATTTTCCTGCTCAGGGTGGGCCTTGGGGGTGACTGCATATGATTGGTCCAGGTACAGGAAGCCAAACAGCCTGTGTTGACTTAATTGACAGAAATCCCTGCATTTACCTGGTGTTTCCAAATATTTGATAACCAACATCTATATTATGCATGATAAAATTAAATGTTAAATAACAAAACTGGTTAAAAAAGTGAATCCTTTTTTTAATTATTATTATTATTCTGAATTCTTATCATCTTGGTGCTGGCTAAAACCTCTGTGGGTGAGGTGCCAAAAATTCCTCTATGCAATAAAAAAAAAATCCTGATATCAAAATAGTCTGGACCAGGTAAACATAAAAAACATTTTTTGTGACGAATGAAGGAAAATCAGTAGTATTTGTACTTGTTTAAAACCCCTTGACATGAGCATGTGGTGGCTTTCAGGTGGACGAGGCGCTGAACGGTGGAGCAAAGATCCAGAAGAAGTCCAGGAAGCGTTTCCGTGGTTGGTCCAGGAGGACACGGCGGCCGTATCCCTGCAAACGTTCACCACAGGAGGGCGCCATCGCCATCAAGGTCAGTGTGTTTACCTTTACCTCCTGCTAGGGATTTGCATCAGTTTAATGTACGTTAAAGCTATTATCTGAGCCCCTTATGAAAAGAAGGCAGGCTGATTGGTTGTTGGGTCAGTTATCTTTTCTTGGCTTCTTTGGGAAATCCAAAAATATACAGCAACAAAAACAAAATCTAAAAGAACAGTAGATATTTTAACAACATTAAGTCTTTTACCTAGTTTAGGTGACACATGGGATTTTTAACTGTTTTAAGACATAAATTCACGATAGTTGTTTTTTTTCTATTACCTCGTGGTGGGACGCTCAAGAGCTGTCTGTCTTGCAGCTAATGTGACAAATTGTTATCATTTAACCACTTCCTAGTTAATAAGCAACTGAAAAGACAGTAGATGGTGGAAATCTGTAATAAAACAAAATATTTGTTAACCCATAAAGCGTGGCCATCAAATAATGAGAAGAGGCACATATCGCTCAAACAACAACCCAAAGATATTCAGTTTAATGTCACTGAAGAGAAAAGAAACCAGAAAATACTCACATTTAAGAAGCTGCATGTAGACTTTTCAAAAATTAAAATATCGCTCAAGGCCGTTCATCAATTATCACAACAGTTGGTGATTAAACGTTGCAGCTCTGCTTTAGGTCAAGGTATATATTGAACTGTGATTTTTCAATTATGTAGGTTAATAGTTTTTGTCACTGGTTATTATTCATAATGCTGCAACAGGCAGAGATATCAAAAAGACAGATGCTTGTTTATATAAATATGCACAGGGGTTCACATATTAGTATTCTGTTATGACAAAATTTGTGTATTTCCAGTTTTCCTTCATTGACCTGATGTTTTTTGGGCCGCCCCTCTTCAGGTGAAGTCCGGTAAGATGTTTTTGAAGGACTACTACCTCAAGTATCGAGCCCTGAGCGAGAAAGACCTGGACGACCTGGTGGTAAAGTCCAGCATGAGCTACGAGCAGGTGAGGGACTGGTTCTCCGAGACCACCAGGAGGGCGGAGGAAGGCAAGGAGCCCTTCAGCGACGAGGAGGCCGAGGGAGACGAGGGGGAGGAGGAGGACGAGGAGGAGGAAGACGAGGTGGCGGCGGAGCACGCAGAAAGCGAAGGGGAGATGGAGGTGAAGGAGCAGAGAGAAGAGGCGTCGGAAGATGAGAAGGACGACGCCGAAGAGGAGGAGGAAAATGAGGAAACGATCCAGGAGGAATCTGAAGGTGACAGCCAATCACAGCCTGACGCAGAGGAGCAGACATGAGCAAACAGGTGAGTGTTTAGAAGGGATAGGCCCATTATAGTGGCCGATATTTGGCATTTTTCCGATTATCGATATTGGTATTTTTATTGGCCGTTTATTGATACTTCAGGTACTTCAGGTCTGATGCAGCTTATTCTCCCTGTCTGTCTGCTTGTGGTCTCAGAAATGTCTCTCAGGCAGAGACTACAATAAGGGAACAAGAAACACAAGCCAGAATTTAGCCACTCTCACAGTGGCTAAGGCTATGCTAACAGTGAGCAGCAAAGTTAGAAGGCAGAAACAAATTACCCTGAAACAGAGTCTGGAAAACAATAACGAATAATACTTAAAGATATGGACATTAACAGAGGAGAGTGCCCTAATTTAATCACTCCTATTTTATATATTTACATTATAGTGACTCTTATTAATGAAGAAGCCTAGTTATGAATGACAGGTCCCTGCTACCATATGCACTGAAAACATTACATTTAATGTGTATCAGGTCCAAATATTGGTTATCGGTCTTTCTCTCTGCCCTAAAAAACAACAAAAACATATCAGTCAATCCTACATTTTAAGATAAAAATTGAAGGTAGGGTTGAGTGAACTGACCAAAAGCCTATCTGATCATCTTTTGGGTGATCTGAATCTGAACCCTCCCCACAGATTTAATTCTGTGTTAACTGGAAGTCGCGATTTTTATCTTTGACACTTAGTTTCAGTTGTTACCAACCAGCCATATTTCCTACATGCAGTCCACACAGTCCTGGATGTTTTTCACCTGCCTCTCCAGCAAGTCTTTCATCCCAGAGATGAACTCCACCTTCTTGAACTGCAGCTGGTGACTGCACACAGTCGTCCCATCACAGGTGGACTTTGTGGCGTTCTTGTTCTGTTTTGTGAGCTCAGCACATGAACCAGTTTCCCCCTCGCTGCAGTTTAGAGCCGAACGACGATAACCATCGACTGCTGCAGTCCAAGGCAGTGGAGTTGATCCACTGGAGGAGAGACTTACTGGAGAGGCAGCTGAATAACATCAAGGAACACCATGACAAAGACCGTCATGTGGGAGATGCAAGATGTGACTAGCAGCAACTTAACTTAGAAAATAAAGCATTAACTTATACTTCTAACACCCTTGCTTGTGCAATTTAGACATTTCCTTTGAAAGGCAGATCAGATGTCAAATTAAGATTAAGTCTACCCTTAAGAGTTTTTAGGACGACAGTTGCCTTTTGCCTACCATTCCTCTTGATCTGTAATGGGTTGTCCTGTACAGTTAACGAGAGTTTCAGACTGCGAACATTTTTTTAGAGAGTGCGAGTGAATAATGATCATAAGGTTGATCTGGAGCCCATTAGGTAGCTTCTACAATAGCCACTGTGGTTGGGAGTAGAACTATTTTACCGATTTAGTCTGTCTCTTCCCTGCCTGACGCGTGGAGCAATCCATTTCCCTGTTCCAATGACGCAAAAATCCATAGCTTCATTATTAAAAAACAAACAAAAAGATGATTGAGAGGAGGAGGAAGATAATGGAGAGGTTCTGATGATCAGAGTGCAGGAACTGGCAGAGACTTCAATCAGTGACTTCAGTCCGTGAAGAAGATATCTTGATGGCTAACGCAGTGCTAAGTCTGCAAAATAAACAAATACAACCCAGATCATGACAATGGAAAAAATATAGAAAAATAGAACGGGAAAGCACCAGCAGATCATTCATGACTGATCCATTAAAAAAATTTCTTCATGTGGCCTTTAGAGGGCTCCATAGTAATCCAACAACAAGTCCATCTGAGTGGTTCCTTAATCTCCCTGTTGTGTCATTTCAAACAGTTTTTCAGGGCTTCCTTCTGTGTGTTTGAACTCAAAAGTCCTACCTCTGTTTAGCTTGCTGCCACATAGTGATTCTGTTGGAGATCCTGAAGGACTCCATGCTCTGTCTGGAGGACTCAGTGTCCACCACCCCAACAGAAACATGACACCCTCCCCTACGTGGCGGCACACTAAGCAGAGATAGAAGTCACCTTGGAGTCGCTGATGTCATGGCTGACGTCAGCACCTGTGCTCATTAACGGATGTATTTTTGCTCCTCCACTCCACAGATTTGATTCCCCCACTGTGGAGATGACGTGGAGGACGCTGTACGTCAGTGTTTCTCAGCTGACGGCTCGGGACCCAAAGACGTCCGCAAAGAAGCTCAGGCAGATCATGCGTCGTCAAACGGCGGGCTTGTGCCTTTCGAAAACGAACTTTGGGTCGTGATGCAGCTGAGAAGCACTGAGTTAAAGGATCTAGTTTGTTCTGCTGATGAACTGTGGGGACCAAACTCGCCGCCGTGCAGGAAAACAAACGCCTTTTACCAAACGCCAAGAGCGCAAGTTCCAGCTCTGCTCCCGTGAAACAACAAGGCTTTTATTTTGGTGAGAATGACTGGGCTTTAATGCCATTTTTCTTACAAAATCAACGTTTGTATAAAGGAAGAGGAGGTGAGGCCTGTCGTGGTTCCTCGTTATCAAATAACATTTCTAAGAATAATACAGGAACCATCAGACATTTTTCTCAAGGGAACGTCCTCGACTCAAACCCAACAACGAGAGCACGTCGCTGTTCTAAAGGTTTTTTAAAACCACAGATTTTTGTGAATAGACAACTCAGATTAGTGCCATTCTGTTTATAAGTCTGTTTCAAATAAAAAAAAAAGAAGAAAAAATCAGTGCTGGAATGAATTCCACATCAACGTTTTAACTTTTTGTATTTTTTCCAAGTGATTTGTTAGTTAACGACATATAATGGGAACTGAATCCATTATACTGTTATGATGCTATTATGAGTTCTTTTGAAAATGGTGATAATTTCCATGTTCGCAGGTGTTTGGGTCCATTCAGTTTCAATGACATCAATTCAGTCTGTGAACCAAACAGCCTCAAACACTGAAGGATGGAATTAAAACGGGAGACGTGATATGAATCCAGCAGAGCCAAATCATTAAAGGGAAAATCCACATTAAAACACAGAGTACAAGTTATTATACTTAACACAGTGAATCTAAATGAGGAAAAACAGAAAACTTTGGTACCAGCCAATCTGATATTAGATTTTTGGGTCCAGCATCAATAATTAGTATTTAAAAATCCAACAACAATAAACTGCCTGATATAAACAAACATTTTACCTGAAATCTGGTTATTAGAGACCCAAATTAATCAATTCTCAAATGGATAAGCTAAACATGACATAGCATTTCTGACCAGTAAATCCTCCTTTCATGAAGCTTCTAATGTTCAGTTTATATTTTTTTAAACCATAGCGATATGTAAAAGTGTCTCAAAAGGAAAAGCTTCTCTATAACAGAAGCACAGTTTAACAGCAGCTTCATGAAGGGAGGAGTGACTGCAGAGCTATTTTGTTTTATTTAATTAAAGTGCCCTTTTTAAAGCTAATTTCCTCCTCATAACTTGTTTAAAGATTAGCTTCTATTTAGCTGGAAATTACAGGATATTTCCAAAATAAGGCTTCACAATTTGTTAGTTGTTATGAAAAATGTAGAGTTAGGAAGTCGGGTAAAAACTAGGAACTTACGTACGATGGAAGCGAAACCGGTTTCCTTGAAAGACGGACAAAAACTCTTAATTTGTATTCTTACTGATTGAGCTGCTTCATGTAATATTGTTTTAGCTGCAGTGGAAATCAATTAGTTTTAAACTTATCTGCATCCTCAGCAGACATACTAACAGATGTGTGATGTTTGCAGTTAGTCCAACCAACTAAACATTGCTGCTCTCATAGATAGAAGTAAATTAATGATTTTATTAATGTATACTACCAGTTAACATATGTTGCACTTTAATAATGTGGGTTTATACGGCTGCTACTTTTGTCAGGTCTCGCTTGTAAAAGAGATTTTTCATTTCAATGGATTACATAAAGATTTGAGTAAATAAAATAAAATACAACAGTAAAGCACTATAGAACAAGAAGATGCAGTCATTCATGAATACTTGATTGATCCAGTTTTAAGACGACCTTAAATACCTGCAGAGGAACGAGCCGCTCACTGAACACCTGATTCTGTAGAGGTTTATAGAGGACTTTAACAGTGTTGACGATGCTATCCTCGCTAGTTGGCATCTAAAATACTACTTAATTAAACTAATTATGCAGGTACAACACAGGCTAACTGTTGCATCTACAGTGTCATGTCTAAAACCATGAGTTTGGCCTTATTTTGATATAGAAAATAAAAATAGGGTTATATATAGGCTGTCTCAGAATAAAGCAGTGAGCAAACTACATTCAGCATGTGGATATTAACCTGCAAGGTTTTATACGATTTGATTATTGAAGATGTCATAGTTTTCAATATTTAACCGTATTGTTAAATTGTTCTCAATTTTCGAAAGTTTTCCTACTTTTAGACGAGTTAACAAGTCTAAACTAAATTACTGTTTCATCGAAGAAAACAATCAGTCTTTAGGAATATCCCTAATTTCCACTGACCTGTAAAATGAAGACAATCAATGTGGCTCATTTTCTGTTTGATCGACTATGAAGACTTTTTGCCCGTCTTTCCAGTAAAGCTTTTCATGTATATTTTGATAAGTTAAGCATTAAATAACAAAGACTCATTTCCTGTGTTATTAGTAGCAAACTGTGCAGGAGTTTACAGCTAAATAGTTGCTGATATTTACAGTAAATTATCTGATAAATACAAAACTGTCTTAGACTGGAGTTTAAGTGTTTGATCAGAAACATTTTGG
The DNA here is from genome assembly GCA_024666655.1 of Dascyllus trimaculatus. Taxonomy (NCBI): domain Eukaryota; kingdom Metazoa; phylum Chordata; class Actinopteri; family Pomacentridae; genus Dascyllus; species Dascyllus trimaculatus. The sequence goes on from CM045461.1 coordinate 9,700,916, forward strand.
CTTGACTCAAAAATGAGTGAACTTATACAGCCTGAAATAGTCACATTTCTGTGATACATACCGCTTTTCAGGATCTCCAGACTTGTCAAACGGCATTCTGGGAAATGTAGTTTGGACTGAAACGACAAAAGAAAAAACACAAATTAAACACTAATACCTTCTGTTTTTGTGGATTTTCCCTTTAAGATCAATCTCCACTTTAAAGTTCTGTTAAGACTGTAAAAAGAAATATGAACATCCTTCTCTGTTTAGGTGGGTTTTTCAGGCGGTTACAGATTTACAGTTTTCTGTCCTGTTCCTAAAACGCTTCCTCTGTTGGTTCACAGTCTCCTCAAACAATAGGCTGAATGAACGGAGTTGATCGACTTGAAAGGGATTTGAACCCAAATGCCGTTAGTGTCCTTGTCCTAAAAGAAGAAAAAAAGAAAAGAAAAAAAAAAAACAAAGGCATGTGTGCTCTACTTCAGGAAACAGGCAACTTTACCTCAGACAGTTAAGCTACAAACTTGGTAAGATTGTGACATTTACACCTTAACGACAGTTTTCTTTTTCTAGAGAATTCAATACTGTATGCATGAAAATACGAGTACACAATAATAATTATGTCTTTCAGATGGCGTTTCTTTTTTTATTTTTATTTGTCCTCGCCACCAAAGTAAGTGAATCACTTTAAAAAAGAAGAAAAATAAGAAGACATAGTTATTAGTGCATTTATTTGCTCAAATACGGGTGAACTACTAAACAATATCTTTCAGGTATTTCAAAGGAATTACAGACAATATTTTAGGGACAAAAAACCACAAGCACTTGGATCGGTTCCTGCGAGAACTTTTTAACTTTTCGTATGTGGGGGGAAAAAAAATAAACACGCTTTATTTTGTTGCTTTGCTCTCTCTTCCTGTGTTTACCAAACCATGTAGGACTCTGTTAGGATATGCAAACATCAAAGAACAATCAGCAGGTAGAGCGGTGGTGGACTCTGAAATCAGCGTCTCTTTGGTTTTGGTTTTTAATGATTTCATCAGCAACGTGGGATCCTTATACAAGCTCTGTAATTTTTGCAAAGCCAAGTCTTTCTGCCATTCTTTCAATTTGCTTTAATAGCCAACAGTTTTTAGTAGTTAATTTATTTATTATATCTGGACTTTCATGGATATCTTTTTTGTCTGCAAGTAAAAAATAAAAACTTTTAAAAAAACAAAAAACTAAACAGGTTTTGTTTTACAGCCTCATTTCAATCTTAGGTACATCATATTGTTATACAAAAACCCTGTTTGGAAAGTAACAAAGTACATTTACTCATAGTCAAGTAATATTCTAGTACTGTATGTTGTAAAAAAAAAGTCATAGTAAAGGGCTACATTTTTATGGCAAACAATATCAATATTTTTGGTCGACATAGTATACTATGACTTTATACAATGATGACGTGTTTAAATTTTTTTGCAACCTACTAAAATTTGACATTTTGTCATGCTATTACATTTTTTCGACACATTATAGTATGGCATTAATTTTATATAAACACATTAATTTTGATTTAGTACACAATTACATATTTACATGGAGTACTATGAATTTTTTTTGACATACCATAACAATTTTTATAACATACTATACTATGAAGTATGACTTTTTTCAACATACTATAAATGGTGATGTTCATACTATACTATTCATACTATACTAGTATTACAGTTTTTTAGACATACTATACTATGACATTTATGACATACAATACTATGACATGTTTTAAACATATGACACTTTTTAGACATTTACTGTCATTTTTTGACATACTATACTATGACTTTTTTTTGACATGCTATACTATGACATTTTTTGACATGCTATACCATGACAATTTTTTAACATGGTATACTTTGACATTTTTTTGACATGGTATACTATGACATTTTTTTGACATGCTATACCATGACATTTTTTGACATGCTATACCATGACATTTTTTTGACATGGTATACTATGACATTTTTTTGACATGCTATACTATGACATTTTTTTGACATGCTATACTATGACATTGTTTTGACATCCTATTTGTGTGACAATTTTTCACATACTATACTATGACATTTTTTGACATGCTATACTATGACATTTTTTACACATGCTATACTTTGACATTTTTTTGACATGCTATACTATGATTTTTTTTTAGACATGCTATACTATGACATTTTTAGACATGCTATACTATGACATTTTTTTGACATGCTATACTATGATTTTTTTTAGACATGCTATACTATGACATTTTTTAGACATGCTATACTATCACATTTTTTTGACATGCTATACTATCACATTTTTTGACATGCTATACTATGACATTTTTTGACATTCGAGACTATGACATTTTTTTGACATGCTATACTATGACATTTTTTTGACATGCTATACTTTGACATTTTTTTGACATGGTATACTATGACATTTTTTTGACATGCTATACTATGACATTTTTTTGACATGCTATACTATGACATTTTTTGACATGCTATACTATGACATTTTTTAGACATGCTATACTTTGACATTTTTTGACATGCTATACTGTGACATTTTTTCACATACTATACTATGACATTTTTTAGACATGGTATACTATGACATTTTTTAGACATGCTATACTATGACATTTTTTAGACATGCTATACTATGACATTTTTTAGACATGCTATACTATGACATTTTTTTGACATCCTATACAATGACATTTTTTGACATGCTATACTATGACATTTTTTGTCATGCTATACTATGACATTTTTTGTCATGCTATACTATGACATTTTTTGACATTCAAGACTATGACATTTTTTTGACATGCTATACTATGACATTTTTTTGACATGCTATACTATGACATTTTTTTGACATGGTATACTTTGACATTTTTTTGACATGGTATACTATGACATTTTTTGTCATGCTATACTATGACATTTTTTGACATTCAAGACTATGACATTTTTTTGACATGCTATACTATGACATTTTTTTGACATGCTATACTATGACATTTTTTTGACATGGTATACTTTGACATTTTTTTGACATGCTATACTATGACATTTTTTTGACATGCTACACTATGACATTTTTTTGACATGGTATACTTTGACATTTTTTTGACATGGTATACTATGACATTTTTTAGACATGCTATACTATGACATTTTTTTGACATGCTATACTATCACATTTTTTGACATGCTATACTATCACATTTTTTGACATGCTATACTATGACATTTTTTGACATGCTATACTATGACATTTTTTTGACATACTATACTATGACATTTTTTTGACATGCTATACTTTGACATTTTTTGACATGGTATACTATGACATTTTTTTTGACATGCTATACTATGACATTTTTTCGACATGCTATATTATGACATTTTTTCACATGCTATACTATGACATTTTTTGACATGCTATACTATGACATTTTTTAGACATGCTATACTTTGACATTTTTTGACATGCTATACTATTGACATTTTTTCACATACTATACTATGACATTTTTTTGACATGCTATACTATGACATGTTTTTGACATTCTATTTGTATGACATTTTTTTGACATCCTATTTGTATGACATTTTTTGGCATACTATACTATGACATTTTTTGACATGCTATACTATGACATTTTTTTGTCATGCTATACAATGACATTTTTCTTGTCATGCTATACTATGACATTTTTTGACATGCTATACTATGATTTTTTAGACATGCTATACTATGACATATTTTAGACATACTATACTATGACATTTTTTAGACATGCTATACTATGACATTTTTTTGACATGCGATACTATGACATTTTTTGACATACTATACAATGAAATTTTTTAGACATGCTACACTATGACATTTTTTGACATGCTATACTATGACATTTTTTTGACATGGTATACTATGACATTTTTTTGTCATGCTATACTATGACATTTTTTTGTCATGCTATACTATGACATTTTTTTGTCATGCTATACTATGACATTTTTTTGTCATGCTATACTATGACATTTTTTTGACATTCTATTTGTATGACATTTTTTTGACATCCTATTTGTATGACATTTTTTGACATACTATACTATAACATTTTTTGACATGCTATACTATGACATTTTTTTGTCATGCTATACTATGACATTTTTTTGTCATGCTATACTATGACATTTTTTTGACATGGTATACTATGACATTTTTTGACATGCTATACTATGACATTTTTTGTCATGCTATACTATGACATTTTTCTTGTCATGCTATACTATGACATTTTTTGACATGCTATACTATGACATTTTTTTGACATGCTATATTATGACATTTTTTCACATGCTATACTATGACATTTTTTGACATGCTATACTATGACATTTTTTAGACATGCTATACTTTGACATTTTTTGACATGCTATACTATTGACATTTTTTCACATACTATACTATGACATTTTTTTGACATGCTATACTATGACATGTTTTTGACATTCTATTTGTATGACATTTTTTTGACATGCTATACTATGACATTTTTTTGACATCCTATTTGTATGACATTTTTTGACATACTATACTATGACATTTTTTGACATGCTATACTATGACATTTTTTTGTCATGCTATACAATGACATTTTTCTTGTCATGCTATACTATGACATTTTTTGACATGCTATACTATGATTTTTTAGACATGCTATACTATGACATTTTTTAGACACACTATACTATGACATTTTTTAGACATGCTATACTATGACATTTTTTTGACATGCGATACTATGACATTTTTTGACATACTATACAATGAAATTTTTTAGACATGCTACACTATGACATTTTTTGACATGCTATACTATGACATGTTTTTGACATACTATACTATGACATTTTTTTGTCATGCTATACTATGACATTTTTTTGTCATGCTATACTATGACATTTTTTTGTCATGCTATACTATGACATTTTTTTGACATGGTATACTATGACATTTTTTGACATGCTATACTATGACATTTTTTGACATGCTATACTATGACATTTTTTTGTCATGCTATACTATGACATTTTTTTGTCATGCTATACTATGACATTTTTTTGACATTCTATTTGTATGACATTTTTTTGACATCCTATTTGTATGAAATTTTTTGACATACTATACTATAACATTTTTTGACATGCTATACTATGACATTTTTTTGTCATGCTATACTATGACATTTTTTTGTCATGCTATACTATGACATTTTTTTGACATGGTATACTATGACATTTTTTGACATGCTATACTATGACATTTTTCTTGTCATGCTATACTATGACATTTTTTGACATGCTATACTATGATTTTTTAGACATGCTATACTATGACATTTTTTAGACATACTATACTATGACATTTTTTAGACATGCTATACTATGACATTTTTTTGACATGCGATACTATGACATTTTTTGACATACTATACAATGAAATTTTTTAGACATGCTATACTATGACATTTTTTAGACATGCTACACTATGACATTTTTTGGCATGCTATACTATGACATTTTTTGACATGGGATACTATGACATTTTTTTGACATGCTATACTATGACATGTTTTTGACATTCTATTTGTATGACATTTTTTTGACATCCTATTTGTATGACATTTTTTGACATACTATACTATGACATTTTTTGACATGCTATACTATGACATTTTTTGACATGCTATACTATGACATTTTTTTGACATGCTATACTATGACATTTTTTTGACATGGTATACTATGACATTTTTTGACATGCTATACTATGACATTTTTTGTCATGCTATACTATGACATTTTTTTGACATGGTAGACGATGACATTTTTTAGACATGCTATACTATGACATTTTTTTGACATGCTATACTATGACATTTTTTGACATGCTATACTATGACATTTTTTAAGCATGCTATACTATGACATTTTTTGACATACTATACTATGAAATTTTTTAGACATGCTATACTATGAAATTTTTTGACATGCTATACTATGACATTTTTTTGACATGCTAAACTATGACATTTTTTGACATGCTATACTATGACATTTTTTGACATGCTATACTATGACATTTTTTGACATACTATACTATGAATTTTTTTAGACATGCTATACTATGACATTTTTTAGACATGCTATACTATGACATTTTTTGACATGCTATACTATGACATGTTTTTGACATTCTATTTGTATGACATTTTTTTGACATCCTATTTGTATGACATTTTTTGACATACTATACTATGACATTTTCTGACATGCTATACTATGACATTTTTTGACATGGTATACTATGACATTTTTTGACATGCTATACTATGACATTTTTTTGTCATGCTATACTATGACATTTTTTGTCATGCTATACTATGACATTTTTTTGACATGGTATACTATGACATTTTTTTGACATGCTATACTATGACATTTTTTAGGCATGCTATACCATGACATTTTTTTGACATGGTATACTATGACATTCTTTTGACATGCTATACTATGACATTTTTTAGACATGCTATACTATGACATTTTTTGTCATGCTATACTATGACATTTTTTTGACATGGTAGACGATGACATTTTTTAGACATGCTATACTATGACATTTTTTTGACATGCTATACTATGACATTTTTTGACATGCTATACTATGACATTTTTTAAGCATGCTATACTATGACATTTTTTGACATACTATACTATGAAATTTTTTAGACATGCTATACTATGAAATTTTTTGACATGCTATACTATGACATTTTTTTGACATGCTAAACTATGACATTTTTTGACATGCTATACTATGACATTTTTTGACATGCTATACTATGACATTTTTTGACATACTATACTATGAATTTTTTTAGACATGCTATACTATGACATTTTTTAGACATGCTATACTATGACATTTTTTGACATGCTATACTATGACATGTTTTTGACATTCTATTTGTATGACATTTTTTTGACATCCTATTTGTATGACATTTTTTGACATACTATACTATGACATTTTTTGACATGCTATACTATGACATTTTTTGACATGCTATACTATGACATTTTTTTGACATGGTATACTATGACATTTTTTGACATGCTATGCTATGACATTTTTTGTCATGCTATACTATGACATTTTTTTGACATGGTATACTTTGACATTTTTTAGACATGCTATACTATGACATTTTTTTGACATGCTATACTATGACATTTTCTGACATGCTATACTATGACATTTTTTGACATGGTATACTATGACATTTTTTGACATGCTATACTATGACATTTTTTTGTCATGCTATACTATGACATTTTTTTGACATTCTATACTATGACATTTTTTTGACATGGTATACTATGACATTTTTTTGACATGCTATACTATGACATTTTTTAGGCATGCTATACCATGACATTTTTTTGACATGGTATACTATGACATTTTTTTGACATGCTATACTATGACATTTTTTAGACATGCTATACTATGACATTTTTTAGGCATGCTATACCATGACATTTTTTTGACATGGTATACTATGACATTTTTTTGACATGCTATACTATGACATTTTTTAGACATGCTATACTATGACATTTTTTGACATACTATACTATGAATTTTTTTAGACATGCTATACTATGACATTTTTTAGACATGCTATACTATGACATTTTTTGACATGCTATACTATGACATGTTTTTGACATTCTATTTGTATGACATTTTTTTGACATCCTATTTGTATGACATTTTTTCACATACTATACTATGACATTTTTTGACATGCTATACTATGACATTTTTTTGTCATGCTATACTATGACATTTTTTTGACATGGTATACTATGACATTTTTTGACATGCTATGCTATGACATTTTTTGTCATGCTATACTATGACATTTTTTTGACATGGTATACTTTGACATTTTTTAGACATGCTATACTATGACATTTTTTTGACATGCTATACTATGACATTTTCTGACATGCTATACTATGACATTTTTTGACATGGTATACTATGACATTTTTTGACATGCTATACTATGACATTTTTTTGTCATGCTATACTATGACATTTTTTTGACATTCTATACTATGACATTTTTTTGACATGGTATACTATGACATTTTTTTGACATGCTATACTATGACATTTTTTAGGCATGCTATACCATGACATTTTTTTGACATGGTATACTATGACATTTTTTTGACATGCTATACTATGACATTTTTTAGACATGCTATACTATGACATTTTTTAGACATGCGATACTATGACATTTTTTTGACATACTATGACATTTTTTTGACATGCTATACTATGACATTTTTTGACATGCTATACTATGACATTCTCTTGACATGGTATACTATGACATTTTTTTTGACATACTATACTATGACATTTTTTTGACAAACTATACGACATTTTTTAGACATGCTATACTATGACTTTTTTTTTACATCCTATACTAAGACATTTTTTGACATGCTATACTATGACATTTTTTTTGACATGCTATACTATGACATTCTTGACATACGACACTATGACATGTTTACGACATACTACACTATGATGTTTTTTGACATATGCTATACAATGACATTTTTAGACAACGTATACTGTGACATTTTTTCCGACATACTACACCATGGAATTAATTTTGTTACACATAAATTTTGATTTCATACAAAATTACATTAGTTTTAACACAGTACACTATGAAATACATTTCTGACATACTATACCATGATGACATTTTTTCAACATACTATATTATGCCTTCTTTAAAAAAAAAAAAAAAAAATTACGATGACATCTTTTTGACATAGTGTACTACTTGGTCTTTTTGACATAGTATACTCTGACATGTGTAAGTTTTTTTCTGATTTACTGTACTGTGACTTTTCTACGACATACCATGGCATATTCTGATGGTACTCTACACTATAAATGTTTTTTTCATAGTGTACTATAACACACATCCTTTCATAAGGTGACCAAATAAATCTGAGGGGCATCACTGGTGATTAAAAAAGGTTGTGATATACAAATTTATCCTTAATTTTGATAGTTTTTTTCCCCATGTTGGATTTTTGGAAATAACAGCTACTGAAATGAAACAAGTCAGAAATGTGTGGCACCAACTAGACTCATAAAAAAAATGAAAAATGCTGAAAACATAATGAGAAAACCATTAAGAACAATAACAATTATCAATTCAGAATTAGATAGACAACGAATGCAATTATAAAGGGGAAAAACAGCTTTTAAAGCAAAAATAGAATAAAATAAAGGATGACTGTTTGTCGACAGATGTCACATTGAAACACTTTCACCTCAACCGAAAAGACAAGCAAGTTTTCAGCTGTAGGTGACTGAAACATCTGAATTTCATCAGATTAATTATTCACAATCACAATGTCCATGAAAGTGAGAATAAACTTCAGTAATCAGATTTAAAAACTATTTTTTTACCTTCGTCTCATCAGATATTAACACAATATGTGTGAATGTGTCAGTACACAAATAAAGAACATGTGTTCTTTATTTTTATTTTCAACAAAAATAAAGAACACATTTTTTTGTATTCTTATTTGAAACAATAAAAAAACCCTTAGCTGATGCCAAAAATAGCAATGCAGGTTATTAATTATTATTATTATTAAGAATATTACTGTTCTAAAAAAATGAAGAAAAAAAAGCTCATTGTTTTATCTGAGCCAAAATATTTAGTAAATTATCCAGAACCAGACAGAATATTGAATAATGACTGAAATTATGGTTTTATTGTAACTTTATTTGTCTAAATATTACTACAAAGGAGGTATGTGGAAGTTAGTTTGCGCTTCTGACCATTTAAAAAAAAAAATTATATAAAAATATTTGGATTTTTCCAGGTATGTGTCTTCAGAGGCGGAGAAAAAAAACTGTCTTGTTCAGCTGTAAAATTTAAGTGCAGTTCTGAGGTAATTCCACTTTACACTTGTGTTGACTCCTGCTCCTGAACACAATAGCAACAGCACTTCATCTTCATGTTATACATTTTGAACTTTCACTTTTGTATTGCACTTAATTTTAAGTATCTGATTAATTCAACCGCTGCTCTTACTTCACTTTAAATTCACACAAGGCCACAGCTTTAGAAAGAACTTTTTTGCTCCATAAATTGAGCAGCGAGCTTCGACCTCTGCATGCTGAGCTTCACCCAAGTGCAACTTAGATTTTTTTCTTTTCACAAAAAACCACCGAATTAATTCCTTTAAAGAAACATCCCGTTTGAGCGTCTTGCTTTTCACTTTGGCTGTTCTCGTCCGTGTTAACAGCAGCAGCTTCGTTCCTTTGCTCTCCGTTCCCTGCACTATTTTGTTTTTGTCCTTGGTGACCCGCCTGAATCATTCAAGGTATTCAGAGCTGTCGCCAACCGCGCCTGGTGAAACACCATAGAAACCAGCAGCACCATAGAAACCAGTCTAACCAGTCCAGGGAACATGCTGTTCTCCTCCACATTCAAACCACTGCCACTGCATAATCGACTCCACCTTCAGTTTACCGGACTTCGCATCTCGTTTTAGGTACTTTTGTTTTCTTCTTTAGGTTGAACTCGGCGCACGTTTGGGGTGAATTTATGCACGAGGTTGCCGGAGACATTTTCGGGAGCCATGTTGGGGCGTTTTGGCACGTCTGAGTGGCGAGATTGTGGTTCGTCTTCTTGTCTCATCTGTTTCCCAGCAGATGGCAGTGTGAGCTCAAACATCCGCCTCTCCTGCTCCTACTGTAAATCATGTAAAGCTGGTTGGGGTTAGGTAATACACCATTTGTTCACAGATCTGGGCATTATCCAGCCTTCCTGGAAGTTCACTGGCTGGAAACCCAGTGCCACTCTGAGTGCTTTTCCCCCTCATTTTCTCTGCTGTTCTGTTTTTTTTCCTCCTGCCTCCGTTTTTTTAAAAGGGGGGGGATAAAGCTGATTCTTTTCTCTCCTCACACCACCGAGCTCGGCCCCATTTTGTGGCGTCGGGTCTCCCTCGAAAACACCAGTTACATGCCGCAAATGGTCTGGCAGGGGCCTCTGTGAAAACACAGGCAGACCGCCGGCCTCACAGGAGATAAAAGTTGACTGTGCATACGGTTTTTAAAAAAAAAAAGGAAAGAAGGGAGGGGAAAAGAGGAAAGAGGCGGCGACTGAAGAGTTAACCTGCACTAGACCCGACTGAACCAGGGGTGGGACCTGCTCCCCTCCTAATCAGAGCAGAGAGAAAGGGATGAAGGAGGAGGGGTGAGGAGGAGGAGGAAGAGGAGGGATGAGGAAGAGATAATTGGAGTCGACACGAGTGGTGTGACGGGCCGAACAGAGGCCGTGTGAGGACAGCCGAGAACCCTTTCACTACTGACCTACTTCCACCAACACGTGTTTGAATCTATAGAGCCCGACGACGACGACTAAATCTCTCCAGAAACACTCTGTGAGAACAAGAGGTTCTGTTTTGGAAATTTTGTAGGTTTCGTGTCACATATATGGCATCCATGAATGCTTCAATACAGAATTCTATTAATAATAAGCATTTAAAGACTCTTTAAGAGTCCGACAACCTGCTCAGATATAATCAAGACATCTGCTTCCCCGTTTGGGCAAGTAGACATTAACTGGATTTAAATCACATGTTTTCATGCACATTTTGAAGAATCGCCTTAGAAAAGTTAATGGAAATAGTAGAATTTGAGAAAACTTCCACAGTTTCTTGCCTGCTTGAGGTGATTTGTGACTTTTTCCAGGAAGAGCTGATGTGCTTCATGGGAAATGGAAACACCTTTTCTAAATGAGTTCCTGCATAGTGAGAATCAACGCTGTCTGCATCAAACAAGAATAATTACAACTTTTCTCCATTTTTCTCTCATAGATGGTCAAAGTTTTGTTTGTTTCTTCTTGTTTCAGGTGTTCTAGCAGCTGGCAAACAATGTGTGCCATTCGCAGGTTATTTTACTTACAAAAGTCCGTGTATAACATAGTCGATAGCGCCACCTTCTGTTGACACTATGCAGTCGAGTTTATTGACTCCAAAGCAGTTAATGCAAGCAATTCAATTCAAACACTTGCTTTAAATTCTCTTGATAATTACACAGACAGATGGCTAAATAAAGTATTTCAAATGATTCGCTAGCAGCTCCTTCTTGGAATGTACCCATGAATGAACAGATAACTATTACTGGTTTACTTTAGCACTGATAAAGATGTTAAAAAAAACATCTATACGCATTTGACGTAAGAGATAAAGATACATTTGACTGACTCTGAGAACGATAAGGGTGTTGAAGGACCTCTGCTGCCCTCATGGGTTGTGTGTTAAAGGTAGAAGCAGTAAATAAACTTTGCTGATTTGTGATTTATTGTATGTAATGATTTACTTTGTTCTGGTTAAGAAAAAATGGCAACAAAGCGGTCAAATGAATATCTGAATGTACTCGTGAATGCATCACGTCACAAAAACCACAAGATAAGCGCAAGTGCTTCCACGCTACAGCGGACACTCCTTGAGAAGCTTCTTTGTCAGAAATATAACAAAAAGCAAAAAGAACAACTTGCGTATCAGGTTACAGAACTGCCAAAGTCAACGATGAGTGAAGGAGCGATCTGATTTCAAGCTGCACACAGTGTAAAGTAAGGAGTCCGCTACTGAGGGGTTGGACGTGTTGGCATGTCACCACAACACCTTGTCAACTGTCAATTTATTATTTGTACAATTGGATTTTTGCGTATAGCTATAAAAAAAATAAAAAATAAACAAAACAGCCACATCATTTTAATTATTATGATTTAGAGGCCCCGACAGCGGGACTTCCTTTGGGTCAAAACCAGTCTTTATGCTAAAGCAGTCACTTCATATTTCAACACGAGAAACAAGATCTTGTGTTGAAATTCTTATGCTACAGAAAGAGATTTTGGGAAATCAGTTTAGATGGTAGCAGATCATTTTGTTTGACACTACAATATTACTTTTAGAGTTAAGTGTCAATGCTGCCGAGTTTGTGCTGCAACAACTAAATTTTAATCAAATTTCCAGTAGGTCTGGAGTCTCCAGGATTAATGGAAGGCTGCAGGTGGACAAAAAGTCAAGTGTAAACTTTGCAAACAACATGACGGATGGTCTAAAAGCAGCAGCTAGCTTGTCCCTGTTATATTCCTCAATAGATTACCAGTTGATACAGTTTTAATATCAGACATCGAATGACTATGGGCTGCTGGCCTGTTCTGAGTCTGTTCAGTTAAAAAAAAAAACAGGTTCAAATGAGGCTAATTAGGATGGCAGCACAGATTTTGTTTCTCTGCCCCCAATCGATTAGTTAAAGACTCACTACAATTCCAGTCCACCAAGACTTTCGTTGCTTGAATACATCTCTAATTTTCCAGAAGCTACTCACTGCTAGGCGTTGGTTTATGACAAACAGCAGGTGGCGCTAATTCTTCAGTCGGTGCCAATAAACTGCAGCAGAAGAAGACGAAACACCAAGGAGACATGTGGATGACAGATCTGATGTTTTTGCTTCTTTTAAATTTAGTTTCGTCTTTATCGATACACCAACTTTCTACCCAAGTTAAGTATTAACTTCTTTGCAATGTTTATTCGTGTTTCTCCTCAGTTTTTTATACACAAATTGGAAATATGGGTCAAAATCTAACATCTTAACATTTAGTTTAGTTAGTTTTCATTTGGCATGGTTCCAATACAGAGCATGAAACTGAAACTACTGCTAATTTTCAATTTACAAACACAAAACAGTTCAAATAAACAGCTTCCAATCTCATAAAACCTCAATACACTACGCACACGGAAGTACAAGGAAATAGTCCTACCAAGATACATTAATGGTGACGTCTGATTTTCTGTTCGGCCCCTTAATGTTTGCTGTGACAGACTTCCTTCTCTCTGTGTATTTTGATTTTGGTTGTCCAGAGTTGACAGGCCTTTCTGGGGAAATTTAGATCTACGATGTGGCGCTACAGCTGCCATTCACCGGGCTCCTAGTTTTAAGGTTTATTTTTCTGCCAGGAGGCCAATCGATCAAAATTTGGTGTGATGCTAAACAAGTGAGCTGAGGTTCCTACCGAGGGCTTTTGAGAGTGACTATGCTTTCCTTTTTTTCCCCCCTTTCCTCCTTTTTCTTTTTTCAGCCGATTACGCAGCAGAGAGCGGGCGAGCGAGCATAGAGAGATATAGAGCAGGAGGGGGAGAGAGAGAGAGAGAGGGAGGGAGGGAGGCCGAGGCTGTCTGGTGCTGCTGTGGGTCATTCTGAGGACATCTCTCCTCTCTTCACCCCATCGCCTCCCTTCATCCCTCCTCCTCATCTTCCTATACCCTTCCTTTGCCTCTCGCTCTTCCTATACCCCTCCACATCCTCCCTCCCTCACCCTCACCCTCCCTCCCGTGCAGCTTGTGCCCGCGGTCCCTGCCTGCTCGCTGCATCGCCCTACATATCCAAAACGCCTGGATGACTGGATGAGCGGCTGCACGCGAACCCGACCGCAGCCCCGACGCATAGCTGCTCCTTCTTCTACGCAGCTCGTTCATGCGTTCATTCGTGCAATCAAGTGTTCATTCGTCTCCATTACCGAAAAAAATGCAGCAAAGCTATCTGCACGTGGATAACATGGGGGATAAATACCATCATGAATAATGAAGCTGCAAACTGACAGACCGGAAATCCATATCGTGCAAACCATGATGCCTAAAAAGGACACATGTTGCACTAAATAAACATAAAAAGTAGTATTTTAGGACAAGAATTATGATGGATTTTTATCAACAAATAAACAATTATGCAAAATTTGGACAGAATAGCATGTGTCGCATGTGGGAGATAAGTACTAGATGAATAATGAAACTTCAATCTGGAAATCCGCATCATGTAAACCCTCACAACTAAATACCATAAAAACACATGTTGCACTAAACAAACTGCATAAAAAGTAGTGTTTTAAGACAAGAACTATGATGGATTTTTATCAATAAATACACAATAGTGCAAAATTCAGACAAATGAGCATGTGTCGCAGCAAAACTGTCTGCATATGAATAATATGTGAGATAAATTCTATAAATTGCATAAAAGCAGTATTTCAAGACAAAAACTACGATGGATGTTCATCAACACATAAAAAATAAAGCATAATTTGGATGAATGAATGAAGCGCTACTGAGTTAGCGCCTGATCAGTTAAAAGTTTCTTCCTCTTGTTCAGCAGATTGATCAGTTTGTTTTGTTCTTCTGCCTTAAATAAGAAGCTCCCCACATTCAGCAATGTTCTGTGTCCGTCAGTAACGCTATCTGGTGTGATGGCCTGTCGGAAAAAGCACATTAATGAACTAAACTGAACAAAAATTGAACAAGAAGCAGAAGAAAACAGCTGAGAGGAACTGCGAACATGCAGGACATTTATAAAAATCTACGCTGATGAAGACGTCGGATGTCGGACCAAAAGACAGTTACTGGATTAATGATGGTGCTCCTTCTGAAGAAATATCACTGGATTCAAGTTTTACATGAT
The DNA here is from genome assembly GCA_024666655.1 of Dascyllus trimaculatus. Taxonomy (NCBI): domain Eukaryota; kingdom Metazoa; phylum Chordata; class Actinopteri; family Pomacentridae; genus Dascyllus; species Dascyllus trimaculatus. The sequence continues at coordinate 9,716,603 of CM045461.1, forward strand.
AATCAACACTGCAAGCAGGACAAAACAACTGAAGGAATCATCTTCTGATGGACTGAACAGCTAGCCGCTAATGCTAAAGCATGCTAATGCTAGGTGAGCGGGACAGACTGCGAGTGGTTCAGTGTGTAGAAATGATCACTGGATTTGCAAAGACGTTGAAAGTGCTTGAACGAACAAAACTAACTAAACCAACAAACATCAAATGCCTTAAGTTTGAATGAGACTACAAAACTCTAAGACTGATTTAATATCGCGGACTTAAATTAACACTGCTAAACAGAAGAACTACTTTATTATAGACATATTCATACTGTTTATAACAGTTTTAAGTGGTTTAAACTTTAAATAATACAAATCCAAGCACAAATAATTAAAAAACCTTGTGTACCTTTTGTCTTCAAGTAATTATTTCGCTTGAAGATGTCTCCTAGTATTCAGTAATTAAGAAAAAAACACATTCGGCACTCCTAAATTTGCTTTCATGGCGGTTTGCAACTGATGCACTTAAGAGAGCCTTTCAAACATTCAGTTGAACAATTTTCTCATTATGATGAAGTATGGTGATCATTTTATTGTCCCAGTATCCTCTGAAAAGCATAGAAGGAGACTATCAAGTGTAGCAGTTCAAACAACTAATCAAACTGAAACCAAATAAGTCTAATCAAATGTCCTCAAAAATTTAAAACTGCACACAGGATTATTTAAGTTATTTTGTAAGAGATACAGTTAAGCATCAAGTCATTCATACATTCATAAACTGTTGATTTAAAGGGAATTTTTATTTAACCAATAGATTTCTTTCTAGCTGGAAATTGCATAAATGAGTTACACAGGCAGTAAGACATTGTGTTTGAGATGTTAAGAAGCTACTAAAAACATTTGAGGAAATGCAGCTTGTATTTATTACCAAATGGTCTTGGTCAGTCATGGCATATTCTAATTCGGATACGCGATAAACTGAGGACAGCTGAAGCAGTAGTCGATATTAAGTCTCGGCTAAACCAAAGATCTTGTTGAAGTTGCTAATAGGGTCCATCTCATACCTCTTTTCCACCAAGAAGAATCAGGTGCTAGTTCTGGTGCTTAGTTGGTTCAAATCTCACTCCTCATAAGAACCTGTTTGCTTTTCCATTGGCAAGGAGCCAAGTTGGAGCCACGTCATTGTGTCACCGCAAAATGACTACACTTGCATCGATTACAGAGCGGTTAAACAAACGCAATAAGTCGATGACAATGTCTATGTTTGTCTTTATAGAAGGTCTTATGTCTGATTGCGAGGTGGAGGTCACCTGTTGCCTGGACACATCCGCGATCACGCTACTGGTGGGACACAATTGCACTGGATGTCATCATGCAACAGTTTGTGCAAAACTTCAGTGTGTCCAGGAAGTCATTCAAATACATCTGCGATCGGACCAGGGACGTCCTGGAGAAAAGAGACACTAATTGCGTCCCTTTCCAATGTTGATCTTTGGTAGCGATAACCCCGCCCCCAGCCCCTGATGTACTCGGTGCTCAGCTCTGGCCCAGCAAAGAGTTGGTGCTTGCTAAGCACCGTTTTTTAGCACCTGGAGTCGGTGCCTAGGTGGTGGAAACACAAAGAACTGGTGCTAAGTCAGGCACTGGTTCCGAACTAGCACTGGAACCAGCTCGGTGGAAAAGGGGTAACTGAGACACAGCAGCACGTTGTGGCAGCTCACAAGACAAGAAAAGACTATAAAGGCACATTCAAGTGTTTTCTCATATCAGAACCACGGTGCAAAGCATCATCAAAAAGTACAAGAAGTTCCATACTTTGAAAAATCTCAAAGGGTTTAGTAGGAAGGCAAAAATCCAAGGACCAGGACCATCCTGAGCAACTGTGGTAGTACCATCTTAATCAAACACTCCAGTAGATGCAGAACGAGGCTGCTCTGTATGAACGCCAACCAGAACAACACTTTTTTAAGACAAACACACAAAAGTTCATCTGACAAGGAACAATGCTTTTGGTCACCTGTTTTGTGGATGGACAGGATGAAAATTGAGTTGTCTGGAGATAGAGACCAAAGAAAGGAGAAGCTTTGGCCCCCAAGAGCACCATCCAAACAGTCAAGCATGGTGGTAGGAATGTGACGCTCTGGGGGTGTTTTTCAGTTGATGGACAAAGAGGATGGTTAAATGGACCAAACTCAAAATGATAAAAAGAAATTCCTCAGGGGTTCTTTGCGACATTCTCATGCTTGGAGATGTTTCTTCACTGCCAGAATTGTGCAGTTCAAATAGAAAATAAATGATTAAAAATGAACACCACTCACAACCATCAAAGGTGTAAAATGCAATGTAAACCCAGTCTTCTCCCACATCACATGGTTGCAGCTAACTTGAATGTCCAACCAGTTAACTAGGTAGAGTGAAAATTAAGAGGATGTAGCAACCAATGACGTAATAATTTTGACCATTTTAAATGTAATAAAGCTAATAAAGTAATAACTTAATGTAATAAAGTTTTTCAGCCAATAACGTACATGATACTCTTCAGTTTTTTCTTCACATTTTTAAAAGAGTGTTCATGTTCTATGCTGTTTATTAAAGTGCCATTATAGAGCCAGTCCAGTTATCTAAACACAGCCTTCATTGAGGACTGAATTGTTTTTCCTGGAGAAATGTTTGAAAAAAGCTTTAATGAAATGTTTTCCAAGAAGAGAATGTAGTAAATTCATTTGTCAATGCAACATCCAACAGAGACACAGACATGAACTGATGAATTTACATATGTAAGCAAACAAACAATATTCTAAATAAAGATTCTGTACAACATATAATTGTCAAACGGGCTCTTACAACCATAACAAAGGAGAGTGAGAGCTACATGGGACACATCCTTGATGAATGAATATGACCACTATGCCATCCACTGTACTTACTTTGGATGAACAAAAACAAATGTTAGACGTTGTTGGCTGTTGTTTCGTTATTGGTTGCTGCACAGGGTAACGTTAATAGAAAAGAGGACAACAATAAGACCGTGGAGGAAAACTCAGGCAGTTTGCAGAAAAACTTGCCCTTGAGCACCATTTACCTTCCAACAAGAGACCGATCTGAAACATGCAGTCAGAGCAATGGTTAAAAGGAAAGAATATGAACATTTCAAAGAAAACAAGCAAGAGTCCAAACCTGAATCTGACCGAGAACCGGTGGAGGAAAATGAAAACCAGAGTGATGGAGGGGAGCTTTCGACCTCAAAGACCTGGAGATCACCGTGATCCCAGTGGAGACATACAGAAACCCCGTTAGCAATTACAAGCACCGTTTGATTACTGTGGTGGCAAATAAAGGCAGTAGTAACAGGGGCGGAGACAAATGGAATAAATAATGTTTTTAATAAAAATGTGAGGGGAAAAAACAAACGGAAAACAAAGAACACTTGAAATTAACATCTCTAACAAAACGTTTCGATGTTGTTTGTCTAATGAACACATTATTTCAAGACAGAAGAAAGGATTTGACCCCATAACAACTCGCTATAAACTACATTTCTGTATGAATCATGTTGGGTTGCCTGCACTGCTACTGTAACCAGTTGACCTCGCTGTGTAATGAAATCTGCCTCCGCCGCCGCCTGTATACGTGATACATGCAGTCGTATTGCATGTCTGAGAGGACTGACGTGAGCACTGAGGCACGAGGACGCTCCTCTCTGTGTTTTACCATTTATGAGCTTTTTCGTTTGTCAAACAAGAACTCCAGGTGGCGGCTGTCCTTTAAAGAGAAACAGTATTTATTTTTCATTTAATGCTGTCAGTCTTGTCTTTTTTCAAACAGCAGATATCTCTCATAAATGGAAATGTCATTATTCATGCTAACACGCTGGCTGGCAACCTGCTAACAGTCATCACACCTCTCATTATATCTATTCAATCAGGAAAAAAAAGGAAAAACGCCGCATTTCTCTCCACAATACAACTCCCCAGTCCTCTATTAACTGTCGGAGTGCTCCAGCCCTCCTCCTCCTCCTCCTCCTCCTCCTCCGTTTCCTGATAATCCCTCCAACATGAGAATAAATAATTCACCGCTGTCGGCTCACAGACACGTCACTGCAGCTTTTTGTGTTTTCTCCTCCCTGGATTTGAAAAGTTTACAGGCTGGATTTATGTGCAGACTGAAGGACATGACTTTTTTGGCTTTTGTTCCTCCAAATTTTAAAACAACAGCAAATGCACAAAGAACCAAACACGACAAAACAACAACAAAATAATATAAAGCTAATCAAACTACACACGGAAGCCGATGAAACACAAAGATAAATACGTCGACAACAGCAAACAAAACTCAAGAGAAAGATGACAAACTCTTTCAAATTCATCTGGGCTTTTAAATGATTCATTTATACAATTTTTTCTCATAAGGAAAACACGATAACAACTCGTTAAACCCCATTATTATTATTATTATCCTTCTCACACAGTTCAGAGTATTTACTGGCTGCCGTTATCTGTGCCCTTAGAGGTGCTTTAGTATTATTGATAAGGAAAAAGAAACACAGCTGTCAGATAACTGGGGTCAACGATTGCGCAACAAGGAAAAGGAAAACAATTTGTATGAATTTACTACCATTAATTTTCATCTTAGGCTTAATTGGAAGAACTTTGGGCTCAAAAAGTGAATCCCTAAGCTAGTACTGCTTTTGTTTCAGCTATTGCATAAGAGGATGGCAGGATTACAGAACTTCAGTTGAAGATAAATTGCAGCTTACGCTTTAATTGTCCTCTTCTGTCCACTTTATACGTCTATTAGTTTATAACTCAGTGGTACTCGCATCTTTGAATGTTGCCCTTTTGCAGCAAAATGTGCCTAACGTCAGTGCTGTGGTGTTAAACCAGTGAAGTTAGTAGTTAAAAGATTAAGTTGCTCATCAGTTGAATTTTAAAAGTGCCTCAGTATAAACGTTTGGTGCCGATAAACCTCAGAAAGGAGAAGGGGTGGCAACAGTGGAAAACAATATGAAATCATTTCTGTTGGTTTTATCCAGCCGTTTATATTCAGGTGAATGGAAACAGTCCTGCAAATTGATCGCAATCAGATCAAATACTCATGTGACAGACCTATTTCCACGCAGTCATTGTTTACAAAGTGTTTAAACTCAAGTTCTTCCTTCCATTTTCGATGGTAATTAACATTTTGTGGCAGCTTAGACGGATCAGACTGACAAATATGAGAGCTCAGACCCTTTAACTCACTAAACAGCAACCAGAACGTCAGCTTCTCCTGCTGCTGTGTCGTTACCAGCATCTACGGTTTGTTTACATGTTAAAGAACCTGCTCATCAACCCAAACTAAAGTCTGTGTAATACAAATGCAGCTCTTTCTAAATTATAGACAACTTTCAAGCTGCAAATGTGTAAGATAAGAAGTTTAAAAAGCTCATCTGAAAACTCTCAAAACATTTTTTCACCAGTCTAATTTAGAAAAGAGAAAAAACACCCTGAATATAGGCAATAAAGTGTTTAAATATTCTTTCAAATTGAATTATGTGTTTAATAATGTCTTATATTTTCATGCAGATCAGTAAATTGAGTCATTTGTTCTTATACATTGAATGGAACAAGTGTCTTCTTCAGTTTAAGCCCTGAACAGTTGGTTGTGTAATGTTTACATGAGAGGAAGCATTAGCCTCTTAACATCCACCCCTCTTCATGGAATTTTCGCCTATTTGGCAAACCCAAATGGAAAAGCTTTTAACGGAAGAACTGTGAGTCCAAAACGCATGCATGACACCTCGACTGAATGTTAACATCTTCTACTTTCTGAAAATGCAGATGTTAAGCATGAGGCTAAAAGGCAACCTGAATGACATCAGTTCAAACATGGGTCAACAAAGGGGTTTTTGCCCACATTCAGTCATATTTGAATAACAAAAACTGAAACGTGCTTTATGCCAGAACTCCGCAAATCATCACAAACTTTCCACGGCTTGTCAGTAACATCTGTATGAAACTCCAGACCTCCAGGACAAACCCTTCTCTCTTTCTGTAAAATGAACCAATCTACAAAATCTAACCATGTGTAGTGTGTACATGTCAACATGTTAAAATGGGTCACTAGTGAAACACAATCCTGCAATTTGTCGGGAAAAAATATTTTAAATTGAGTTAAAAGTTCTCTGTAAAATGCTGCAATCCATGTAAGAAATGTTTTTCTTCAGTGTCACTGTGTAACTACTGCGTCATCAGTTGTTTTTGGCTCTAGCTGTACGTCAGCTGCACTCTGCGCTACAGTTTTAGACGACGGCTGCTGAAGCAAAGTCCAACTCAGTTCAGTGTAAAAGTTTCCAAAGACCCAAGGCCTCCAAAGTCTGGGAGTAAATCCAAACGATGGCACAACCAAAAGGTGGTTTTGAACACAGAGCAGCACAAACACCTGAAGAGAAAACGCACTGGAGCTGTTCTGGGAGATTCCCTGCCAGAAAAGGCAAAAAAAAATATACACCGTTAGTCTTATCTGTTCATTCAGAGAGAAAGTAGTCCTTATGGCTGCTAAATGCACTGTAAAAAATAAACATTTTAAAGATGTTTTTAACAGTTTTTTTTTTAAACAATTTACTGTTACTTTACAGATATTCTGTGTTCTGTTCAATTACAGATAACATCTAATAAAATCACAGAAAAAAGTATTTATCCACCTGTTACCCCTACAAAGCCAGACCAAAACTATACAAGTGGCAATTTGGTCTTTTACAATATTGATTACACTATTTTTATTATATTTAAATTAGCAAAAAAAAAATTACAAATATATGTCACCATTTAAAAGAAAAATTATGTATACAAAGGACTGAAAAATGGCATATAATTTTTAACTGCTATTTTACAGATTTTTTTCATGTTGAGTTACAGATTATATCCAGTTAAATCAGAAAAAAATCCTAAATTTACGTCTATTTTAAAAAAGGCTAAAACTGTAAATAAATTTTACATCAAAAATCCTACATCATACATCATTTTCTAACTATTATTATACAGATTTTTTTTTTTTGTGGGTGGGTGGTGGGAATTACAAATAACATACAGTAAAATTCCAGAAAAAATATTGATTTACATGTGGACTGTAAAAAAGAAAAAAAATTAATGGTTATAAAAATAGTCTTCCGAGGCAGCTCTAGTTCTAGTAGATGAAATGTCAGCCGGTGGTGCTTCCCCTCCTCTGTTCTGTGATAATCCCTTTAACATGAGAACATTTGCCGTGTCAATCCGGCCCCCACCCACCACCCATCCCTCCCTAAATGAATTAATGGTCGCCTGTCTCGGATGCCTCAGCTGACAGATCGCTTGGCGGGACCGTCGCGTCCTCACAAGACCTTTTGGGAGGCTGCGACGGCCTTCCTCCTCCAACCGCTGCACACTGAGCATGTCTGTGGATGATTGTTGGCATGGTGGCAGCCACAGCAGCTGTGGCAGCTTGTGTCACGCACATTCAAGTGACCGGCTTACAGTTCATCTGTTTTGGTGGCCGAAGACACTTGACTTCTTTCATTAGCATCACACTGCAAGCAATAAACTTGATGGATATCATATAACCATCTGTGTTGCTACTCATACTCCTCTGATCTCCCTCGCCTCGTTTCCCATCTTTATGACATCAGCTGATGAAGAAAAACCCCAAATAAATCTCCTCTCAAAAGCCACAAAAAGGTTATTTTGGTCAAAGTTTGTATAAAACTGCAACTTGAAGAGGAAGCGAGGTTTCAAAGGCACATTGTCTTTCAGAAAAAAAAAACATGACACCATTTATCAGTCAGAAACTGTAAAAACATAAAGAATCATAAGATCTTCAACTTTCCAACTTTCCTTGAACTACTCATCTGTGACATGGTTGCACTGAAAACCTGAATCAGCTCTAAGCTTAAAACCATGTTTCAGTAAAATCACTTTATTCTACAAGCCTCAAGAAAAAATTTGGAAAAATATGTGTGGAGTAACCAGAACCTGAGTTGCAACCAAGAGTCACGTGACAAGAATTCAGGTACTTCTAGAGTGAACTGCAGGCTGTGCAGATTGGAGACAAGTATGGAAACACATTAATATCTTAAGTAGTAAAATATCTATAGTATGTAGAGCCACAATTTTTTCTGGTATTGGTAACACCTGTGAACACTTCCATGCTTTTCCTGTTTCTGTAAAATTAATAATTTAAAGAAATTCAACTTTTGTTTTTCTATTTTTAGGATTTATGGCATTATAACTGTCTCATGCTGCACAGAAGACATTTCAGAGCTCTGTCTGCTTCTAGCCTTGGTTGTGCTGTTTCCATAGAGGTGCAGGACTTTATACTGCGGTGAAAAATGAACCCACAGTGAGGAAAAATGTGACCGGAGCAAAAAACACCCCACAAACTGCTTGGAGTTCAGAGTTCAAACTTCAAACTAAGATCAAAATCTTTGTTTTAAAACTTGTCCTGGTGAATCAAAAAGTTGAATTCTGGGAAGAGCTTTTTTTTTTTTTAAGCAAACCTGTTAATACAGTTCTGGTTGCTGGCAGTAACACTAAATATATAAAAGCATAAACAAGAATGATAGTCACAACATTCATCTTCAGCCTCAGTTTCTACACAACCTACTGTAGTAAAACTGAATACACAGATACTTTGACTTTTAGTTGGATGGCAGTATGCACAAGTGGGCTAACCCACATTTATAATAATGGCGTAAAATGGATCTTTGTGCTACCATTAAATCCGTCAGAATGCTTGTAGTTTAGCATGGCGTGCTGGATGAAGCCAGATACTTGCAGACTTGTATAAAGGTGATAAATCCTTTTGTGACCAAACGTGAGTTAGCCCACTTGTGCATACTGCCATCCAGTTACACTGCGCTTCATTATATTGCTTTTTTTTAATCAGACACAAAGGATATATGCTTACTAATCAATGCTTAATAAATGATTTATCAATGCTTCAGTTATAAGCAATCAATGAGACTGAATTCTGGTTCACCAGGTTGAAAAAAAAATCATCCACTGTGAAATTTGTTTTAAATTTGAAGTCTGTAATTCATTCATTCAAATTCTGTCAATTAAACCATTCGACCACTCAGCAGGGTAATCAAAAATATAAATTTTTCAATACTGATTATGAATATTTGAAACAGTTTCTTTACTTGTTTCAGGTAGTATACTGACGCATCAATACTAATATATTAATCTTTTGATAAAAACCTTAAGTTTAATGGCTAAATTTTTTTCCAGTGGTGTTAAAAATGGCACCAAAAACAATGATTTTCAAGATATTCTACCAAAGTGACAACATCACCTCTCAGCCTGTCACAAGTGGTAATAAAACCATTAATAAACGGTATTTGCTTGTCCATTGGAGGGGCATTCTAATTAAATAAAAACTGTGTATCATATTTTAACATGTTTTTTCTGAAAAACTGATTCTAACTGACTATCAAAACATTACTGAATGGTTAAATGAAGTCATTAATTCCAGTTTGGAAACCCTTTATGAAGGTTAGAAAATGGTGCCGTTAGTTTAATTTACATGGAACATCACATGCACAAGATCACACCGTAACCACAGAAAATTTCCTGAAGAAAAAAAAAAGAACTTCCCAGTGAGTCGTCTGTTCTACGTTTGGTCGTTTCCATCCCAAACCAAACTGACGGACATCCATAAACAAACAAACAGCTCCGCGACGGGGAGAAGATGTCACATTTTGTCCTCCTCACTCTGGTTACAGTCCGCGAAAAAACCAATCAAGTTGGTGATTTCGCTTGTTGTCATGGCCACAGGAGATAATTGAAGAGATAATTGAAGTTTTATTGGCTCATTTAACTACTTCTGTATTTGTCATGGTCGTATTTATAAATGGGATGTGTTTAATTGCAGTTCCATGTTAGCTGCCTAATCTGCTGTTTCTCTTTGTTTCCTACAAACACAGATTTCAGTCCCTCCCACCGCCGCACACTGCAGTCTGAAATGCCTGTGTTGTTCTCACAATGCACACACGCGACAAAACACAACATAACACCCCATATATCTACCCAAAACAGAGTATCAGTGTATATTCAGTTGGTGTACAGTCGTTTTCAGTCGCAAGCACAGTGTTGGTGATGTTATTTATGAGCTTCGGTGAATTTATGCTCGCACAAGCAAATACATCTCCATACCTCTCTGACTAAAACAAATAACAACTGCTTCTTCCTCCAACAAACTGGAATTACAGCCAAAAATCTACATAAGCAACTTCTGCATGACTTGTGGTTTCACTGGTGACCAGAACTAACATTAATTAAGGTGTCGCTGCATGACTTCAATGGATACCTGACAGCCAATAACAATAATAATACAGGAGCATTAGTAGTGATTATGCCCGCTGTCAGTGGACGGCATTAAACCTGAGAATGCCATCAACAGAAACTATGGTGCCAATTTGTTTCAAGACAAAAACTAAATAAAACACAATCTGTGACAACAAAAACTGCAAGAAACATTTTTTAATTTTCATCAATGATGATGTGCGAGAAACACAAATGTGTTACTGTTTTAATGCAATGTCACAACAGCCTGCAAAATCACACACTAAATCTACTGATTAGGAAAACAGTGTCCGTCTCTGCTGCAAACATTAGGGCTGTGGTGAACCAAAGAAAATCTACCCTTCAACCAATCGATTGGTCGCAGGAAAAATAAATAAAAAGGCTCCACGTCGACTCTGAACTCGATGAACCACAGTAAAATCCGGTTTAAGCAGGAATATTATCTGAAATTATATCTGACATGCTGAAAACATAAGCAGAAGTTAGGAGGTGGCTGAAACAAAAGCTGTATGAAACCAAGACTTGCAGAAAAGTACAATTTTTAAGGCCTTCAAATCACTGAAATTGTGCTAACTGGGATACTGTACAGTAGGAACCGACCCACTATCGGATCCAATATTTTGAGTATTTTTTAGATCATCTATATTATTTTTTCAAGCAATTCCTGATAGAATAAGTTACTTATAAATTCTTCTATTTGGCTCAGTTAGCCCCATCTCTTTCTCTGTAGTCACAAAGTTTAGTGTTCATTTTTTACAGTAGATCTATATAGATTCCAAGTATCAGCTATCTGTCACCTTGATTAATAAGGATTTATATTAGTTATTATATCAGTCAACCCCTACTCTACTGTAGTACTGTTCAGTATGCATTTAGCTTGTCGATTTTTCATTTTGAAGATGACTAAAACAGTACAGGAACTGGAGCTATAGTCTCCAGGTGGATCGGCTGATTGATTTCAGTCACTTCCACTGGTTGGACATACACCAGTGTTAGAAAACATGCAGTTTTCCCCCCTGTGACCATTTAAATGGTTGAAAAGTATTTCAAGATTTTCTTCAGTTGAATAAAGCCCTAAAGAGAACACTGTATGATCATACTTTCATGCCTTTTCGTGCTCTCAGATTCTCAAAAGCGCCTCCCACATCCCCAAATACTTTGAAATTACCAGTTTAGTTGAGCCGAGTTTAAACAGGTTTGTTTAATTGAAACTTTTAATTGCCCAACTTCTTGAATTCTCTTCTGCAAAGCTGGAAAGTAGCATTAATGATATCAGTGGCCAAAACTGAAAAGGTATCCCTTTTTTTCTGAAATCTGGTGCATTAAATGAAGCTAAAATAAAATGATTTAGGAAAACCTCCAGCTGCCGTGTGAAAAGATCCACAAATCAGATAAAGGTAAAGTGAGGACTAGTAGGACAGATTCTTTATCTCCTGTAACACAGTAAAAGGCTCAGCAGATATATGCGTGCGTGTGTGTGTGTGTGTGTACTTATGAGTGTGTGTGCACTTCTATTATTGATGTTGTGAGGCCATGAATCCGTTTATACACTCACATTGCAGAGACCCACACAATGTAAATCATTAAACTTTAGGGTGAAGACTTGGTTTAAGGTGAGGGTGAGTCTCCAGGAAATTACTGTAAGTCAGTATGATGTCCTTTAAAGTGATGGAAACATGGCTGTGTGCGTGTCTGTTTGTGTGTGTGATGTGGTGGAAACCCGGCCTCTGTGACGGGTCTTCCCAGGATACCAGGCAGCCAGCTGAATGTACACACCGACTCACGTTTGAGCCGACAAACACACTTCAGGCCGGCACGTGTGCTCTCACCGAGGCTATATGACCTTCCTAAAAAAACAAAAAAACCTAAAACAAAACAAATAAATAAATAAACTCCTCAGGCAGTGAGTCACCTGATCAGAAGAGACTCTCATATACCGTCACTTCAGCTTGTTCACGGGCTCTAAAACCCATCCACTCACCACCTCGGCCTTTCAGGTCAGTGCGTCGGGAAAACCTAAACACGCGCACGCCAACACGTATGCATGAATGCAGGCAGACGGACACGCATGAGCGCACAAACACACTCTGAATCTCCCGCTGAGGAAAAACCGTCTCCGAGCGAGCAGCCTGGTCGGCAGGCGTCCTCAGGTGACACCACATATGCTGCTTCTGCACAGCGGCTTTAAATAGAAACCCTTTTATGTGAGACTGGGAGCGATCAGTGACACCTACAGACCGACACCTTCGCCACTGGTTGATGCTGCGACCCCGTCCACACAGGAGGTCCTCCGGTGAGACGGACTGCAAGGCTGGAGAAGAAGTAAAGTGACCTGGAAAATTATCTGGGTGTTTTCATTGAGAACAAACTGTCAGAAATCCAGCTCAGGGCTGCTTTTAGGACCAGATCACGTTCGAATGTCGGTTAACAAGTGGCACGATCCTCAAGTGGAGACTTCTCTGTTTTAAAGCAATTTCCTTAACTGATAGTAAGCCACATTAACCAACAGTAATCAATTAATTGTTAAAGTTAAAGAAATACAGCAGATTTTTAACTATAGATAATGTTCGCCATAAAACTGGCTCAGTTACAGTAGAAATATAAAGAATAGAGATTATTAAAACCAGGTTACTTGAATCAAAAATCAAATTACTGTTCAACTATTGGCCCAACAAAATATCCACAGCAAACGAGCTACAGCCTTCCAAAAGAAATAACCTGTATCCTTTTAATCGATTTATATTTAAATAATCCTCCAAAGGGGCGGTCAGCAAACACACCTGTAACTCCATTGTTTAACAGTAAGAGGCACTACAACTAAGTACTAAAGCAAAATCTACAAAACATTTTCTGGTATCCATGTTCCTCATCTTCTACCTTATCAGCCAATATGTTTTCAGTTGAATACATTATAAGGGGCCACTGATCGATGCCTAGGTTATGGTAAAGAAATCTTTTCTTTATTGGGATTGAGTTGTTTTTTAAAAACCTTTTAACGTCCAATTTTCTATTCTCTTTACGTAGCTCTAAATGGTGACTTAAGTCCCAATCAAACTGGATTTACATCTCCATTGGAGGCGTGTCATACACTCAATTCAGTTCAGTTTTATTTATATAGCGCCAATTCACAACATAAATAATCATAGTAAGGTGAACAAAACATTATAGGAATAATATATGATAAAGAGAAACCCAACAAATCCAATGATTCCCTTTAAGAAGCTCTTGAAGAAGCAACACTATGAAGAAAAAAATCCTAGCAGAACCAGGCTCAGGGAGAGCAGCCATCTGCCTTCACCAGTTGGTGTGAGGGTATAGCGTGTTTGACAGTATATAGTATGCTTGTCGGGATTGTATTTAAGTCAAAAGTACTGTATGTTTGATCGGTATACATGTATGTTTGCTAAATAATGTTGAAATTAAGTTACATTTGTAGACTGTGACAGAAATGTGACCGAACAGAAACTGTAATGAGGCTGCCGGCGTCGGCTTTATTTATGTCCCAACTTGCTTCTTCATGTCCATCATCTAAATTCACAAAGTGTCGACCTGTCACCACTGTTCAAACTCCTCTGGATCACTGTCTCTGTCTAATCTATGCAGCTGAGGATGCTGTGAGGAGGATGATGATGATAACCTGTCAGAAACGCTGCATTTACACACACACACACGTATATGACCTCAATATAGGACAGCGTGTAAAGTCCTCAGACGCACCGACAAACTCCACCAGACAAAGAGGGTTTTGTGCGTTCGCTCACATCTTTCATCTATTAGTATTCTTTTTGTTTCTCGTCTCGCTTCATTGTGTCTCCCTCCGCTCTGTTTGCTTCCCTCTCCATCGCGTCTACCCTCTTTTCCTCCGTCTCAGTCCCTTTTTCATCACTCGCTCTTCTACATCCTCCACACTTCTCTGCCTTCTCATAACCTGATCTCTGTCTCAGTCTGCCCTCATTCTCCAACCTTTCATTTTACCTCAGTGCAGTTCGCCGGCTGCTTTTCTGGCACGACACTCGGATTTCCAGACGCTGCCAAAAACAGAAAGTGACAAAATAAGCTACTATTCTCCCTGCTTCCAAATTTCTTTAAAGAAGCTGCTTCATGTTTGTGTTTAAAGTCAATAAATCAATGAAGCAGCATGGAGTAAAGTGGAGGTGACTGCTCACTTTGACCCCCACGCTCGATTTTCACCATGTCTACTCAACAACATGAAGCATTTAGCTCAGACAGACCAAAGTCTAGCTCCTCTTTTGCATCATGAAGTGATCCAGCAGGTTACAATGATCAAAAATACAGAACTCAGCACATAAACATGTATCCATAAGCCAGCCATGATTGTTGCATGTTTCAAGCTGAAATTTACACTATGTAGAAATCTAATAAACAGTTAAATACCTTGAATTTTCAGATGTCTAAATGACAACAGCAGCTCACGAGTATCCTGGTATTGAAGTTATTTCTGTATATTAAGCACCAAAGTTAGATGCATCAACATGTTTAGTTAGTAATAATCATTATTTAAAAGGTGAAAACTAGGCACTTTTGTCTAAATGTGCCATCCAGTGTCACAACAGATCAAGGTCTAGCCTTCAACAAAAATGCCACAACACCTGAAACAAGGCTACAGGAGAATTAGTGACATATTCCAATTAGCCACAACATTAAAACCACTGACAGGAGCTGCCGACCTCGCACATCCCTTCATATCAGTGGCATCTTTCAGCAGGATAATATTCCCTGCCACACTGCAAACATTGTTCAGAAATGGTTTGAGGAACAGAAGTTTAAGGTGTTGACTCGGCCTTCAAATTCCCCAGATCTTAGTCCGGTAGAGATGCGGTGGGATGTGCTGGAAAAACAAGTCCAGGGCTCCAGAGTAACTTTTTAATGGTAGCACTGGCGTGACCAGCTTTCTCATTGGTCTCACCTCCCACCGTAGCGCAGGCAAGAAAGTTATCAAATGACTGTAGAATTTACAGATGTTCCCTGAACACCTCACATTGCAGGTTGCGGTAGATTCTGCCAGGTGGTTGAAGTGCTCTCAGACAGGTGTGTGAGCAAAAATTGCTTTGAAAAGAGTAAAATAAGGTGTTCTAAAGTCAGGTTTGCCCAACATGAAACCGCATGTAGGTCTATGAGCAGAGTTTTTTAAGAGCGAAGTGCATTTTTAAATGTAAATACCACAGTCAGTCACGTTCGTATAATGGTGGGAAGCCAACATCATTATTGTGATCGATATTCATTTAATTGTGCATCCCAGCTACTGCTTTTTTCCCTATACAGCTTCTTGCCCGCACCTGCACTCTGATCATCAGGACTTCAGGACTTCTTCCTCACCACCAGCCGCCTCCCCTTTCCTCTTTATGTTTTTATCGACCGTTTCATCTTTGGAACAACAGCTAAATAGCTTGTTTTACACATCAGACAGGGAGAGACTGAAGGGCCAGGGAAGAAATTAAAGTACTACTTTCCAGCACTATGGCTAACGCAGTCACCATTCGCTCACACAAAGGCAACCACTTCAAATTTTAACTTGAACGCTCTCAAAAAAAGGTTGTGTATGACTATTTTGGTTGAAGGCTGAAGCCCTGAAGTCTGATTCATTAAGGCCCTACCTCAAAACTTTCAGTACTTCAAGGATTTGCTGCTAAATTCTTGCTGCCTGATAACACAGGACACCTTCAGGTCTATGGAGGCCTTGACGTGCCAAAGAAAGACCTTCACAATTTCTGGCAGTTGGTTTTTAATGTCGCTAAGCGGTGTATATCTAGCCTTCTAAATGTACGGCGTATTTGAGCTTTTAAGTGTTACACAATGCACACTTTTCAGACTAAAAGAAAGGAATGAATGCCACCAAAACTAAGCTAAATTAACTATGATTACTACCTTTGTAATGTATCTGTGGATGTACACGCAACTATTCTGATACTGACTGAAATTGAAAAATGTATTTATTCTCAGGCAAGTTCTTAAAGAGTCTTTTGACATTTCTAAGTGGATCTGTGGATGTTTATTTGCTCTCTGTATAGTTTCTTTCATGCTGAAAGTCATTAAATCAGGTGCTGGCAATGCAGAGTTTAAAATTGCGTAATTTGGAAACTGCAAATATTAGGACAGCAGCTCTGATTTCAACTCCTGTATTTGGTTTGTGCCAGCGATAATCCTACCTCTACCTTCAAACCATGCTTACACGGGAAAAATAAATAAAAATGGGGGCACTGAATTAAAATCTGCAGACTTCTGTTGATATGAAGCTGTGATTCAGCTCAGTTTTCAGTCACCTGAACTGCTTTACTTTTCTGAACTTTACTTCAAGTGCTTTCTGCAGCTGTTTCGTCTGGGGAATGTCCTGATTGTGACAGCTGTGTTTCCAATTCAATGTGTTAATTATTTAAACATGTCAAAAAAGCTACAAATAACACTTTTTCAGGCGAGACAAAAATCTATTTATTTGCAGCTAAAACACAGCACAGCCTAACACCATGAGTGAGTCAGTCGGCAGCTTCATATATCCGTCTGTTTCCACAGCTGTAAGTTGGGACTCTGTTTTCTTTCTCCCTCTAACAGAACTACAAACCAAAAGAGGACGAAGCTTTTATCTTAGCCTCGGGCTATTTTCCGAAGTTTGGACTAAGCCCCTTAGTTCCAATAAAGGAAAACCTTAATGGTACATCATACAATTCATACCTGAGGATAGAGACCTCTCAAAGGATCTCAGGAAAGAAAACAAGGGGTCACTGCTTCAGGTACAGAAAAATATGCCCACCTATTTCTTGTTTTCCTTCTAATTTTTGCTTTACTTTAGTCAGTAACTTGAGATTTGGCTTTGTTGGTCAGTCAGTCCACTACTTTAGTCCAAATATCTCAACAATCCAAAGATGGACAGAAATAACATGTTGCACAGATATTTAAGGCACCCAGAGGATGAATCCTGCTAAATTTAATCAATTTCTGACTTTTCATCTAGCACTACCATCAGGTTGGTATTTTAACTAGTGTGATATGTGGATTTACCTGTCATGACCACGCACTTGCCACAGCACAGGACAAGTTTCATGGAAACATTGTGGTTTTTTAACATTGTAACTCAGGATTTGAATGCTCTGACAGCAAAAGCTCTGCTCCAGCTATAGTTTGTTCACATGTTTTGCAATAAATGCATAATGTTGGCTGTTTTATGACATCCCAGTGCTGCTCACAGGCTGAGAATATACTTGAGGTAGAGGGTGTGGCGTGACTGATGTGCATGCAGTTTAGAGGGGAGAGTGTAAAACAGACAGATTTCTGAAGCTGCAATTTGCTGACGTCCCTTAAACGCCTCACATGTATCGCTACTAGGCAGCTGCGCACAGAGAAGCCTCTAGTCTCCACTCAGTTACTGCAGCTCAGCAACTCAGACAGATAAGTGATTAAAAATTGGTTTGAACAGAGTGAAATAAAGTGCTTAATGTCAGACTTACCACAGTTTAAAACTGAGTATTTTTTTCTACCAGGATGACAACTAAAAAGCACAAAGACAAACCTGATAAATCAGCTGCAGAGGTGTGACCAACTGAAAAGTTAAGTCACAATTGACAGATTTTTGGTTGCACTCTGAAGCCCTGCAAAGGGAAGTGAGCATCTTGACCAGGAGTCTGAACTACGTCAACTTACTCCTAGCAATGTGAAGAAGCTACTTTGAGCAACATCCAGATTTCCAAACCTCTCACATGATCTTGGAAAGTACGTTGTGCCACCCTGTGAAAAATACTGATTTTAACTAGTGCTGTCAAAAATATTGCGTTATTAACGTGTTAACGCAAATCAATTTTAATGGCGTCAATTTTCTTATCCTGAGATTAATGTTCTTTTTGACCTAGTGAACTTGTAGTTTTTTCACAAAATGTGGCCACGACTAGTAACATTAGAAAAACTACAGGATCCACATGTAGACCGGTAACAAAACAATAAGCACACCCCACGCACATTTGGTCTTGCCTGCTCGCCAGCTGCAAAAGAGTAGGCTACTGTTTAGTGTGGATGGCGAGCGCGACGGTGATAAGAGTATTAAAATGATAATTCAAGGGACCTTTAGAATAGATAAAAAATGTGCGATTAATTTGCGATTAGTCGCGAGTAAACTATGACATTCATGCGATTAATTGCGATTAAATATTTTAATCGATTGACAGCACTAATTTCCACCATTTGCACTGTCATTCATTTGGCCATTAACTAAAAGTTCATGACCACAGGTGAAAGTAGAGAAAGTACTAAATTGGCCCTCTAGTAAGCATGGTGCACAACTGCATCACATTAGCCGTGAACAAAACGCAGAGACACCTGACCTCTTTCACCTGGTATAGACTCTCACCTGAAGGGAGCTGCCATCCATTTCCTGCAGAGAACCATGACCTCAGATTCTAGCCACAAACTGTTTAAGTGAGCGCCGGCGGCTGATGGTGCCAAAGGGGCAAGATTAGCGAACTGGTTAATGTTTGTTTTCCCATTTCAACATGACATTTACCCTCCCTTGCACAATGCTCGCTCCATAAAGGTTTTCCTGGTTTGGTGGCACATTCATGAACATGGTGTCACAATCACACATTCCTGTGTCCACACACTTTTGGTCATTTGGTTCCTCTATTTCTCTCTCTCTCTCGCTGCTTTTTCAGCACTCTTTTCACCTTTCTTTTCTTCCTTTTGTCCTCACTGACACTCGTTTTTCCCCAAATCCAAACCTCCCACTCCACCCTCTTTCCTGTTTTTTCTCCCCTTTTCTCATTTGGTTTCTACTTTGCCTCTCCGTCTCTTCCTCCCTCCTTTATTCTACACTTTTCTCCCCTGTGCCACATCTCTCTCCCTCCCTCCCTCACTCCCTCCTCCCTCCTTCCTCTCGCTCTGCCTCTCCATCTCTGTGAAAGGAGGTCCGTTACACAATTGCATCGAGGCTATTGAGGTCTTGGGTGCACAAAGACTGTATTCAAACCTCTGTGCTATTTTTCAGGAACCAGGCTCGGCACAGAATTGCACTTACCATCTGCTGTGTGTGTGCGTGTGTGTGACTGTGATTGTGTTTGTTTACAGTACATGTGCGTGTACAGTGTGTATATGTGTGTGTGTGATTATAGCGTGTGGCCTCTCTCACCTGAATACAGATCCAATTCAAATCAGCGGTGAACCTAAATCCGCCAGGGTCGAAAATTTTGAAACAAACCGTGATAGGAGAATTGTTCGGCGTTCACAAAAGGTACACAGCTGCGAAAATTGGGGTGTAGTGCGCCTTTAAGTGACGCACGTGCACACACACATACACACACACCTTTCAATCTTGTATTTACATGTGCGAGTGCAACTTCTTGGCTTGATCTCGGACAAATTTCTAACCTAAGACCTCAAAAACAAAACAATCTTTAAAGCAGCGAGACCTCACAAATAGAGTAAACCCTTGTCACACACACACACAGACACACACACCCTACTAAACACACACAGAAACACACACGGTGCCAACCATGTGGGTCTATTTGGGTCAGAGCTAAAATGAAAGTGTTGTCGTAGGAACAGACAGTTACACCAATACAGAATCTCTCTCAGCGCTGCTTTCGATGTGTGTGCGTATAATTATATATATATATATGTGTGTGTGCATATATGTGTAGTCAAGTGTGTATACAGTGAGTGTGTTCATGCTCCTGTCAGGTCTGCTCCTCTTGTCGGGCCACGTTTGGACAAGTGCGTCAGCGTTTCCCTTCTGTCTTGCTGTCATGTTTATTCTCGGCTGTATACCTTTATGTTCCTGTGTCGTATTAACCTATATTAACACGCCGTACAGCAACCGCCCGACTCCTCCTCATCAAAGACGCCGCAGTCGTTTGAGTCTGTCACATCTAACTAAACTAACGTGTTTTCCTTTACATTCCCTGCGCGCCGCTGGGTCGCCGGAGCAAGATGCAAACTCCCCTGTGTAATGTCTGGGAGTTTGAAGAGTGATTCGCGGCGCGCTGCCTGCATTAGGAGGCAGATCTGTGTGCAGATGTGTGCTGCTGCAGTGATGTTATATAATGTTCTTAGCATTTTGTTTTAACCTCGGCGGGGCAGCAGATGGGCGCGGTTCAACAAGACAAACGCACCACGCGCCTGCTGCTTAAAGAGGCCATACATCCAGTCTCATTTCTGCCTATGAAGAATTATTCAACTGATCAGCACCACAGACCTGATCAGTATCATATTCTGATTAAAAATGCACTTTATACACTGAAATATATTTTGGAGACATTTTAAAATATGCAGGAGTGAAGAAGCTCTGCTTTGCCCCGTTTTTAACTTCTCAAAGATGGAAAAATGAGGACGCAGTCAACTGCCATGATGAGCTTTAACACCTCAAATCAAACACAAAGTTCTGTGTAGAAGTTCAGGTACATCCTTACTCATCACCACCAACATAAAGGAGGCGTCTGATCATCCTAAACTCATTCAGCAGCAAGAGAAGCCCAAACATCAAGCCAGTTACAAAAGACTATCTTCCGCCACAAGAGCGAAGAGTCTTGAAGCACCTGATCCGAACTCAACATCATGGGCAACATAAAAACATTAAGTCCGCAGAAGAAATGTGGATAACTCTGCTAGTTGCTCAACAATTAGCGAAATACATTCAAAAGCCACTGCTGTTCCCTCTGAACCCCAAAACCAGCCAGCAGGACGGAAAGCCATGTTATTTTTCACTATAAAAACAAAAAGAATCATTGAATGTTCAACTTACCGACAATCCTTGAACTAATCATGTGTGACATACAATTGTATCAGGAAAATTAAGCAAATAAAAGCTTAAAATCGTAATATTTAATCAGAATCACTGTATTGTACATGCAAATTATTACCACTTTGAACCAGATTCTGTGAAAAACAAAAAAGAAATCTGCATTCTTCAGCTCAACTGAGTTCGCTCTACTGTACTTTTTCCATAGAGGGGCAGGACTTAAAATGTAAAATGAGCCTACAGTGAGTGAAAATGTGAGAGGAGTAAAAAACATCAAGAAACTGCTTGAAATTCAAAAGATTAAAGGGAATGATTTGATTTTTTTTCTGTTTACTGTACTTTTACTGTACAACATTCATGGAAAACAGCCTTACTCATCCTTAGATAAAACTTTTAAAATGCTATATTTAGCTTCTAACTACTATTTATAATACATTTTGTTTTTGGGTAGCAAGCTGCTCCAAACAAATTTGCCCAAATGGGATTGCTAAATTTGCTTGAATTGAACTGAATGTGGGGCTGCACGGTGGCTTGCTAGAAGATTCCCGGTTCGCATCCTGGTTAGGACGCCTGGGATCTCTCTGTATGGAGTTTGCATGTTCTCCCTGTGCTGCGTGGGTTGTCACCGGGTACTCTGGCTTCCTCCCAACGTCCAAAAACATGCTGAGGTTAACTGATGATTCTAAATTGTCTGTGTGGTTGGTTGTCTGTCTCTATGTGTAACCCTGTGATAGACTGGCAACCTGTCCAGAATGTCCCCTATCTTCGTCCGAATCAGCTGGGATAGGCTCCAGTACTCCTTAATTCACCTTTTTTAAAAGCTTTTTTATGGTCTAAGCTGCTGAGCTGCAGTAACTGAGTGAGGACTAGAAGGTTCTCTGTGCACAGCCGCCTACTAGCATCTGTATCTGTAGCCTGCATGTGAGGCATTTAGGGAACATCAGTAAATTGTTGTTCTGATTGATAAGCAGGTGTTCAGCAAGTGAAGCGTTCAATTGGGTACAATTTAATTAGGGCCCGAGCTCGAAAGGGCAAAGGCCAGTGATCAGTGTGAAACAATGAACGCTGCCTTTGCACTGAAGTGCAAACGCCCTATTGTTCCTGCTCTGTTTCTTTCTTTGTTTCTTTTTCTTACGCCTCTTTGAACCCCAATTTGACCCCCTAAACATGCTCAAAAACTCCTCAAATTTGGCACACACATCAGGACTGGCGAAAATTTTGACATTTTGGGGGAATGATACATATGAATGTCAAAATGACTCAACAGCGCCACCTTGAAAATTGGACTTTAGTGGAGTTAATACGGCTAGTTTCACATACAGCTTTGAAATTTGGTACACAGGTACAGTAGCCCGAGACAAAAACATTCCTGCTTTTGAAATTTCAAAAAAGCTCCACAGTGCCCCCTAGAAAACGTGGTGCGCAGGCACTGGAATTTAACGAACTCCTCCCAGGATTTTTATCCAATTTTCACCAAATTGTCTGTGTGACATCTAGACCCCTCTAGGATGAAAGTTATTAAAATCTTGTGGCTGCGTTACACGGTGTGGGCGTAGCAGGGCGGCCATTTTGAACAAATTCACCATGTGGAACAAAATTGGTTTTGGAGGTGAAGGGATCCACGTAATATCACTAAATCCACACAAATCCTCACAAATCTCAAAATCTAAAGTTTAATATACAATTCAGGAATGGACGTGGTCAAACGGCTTCACAGAGCCCCCTACAAATATTTAAATACTCATATAAAACCACTGCTTTATCGTGCAAGCATGAAACCTGGTACACATGTACAGTATCCCAAGACGAAAAGATTTGCACATGCGAAATTCCAAACGGCTCCACAGCGCCCCCTAGACAAAGTCGTGTGGAGACATTGGAATTTAACGAACTTCTCCCAGGATTTTTATCCAATCCTGATGAAATTGGCGGTGTGGCATCTAGACCCCTTCAGGATGAAAAGTTATTAAAATCTTATAGCTCCGTCACACGGTGTGGGCATGACAGGGCGGCCATTTTCAGTGTGTTGCCATGAACTGTGAAATGCTTGATGACAGGCTAACCCCCATCACTTGGGCATGGCCAAACAGCTCCACAGCGCCCCCTAGAATTTTCAAAGATTCATATAAAATCACTGGTTTGTGCTACAGACATGAAATTTGGTACATTTGCAGAGCAGGATGAGACAAACACGATTGTATGCTTGGACTTTCCAAAAGTCTCCACATCGCCCCCTATAAATTTCTGATATAAGTTTAAGCAACTGAAACATTCTGCCACTGTTCGACAAACACCACACCTCGACGTGCGCCACGTCTCGACATGTGTGGGTGTGCGAGGGCCTGTCCCACGCTGCTTGCAGCTTTAATTTATATTTAACCTCTATGAGATGCACCAGATTTTTACCTTAATACACATTTGTGGATTATCAATGGAAGTAAAAGCAGTGCTCTCTACACTTAAATGTGAAAGTGCAATAAAAACATTTTGCCCCTAAAATCACAGAATAATCATGATGAATAATCTTGAGCTCAACATTGATCAAAATAATCATGATTATCATTCTGTCTATAACTGCGCAGCCCTAAAACTACATATTACAAGCCATATTGATCTGTTTTTTTGTGCAAGTTCAAATGGCTGAGTTCTCAAAATTATTTACACAAAACACAATGTTCATTGTGGTTTTCTGATCTGACTCCCTTCTCTGCTTGATGACTTCATCTGTCAGCTCCTTCCAAACCTCCAAAACACTGATGAAACATCAGTCTGCTATCTTTTTGGTGAGACTTCGGCACCAACACCACTTGGCTGAGGTTAGAAAACCATGTTTCAGGTTAAAACAACCACTTTGTTAAAGTCAAGTAGGGATTGGCTTCTCGTTTTAAAGTCTGACTCTTTCTCCTGCAAGTACAGAGACGTTAGCCTCAACACCACAACTGAAAAAACTGGTAAAAATAAAAACAAACATTTTGAACTTGATTCCATCCAGGCGCTGCTCATAGCTTTCTCTCTCTGACACTAACTGGATGCCACTTGACAATTTCAAATCCTTGCACTGAAGCTTGTTACATCCAATGCGGCGGCCAAATAGTTTCAAGGAGACACTTATGCTCTGAACAAAGCATCGAATAAAAGGTAGAGGAGCGTTCAGACAGCCTTCAGAAAACCTTTCTGTGCACCAAGTTACATGAAAAACAGCAAAGTCTGCTATCAAGCACAGCAGCTCTGCAATAAATCAGAGTAGAAGTGGAGTAATTTATCTTAACAAAGGCTCCTTGGATGATTGTTATTGTGCGGCCTTGAAAACTGAGGTAGCTGACACATGACACGTTTTTTTCTTGATCTGCTGTTGCTTGTTTGTCTGCATTTGTTTTCTCAATTCCATTTTGAGTCACGATTATTTTTTTCTGATCGTTTATTTGCTATAATTTCAAAAAACAGGACTGACTTCAACCAACTACAGTATATTTACCTTAATGGAATATTTTCTATATATGTAAATGAGGTGGACAAAAACCTATTGGTACAGATTTTAACAAATAGCAATTAAATTGAGAAAGTCAACAGACAAATTATGTTACTGTAGCAACCATTTGTCAATAATTCAATTATGGATAAACAAATATTCTGCAAATATTTTTATAATTAAGCAATCATTTCAGTAATTTTTCAAGGAAAAATAGTCGGAAAAAAAGCCAAAAATTTCTATTTGCAGCTTCTCAAATGTGAGAATCGGACACTTTTGCTTAGTCTTACATGATAATAAACTCAATATCTTTTGGTTTTAGTCTCTTGGTTGAATAGAAAAAGAAATCATATCTTGTCAGGTTTTAGGCAAGTATAATGTGCATTTTCTTTGGCTTTTCTTGCATGATTTATGCACAAAATGATCAATAATGCAAAAAATAATACAAAAGTGGAAAACACATTCACTAAACTGTGAAGATTTTCTGCCTTTCTTTGTCATTTGTGATAATAAAAGGAACATTTTAGGGCTCTGACGCATCTGTTTGGGCTTTTGAGGGACTGTAGTGGCATTTTAGCGACAAAATGAATGATCCATAAAGCAAAGAAATCAAACAATGAAGCAAAAATGCAAAACGTTTCCTAAATTGTGAAGACTTGATAGTAAAGTGATTATCTTCAGGCTCCGACGTGTAATTTAGGGCTTTGAGGAACTGTGGTGGTGTTCTTCGCAATTTTCTGACACAAAACAATCAATGCTATGGTAGAATTATCTAATTAATCACTAATGAAATAAAATAGTATACTACTAGATTCATCACTTCAACAAAGCTGCGTTGTGTTACATTACAGTGTGCAGGTGTTTCTATTTTTCGGTCCGTGTCTGATCACAGCATAAAGAAGCTTCACTCTAAATCCCAAAAATAAAAAGCAAAGCATATGTCAAAAACAGCATTATAACGATTTTACAGGACATAAGTTGTGCCATTGATCACCAACAGAGACAGACTGAAGTCACTGATGACTTCAGGTGCTTTTAAGAAACATAAAACAAACCATAGAGAAACGTTTTCAAAGAGCGTTTGATCAGAGCAGAAGACATTTAACCAAATCCCCAAATATAGAGGAGTCGCAGCTGCAGTATGGGACAGATAATCCTGTAAAACCTCTAAAATCAACGAGTTCAGCAGGCGGCAGAGTAAATATGTGTATGTGTGAGCGTCTGCACTTGTGTGTGTTTTCTTTTTTTGGTGTTTCTGACACCTTCTGCAGCGCCGCAGCCTGTCAGATGTCTCGTTTTCAGATACTCTGACAGATTGGGATGTTAAAACTGTGATTTCAGCCTGGTTACATCAACCCCCCACCACCTCCACCCTCCTCCTCCTCCTCCTCCGCCGCCACCGCCACCACCCCCATCTACGCTCTGCACCAGCAGCCGAAAAATCAGCAGCAGCCATTTAAGATGTTGTCAAAGGGAATTATAGCGTGTCCTCGAAGCGCTCAGGATGCCTCCCCCTCCCCGCCGCCTCACCTGGGGAGGAGCTGTGGGAGCTGCAGGAGGAGGTCAGATGATGCTTCTCGGTTCGGTTTACTGTACTTTCAAATCAATTTACATTTGTCTCGAGAACACAACTGACAAAATGTGTCTGTCTATTCCTGGAAACCTGCTCTAAAAACTCTGTGATGCTGCTTTAAATGACTCTGACAGAGCAGGTTCGAGGTCGGGCTGAAAACAGACCTTCTCGTTCGCACGGGATGTCACAATTTGTCGTCAATTTGAAGCGGGTGACTTTTCTCTCACTTTGACAAGAACACAATAATACTGTTCAGCACTGATTACTTGTAATCTCTTTAGATTGTTTTTATTTGGAGTGAAAATGAACAAACTGGCAGATTTAATCCTGAGCTTCCACAGACTGGAACAAGTTAGCAAATAATATCAGAATTAACTGGCAGGGCCGAGATTGTGGAAAGACTGTGGTCCAATCCCCCCACAAATACAGGCCTGAAATGTGTTTAATTATGCCTCTGCGCCAGATATAGCCACGTGTACAGGCTATATGTTTTCGAGTAAGGGTGCTTCAGTCAGGGTTTTTGGGGCCAATCATGATCGGGGAGGGAGTATCAGTTGATAGCAGCAGATAAAACTTGACAGGATTTCAGTTCTTGCCAAAAAACAGCGGAAAACATCGCAGAAATAAGTATTAATTTCTTCCTACTTCTACATGTGCGCTCTCTGAATGATTTGTCTTTGCACAATCAATTAAGGAGAGAGTATCAGCTGATACCAATAGGGTCTACTTATCAAGTCACAGTTGTAAACATTAAAGGTCCGATATTGTGCCCCTTTATCAGCAAATTAATGAAAGTCTTGCATGTCGCCATAATGTGTCTTTTAATTTTTCAGCTCAAATGACTGTGTAACTGCTGGTATTATTCCTGTTCTAAACAAACTGCTTTTAGTATCTGTAGCTTAAATGGAGCGAGGCTGCTACTGCTGTCCACGCCTCCTTCAGGAAGAAGACTCTCTCTGCGTCTGTTACTGACAGTGCAAAATATTCAACAGCACGGCAGCCGACACAGACGTGAATGAGTGTGTGAGACCAGGACTTTCTATTGCCCATCTCTCTGCACAATCATTTCACATGGAGAGTTCACTGGATTTACAGCGAAGTCGTTGGTTTTAACTCATGTGCTTGGTGAATTTGTTTGACGAGGCTGCGGTTAAAAAATATCTGTAGTTTAGCGGTGCAGAGCAGCAGCTTGGAAACTTAATGAGCCACGTTTCAGTCTTTATTTCATACTTGTTCCGTTGTCTGAGAACGGAAACAGAAGAATATGTGAATGAGCACAGCTTTATTAGAAATTCCATTAAAATACAGTATATGTGAGCACAAGGAGCAGGACAGACGTAAACAGATGTTTGATGTTTGTGCTGCTGGAGTCTGACATCCAAACTTTGCACAGTGTACAAACCACCTTTTTGTTCTGTGGTCATTGGAAGTACTACTAGATTCTGGAGCCTCGGATCTTTGGAAAATCTGACACTGAACCAAGCCAGACTCTGCCGGAGCGACCCATTTCTGAAACTGTAACGTTGACTGCACCTGACCAATGATTGGAGCTTAAAACAACTGAAATCATGACGCAACACTTGAATAATCACTGAATTAATCTTGAATGTCCACCTGTTAAATCCTTCCTTCGCTACATACAGTATTCTATTGACGGAGGTGTACAACCGCGAGCTGGTAAGTCTGGTTTTCTGTTCATTTGGCTATTTCTCCATCTTTCACTTGTGAAATTCTGTACAATTATCCTTGTATAAAGCTCTTCCATTCCAAGACAGGATTTTGCCAAAAATCTGTGGAAAACATCACAGAAATAAGTGTGCAATTTGATGCAAATTTATCCTCAAATAAGGATTAATTTCTTCCTAGTTCTACATGTGCGCCCTCAGAGTGATTTCTGTTTGCATTTTCATGAAAAAGGAGCTCATGGAAGCAGCGGAGAAGCTCAACAGGATGCATAAACTGTCTGTGAAAATCAGAACGGCGGATGTTCATCTTGCCGTGTGGTGATCTTAATGCCTAAAACAATACCTGGGACACACTAAGAAGCTGGAATCAGAGCCCCACCCATGTAACACACTTTATGGTTCTCTTACCTCAGAAGAGGAGGATGAGGAGGGGCAGCAGTGCAGCTCCTCAGCAGGATAAACGGTCAGTTGCACCATCAGCAGCTGCTCCTCGGTTTGATCCCTGACGGAGGACACAGCATTATTACTGTGGTAGGTTATTTAATGCTGTGGGGGAGGCAGCTAATAGAAAACACACATTAAAGGAAACTCATTGTGTTGCCATGAGCTCCTACAGACAGCTGTAATATGAAAGAGACTAAATGAGAAGTCAAACAGACAGTTTTCTGTGTTAAATCTTAACTTTGTGGTTTTCTTTACGAACGACTGTCTGTTTGATTGCGATTTCAAAGAGACATATATTCTCCCGCACATGCTTTTTTTACTTTCCCGGAAGGTGACAGCTGATCAAGCTACTGGAAACACACACAATCCCTGCTACACTCAGAAGGATTCAAACTGAAACCAGCTCATAGTGATGAATCACAAAACATCTTCACTAACAACAGGTGCAGCGATCGATATTCAGCAGAGTAACCCTGAGTCTTTATCACAGCTTTGATCCGTGTTGGCATGCTCAGACAACACCTGATCAATACTGTATTAGAGCTGAATCAGGTGAGCTGCTGGTGAAGTTTAACAAATACATCAAGAGGCTGCAAAGAGAGGCAACCCCTGACAAAGAACTGGCAGAAAGCAGTTCTTATAAAAAAACAGTGATTGTCTTTATTTTCCGGAGTACTTTTCTGGCCTTGACTGACGAACACAGAAAGACTGATTCTACTTTGATTACTTGAGCAGAACTTTGCACATTTTAACTCCAAGCCGACGGCAGTGCAAGACAAAAGGACAAAGGCAGGCAGTCTGAATACTGAAAATCATAAACTTTTAAAAGTTTAGGGCCAGAATCCCCAGTGGTAGAAGAAGGAGATCATTCATCGTGATTATTCTGTGATTTTAGGGGCAAAATATTTTTATTGCACTTTTACATTTAGGTGAAGAGAGCACTGCTTTAACATCCAGCAAATGGAGAGAATACAGCAAATTCAGCCGAACAAGCCTCAAAAATTGCAAATAAAGTGGATTTTCAAAAAAATTAGGAAAAATATATTTCAAACAAATATGATCTATGTGATCAATGTTAGCGTGAGAATAACATCTGAATGACATTACCAATGCTTAGAATGCTTCATATGTTAGTAGAAATGGGAGTTACAGTCAATCAAATTTGACACAGGTAAAAAAGTAATTAATTTCCAAATGGCCAGACAGACATGTTGAATCATGGGTAGGCTGATGAAATTTAGGATAGTAAGAGATGGAAGTATCATCTACTTGTGTGCAAAGTTTTAATATCCTTCCATGTTGTCTTCATGCTAAAATATTTCATCTTTTTAACCAAATGATTCAACTCATTGTTTGAAGACAAAGCAACTTGAGGCCTTCTTTATTGGAAGCATGCTCTCCAATCCAGGAACTTCTGAACATCTGAAAATTTGAAGACTCCAGGACATATACTTCAAGAGATATGGACGTCTGAAAGTGGCATGTCATTCAATTTCCAACTTGCGAATGATTTATTGAAAATTTCCATTGGGTGAAAAATTATGAAAATGTTGGAATTTCAGCTAAAAAAAATGGCAGATGTCAGTTTCAGATGCCAAAGATCATTCCTACAAAGTTTCAAGAGATTCTTAGGTGGTCAAGCAACTGACCTCCCCTAATCTCGTTGAGTTGACATGGAACGACCCATCTGCTTATCAATCAGCACAACGATTTACTGATGTTTCCTGAACGCCTCACATGCAGGCTACAGTAGAAGCTGGTCGGCGGCTGTGGACAGAGAAGCTTCTAGTCTCCACTCAGTTACTGCAGCTAAGCAGCTTAGACCAAAAAAGAACTTTAAAAAATGTGAAATAAAGAGTTCCAATGTCAGCGAAACCACACCATAAAATTACAAACAAAAGTACTGTACTCGAAATCTTAAATATGTAAGTATTATCAACATTTGACAGTACATTTTGCCAGTGTTTTGTTATGATATATGATGTTTTTGATGAATATTAATGCTGTAGATGTTGCATTTGACTGCCATACATGTTAATGGCTGGGCTTATTTGAACCACTTTATATGTCGTTGTGTAGTTTAATCAGTGCTGCATCATTTCCTGTAAAACATCATATGTTTGTCATATCACTTAGGGCTAAACAATCTGGAGAAAATATGTAATTACATTTTTGACATAATCTTTTAAGCTGGAGTTCAGTGTTTACTCTGTAATAGATTGAAAACATGTGATGGAGCGTTGCCACATGAAACACCATCACAAGCGTGTGTCGGTCACATAAAAAGGACTGCAGGAATTTGTAAAACCGTTTACACAACAGTTTAAACCAGATGTGCTTCCCAACACAGTCTTAACAATTTGTTAACCACATTATTTTAGATTGAGATTTGAAACTGATTAATCATTCAGTCTTAATGTCGCACATCTCTACGAAGTCAACTTTTCATGATAAACAACCCCTTTTATTAGCGTTGTGACGGCTGATCTAAGAGTTTCGAATAGTTAATTTAGCTTTAGAAGTAAAAGAATGTTCTCAACACAAAAAGCACACTTAATCTTTCAGTTTATCTGGGAAATTGTAATTCAAAATCACCAAATCTAAGACGGGTTTTCACTGGACAGACAGGATATGAGAATAAAATGTTCTATCTGAAAAGTAATTAAAGCTGTTAGACAAATGTAGTGAAGTAAAGAGTCGGGCTGAGCAATTTATCAAAATATTATCAAAATCACAACATGGCTGAGTGCAATATCCAAATCATGGGAAGCTGCAGTTTGTAAAAAAAAGGTTAAATGTGCCATAACATACAATTATAATGAAGCACTGTGCTGCTACAGTGATGCCATGGACTGCAAATCATATTCTCCTGTCATAAGGGAACATACAGAAAAGAAAAAAAATCTCACCATCCTTTTCATATTTGTTTTGGAGGAGAAGAAGTGAAAAAAACACCATTCACCATAAAACTGTGACTCATATCATAACTGTCAAAATCATACCAGCAGGATGATTGTTTTTGCATATTGTTCAGCGTACAGCCGTGCTGCAAACACATCGTGCTACAACTTTTCTTGCTGCTCGATACAAAAAAAAACTTGTATGGTTCGTATTTCCCATTGTTGACATGCAGCCTCCACATGTGCACAGCAAAAGAGAGACGAACAAGAGAGAAACACTGAAAAGAAAGATGTGGTTGAAAAAAAAAAAGATTTAAATCAGAACCACAAAGCTGTGTAGGACAAGTTCAAAGTCGGCCCTGAATGCCATCCAAAGTTTAAAAGAAACTATTTTGAAAGCATTTGCCAGTGTTATACCATATGAGAAAGGTTCCAAACTGTTTTTTTTTTAGCTTTATTTTGTATTTTCTATGCAGGCGCACTCCTCTGCAAAATTAGTCATTCTGGAATGATTCTTTCCAAATAGTTATTCAAGACATCTGGTGGCAATTTCAGTTTGTTTTTTTTAATTTCATAATGCAATATACATCACGAAGAAATATTGTCATATCAGCTTATTCTAATGCTGTGCAGCCCTCAAAAATTAAAATAAATTAAAATATCTGTTTCCAAAATGTAGTGGAGTACAAGTATAAAACTGCATAAACGGAAATACTCACATAAAGTACAAGTACCTTCATTATGAACGTAGAAAATTGAAAGTATAAATGGACCTTTTTGTATTTTTAACCTATATCTCCATAAGTCACATTCATCAAAATTTCATTTAAGTGGACAAGATTAAATAAATCGCTCCTTGCAAATACTGATTATATTTAATGTTGCTTAATATGTCAATTAATCTGTCAATTAATCAAACAGTGGTTTGGTCTAGAAAATGTCATTAAATGGTGAAAAACATCATCAATGTTTCGGTCAAAGTCAAAGATGGTATACTCAAATGTCTTGTTTTGTCTACAACACATATATATTTAGTTTACTGCCACAGAGGAGGGCAAAACCTAGAAAACATTCACACTGAAGAACCTGAATTCTGACTTTTTTTTGTTACTAGTTGACAAGTTATCTATCAGTTGTAATCCTTTCAATATATTCCGTCACTGTCAAAGCAAAATAAACAAAGAAATTTGAGTAAAACATTTTGAAAATCTGCTGCAACTCCTGTTTGCAGAAATTAGCAGATAGAATATGTCCAATTTAGCAGTGTCAGAGTCGTACTTTAGTGGTTACAATATCCTATGCTGAGCCACAAAAGGTTATTAGTGAAGCTGCCAAGAAGGTAAAATACAGACAAATTCTGCAAATGATAAAAACCTGAGTTTTTAAAATAGCCTGTGTGATATTATTTCTTCATCTACACATCTGCTACACAGGTATTTTTCTACTTTACATGAAATCTGTGCAAAACAGATAACCTGTGCAATATTAATACATATATCACTATTTCCATTTATGAAATGAAATGCAATAATGGTATTTCTAGAGTTAGTACTTATGCATATCTTGGTTTATTTTGGTTACATCTTATTTTGCTATTCTTTTTTTTTAATGTTTGCACTATCTTTACTGCTGCAAAACTGCAAATAACCCCGCTGTGGGATTAACAAAGGTTTATCTTATCTCTTTTCCTAAGGTGTCTTGGTCAGCTAAAGAGTGCAAAAGTTCATTTTTGCACCATTTTCAATCATATTTACATTCAAAAAAACTCTTTTAAAAAACTATTACCTTCTTCGAGCGGTGTTTCCTGAATCCCCAAAGTCTTTTGTTGGCGTCTGGATGAAACAAATGTAGTCTAATGAATCGTTGAAGTAAAAATTTTGACATCCAAGCTGCCTCTCTGTTTGCTAGGTAAGAAGCCGATGCGCCGCCGCCATCTTTGTTTTAGTCAGAAAACAGTAGCGCAATTTGGGAAGGGAGTTAAACATCGGTTTAAACTTTCAGTAGACGGAGAAACCTTATTTGTATAGTTAGGAGGGTGTTTGCTGATTCTAGAGATACATTCAGAACAGCGGCAAGCGCTACTGAACCAAACTTTCTGTTTTTTTTAAAACAGTGCAAAATACATTGGTTGGTCAAACTGCGACCAACAGCAGTTCAAGCTGTCATAGAGGAGTGATGATGAAATGTGACAGATATAAACTCACCAGCGTGAATGTAAAGCATATTTTCGGGCGGAAAAATACCATGTCAAGCAGCTGTGACGCACTAAAACATGACATAAGACTGAAAAATAAAAATTCAACCGGACGGATCAGAGACGGTGCAATTCTCCCTCATCGCCACCTGCGGCGCTGCTGCTCAGCCGCTCTGAGCTCAGCGCTGCTCCCTGCGGCCGGAGGTGGCACTGCAATAACACACAGTGGCGCTGCAGGGAGTGGAAGCAGGTTTTTTTGGTTCTCCATCGGGGATTTCTTTTTCATTCTCCAGTGGGTATGTCTACAATATTCAATTAGTGCTATTGCAGTTAAAATAATAATAATAATAACAAATGCAGGTAAAATATTCTGAGAAAAAAACACTTTCTGAAATTAAAGATATACATGTATGATAGAAAACTAAAGTGGTATATTTACAAGAAGAAAGTTGAAAAGACTTGAAAATTATCTAAGATTATGAAGCAACGCATTTACTCAAAAAAGTAGAATGTTATCTGAGATTAAAGTGTTAAATTTAAATTAAATTATTTAAGGAAATGCTTCAATATTCTCTGGTATGGTCTTTCATTATAAAGTGACACATTTAAAATTTATAAAAATAAAACTTTCTTATTCGCATGCATTATAAAGTGATATGTTTGCCAGAAAAATTTAATTTTCTTTTTATGAGAGAAGAGAAACTTGGATATTCTCCGAGATTAATGTTTTCAATTAACAAGAAAAAATATGTTAAACATTAAATCTACAAATATACAAGTAAAAACTCTGAATTAATTCTTTTTCTTTAGTGTCGAGGAACCACATTCCATCACTTTTGCAAGACTGGATCAACGTTATCACACCTGCAGTGGTCATAAGCCATTGTTGCTTGTCAACATGATTTTGTTCCCCGGTATCCAGTCCGGGACTTTGGTTCATCAGTGGAAGTGTCATTATAGTTTCAGTTCTGTCTTAGAATTTGCTGATTTATTTTAGGCCCTCCAGTATAAAAGTCTTTCTGTTAATGTTACTGTTGATGAAGCAGGATTCAGAGCTGCCGCTCCACATCTGCTCTGTTTATCTTCGTCAGAGTTTGAGGCTGTAAATGGGACTCAAACCAGCAGCCTTCATACTATCAGTCTTAACACTCTTGCAGCTGCTTCACTGGCAGCTTTTCAGTCTTTTACACTGTTATTGGCTTTCAAACAGCCTTTTAGAAGCAGAGATGTGACTTGATCTTATCACCTCTAAACCTGTCTGCTTTGCTGATTGAGCCATTGAGTCTTCATAAGCGAGAGCTTTTTCAAGTTTTTCCTTTAGATGCTGCCTCTTGATTGTCAAAAGCAAAAGCAGTGTGTCAAATCCAAACACACCACAACTCAGTGCAGCTGTGTGCTGCAGTGAGCTAATACTTTGCATAGCCTCAACACTCTTCTCCTAAAGCTTTTCAATATTTCCACTACACGTACGCTTTGAAAATACACTTGCAAATTAGGAATCTGAAAGGAAACTTGAACCTGTGACCTTGAGTTCTTCATCCAAGCTCTTGGCCCATTCAGCCACTGAGTCTAATTATTTCTGAGTGTATTCTCTGATATTTTTTTTTCTCTTTTGGATGCTGGCGCTTAAAATACAACCACACATTTACCATCAGCATATAAAGGATTGGATTCAACCTCTTCACAAACTTGTGAACAGCTTTTTCTTTTACGCCGGTGAATTGGAGGATGCTTCAGGTCGTCGGAGGTTTTTCGAATCGTCTGTTGGTGCTCGGCTGCAAAACAAAACCTTAAAACCTTGAGGGTCTCGGAAACGTCTGGGTTTCAGACGCAAGCTGACCTGCTGCAGTTACAAGGCCCCATTGTCTCCCTTTGTATTACTGGATTGTAGAATTTCCCAGAAAAAAACGCCATCTCAATGCCTGCTTGCGAAGCAGCTTTTACCAACTCATAGGCATGCTTTATTGTTTGTGACCTCTAGGGGACACCTGAGAGAGCGTTAGTCATTTCAACAGATAACCCAAAACAGGACGTGTTTTTACTTTGAACTGTATCGCACATTAAACACACACAAAGTTGCAAAATTTTAAGGACCAAAGTTAAAACTGGTGACAAGAATCACAGGGTGTCATCCATCCATCCATCCTTTATTGATACACTGCTTGATCCTCTGTAGGGTCAAGGGGGGCTGGAGTCTATCCCAGCTGACTTGGGCGAAGGCAGGGGACGCTCTGGACAGGTCACCAGTCTATCGCAGGGCTACATATAGAGACAAACAACCAAGCACACTCACAGTCACACCTATGGACAATTTAAAATCATCAATTAACCGCAGCATGTTTTTGGACGGTGGGAGGAAGTCAGAGTACCCGGTGAAAACCCACGCTGCACAGGGAGAGCATGCAAACTCTGTTGAACATACATACATGAAATAATTTGACACAGCACTTATTATGCCTATATTTCTTATCCAAGTGAGAACGCCCTCTGGTGGCTATAGTATATAATTTTAGAGCTATAAAGTCAGCATGTGGAGGAGGTCAGGGTAGATGGACAGATCAGCAAAACATTAGACTTCAATCCAATGATCTTTTAGCTATGATTATGACCTGTTTAACATTGCAACCATGACAACAAAGATCCTCGAACCGTGACAAAATACTTATTCTAATTTAAACCACGAGCTTTCACTAAACATAACCAAGTTGTTTTGTGCCTAAAGCTAGCCAAGCCTTCACTGCATCATCGTTACATCATAAAAGAGCTGGAAAGAATTCTGAACAGTGATTTTTAACAGACTAACAGGTTCAGGTTGCTTTTTTTGTACTTGTATGTAGAACTGTCATCCATCCTGGCACATATTTTAAAAGCAGCACAGACAATAGACAACATCGTACAAAATCCTCAGGGTTCCAATCGTCCCTAAAACCCATAAAAACTGAAAAAAATAACACAGATTTTTTTTTTTTTTTACTGTAGGTGTAAATTGGACCCACTATGGTCTGCAACTAGGGTATTCATCACATCTTAATCACAGTATCACAATGACATGACACTCCGACGTGTTTATGAGACTTCCAAAATCAATCTAAATTCAAATTTTATGCTTTTTCAGTCACACTCTGTCAGTGTTACGTCTTTGGTTCGGTCCTACACATGTAGTATCATCTGGAGGTATGTCAAAGCTTTTCATTAGCATTTACTTTACAGTTTATCTACAGTCTCCACAAAGTTACCAAGCAATTCCTGCCATCAAGAGAAGGGTGGATTCACTCAAAAACACAAAAACGTATTTGTCACAGACTCCCTAGGGTTTCCTGCCATGTATAGATAGATTTAATTTTGCTTTAGATTGTGAGATACCAGGATCTCTGATTTCTGCCTCCAGCCTCAAGCAATGGAGGTACATGAAATCTGGATTACGGTCCTTAAAGCATTGGCATTGATTTTGAACAATCAAACAGCCATGAGTGTATTTGGAGAGCAGCAAACATTTGAAAAGATAAATGTATGAAAATCTTGATACAGAAAACTTACTTGAGCATTGTTCCACATCACCAGATGAAAGAATATTCTGACTCTTTGTAACATAAGCATGACATTCTTTTTTAAAAAAGTCAAGGAAATCTTCATTTAAATCTTCAAGTGGCTTTTTGTTGCACTGCCAGCACTGAATATAGTCATCATCAACAATTTACTGAAAAACTGAATTTTATGAAGTTGTTTAAAATACCAGGCCGTCGTAGCAGCAGCGGTCATGAGTTCCTGTGCTGCATGTCTCTGTCCTCTCTACCTCCTTTCACTCTGTCTATCAATAAAACTTTAAAAAATGTTAATAGCAACAGAGATAAATGAGTTCTTATGGGGTTCAAGTCTGCACCTAGAAAAGCAACTAAAACTGTGCTGGAAATTTAGCAAACTTCACTTTCGTAGTAGCTTCTTTGTGCAGCGAGACACTGCTCCCAGTGCTCCTGCAACACTGGAGGCCACATTTTGACCACTTGCATTTGAGATTTCACCGTGGAAATTAAAGTTGCGCAGAGAACAAAC
The DNA here is from genome assembly GCA_024666655.1 of Dascyllus trimaculatus. Lineage (NCBI taxonomy): Eukaryota > Metazoa > Chordata > Actinopteri > Pomacentridae > Dascyllus > Dascyllus trimaculatus. The sequence continues at coordinate 9,753,951 of CM045461.1, forward strand.
ATCAAATTCTGTGTCAAACCGAACCAACCTCCATGTCGAGGATCATCGCTGGCGGTGAGAGGTGAGAGTACGGCTACGACCCAGGGGACAAACAGCCGTCGAACCAGCAGCGTCCAAGACTGAAGAGGGAGGATCAAGTCTGCAGCGCGTCTGGAGCGTGCTCATCTCGGTGCACCGTCAATTCATCAACATGCAGGTCTACTGTAACATCCTGAAGCATCTGAGGGAGAACATTCAGTGCAAACGACGTGAACTGTGGCATCATGACAACTTATTCGCTCAAGTAAGGTTGAAAAAGTTTCTCAGCTGCACCAACACAATTCTCACTCTCCACCTGCCATACCATAACCAGATTTGGCTCACTGTGACTTCCTTTTCTTCTCAGGAAATGAAACTTGAAGGGTCGCGGTTTTGAAACAGTTTTGGAGATTCAGCGCTCATCACAGATGGTGCTTGACATACTTACACAACTTCCAGGGAGTGTTACAAGCATTGAAGGAGCACTGGGAGCAGCTGCACAAGGGCACTACTTTAAAGGGGATGACAGCCAAATTTAATTCCAGTACCATTTTTTATTTGTATAGGCACAGTCTCTACCAAGACCAAACTTTTTATTGATCCTGTATTATGGCATTTTTATTTATCGTGGGAGAGAGACAGGGTGAAAGAAGGTATAGAGAGAGATGCAGCAAAGGGCCGTGAGCCAGACTCAAACTCATGACTGCTGTTGGCGACCTGACACATGACAACGCCTTAACTCAGTGAGTTATACGACGGGCTGATCCTGCATTGTGGCAGATTATAAAGCTGGACAGATGTGTCACGCATGCTATAAATGGGATGTGTTGTGTTATTGTTAGTCAGTTAGTTCATGCCAACCAAAGACATTTAAAGAAAACAGGATAATAAACGCTTTGCCTCAGCTCTTAATGGTTGAGAAGGTCATTAAGGAATTCAGGGGCCTGGAGCCAGCATCCTCCAAAAGAGAGGGAGAAAAGGAGTCGTTCAATAAATGATGATATTGATAAAGACTGAGTCTGATGAATGAGGGATACTGTGAAGGGACAGAAACTCCTCCACACCTGGCAACCGACGATGCAACAAGAGGAAATATAGGGCACCGTCCAAAAATACAGCAGGACTAATGTTTCACCAAAACTACTTCATCTCCAAACGCTCGCCTGATGATTTCGTCCCTCAGGACCCGCCGTCTAATTTCACTGACCGAGTTGTTTATGCCAAAGGTTTGGATTAATGGAGCTCTGAGCACAGTCGGCTGTGTTACACCACACCAGGGCAGGGCAAGTTTTAGCTTGTTTGTAGGGAAAAGGGTGATTACCAGTTAACTAAAGACTTTATTAGCTAACCATCTGGCATCAGTCGATTTAGCACCCAGCATGTTTTATAAATAGAAAGATAGCTTTATTTATATATCATGTACAGAAGAGCAATGTCTCATTTATGTCTGGGAAATTTTAGTTTTAAATGAATATTTACATTTTTTACTGGCAGAACATGGCAAACAGTACAACAATGTTTTTGAAAACCCTTCTATTATAATATTTTAAGTGAATATTAGCAAAGATTTATCATTTATTAAGGCCCCGGTTTCATTTTTCATACATTGTAGGTTCCTGGCAGCTTCATATTTTGTTAAACTGACAAAATGAGAAGCCAAACTGATACCAAAAAAAAAAAATTACTGCAGAGAAATCCAAAACCTTACCAAAGACCCCAGAGGGTTAATGAGAAAAGTTAACTGCTCTAGTTGCTGCATTACATTGGTTCTATAGCCTAAAGAGCGAGAAGAGTTTGGCTGAAGAAGAAATCAATTTTCCACCTCCTGTCTTCACCTGTTACTTGGCTCATTCATGTGCACTTTGACATTTCCAAACACAACCTGCAGGGTAGGAAAAGAAAGATTTTAAACCACAAAGAGGTCAAAACGACCAAATATATATATATAAACACACACACATTTATTGGGTCCGTGTCTGCAGAGGGATTCTGCTGAAAGCTCCTGTTACAGTACTGGTCAGTGCAAAGTATAAATTCATTTTTCCAAAATAGAGAGCACTCAGCGAGCTCGAGCCTCCATGAAGGTGTTGTAAAGATTTTCAGCGAGGCAGACTGCTGGGTTACAACCACAAAAAATCACCATGAAGCTCTTATCTAAGTGAACCGACGATCGAAACGTGCGGAATCGCAGAGTGTGATCCGGGCTTTAGCAGTTACAGGATATGTTAAGGAACGCGTGTGATTTCTTGGAGACTTGTACAGCTTTGGTGTGGTTACTGATTTATGAGGCAAACTGCACAATGTGTCGATATAATTGGACCAAATACACAGAAGGGCCGAGCTGATCTCTGCCTCAGCCTCCTCACTCATCAACAGAGCATCAAAAATAGAGGTGGCGCTGAAGAGAAACACTTTCTGTTAAAGCACCATTTATTAATGCTTTATAAATTAGTTATGAGCCATTAATAAGGCTGGAGTGTGTGACCAAAAATCTTTCAGGTGCAACAAAATATTTTCAGTCACAACAGTGCTCCTGGATACTAGGTATCTACTGACACATGCAGGGTGCTCAGAGATCTGTAATTAATCATTAAAGGTCCTATATGGTCAAATGTAGATGCTTACTATGGACATTTCTGAAGTCCTCCTTAGCTCGATGGCCTCCCAGCTTCACAAACCATATACCACCTAAGAAACTAATCTTCATTCTACTTAAACTTTTAATAATAATGCCCCCTCCCTGCCTGTTGCTTCCAGGTGAACCATTGAGCAGCTGCCTCTCAGTCCAACAGGTTTATTTACTTTCCTGAGCTGCCTCTGCAAACTCTAAAATGTCTCAACCACGAGAAAAACTCACCAAATGTTCTGCTGTTGGCTGCAAGAGTGAACACAAACATCCTCATGCACTCCCAGCATCTGTGGATCTGAAGACCCAGTGGATTACTTTGATTTTTAAGGGCTTAAGATTTCTCTCCTGCTCTCTGTGCTCACATATACTGCATTTTAATACAGCCAAGCTCCCAGTAACGCTGTTCTCATTTACAAATTGTGTCAGACAACAGGACGAGCACGAAATAAAATCTGAAACGCAGCCCATCAAGACTATGTGTTAACCAGTAGTCACTTCAGAGCCATTTCCAAGCTGCTGCTCTGCAAACTACTGATTTGATAACCTCATCACTGACTGAAAAACTTACCATAAGCATGAGTTAAAAACAACAGGTGTGAAAGTTAGAAGCAATAGAAGTCTCACTCATTCATTCACTCACATCTGTCTGCTCAGTGCTGTCAATCACAGGGGCAGAGAGACTCTTCTTCCTGAAGGGGGCGTGGACAGCAGCAGTTTAGCTGTATTTAAAGCTACAGACAGTCTTATAAAATCATAACATGTTCTGGAGACCTTTGAGACTTTCATTAATTTGCTGAAAAGGGGGACAGTATGGGACCTTTCATAAACCAGTTATTAACTGCTTTGGTGGGGGCTTTAGATCAGGACAGATGGTGACGATTTACTTATTTTGCCTTTTATTTGAAAGGATCTATTGAACAAATGTATGTGACACTTTAAACACATTAAAAAAAACTTTGCTTGGCTCATTCTGCACACATAGTATGACACAAATAACCTGGTTTTGGATTGTCGGACGAGTTAACTGATCCAGGATGAGGCATCTTCAGTCATATTTTTACATGACGGAGTGATAAATATTAACCTCAGAGAAGCTTCCAGTGATATTTAGACTTGGACTAGATACAGTGGTTGGTGATTTTAGTTATTTTCTCCTTTAGCGATCTTTTTTTAGTGCAGACAGATGACTCTACATCAAACCGTTTGCTGTTCACAGCTGCAGCTGAAGCTATCCAGAGGACATTTAGGGTCAGGGTTTGTGGTTTGGGAAATTAAGTCAGTTAACAAAGAACGTACAGTGTGACGCATACAACATGTATTTGTGTCACAGTGTGTGTGTTTTATGTGAGTTTTGCGTGACCTCCCGGCTGTCGTCACAACTCCTCAGACTTGCCAGAGGCCTTGTGGATCTGAAGGCCATCTTTGTTCCTGCTGTGAAGCTCCATTACAGATCTCTCTACGTAAAATCATCAAAACCACATATTTATTTTTCACGCCTTGACAGTCGGTTTATTTATTCCTACTTTCCTTTATGAAGGAAGTGAGCAGCAGAAGCGATAATTTGCTGTGTTTTATAATTCAGCTCGGCTTGTTTTCAGGTGTTACTTGAGATTAAATGTTGACATCTTGTGATCATGCTGCTCATACTCGATATGAAATACACCCACTTCACCGAAGAATGAATTCCTGAAGCGATTTGTGATGCAATTAAAAAGGGAAATGAGTTCTCGTTGCTCGTAGATTTGTTTGTTTCCAGCGCTGAATGACACAAGAGTTTTGTCTGAAAATCCACATGACTCAAAACGCTGCCGCAACAAAGGAGAGCGACACATCTGCACCGACTGCTCAAAGGTTGTTTCGACAAAGTAAACAGAAAGCGACAGAACACAGACAATTTTTCCATACATTTAAATCTGCTTTAACTTTTTTTAAAAACATAGCTTTCCTGCTGAAATCTGAGGATGCAGCGATTGTGATCCTCATTTTGAAAGAACCACAAAATCCTGGATGGACGCACAAGTCAGCAGTTGGCCTTTCAGTTCTTAGGTTTATGTGTTCATTTTCAGTTCAGGCATCGAAACTACAGGGCTAGGTTTAGGAAAATATGGTTTTGACTGAAATATGATTCTTTCACTACATGTTTGAAGCTTTTCCTTCTTTTTCTGGGTTACCAAATCTGAAATGTGATTAGTTGGTTGAAAAGGAGCAACAGGAAAACAATAAAATACATCCAGAAGATTTGTTGATTTGAGCGTGACACATCAAAAAAAATGTAATCTGGCAAAAAATGAGGCTAAAACCTAATTGACAATGGAAATTTCAGCATATTCCTCCTCTGAACTTTGCTCATGTTGCTGGATGTACTTGGCCAAATTCAGATAATAGAGGGAATCATTTTCTCAGGGTTTGATGCTCAGGAAAATGTTTTCAGTGTCACAGGTGCTCCTTTTCCAAAGATATTAAATTATGTACAGAAAAAATGCTTTATGTTGGGGGCTGTGCAGTTAAATGCATCATAAGATAAGACAATCTAAGATAAATTAAGTTAAGATGAGCTAACAGATAACATAAGCTAAGCTATGAAAAGATAAGATAAACTGCAATAGGATAAGATAGAATAAGCTAAGCTATGCTAAGATAAAATAAGCTAAGATAAAATAAGATAAGCCAAGCTAAGCTAACAGATAACATAAGCTATGCTAAGATAAAACAAAATAAGCTATGATCAGCTAAACTAAGCTAAGATGAGATAAGATAAGCTAAGCTGATAACATAAGCTAAGGTATGAAAAGATAAACTAAGCTGAAATAGATAATATACAAAACAATAAAATAAGCACATTTATGCGAAGATAAAATAAAATAACCTATGCTAAGATAAAATAAAATAAGCTAAGATCGAAAAAGATATGATAACATAAGATAAGCTAAGCGACGACAAGCTAACCTAAGATAAAACTTCCTGAAGAAAACTCTTTAATTAATTTAATTGTGCAGGTTATACAATCGCACCTGCAAGCATTATGGTTTCATGTAGAACACCTTGTGCTCCTCTTTTCTCTTGTCCCGATTGCTCTCTGTTGATAGTCGACAGCCTCTTCGTTTCTCTGAGTTTTTCTTGCTGCGACAACTCAAAATGTCTGCAGAAAAACTTAGTGAAAGGTGGGATTCAGTGTCCCCAATACCTGCCAAAAGTGGAACACAACTACCATCGATACACCTAGACTTCTGCGATGACCAAATGCCTGCTGGGAGAAAAGATTGTTACACGGTCTGGAAGTTTTACTGACGATGGAGCTTTAAGTGACTTCCCAGGAATAAAGTTGTTTTTTGTGCCACCGAGTCACATGATGATCCCTGGAGTTGCAAAAGCCTTCACTTTACACAGAACACGGTTTGTTTTCACTGAGTATTTGTCTTTCAGTTTAGCTCAGCGTGGAAGCAAAAATTCCAAAACCTTGAAATAAATAATCTTAAATGATTCAATTTCATACAAGCAACTCCCCCTTACAATAAGACACACTTATTGACCTAACAATCGAGCTGCTGAACAAGTGACAAATGAAGTCCAGTTACCTTGAAACAAGTCAACAGCTCAATAACTACTAAGGTACTTTGAAAGATTATTTGTGTTTGGTGAGAAAAAATAAGATTTAATCACACTAAAATAAGATATAATGACTTTGTTGAAATTGCTTTGTTGTAGTGCCCTTAAAAAATAAACAGATTTTATGACTGAACAGTTTGTTTGCGGCCCGACCAATGGCTCGTGTTGCCTCCATGTTCACACAGTAGTGAAGGCCAGTCAAACTCTGTGAGCAGCAGGCGGTTTTCGGGGTGTTTTTCTGCTCCTGTCACATTTCTCCTCACTTTAGGCTCATTTTTCACTGCGATATAAATCCTGCACATCTATTGAAACAGCAAAAACAATGCCTAGAAGGAGAGAGAACTCAGTAGCACAGTTATAATGCCATAAATCGCAGAAAAGAAGGATAAAACCTCAATGTCTTTATTTGTTTTATCGAAGCTTTACTGTTTTCGAGCCATGCTGCATTCACTTTATCGGTCCAGTATGTTTTATTTTCCTCTCAGTCTCTGCTCTGTGTAAACACTGCCTGCAGTTCAGCCCGAAAACTCTGCATTTCTGTCTTGTGACTTCTGATCGCAATCGTGGTTTCTCGGCCACAGGCGCATATAAATCTTTTCTTTGCAGGATCTATGCAAATGGTTTATTGTTAGTGCATTTTGGAATAAAACATCATGATTTTAAGCTCATTTTTGGGTATTTATCCCCAACGAAACCAAATGATACCTTCAAGGACCATCAAATAGTTGAAAATTGGACAACTCTTTCTGTTTTTACAGTGTCTTGTTTGGATAAATGTTGTCATTTTGGTAATTTTTAAAAAGATAACATGTCTTTTGCAGCAGCCAGTGGCTTTGGTGTTCGGAGGCGACTCTGTAAAAGAGCCTGGTATTACATTTCCCATAATTCAACTCAGGGGCATCTTCTATTAGCGCTAATTTTAGTTTGCCAAAACTTGACCAAGCTCCTTAAGTAGAAGTCATAGAGATATTTCCACCAGCTGACCAGAAGAGTTCACGAAACCTTAACTGACTTCTGTGTAAAAATGATTTGAGTCCACTTTAACCAAAACAGATAAGAATGGACAAAAACACTGAAGTTGTAAAAGAAACAAAAACCGCTTTAAGACCAAAAATCCAGCCTGCGTTCTTTGTTTACTTGAGATCACAAGAGAGAACCAACATGACCTCCACACAACAAGCTTTTATCCTGACGTCCAAAAATAACCACTTCATAGAAAACAGTTAATTCACGACATTGTCAAAACAAACAATTATCCAGCTACACAACAAGCTGTCAGAGGCTTTTCTGCTCAGTTTGTCACTTTAAAATCATGTAACAATGACAAGTTAAAACGGGTGTTTTTTCTTTATGAGTGCAGAGCGCGTGCGGCTTTGTGTCTATCATCAGATAAGCTCTGGCTGAGGATCTCAATACATCTCAGTGCTGGTTTGCGTCTGACAACCTGCCTGGAGGCCTGTAAACACTGGAGTCATGAAAGCAGCAGGACAACGACTCGTTTGTCGATTCCAGTCGTCAAATGAGGCCACGGTGACCTCGCGCTGCCTCTGACATTTCTGCTCCTCCTGTGGCGTAGAATCTGGGTTGGTGAAGGTCGATGGAGGTCGAGTATGATTTCTGATGCCGAGCGGAGATATGCAGGCCGCTACCAGACGCTCAACACTGACCCAATTGTCACTCTGCCCAGATACGACTCTCCTTCGTCTTTGCTTGAGGAAGAAAAACAAAAAAAAACTTCCTGAAAAACGACCACAGATCAGTCGGCTGAATTAAATCACTCTCCCTGTCTTTCTCCTCTGCTCATTTTAATTTTCTCTTTCTTGGAAAAAAAAACCGACACTCCCTTTCTTGTTTCTCTTTTGTCCCAGGTGTGATCGATATGTGATTACTTTGCAGAGGCTTCTGTACAGTCGGTTGTCAATTAGCGGTTAAAGAATTTACTCCTGCTGAGTGGCAGCTTGAACATCTTAAGCGTAATTCAGAAATTTAAAAAACGTGGATTCAGCCGCAAGGGGATCAAAGTAAAAAGAAAATGGGAGAGACAGAAGTGATGGTGAAGAAAGTGAAGGAAAGAGAAATACAAGAGGAAAAGGAGAATCGAGCAAAGAGGTGGAGAAAGGACAGACAGAGAAATGATGAGAGTCAGAAGAGCAAACAAACATGGGCTTTAAAAAGAGGAAGGAACAGGAATACAGTTAAAAAGAGATTTAATAAAAGGACAAAAGGAGAAAGAGGAAGAGGCAAGACAAAAGACGCTGAAGACGGAGATGCTTTCTACTAGAATATAGACTTGAGGTAGATGGGTACTTACCTTTAAAACCACTTTAATCTCAACAAGGACGTTTTTTGAAAGCCTAAAAATAATCAAACAAATGGTATTTTGGTAGATATCAAGATATTTGGTAGATATCAGATATTAAAACTTATACCACTCTAATGTCTGATGTTAAATATGAAGCCAGCAGCTGATTAGCTTAGCTTAGCGTAGCTTATCTTAGCCTAAAAGACTAAAACAACAAGTCGCCGCTTGCAGCTTACTGGGTAACATATTGCATTTTGTTTGTCTAATTCAAACAGAAACTCAAGTGTTGTCCTCTTCACAACAAAGCAAATATTTCATTTAAAAGTCCAGATTCTACATTTTGTGTTCCAGTCTGTCTTGTAGCTGTTATTTTCATTTAAAAGGTCTGCAAACCAGAAAAAAGCCTGAAGTTTGCAGAAAACATTACTTCTTAACTGCCTGAAACACCTTGTTTGAAGTTCACGCTTTTCTTCCTGTACTTATCTACATCATCATGAGACACATTTACATAACACCTAATTATCAGCTAGCTTGGCCCTTAAACAAAGAATAAGCAGCTGATTAGCTTAGCTTAGTGTAGAAGACTGCACAAGTCTATCCAAAGGTACCAAAATCCACCTACAAGCCACACTAAAGCTCACTGGGCAACAGATTACATTTCGTCTGTCTAATTCAAACAAACTAGAGTGCCGTCCTCTTGACAGCAAAGCACATATCTCATTAAAGAGTCCATATCCTGCTTTTTTTGTGCATGTAAAAGTTGCAAACGAGCCTAAAGACCACAGAAAACACCTCGTTTGAAGTTCAGGCTTGTCTTCCTGGACTTATCTACATCATCATGTAACACATTTACAGAACGCCTGATTAGAGCTAGTTTGGTCCTTTAACAAAGCATAAGCAGCTGCCTCATAATCAGACATTATTTCCTCACTTGGCTGCGTGATATTAGAAAAAAAACTGACATTGCAAGATTTTGTTTTCCTGCTATATACCCTGCAATATGAAAAAAACAGCTTGGTAAATATAACACGGCAACCCAGTCTCCACAAAATCAGGCTCCTACACAACTAAGCTGCACTTGTAATTACATTTCTGTAGAACAAAATGTTCTGACTGCACCTCACTATCACTCTGCTATGGCTTGTTTGTATGGCTACCAATCACAGTTAACATGGGCAGATGGATGTGGCTTCGGCATTTCCTGAATATAGTGAATGTGGAATTATTGTGGTGGAACATATGCATGCAGGGAGGTGAGCGCTGTCATTAAAATGGATAATCCACCGCCAAAAAAGTAGCAGGGTTGCCTTCCTGCACGATCCAAAGTTTGGAAAAACTTGAAATTTTCAGCGTGCTGTGTTGCTGCCGAGAGATTATTGTCATTGTTGTTTCCCCTAGTGAAGTGGAGGGAAAGAAGACAGCTGGCTGACACGAATCAACAGTGACAGGTTTATACCCATAGTCAACATTTGGTAAGTCAGACTAGCTGAGTATGGAATGTATGGTGGATTTTTAGAGCAACGCAAAGAGCAAAGTTGAAGCAAGACACCTAAAATAATAGCTTGGAGGCAGGGGTGCCTAATAAAGTGCTTGCTAAGTGTATGTTGGATAAATTCACACACTCAAAATTAGAACATTCCAATAAAATTTTGGACGGTTTACACTGAATTGGGTTTTCAAGTTAGAAACCAGGCAGCTACATCTTATGCTATGTCCTTTACAGTCCGTGTAGACTCCCCGTGCTGCAAACAGCTTTTTGTTGATTTATTACACCTGTATTAGCTGCTTGATGTAAAAAGCAAACAAATTAAGTTTGATATTGCCGCTGAAGATGTCGGAGTTCTCAGCGGGACTGAAAGTGAAGTTTTATCAAACTTCTCGCCCTGTGGTCTCATTTCTGCGTTTCAGTTTTAATTTGGTTTGGGTTTGATTTAATTAAGTTTAGAGGAGGAACAATAAAAATACTGAGTCAAAGGTACTTCAGGAAAACGTGCCGAAGGAGCTGAAGAGCCTCGTGGGAACGACGGAGCGACCGACTCCTGATATGAAAAACAGGAAAATTAAGTCTCAGTGTACTTGTGTCACTTAGTCTGCCGTTTGTACGATTAAAGTTATTCTGAGATGCAGCGTTGCTCATCTCCTCTGTTCTGACAACAGTATTAAACTGATAGTTTATAAAAAGCTGCGTTTAATGACACAGTATACGTCTGAGGCCTGAACACATCTTTGTTTCCTCGTCTCTCTTGCTGCTGTTACAGGTAGAACAAAGGAAAATGTCACCTGATTTCTCTTTTCTCTCTGCACAGCTTCATTTTTTGTTACCTTTACCAGATTTTCCCCTGTGTTTAATGTTTTACTGCCTCTTCTTGTGTTAATTAACTAAAATAGACATTTTAAAATAAGCCCCTTCATCACCACATTTTCAGTTTTGGTTGAACTTTGGATCCACACCTGCATTTAACTAAGCTCCTATCAAACTTCTAATTAAAATGGACAAGAAGTCCACAGCATGGACAGAAGCTCCAGAGCAGCTAGGAAATGGTAAATATAGTTTCTGAGGTCAAGAACCTTTTCTAATAATAATGACAAGTGTGAAGATATAATGAAGTATTTATCATATTAATTATTTAATTCAGGCTTTAGACTACACATTTTTAACAAAGAGCATTAATAACTGGAGGCATTAAAAACTTCTGGGTTTATTTGACAGGGAGGCTTTGATAAAGGTCACCACTGAGGTGCATTATGGGAAAAGTAGGATCCAACCATTTTGTATAGACTTTAAAGATTTAAATAATCTCGTCTAAACCCTAAAACCCACAAACAGACTTGAAAAGCATGTCATCTTTTCTTTAAACAAATAAAAAAATAAAATGAGAATTGGCCGGTTGACTCGCCTGATAATCTCCTGATTTCCAATTTTCGGATTGTCATTAAACCACTCATCTGTAACGTGCCGTTATGTTGGACACCTTCTGTTTATGATATGTTTGATTTGAAAATTCACCCAAAATAAATAGTTTGCTCTAATTAGATTTGGTAAAAAACAAAAAATTCTGCACTCTTCGGTGCAACCACGACACAATTAGTGACTAAGCTGCGATAAAAAGTCACATAACACAAATTCGGGCAGTTTTCGGCTGAACTGCAGGCAGTGTTTACACAGGGTAGACACACATAAAAGTGTGGAAACAAATTAAAAATGCGAATAGCAAAAATGTAAAGTATGTAAAGCCATCTTTTCCCCCCCAGTACAGTTAACACCTGAGGGCACTTAGACAAATGTTGTTGTGCTGATTTTTAATTTTTTTTGCAAAATAAATAACAAAAGGTCACCTTGTTTTTTTGTTTTTTTTTCAGGATTTATGAAATTATAACTGTACCAAATTGTGCACAAGGCATTTCTGAGTTCTCTCTACTTCCAGTCATGGTTCCTCTGTTTCCATAGATGTAAGACTTCATGTTGCAGTGAAATTTGAGCCCACAGTGGATAAAAATGTAACAGGAGCAACTCGGCACCCAGAAACTGCTTGGAGTTCGGATGGTTTATCAGTTTTCTTACCGTGTTCACAGAGATCTCAGGACAATAAGCATGAATGTTGCATACTGATTACATTCGTCATTCATATCTTTACTATTTTTATAATTATTTTGGTTTTCTGGTTTATGTATTATTGAACCATCTGCTATAAAGTCTCTTGGGCTGCTTCATCCAAAACTTGGATCACAAACTCACCAAGGCACTGGACGTCCCAAAAAGCCACCACTTCACTAAATATAACTTCTGTTGACATCATTTCGATGATAATAAATGAATTTTTTGGGGAAAATTTGCCCCAGTGAAGTACAACGTCAGCTACAACAGGTTTTGTGTAGGGAGTCTTACGTTATAAAGTTTGGTTAAATTGCTTGAAATTTCAATTTAAGTAATTACCATTAAGAAAACTCGAGGCAAGGTTGTATTGTTCATGAAAGAAGTACTATAAGCCCACAAATATTTTCATCATTAATACGTTTAATGGTTATAAATTGATTCATTATGCACCGTATAAAATGTCAGAAAGTAGTAAAATGTGCCCTGCAGCCCAAGTTAACATTCAGATTCCTTTTATTTTCTGATCAGCAGTCAAAAATCCCAAACCCCTCAGTTTACTCACATAGAAAACTGGGAAAACAAGCAACTACTGACATTTAAAAAAGCTTTTACCGGATAGTTTTTGGCATTTTTGGTTAAAAATGATTCATCACTGATGGAAATTATTGCCTTTTTTTCTGTCAATCAACTAATTGATTATTGAACTAATCATTTCAGCTTTGTAGTGCTGGTTGGTTTCTGGGGAAATAAGGAAACGGACATTTCAATACTCATTCTGACTGAACCATTTTGTGCTGCAGAAACTTGCGGGACGTTTAAGCGAACTGTCCTTGTAGAGCATCTTTCAGGGTCGTTTTCAAGGAAGAAAAAGAGTAACTACTCCAAGGTAGGTGCTTGTGAGTGGCCTTGAAAAACTGCTGAGCCAGTCCTGATGTTGACTGAGAAGACAAAAAGCACCATTTGTTGTCCTTGTTAAGTAGCTTGAGTCCTCTCCTTGGTAACATTGACATGATCAATAATAAATTTCTCCATACAGGCTGACATAACAAACCTCTATTGTTGTTTTCCTAGATAGAGCTGGAGTTACATCCAGTAAATAATATTTGCCGTCGTTCTGGTGCGCTCAGAGTTACCGTTTCAGTCGAAGCTGTTGGATCCTGCACTCCAATGGAAACTGAAAAGGGTCAATTACAAGGTTGTTCCTGTAAACATTGGCGCCACCATGCACCTGTTCAACTCCTGCAGTGCTAAGCTGCCAAGTTTTTAAATAACGCAACACGCATACCAATGCTGCAGACAAGGATGGCCCACCTGACCAGTGAGTGGCGTCTAGAACTGAAAACCCCAAACCTTCAGAAAGTAAAAGAAGGGTCTGTTTCCCCCAACACAGATTCAGGTCCCTTCTGGTTCAAGAACCTAAATTTGAAACCATTATATCTCCGCCAAAACAAACCCAAAAGGTTGATTCGTGTAGGATCCATTTATCTCGGACACTTTTGTTGTCTAGGATCGCAAAATGTCACTGACTGTTTTGGAACTCTGCTGCACTGATGTAAATATTTGCAATAAGACGCTAAAAGCTGCAAGTAACCAACATAAAGTCTTGCTTTAAAAAAATAAATGGTGCCATGTTTCTGCGACAGATTGACGGAGAAGCATGCTGGTTTGCAAGATAGCAAAAAGAGAGATTATTTAAGTCAGTGGTGTAACTCCAAAAGAAATCCAAGTTTTTATTCCACCCCTAAACAAAGTGACAAAGTTCAGTCTCTATATACTAAAAAAAAAAAACTGGCACGCAGTCTGCATGCTGTGTTCTGTAAGGTTATCGTCTGGTGGCTCTAAAAAGAGCAAAATATAAACCTTACACCCAACCTTAACCGAACAAAATGAAAATTGAATGTCTTTGATACTCTATGTAAACACAGCCTGCAGTTCAGCCGAATAATGTTTCTCATGTGACTGTTGGTCTCAGCTGAGACAGTAATGGCTCTACAGTTGCACTGACGAGTGCATAATTTTATTTTTTACAGAATCTAGTTAGTGCACAAGGTTATTTTTTGTTTGCTTTTTAATGAGACATGTAGAATAAAGTGACTCTGATGAAAAGTGGAATAGAATACACAGTTTAATTACCATAAATCCTATGATTCTTTCTGTTTTTACAGTTTCTGGCTGATAAATGGTGTAATGTGAGTCATTTTTTAAGAGATAACATGCCTTTTAAACCTCCTGGTGGGTTTTGGGGTTCAGAGTTTAGACCCTGGTTTCTCCTTTGGGAAAACAAGCTGTGAAACCGAGTCTCTCAAAAGGTTCCCGCTCCTGTGGTGAAGATTCCTGCGGTGGAACTTTAAATGTGACTTTTAAAAAGGAGCTCTTGTGTGTAGCAATGCGATTACCCAGCGCAAGTATAAACCACACACGGCGAGGTCAGAGGTCACATGCAGGGAGTTCGCAGGGGTCCAGCTGGAGAGAACGAAGGCCGGCTGTTGATCCGGGAGCTTGTTAGCTTTTCCTCCTGTGAAGAGCCGCTGGACGACCTTGATGGAGAGGGAACATAAGTTTGTTTGATGTTTCCGTCTGTGAGGAGAAGCTAATGAGAGCATCAACAGGTCTGCCTGTGCGTGTGTGTTTGTGTGGACAAATTATATTTCCAAACAGTCACTGCGAGGCCACGGTGAGGCCGGTCATCACGACTTCAAAGCGCTGTCTGATAGTTCGGACTTCAGGTGTGTCCTCACAAAGGTGCAAGTACAAATGTGTGTGTCTGTTCTGGCAGGGCGTCCAGTTCCACCTCAGCTATTATTTGCACACACACAGCCATTTTTATGTTTAACACACACACCAGAGGCTGACTCACTCTATGGCTCTCTCTCTAATTAACACACAGCTGCAGCTCTGATTGTAGGAGCCAATCAGAGCATGAAGGTATTGAACTGAGGTCACGTATGAGCAGCGGAGGAAGAAGAGCTCAGATCTTACATACGAGCACAAGTCCTGCATTTAAAATCTCACCTAACTAAAAACACTATCATCAGAAAGTACTGAAAGGGGGAAAAGTAACAGTCTTTGGTCTGCACAAAGAAATCTGTCAAATTCAAAACCACAAAGAAAAAAAGTTAAAAGTCCTGACTTTAACTGTAAGTAATGAATAAATAGACACTTCAGGTTACAGTACTATTCCAAATGTTTTGTTCTACTTATGGTGAAACATGCTTGTTTGATTTATTGCATTAGAAAGAGACAACATTGATAAATGACCACTACAACACAAAACTGCAAAGAAAAGCAAAATGACTGCAAAAGAAATGTATAGCAACTGCAAGATGGCTGCACAAAGACACAAGTGAGTGCAAGAGATGCAAAATGACCACAAGGAGACACAGAACTGCTGCAAAGAGACACAAAACGACTGCAAAGAGATGCAAATCAACTGTGGAGACATAAAACTACTTCAAAATGACCACAAAGATCTTAAAGACTACATAGAGACACAAAATGAAAATTGACTTCAGTGATGTATAAAATGACCATAAAGAGAACAATAATGACCACAAAGAGACCCAAACAACTGCAAAGAGACACATAATGACTGCAAAGAGATGCAACATTAGCACAAAAAGACACAACATGACAGCAAAGACACACAAAATGACTGCAAAGAGACAAGAAAGACTGCAAAGACACACAAATTGACTACAAATACACACAAAACGACTGCAAAGAGACACAAAATGACCACTAAGAGACACAAAATGGCAGCAAAGACACATAAAACGACTGCAAAGAGATGCAAAATAACAACAAAGAGACGCAAAATGACCACAAAGAAACCCAAACAACTGCAAAGAGACACATAACGACAGCAAAGACAGACCAAACGACTACAAAGACACAAATTGATCACAAAGAGACACAACATGACTGCAAAGACTTGTAACATGACTACAAACAATGCAGCCGTTTCGAGCAGTGGGGTCCTGTTTGCACACCTATGGCCCAGAGGTCCATAGTCTCAGAATTCATTCAGGCTTACGTGGTTTCTAAAACTCAGCCTCGACATGAAGCTGCTGTGCGAAAATTACAAACACAACTCGACGCGCTGCAGACACACACAGGCAACTTGTACGTAAAGAAATGGGGAGAAGAGAGACATTCACATCTTCAACACAACCACAACCCTCCTCCCCCCCGGGACATCCCGGCATCTGACGAGAGGCTGCGAATAAGTGTGTGTGTGTGTGTCAGAGGAAGAGAGGGAGAGCAGAGAAAGAAAGTGAGAGAAGACTGAGTGTGTGTTCATGTTGTGAGATTGAGAAAAATGGAACCGTTAATGTGTGTGTGTGTGTGTGTGGGCAAAAAAGAAGAATGTGAAAATGAGAAATGTGTGAATATGTGTGTGAAAGGAATTTAAAGTGTGACTGAGTGTGTGTGTGAAAAGAGGGAAATGTGTAAATATGAAGAAGATAGTTAATGTGAATATGCGACAGTGTGCGACTGCGTGTCTGTTTGCATGTGCGATAGTGTGTGTGTGTGTGTGTGTTACCTCTCTGCTCTCTTCCAGCTGTTGTTTCTTTTTCTCTCAGTGGAAGAAGAACAAAACCCTCCTGCAGGAGAGAAAAAAACCCTCAAATGTGGCATCAAAAACATAATTTTATCCCATTTAAGAAAAAAAAAATAAAACAAAAATACACAATTTCTTTCCCAAATGCACTCACACTGTCAACCAGAAAGTTTGGCTGGGGCCAGATGGTACAACGCTAGGAGACAGTTAAAAAGAAGAAAAAGAAAAAGATAATACAGAAAATGTTTTTTGTTAATTACCAAAAAAAAAAATGTCCTAAATTGTTGTTCGCACATTTTCTCTCATTTACTTACGGATAAGTCAGATTTCACTATGACAAGAGATGCTGAATCAAAGCTTCCACAGATTCAAAACTTTGTTGTAGACTTATATCAACAACTTAAATTTGGAGGAAAGTTTCTCCGAAAGTAAAAGTTTCTCCGTGTTGTGTTCTCTTAACTAATGAAAGTAATGGACAGTCGGGGATGTGGAGCAGTTTGAAGTGCCCCGTTTGGAAATTTAAGGGCAACATTTCATCGTGTCTAGAAAATCAGTTTTCAAATATCCCAGGTTCAGCTGCCTGCAGGTTTGGACTTTAATCCTACATTCATTTTAACCCTCTGAACTCCAAAGCCCACCTGCTTTTGGACTTGCCACCCTCTGAACTCCAAGCAGTGTTGGGACGTTTTCTGCTCCTGTCACATTTTTACTCACAGTAGGCTCATTTTTCACTGCAATATAAAATCCTGCCCCTCTATGGAAACAGAACAACCATGTCTAGACATAAAGAGAACTGAGACATGTCATCTGTGCAGTATTACACAGATATGATGCCATAAATCATTAAAAAAAGGAAAAAAATTAAGTTGAATTTCTTTGGTTATTCATTTATAGAAAAGAGAAAGCTTGAAATCAACATGTACATTTTCTTTTCAAGGGCCTACAGCTGTCATCAACACTGGGAAAAAATGGTGGCTTTCCATACTATAGACAGAGCAGACCCTACCCAATGTGGAGCCCTAGGTGAGATTTTATATGGCGCCTCCCTCCATTGACAAATTAAATATGCTTACAAAAGAAATCAAATGGCATTGTTTTAATTGGGCATTGCTTTACATTTTAAGAGTTAATAGTAATAACTGGTTTTAATATAATTATATAGAGGATGAAATTTTCCCGATTTCGTGGCGCCCCCTGGAGGCCACGGCACACTTAGCATTTGCCTATATCGCCTCTTTTCACGTCCCTGATCTGCAGCCGCTGGCCTCACCACCTGCTGCCCTGCCATCCCCACCCCAACCTCTCCTGCTCCCTCCCCCTCATCCCCACTCCCAACCCAACCGGTCGAGGCAGATGGCCGCCTTCCCTGAGCCTGGTTCTGTTGGAGTTTTTCCCCCGCTCCCTATCCTAGGGTTTTTTGGTTCCTTCCCACCGTGGCTGACTACTTGTTCAGAGGGAATCCAAATGCAACTTGGATCGTTGGGTTTTCTGTTCTTTCTGCTTTGTAAAGCGCTATGTGATGACATGTGTTGTAAATACGTGCTATACAAATAAAACGGAATTCTTAGTTGTGCTGAGAAGAGCAGAATACATATATTTTTGCTTTATTTTTGGCGTATTTTCAAACAAGACATGCAGAGTAAAGGGATTTTGATGACATATCATGGTTTAAACTTAGGTTAGAAACCGCACATCTACGATGATTAGTTTAAGGACTGTTGGAAATCAAAAAAAAAAATCTAACAATCCTTTGTTTTTCTTCAGTTTCTGGCAAAGAAATGGTGCCATTGTGGAACATTTAAATGGTAACTCACCTTTTAAACCTCAAATATCATTGCATTCTGTCGTTTTCCCCTTGTTTTATGGCCACAATGTGGGACATCTTGAACTGCGTTAGTGCACAATAGATTGCATGCAAAGTTTAGTCACTCCAAACAAAACAAAACCCAGAGAAATATATTTTAAATATTAGCAGAGTGGAATGTGTTGGGATCAACGGGGGGAAATGTGTGGAAAACAAACCACCAGGTGTCACGAATATCTTCTAAATTTAAGCCAACAGGGGACGATTAAAGTTTTTTTTTTTAGATGCCAAAGCAACTTAAGAGGAGACTTTTTGGAAAAATTATAGGTTATTAAGTTGTTACTGTTTTTTCACTGACTGCATGTCAACATTTTAGAAGCTGTGTGGGTCTTAAAAAAAACTCAGCATTGGTTGATAAAGCTGCGAAACAGTGCCGGGTTTGAGAACAAAACCCTTCAATTGTTCCTCCAAAGCAGCGGTGACAGGAAGCAGTTTTAGGATACAACACGTATTTACTTTATCTCCTAAAAACTCGCAGTTTGGCACCTTGACATCCTGCGTGGAGTCTAAAAACAGTTCAGACTGTTGTTGGGGGGGGGGGGAAACAGAGGGTAGTTTCCACGTCGAAGCATCGCCTCACTCACCAGCTGCCAAAAATACTGATGTGTTGAGTTTTTTTTTTCTTCCTGCTCGTACTTTTCCCCTCCGTCTTTCTTCTTCTCCTGAAAGAACGGGTTGAAAAGTTCAGTGTGAAATCACATTTCCGTGAGATATGGAGCTGCAGTCAGGAATAAAAGCTGTCGTGCCCCCGAAAGCTGTGAATGTGTGTGTGTTCGACTAAGTGCTTCCAGTGTACGAGCGTGTGTTTATCGTTCTGCCTTTTAGCTCCATATTCATGCAGAGCGTGCGTCTCGGTGTGTGTGTCTGTGTGTGTTTTCCCCTCACCGAGCCGCAGATATTCCTGTGAATTGCTCCATTTAACAGAAGGCCATGTTTGTGTGTTCTGGAGGCTGTGGATGAGCGTGTTTCCGCGGCGACACACAGATGCAGTAACACTCGGATCCCATATGGAGGCGGGTGGAGGTGGAGGTGGAGGTAGGGGGGAGACTCAGCGGTTTTTGCGGGTGAAATATGCTCCTTAGACAAACTTGACAAAGCGCTCGCTTGTCAGCCCCTGATGATTGAAACGTCGCAGGTCGAGCTA
The DNA here is from genome assembly GCA_024666655.1 of Dascyllus trimaculatus. Taxonomy (NCBI): domain Eukaryota; kingdom Metazoa; phylum Chordata; class Actinopteri; family Pomacentridae; genus Dascyllus; species Dascyllus trimaculatus. The sequence continues at coordinate 9,773,670 of CM045461.1, forward strand.
AATCTGTACAGAACAGCAGCTGGAGGAACTTCAGGGTGGAGGTTGAGCTCTGACAGGAAGAAAGAATCCAAATTCAGCCAATCATCCTCAATTTGAGACATTTATGGAACGCTTTTAGTTATTTTTCAAACTGATATTCTGCGTAAAGGCGATACAATCATTAGTGTGAACAACTCCCACATGCAGACTGAAACCTGCTGATAACTAAACAATACTTAGTGTATATGCACACATTTTACTAACAAGCTCTGCACTGTACACAGACAAGACTTTGAATGAGGACTTTTGCTTATAAGCAAGTGGTTTTACATTGTTGTTGCTACTTTTACTTAAAGTAACGGCTCTAAATAAGAAACAAAAGGCATTTCATAATCTGAGACATTTGAATAATCCACAATGTGCGCAAAAAACAAAAAAAAAACCCCAAATACATACATTTTACTTCTGTCAAGGTTAACTTTTAACCGTTTTTGCTTGTGGTTGAAGTGTCGCTCAAGCGCTCGTTGCTGCTGTCAATAGTGCGTTTCCATAAAGTAGTCAAGCACATTTAAATAAAACTTTTAAAATGTCATTGAATATTTAGTATTTGCCAATCAGATACCTTTTTTTTCTAGATTCACACTTCAAAAGCTGTAGATTTGCTGCAGTACCTCTTACTGTTAAGTTCATAAGGTAAAGGGCACCATGACAAAGTGTTCTGTGATGCTTAATGGCCTCAAGCCTCGTTAGGAAAAAGTCGAGCCCTGCCAGTTTGTCTATAGGGCTGGAACTGACAGTGATTTGCATTATCGATCAATATTTTGACTCTTTTCTTGATGAATCAGTTAGTTGAGCAACTGTACGTCAGAAAATTGTGTAAAAGTCCCAATTTGTCAAAGCCCAACATGACGTCCTTAAATGTCTTGTCCAATATAACAGAAAACATTCACACTTGTGAAGCTAAAACAACAGGATCAAAACAAATTTGAGTGTAACTTGACCAAACAATTAATCGATGGAAAAATAATCTGCAGACTAACCGATTAATGGAGTACAGTGATCCCTCGTCTATCATGAGGGTTTGGTTTCAGAAACAACCCCCCCAATAACAGATGAAATCCGCAAAGTAGTGACCTTATATTTGCTTTATTATTTATATAAATTTTAAGGCTTTATAAACCCTCCCCACAATGTTATTAACCTTTCCCACACTCCTATAAACACTTCCTATGCTCTTCAACCCTTCCTACACTGTTAAACCTTCCATCAAGAGAAGCTTCTACAGCCGTGTCCGTTAACGGAACTAGCGACACAGTGATCCACTTGAAATGCCCACTTTGGAAAAACGTTGCTGTATTTTAAACACACCGACACCGAGGACGTCCGGCTGCCTACCGGGAAACTGATGATGATGTTACGGTAATCCTACAGACTGTCACCGGTTCTCTGACGGTCATTTCCAGTAAACACTCACCGTGTGGGACTGCAGGTTCTGACTGGCTTCCATCACCGCCAATCAATCAGCGACCGACTAGCTCAAGAGGAAGCGGCCGTAGCTGCGTTTTCCATACGTGCGTTTACTCATCTGCTGTATGCTATGTATTTTTATACACAATTAAAAATTTGCGATGAAGTGAGACCATGAAAAGTGAACCGCGATACGGCAAGGGATTACTGTAATTGCCGCAGCTCTGATGTGGAGTTTTTCCCAATCAGTGTTCTAGTAGCGGAAAATGTAACACATTGTACACGTGTTAGGTTGTGAAATCCTGATGACAAAACTTCTGCTTCTTTGGAGTGAAAGCTGCTAGAACCTGACACCAGTGAGCCTCAGCTCTTCAGGTGATACTTTACCTGAATATTTATGACAGGTCAAACTGGAGCCAGGGGTTCGTAAACTATAACAGCTGCTTCTGTGGCTCGGCTCAGTGCTGACCCGTTCCAAGCTGTGGTTATAATGAGAGCCTCCCAGTATGGAGCTGTGGTTATAATGGGAGGCTCCCAGTGTGGAGCTGTGTGAATGGGAGCCCGGCGGTTGTGGCTCACAAACCTGCCGCGCATGAAGCTTAAAAAATAATAAAGTGCGGCAGGATGGCTCATCGTAGGCTTCCGGGCGAGACCCAATATCTCGTCTGATGGCAGAAACGGCCTCTCTGTTGACGAGCAGCCGCCCATTAAAGCGTGATTCACACGTCGGTTCAACTTTTGATTAAATTTCTCATATCACTCGTCCTTGATTGCCCGTCCAAGAAAAGCAAAGCAGCTGAGAAACCTCGATAAGAAACGACTTATTTACTTAAAAAGCTGCATTTTCACTGAACAACTGAAACATCTGGATGTGAGCTGCTGCTTTCTTAAACTTTAAAATCAAGTTACATCTCTTTCTCTGCAGAGATAACCACAACATGATGAATGCTTCTGTTTTAATTTATCCTCCTGCGCTGCACAAACTGTTTCCTCTCTTTGGTTCTTTTCATGTTAAACTGTAACTCTGTTCTTATGTGACGCGCGTTTCATCACTTTGCACAAATTGTGATACTCTGCCGCCGGAACAGCAGGAAGACGCTCAAAGGGAGAGAGCGGCTCGGCCTCGTAGCGAAAGAAAAAGCACACAAAAAAAAGCTTTTCTCGAGCTTTCAGCACGTCTTCAAACAGCCGAATGAGACTGAAAACTGGAAACTTGCAGAGCACGATGTCCCACGACGCATTCAAACCACAGAGGGTCGACTTCACGCCGTGCAGAGACTCAGATGATGATGCTATTATTGTATCTTCACTGAATGGGCTCAATGTAACGTTTAAAGTGAGCAATACGAGTGCAGTTGGTTGTGAAAGACAGGTGATCACAGTTTGCGATAAATCCTGGTTTAATAAAATGTTGTACATGTACTGATCTTAGCTCACTTAGTAAATAGACAATGTAAAATAAGAATTATAGAAGCCTGGACCTGCAGTGGTTTCACCCTTTATGTACCACGCTATAAAACCTAATACAGACAACCTGTTAATGCCACTTAATTAAAACCACTGCTGCAAGATTTAAAAAAAAATAACAATTTATTGATTTAAATTGAAGTTGCAAACCTTGTTTTGGTGGGTTGTGTTGACATAACAATGCTGCTACTTACGCCAACTTAATAATGTGTGTAATCTAAACTTAAATTTCTGTGTTAATTGATTTAAACCAACATTCAAGTTGCAGTAAATTAATTAAATCAGCTTGATGACTTGAAGTTTTTTGTACCTTGAGTTCAGGATTCCAACTCATTAAAAACTTCTGTTGGTGCTACTAATTATTTTTATTTATTTATTTGACACTTTATTGTGCATTTGGCATCTTAGCATGTTTTTCTATTGTATTTAGATTTATATTTTATATTGTTCTATTGTGGTGGTCACTTTACTCTTTCTGCATGCTACTATAACAGAATTTCCCCTTGGGGATCAATAAAGCATTTCTATTCTAAAGTATGTGGTAATTAAAAAATACCACTGATTGCAGAGGCAGGATTAATTCACCTAACTCAGCACAGTTAGTTGGTTGGGCATAATTTAATTAGAAGTTATCACAACTCAAAAAAACATGATGCAAATTGTTAATTGTTTTTTGTTGAGCCCAAACATTGTTTTTTAAAGTTTACCTTTAAGCTCCTGACTACACAAACATGCTGCATCTTGATTTTTTTCAGAACAGTCTCGGTTAGTCATATCTTCCATCAATTTATATGCTAACAATTGCCATTTTTCTATCAATAAATAGAAAATTATAAAAGAAATATAGAGCAACTGTGATGTTTTTACATGTACCTTACTTTAAAATGCTAGCATAGAGATCTATTTCCACGAATGTGTAGGGCAAGTTGTCTGGACTCTGGTAATGCCAGAAGGGGAGGGGGGTTAGAGAACCCAGGCGCAGACTCAGGACAGACTGACTTGGTAGGTTGAAAAGAGGATTTACCTAAACCAATACGGAATACGTAACCAAGCAGAAGAGGAAAAACTGAAAAAAAACCTAATACAAAAACCCTATAAAACTCAAAACTAAAAACAGAGAGGAAAATCTAGTAAATCACAAAATGTAAGCAACACAAAACACAGCTAATTTACAAAACTCAAAAAGGCTGACACGGCATATACAGCAAAATACACTGAACACTAATCAAGGCAAATAAACTATCGCAAAGTACACAGATCACTCCCAAGAGCTAAACAAATATCAAATACACCCTTAAAACGAAATACAAAAACTTACTGGCTGCAACAGGCTCAGGAAAGACAGGCAGGAGATAGCAGGGACAGACACTGACACCGGGGAAGCATGGATTATGGTCTGGCAAAGAGTGACAGAGTGAAACGGGCTTTTACTGAGGGAGGTGATTAGTGGCAGGTGAGCGGCAGTTTGCAGCTGTCTAGAATTGACGTGATCAGGGAGCAAGTAGAGCTTGGGTGAAGGTGACGGAGACAGTGAGGGCAAGCAGAAGCAGAGAGAAAGAGGGAAAGAAAAGCTGAGAGGAAGAGAGAGGGAGAAGAAAAGAGGAAGAAGGAAGAAAGAAAGAAAGAAAGAAAGAAAGAGGGAGACAGACAGGGCCAAAGCAGGGATCATGCCAGAACCAATGTGTGGTTAGCACATTACAGAAATGAATGTCATTATTTTATTACTGAAGAGTTCAAACACAGTAGCATATTTGCAGAACTGGCAAGCCAGGCAAATTTTTGCTTCCCTACCCCCCAAAAAAGGCGTCCCAGCATCTACTTTGCCCACTTTTGGCCCCCTGGCAGGCTGAATGAAGGTTTTATTACATTTGTTGTTGTTTTTTCTTCAGTTATTAGCAGCATTTCCTCAAGCATATCCTTTTAACTAGCCCTGCTTTAGCGTATTGATCGCTGGGTTTGTTGGTCCTGACAATTCTGGGTCTATTATCCAACTCAGTCCAGTGTGATGTTTTTTTTAAAAAATTGTTTTGTTACATTCTTGATCAGTTAAAGCTGTTTTGTCTGATTTAAAATTTAAGAATGTGTCACCGGATTTATTACAGGCTTTTTTGGGGGGAGATTTTATGGCTTGTGCAGTTGTGGATCCACAAGTGGGATATCTGCCATCCTATGTTGGCACCAGAGTCAAGTCTAGGATCAGTCCCATCTACTTGTGACCTGCATTCATTTGATGACAACAACTTTATAATCGTTACAATGAAAAAGGTTAAGACATGGTTAAGACAGGCTTCATCAGAACTGATGAAATCTCTTGGATGAGAGGTGAAACATCTTCGAGAAACTCAAGCAAGTTCAGATGCTACGATTGAAACTACAGTCATAACCATGACCTGGATGACTGAGAATCTTCAGACATGTTAAGACCTTCTGATTTCATTCCAACACCACAAGACAGTTTGATTGTTTTAAACTTTCTTCTGTTATTTTGAAAAAAAAGTCAGAAACAAAAGCAACTAGTATAATCAGAAAGGGTCATTTCTGCCGTTCATTTTGACGTGATGTAGCCAGAAGTTATGGAACAAAGTGTGACTTATTCAACAGAGAAGCAGGACAATGGGTGAAGAATTTAGTTAAGATATTACTTTGCAGAAGTTTGGTCCATCAGTTTGTATGAATATGTCACAAAGGTAATTGCGAGGCTGCAGTTCTGCTTTTTTGTTATATGTTATTAACATATGTAGATATTAGCTTTTTTTTTTTTCAATGACAAGCTCATGAGTAATTCAAAACAATTCAGCGTTATCTTTTTTTAAAATCACCAACAATTGATCGCAGAGGCGAAAGGTCAAGCTGGGCAGTTTTATTTGATATGCGCTTCACTTCACTGCGATAAATATTTTGGGAGACGAGTGGATGTGAATTTGGATGCGAAATGCGTCCGTCGGGCTCTGAGGGTTAAGCTATGTGGAGATGTTTACCTGGAAACTCTGGACTTGACATGTTGAGGTCCTGTAGGTTGTGTAAAAACACGCTGTCAGCAGACAAACAAAAAATGACACAAGACAGTCAGTCTTTAAGAGCTCCAGGGCCACTGATCCTGACCTCTGACCTCCGCTGGAAGACATCCAAAAAACAGCGAATCAATGAAGCATCACATTATTATTCTGCACTGAGCGCAGTTCTGCTGGGAGGCGAGGAGGAGGCTCTGTCCCTGCTAATACGAGTGGAAAGATCAGCACCTACCTGACTGCTTTTATTCCTGCTTCACATGCACACACACTGCACCTCGGCTCGCTCCGCATTTACAACCTCGAAGCCGAGTTTCACCGAATTGTGACGGGCTTCGACTGAAAAGCAGCTCGCTTTAGCGCGTTTGAACAGACAACAAATCAAGCTGCTGCGTCTCGTGTTGAGTCGCCCTTCGGATCAAAAGGTCAGAACTAAAACTTTGCACCATTCTGCAGCTTTAAAACAGCCCATGAACCCTTTTCTGGGAATGAATATGCATTGAGGTTTTGGGATTATAGGCTGTAAACGTACGGAGCAGCGAAAACCGGTGATGCAACAGCTCAGAGGCGCTCCGAAGAAAGAAAAGCAGCATCCAATTACGGGCCGAACAGCGGCGTTAAGAGACACAATTACACAATGACAAATTGCATAAGCCTTTCTGAGAATTTCTGTCCATCTCCTGCTGGCGTCCTGTGTGCATCTGACATGCAAAGAAAATGGCGGCTGTGTCCCGCCGGCCAATTAAGACACAGACATGTTATGTAACGGTGTTTACTCCATACAGCAGCAGATGCAGCCTCGGAGAGTCGCCCTCTGCTTGGTGATTTTGACCATTGTTTTTTTTTATTTTCAGGCCTCACGTAGCTCCTTTACATCAGCTGCTTTTACGAAACACAGGAGCTGCTTCAAGTCCTCAGAGTTTAGCTGGGAAACCTCGACGGAGATTTCTCCCGGGACTCCTCGCCTCTCGCTTTAGTTTTTATTAATGCTGGGAAGCTTATCTGAGCGTGTGTTCTGTTTCTCAACAACACCCCGATTCACATTCACACACTTACACCGGTTCACACCTGGGAGCTGCAGAGTACAACCGGCCTCGGAGGAGAAGCTGGAGGAGAGAGGAGGCCTCGCTTGGAGTCCATCCAGGGGGTTTAACTCAGCGGTCCAGCAGCCCAACACGCCTCAGTGCTGGAGGTGTAAAGACACAGAACAACAGTTAGATGAAATCAAACGCACTAGATTCCTTATTTATTACTTTAAGATGTAAAATATGCAAAACAGGGCCGCAACTAACGACTATTTTGATCTATTATTGAAATGAGTAATCAGCGATTCAGATTATGAATCACACAATTATTCAGTGGCTCTTATTTATCCATCAGCTTTTAAATGTAGTTTGAGGTTGTTAAAGACTGTTTACACGTTCGCTGTGTGCTTTTCTAATCTAGGCCTATAATATGTGTGTTTTTTGTGATTTATAATTTTTGATACCCAGCTTTATCATGTTGTTGGGAAGTTGTTAATTGCAGACAGGACTAGTTGCTGTCACATGCATCCTGAATAATGTTAAAACTGTGTGACTGTTTTGTGTGTCTTTGGGATCAATTTGTGTGTCTTTGGTCACTTTTCAGATCTCTCTCTGCATTTATGTCAACATTTGTAGGTTTCTGGGGTAATTTTGTGCATCTTTTCAACTGTTTTGTGTATTTAGAGTCTTTTTTAATGCACTTTGTGGCAATTATGTGGATCTTTGAAGTTGTTTTCCTATCTTTAGAATCACTTTGTGTCTTTATGGAGTTGTTTTGTGGGTATTTTTTAGCTGTGTTACATTTCCTTGAAGCCATTTTATTGTGTTTGCAGGGGTTGGTTGTAATCAGTTAACTGCCATTACTCATTTAATCAATTAAAGACGTATTAACCAATAAGATAGAAGAAAAAGAATGCAAGCATGCTCTAAAATGTACTGTAAATTAGCTGTAGTACCTGGTTGTTCCACCAGGTGATCTTACTGTTTATTGAGATGGAGTTACAGGTGTGTTTGCTGACTACCCGCAAAACAAGCTCACCTCACTGCTGTTTAACTGCCAGCTGCGTCTGTTGTGTTGATGAACTCTGCAGCATCTAGTTGTAAAAAAGGTGTAACAAGGAAGCTGTCCAGTTAAGCTAGCTACCTAGGGCTCATGCTAACGCTTAGCTAGGATTTTTAAACGCTAACAGGCAGGGAACTGAGCGAGCAGCAGGACTCAGATTGCGTGCTTCCAACAACATTTAAATCACAGCGATTGCAATACATTAGCGGTGCTTTGCTCAGAGTATAAATACATTTTAGAGGTGGCAGGAAATACTGACAGATTTACTGGATGGATAAAGTTACTGCGACAGTATTTGTGGACATTTGCTTGAGCTGAGCAGTTGCTTCCAGCATCAAACCACTGGGGGGAAGTGGACCACCACTGGTTGAAGAAATTTGCTTTTTCCCTTGTAGACTCCTACAGTTTTTGGGATAACTTACCAAGGACAAGGTGCTATGCTTCGTTAACCCAGAGTTAAAGCCAAGCTGCAAATGTTGGATGGCAACAGTGAGCATTATTTTTCAATCTTATAGTGTGTTCATGTCTGAGACTATAGAAAAAATATGCTAAGTTTCTCCTTATGTGCCTGATTTCAAAATTTCAAAGATTTTAGTTGATTACATTCATTATTCGTTGCACCCCTTGTATAAGAGCAGCTCACAATACCTCCAATTATTTCTCACGTTCCTTTTTTAATTCTCATCTGTGCACATTGACATGAGGAGTTGAAAACTTTAGCTTGAAAGCGTCTTTTTCTATTCATTTGGACTGTGTTTTCAGTGAATCCACATGCATTTGAGTGCGTTTGTTTACTTCCAATGTCTCTGCACCACTAATCTGACCAGCCATAATATGTTAAGATTTATGTACACAAAATCAACTGCGAGACTTTGGAATATAAAATAAAAAGTTTCTTTACATGAGGCAATTCAAATTTTATCAAGGTTTGAATTCCTGGCAGTATTTACCACTGGGAAGCTGACAAAAACAGTGTTTCAAGTAGAGAACTCATATTTACCTGATTTCCCACGGGGCCCGAACGCAACATCAGACACAAAAAGTGTTTTCAGTAGAAATGTTCATCTTTCGCAGGTCGATTCATCTGCCGAGACACGAACGCACAGTATGAATATTTAGGCACACACACATCATTAGAAGAGCTACACACTCTGAGCACTCTGAGGGCACGACAGCTTTCAATCCGCCGTGTGCTGCTATCAGGCCGAAATGTGATTCCTCACCTTTGTTCGTGTTCATTTTTAATTTTTTTTACAGCCCCCTTCATTCTCATTGTGATTCCAAAGGCAGAGCTTATCTTAAATTAACACCAGCACCGTGATATCCTCTGAGAATACCGACCAGATATTACAGCGTGCCGGGGATGGGCTCAGCGACGTGGAGAACATCCACAATGAGCGGGATGGAAATGCTAAACAGGCGGGAGACGCCTCCCTCATCCTTTACAGTTGCATCAACAGTTTCAAGGGCACGTAAGTTTTTTTTTCTTTGAAGCGTTTTCCTTCCTCTCATCTCCATCATCTCCCTCTTTTCCAGAGTGAAGTGGTTGAAATCAGCCAAGGCCTGGAACGTTCACCTCACTTCACGGGATCAGCGTGAACTGCGGATGGAGAGAGCAGCAGGTTCAAATGTGCTTAAAGAGTTTTTAAAAAAAAATATGCTCGAGCATCAGGTCTGTTTACTTTGGTCCAAACGTGACAGGGAGAGGTTTAGTGTGTCGAGATATCTGCTGAAGAAAGAGGTTTGCATGGACACAACATCACACGCAGTTTTCATTACAAAAGGTTTGGTGGCGTCTGACAACATGAGCTGCACACAAATCTCTAAATTGCATGTCCTTTGAAAAATACCTGATATCTAAATAGAAGGAATTTATTGGAATATGGCACTAGGGACATATGAGACAGGCCCTCTGTAAGAAGTAACTCAGTATTTCTTGTTGCAAAGTCCCAGAGCTCTGGTGAAAGGTATAACACTCCAAATACACACACAAAAATTGAGTACAAATGAACCAGAAACAGTCAGAGTGACACAACAAATGACTAGAAGGAGACATAAAACAGCTAAAAAGAGAAAAAAACATTCCCAAAATGGTCCAATAAACATGTAGAATTACTCTAGAGACCCACAAAATGACCACAAAACAGCTCAAGTGACACAAAATGACTTAAAATGAATATAAAATATACAACTCCAAGCCATAGACATTACTAATTATTTACAAATACACAAAATGCTCTCAAAGATTCACAAAACAGTTGCAAAGATGGCAAGAGACAACCAAACTGACGAAACAATGACACACAAAATAGACTAACTATGAGTCAAAATGGCCTCCAAGAGATGTAAAAGATCTCAAATAAGACATGAAACGACCAAAAGACAAACCCCCACACAGTGATTGAAAAGACACGCAGAACATCCACAAAGGAGCTTAAACACACAGATAAACTACAATGGCACAAAAATGATGACTCAAAATGTAACACAGCCTAAAGACATACAAAATCAACTCTGAGACACTAAAAATGATCTCAGAAACACACATAGCAGCTCCAAAGACATGGAAAACTAAAGCCAAGACACACAATTATCTCAACAACACACTGTGTGGTGAAGAGACACAAATCTGTCAGAAAGAGATGCTAAAAGACATCAAAGACACACAAAATGATTCTGAAGTTACACAAAAAGTTCACAAACAGACATAAGATAGTCGCAATGACATACAAAATGGTCAAAGGAGACACAAAATTGTCACCCAAGACACACAGAATGACCACATAGGCACACAAAATAATCAAAAAGACAAATACAAATGTCACAAACAAGCACCAAAAGGTCACAAGCAGACAAAAAACTGTCACAAAGAAGTGGAAAATACCCTAAAACACACAAATCAGTGCCAAAGACACACAAAAAGATCCCAAAGAGACACAAAACTGTCACAAAGACGGACCAAATGACCCCAAAGACCTAATGGTCACATAAAGACACAAAACAGTCACAATGAAGTGCAAGAAGACACTAAAGACACTCAAAATTATTCCAAATACACACAAGATTATCACAGAGATCTTAAAGAAGAGGTAAAAAGACCCCAAAGACACAAAACAGTCACAAAAACACTGAACTCCATGTTTCCACACAGTTTAACCGTGATTCACTGCCAGAGACACTTTAGCTTAGCGGCTAACGAACAAACACAGAGCAGCTAACAGTGGCTATCATCACATTTCAGGCTACATGCTAACTAGCAGTTAGCACATTAAATGGCTCGTAAAGTAGCTGCTAATGACACTTTGGTCAAGTCATCTTTTAACAACATCATTAGTCAAGGCTATGTATTTTCATATATGTTAAAACTGGAGAAAGTCTTTAAAAAAACAACATATAAATTGTGCACTTGTACATTTTTGCAGTTTTGAGAACCAAATCATTGCAACTCCAAAAAGTGACAAAATATCAACAAAAACGATAAATAATAAATTGCTTTCTGTCTGTTTACCTGCTGTTGTCTCTTCATGAGTATCACAGACTGTATTTCAGTCCATTCAGCTGTTAATCACTTACAGAGACACGTTAGCTAAGTGGTTAACGAACAAACACAGAGTGGCTAACAGCAGCCTGCTAACATCACATTTCAGGCTACATGCTAACTAGCAGTTAGCACATTAAACGGCTTATATAGCAGCCGCTAATGACACTTTGGTCGAATCATCTTAAGCATTTTAACAACATCATTAATCAAGGCTATGTATTTTTATATATGTTAAAACTGGAGAAAGTCTTTAAAAAACAACATATAAATTGTGGACATATATATTTTTGTTGTTTTTGACAACCAAATCATTACAAGAAAAGATACACTGAACTAGAAAGGTTCTGTTTTACGTTAAAATGCAAGTATGTTGAAGCCATTTCATTGGAAAAAAAGAATGTCCACTTTTGTCATTTTGACTAAATTTATAATTTTAAAAAAATGAATTAGCTGTGGCAGTATTGTGACATTTTTTACAGGCTGTCAGCTGGCTTAGATATGGCGAGTTCTGGAGCTTTTGTTAGGGAGATCGTGGCCTGATTTTGGCAAAGTGTCGGCACCCAGACTCGGGCCAGTGTTGGCTCGGTTGGCCACTTTGGTCGGCGTGATTGCAGCCGGCAGTGTTTGGCCAGTTTAACGTGTTTCACCAGAGTCTGCCAGCCATACTGGTTGGACCAAATCATTTCATCTGTCTGGGTGTTTACATACACCTTAAAGTATCATTTTTGGGCTTTAAAAAAAAAAAATAATGCAACCAGTCTTTTCGAGTTTTGCCAACTTTTGCACATTGAGTTGAGGGAATTAACTTTTTCCCTCTATAATCAAATGTATTTTTTAAAATTATTTAATGATTAGCAGCATAAACACAAGTTTTGAAATTGATTTCTCTTATAACCAACTAGCACTTCTGGATTATTTAAAAGGAACTTACTAGTGCCATGTGCTTAATGACCATATGTTGACAAACATAATTGAATTATGTGCTCCAGTTAGATTTTCAAAGTCGTTTTTGGCCTTTTCATGTTTTTCTTCACATAGTAGCTTTTAGAAAACGTATTCATTGAACAGCAAACCGTTGACTGATTAACTTTATTCTTCAAATTCTTAAGTGCAGTTCTGTATTTAAACAGTATTTGTATCTTGAAACAACTAATTTGAGTTTAAATCACACATATTATGTTGATGCACTTACCAATATCATTATGTCAACCCAACCCATCAAATCCACTAGAATAATTAAAAGTTTTACCTAAATCAATTATTATTATTATTATTTATCCTGGTGGTGGGAATAGATCCCCTGAATAACTTGAATAATGTATTAGGGTTGACCAGACTACACACCTACAACAGTCAGTAACTATACCTGGTTTAATTTGGCCACCAGTCCCGCTCCCAGTGCTCCTGCAACACGTGTAACACTGGAAATCCTGTTCTGCGAAAATGTTAAGCACCATCAGCGCTGAATCTCAGAAAAAGAAAAAATATGTTGTCAAAACTTCAACTTGAATTTCATTTTGGGTTAGAGTAAGAAGCCACAGGGAGCCAGATCTGGTGAGAAGGGTGGTTGGACAGTGACTATTGTGTTCTTGTGTAATCACCATTTGAGCGCCTACATTCAATGGCACCATGCATGTTCTCCCTTTAGACACCTCAAAATGTTATAGTAGATCTCAGTGGTGCAACTCTGGGGGATCAATTTGTGACCACATGGATGTTGATGAAAACAATGAGCTCCTCACCTGATGCTCCTTCTCCAGTTTTGGACCCTGCAGCTTTTCCACTACGAAAACTGCTCTTTCTCTTCTTGATATTAGCTGCACACCCTCTTCTGGTCGCCAGTGACGATCCTCCACATGAAGGTTGCATCATAGAGAAACTGCAAATGCACTTACCAGCGGTCGCAAAAACATCTGTAACACAGGTCCAGATGTTGGCAACGTGGACTCCCACATGCTGCACAACAAACAAGACAAACTCTCTCGACTTTTTGATCAACCCCTGTATAAGCAGTCAGCTGAGAGGCAATGACTTCCTCCAACAGTTCAGCCAGGAAAGACAACTTGAGAAATCAGTGAGAGTGAGCGGATCAAGACTGGGTTTCTTTAACAGTTGCATGTTTAAAACGAGAGGGAAAAACACAAGGGATTGACATCTTTATAAAGTGTAGAGGGAATCATGTCGAAGATATGTGTTGATATGAGAGACAGTGGTGTTTCGGGTCAGTATTAGGTGTGACGAAACAGATCAGCTCAGAACCAAACTTCAGATTTATGAACTTTCCAGGCAATCCAACTGAAGAATAGGCAGATTCAGTCTGTTAAACACAGCCATGGCAGTCCGACTCTGGCGGACGAATTCATGCTGCACAACCATGTGAATGTTGGAGAAAACAACCAGAATGATTCTGGTTCTCCAGACCTAAAGCCCTGTCTTTGGTGGTAAAGACTGAAACTCTTCCATTTAAAAAACTGCTGTTTCTTCTGTTGTTGGTAGCTGCACACCCACATCTGGTCACCAGTGATGATCCTTAACGTAAAAGTAGACCTAAAGTTAAATTAAACTTTTAGGGTCAGTCCAACAAGTAACCAGGAGGCTTCTTCGGATAACTTGTGACTTATTTGTTTTCCATATAATTCAGCTTTTCTTCATTCTCAGTAAGCGCTAAGCTATAATGGATAAGATTTGACTTGTGGCTCAGGTGGTAGAGCGGGTTGTCCACTGATCGCAAGGTTGGCGGTTCGATCCCCGGCCCCGAAGTGTCCTTGGGCAAGACACTGAAGCCCAAGTCGCTCCCAATGACAGGCAGGCACCTTGCATGGAAGCTCTGTCGCCATTGGTGTTCGAATGTGTGAATGAGAAACACACTGTAAAGCACTTTGGATACCACTAAGGTAGAAAATAGCTCTATACAAGTGCATTTGTTTCTTCACTGACTAAATAACACTGAAACTTAAGTTCACTAAGAAGGTGTGGATTTTGAATATATCTGAGAGTAAACTAAACTTGACGTGTTGGGTTTAGGTGCATCAGACCACATTTAACAAACACACAGTGAAGAGCGCAGGTGTACCCTTTGAAAAAGGCTGTGTTTTATTGAAATACAGCAGACATCAACAGGTTGTTTTGCTGACCTGGGCGACAGAAACAGAGCTCCAACACTTTTCAAACAGTGTTAAAACAAAGATTCGATGGCTGTTCTTTTGTTATTTTAAGTCCAAAGACGCCTTTTTTTTTTTTTTTTTTTAACCCGCGGCCCGAAGCACAGCCCGACTTTGGGCCGCGGGCCGATCGACGGCGGCGTCTTCGTCGCGTCGGGAACAAAAACAAGCTGGTGCTCCAAATCAATTTGGGTTCTTACTTCAGAAAAATGCTGGTATGCAAAGTTAAAAATTGAACACGGCTCCTCGAGTGCTGGAGGATTTGACAGTGTTGGGGCCTGTTTCTGTGCCCAGGGCTGGTTGTTTGATAGTAGCAGTAGTAGAAGAAGCAGAACCTCCGTTATGAAGCAGGGCTGGCCTCAACTCCCCGGAAAAAGACACTTAGAGCACCTGGTTTCCCCAAAAAGTCATCAGAAGCCATCATCCTGCATGAAATTTGATGTGACACTGAAACTTTTTTTTAAAATACGCAAATCTGACGACTAAAACCAAAAGAACTCGGACGCGAAATATCGGAAATCTCTCTAAAGCGTTTTGGTGTCGACGGCATTTATCCTCCTTCATTTTACTTCTTTCCACAAATGAATTGAGACAGTTTGATTAGAAAAACAGCACGTTGCAGAACGTTTCCATTAATTTCTGAGCCATTAAAGAAAGATCAAATCTGGCATGAATGACCGGAGAGTCTGAACGCTTTCAATTTCTGCAACACTTTTCTAAAAGTAAAATATTTCTGCGCACGTCACGTCTTGATTGTCTGAAAAACATCCTTCCTCAAGCTTCTTTAGTGACGTAGAAAGAAGTAAAATGAACACGATAAAAGCTTTTACCATCAGTGTTTCATACATTTTCCTTCTTGGTTTGTATATCTGACAAAATATTTCAGAAACTGAACACAGCTGAAGACTGAGGACGGATTAAGACCCTTGAAGCTGACATCTGAGGATGGATCAGACAGGAAATTTACTTATAAGCAAAGGATTTTGTGGCGCAAATGACCCTCTGTAGTTGCAGCTTTGGGGTCTGGACAGAAAAGGTTTCAGGCGGTAAACAAAGGTTGCATTCATGTTATGTCGATATTTCAGAGATAGTATCTTTAACTGTAAAGATTCTTTAATTCTTGAAGCTGGAACTGACCACGTGCACAATCAGAGCGAACTTCAGGGTACGCAGAGTGTTTCAGCCTCGTCTGTAAACAAAAATAAAAAATCGGAACCTCGCTGGGTTTTTAAATCTAACGGCACAAAAGCTTGTTTTTTTGAGGAACCCAGGTGCACACAAAGATAAATTTCAGCATGAGCAAACAGAGCGAGTTTAAAAGAAACAAAGGAAGGACTCAAGCACACCAGTCGTACTGTGTGTTTTGATTTGTTTTGCTGCGGCGTGAATAAATCTGGAGGCTTTAATTCCTCCCCCCCAAAAAAAACCTGACATTCACTGTCCGAGTTACAACACGAAGAGACGCAGCGAAACGAATCTGGAAAGTATTTGGTTGTGCAGCAGTTTACGCTCCGGCAGAAGTGTAGATTTATATTCCTGTATAAGTAAATGGTGCAACTGTGCTAGTGAGCGATGTTTGCCTTCGAGGATAAAACCAGAGACAACTTTTTTTATTGGGTAGAAGTGCAAAGTTACGTGATAACGTTTGAAAAGTTAATTCAGTTGAAATTACTTGAGTTGATTGAGAAATGTGGCTGAAAACCTGTTTTATTTTTCTATGTGTTTTTTGCTCCTGTTCATTTTTCACTGCAGTATAAAGTCCTGCCCCTCCATGGAAACAGCACAACCATGACTAGAAGTAGAGAGAAGTCTTCTGTGCTGTATGACTCAGTTTTAATGCCACAAAGCTTAAAAGAAAAATCGAAAATGGATTTTTTTTGCCTACTTAATATACAATAATTGAAAAAATTTAATTAATTTGCCTTTGAAAGCAAAAAAAAGCATTTTAAGATGCTAACACCATAGCAGCAACAGAAGCACTTTGTTTTTAAGTGTGTTTTGCAGTTCTGCATTAAACAAAAAAATTGATGCGCTATGCAAAATTTTGGGAAAAAATTATTTACTTCAGGTGGTTTTTGACATTTCCTAAAATGAGTTAATAAACTTTATGGGAGATGGAAGCACTTTTATTCGAATTTACTGTTTGAAAATGATTCCTGAAGAAGTTTCTCCATTTTTTTCTCAGAGTTTTGTTTGCTTCTTCTTCTCTTAAAGCTAATTTAACCGGTTTTGTTCGCGGTTACTTCTACAGTCATGTGTAACGTGGCCTACAGCGCCACCTTCTGACGACAATATGCAGCCTGGATTATTCACTTCAAACAATCCAAATTCGCTAATAGAAAATGACTTTTAAGGGTTTCTTTTTTTGCTGTTTTTTTGTTAATATTTCAAAAGCTAACACTGAAACACAGCTTACAGGGGCACATACTTATTGAATCACTTAACAAAAGTCCTCCAATTGAGCCTTTTTTTTCAGATAAAAAGGGGTAAACGTTAAGAGCTTAAAAAGCCACTAGGGATCTTGCACAGAATGAATTATAGCACCTTTTGTTGTTGTTGTTGTTGTTGTTGCTGTAAAAGAAAACAACCCTCCTCCGTTTGCCAGCCCAGCTACCAGTGTGCTCGATTCTTTCCTCTTGCGACATTCAGACAGTGAAATCCACGACGTGGACCCCCCTCCCCCTCCCAAAAAAAGCAAGTACATTCAATCATTCATCAGAAAAATATTCAATTAAAACTATACACTTGCAAAAATAAAACTCTCTTGGAAGCTTTCTAAGGCTGTGCGTCCACCGGGAGGCGCTCTCTGCGGCGCCCGGCGAGCTTTAGCGACGCTGAACGCTACAAGTTTAAAGACTTCAAGCAAAGAAAAAGAAAGAAGCGTTTTTTTTTTTGTTTTTTTAAAAAAATCGACTCGCAACCGGCAGCCGGAGCTTTGCAGGAAAACCTCCGACTGAAGTGGACGGAGTTGAGAATCCCCCCCCCTCCCCCTGTTGTTTGCTTGTTGAGGCCAGCCCTGGTATGCATTTGTAAATACAGTATTTCAGATATATGTAGTCTTATCATCTTTAAATCTGACCAGGACACTACAGCGGCAGAAGCAATACATAAAGAAGCTCATATTTTGTTTTTACTATTATTCTTTTTTGTCGGAATGGAACTAGTTTCAACTAAGCCTACCAAGCCAACATGTAGTTATGTATCGAATAAAAGGCTATTTATCTTTTTTTGTTTGTTTTTGTTTATTACAGGTGTGTATGATGGTGTGCAGGACGACAAAGATAGATAGAGAGAGAGAGAGAAAAACAATCAACGAAGAAAGAAGAAGTGGGAAAAGA
This sequence comes from Dascyllus trimaculatus, assembly GCA_024666655.1. Taxonomy (NCBI): domain Eukaryota; kingdom Metazoa; phylum Chordata; class Actinopteri; family Pomacentridae; genus Dascyllus; species Dascyllus trimaculatus. The sequence goes on from CM045461.1 coordinate 9,791,719, forward strand.
GACGGAAAAGATAGGAAGGCAAAGAAAGGGTGGAAAGTAGGAGAGAGTGAAAGAGCGAGGAAGAGAAACAGAGAGAAAGAGATTAAAGTATGATTCAGGCAGCATGATTCTGGATTGTGGGTTTTTTTCACTGTCGGGTTTGTGTGTTTTGCGTGATCGTTACCGTTGAATCCTTCTGCGTTTGCCACCACTTTGACAGTTTCTTTTTTTAAAATTTTTCGTTGTTGTTGTTGTTGTTTGTTCCTCATCGCTTTTTAAACAAAGATCCACGACAGTCACTTGGTCATACAAGCATGTTCGTCGGAACAAGAAGTGCAGATTGGCTTAAGTTTCTTTTTTTTTTTTTTTGTTTTCCTTTGCTTTTCTTCAAAAAAGGGTTCCAGACAGAGTGGCTACAATAATAATAATAATAATAATATAATAATATAATAATAGCACTTGACTTCACTTCAGCACAGTAAAAAAAAAAAAAAGAAAAAAGAAAAAAGGTCCAAAGGTGCTTTTTTTGTGTTTTGTTTTTTAAATCTGATTTGATGTGAAGCGAAGTCCCCCCTCTTCCTCCCCCTTTCTCCTCCCACCTCTCCTCTCCTCTCAGCGGGGAAGTGGCGGGCGGAAGTCCAGTGCCGGTGAGATGAAGAAGAAGTGACTGAAGTATTGCCAACTAGTCCGTCATATTTTTTTTTTTTGTTTTGTGTTTTTTTTTTTTTCTTGTAGTGGTTCCACTCCGGTTCAGTACAAAAAAAGAGGAGAGATGGGGGGAAAATAAAAATAAAAATAAATGCACACACGCATACCACTGCTGGCACCGTTATTTTTAAAAGTTCATCAAGACGGGGGAAAAAAAACGAGAGCGTGGGGTAAAAAAAACAAAAAGAAAAAGGAGGGCGTGTCGGGGGGACGAGTTGCTCCCATTTTACAAAATGTAACAAAAGTTTTCCCGCAAAATTTTACAAATCTGTAGCAATACAGGAAAACAAAACAAACAAACAAACATATATATCCTATTTACAACATCGAGAAGAAGAACCCTTTTTTTTTCAAAAGTGTAGTGAGAATGCAGCAGATCCCAGCTTTGGCACTCGGCGTTTGTGTTGTTTTTTTTTTTCTTGTTTTTGTTTTTCTTGTTTGTTTGTTTTAAATCCACCCTGTCGGTCGGTCTGTCGGTCGGTCTGTCGGTGTGTACAGTCAGACTGCTGCTGCAGGCACACATTCAGTGCTCCGGTTCACCTTCCTCCTTTTCCTCGTCGCGTCTCCACGGCAACACAGGTCACGCACAACATCCCCTCATCCGTCCACCGGGTTCACGGCCTGCTAATCCCCCCCCCCCAAAAAAAACGCTGCATCCCCAAGGGTCACTTAAAGGGAAAGTTCAGGGATTTACTTCCAGTAAAGTGCAGATCCTGAACCGAGATTCCTCTTAAAGGCAAAGTTCAGGATGATCACGAGGATTCTGACCAAACCAAAGCGAGGGCAGCGTTTTCAAAGAGACCAATCTGTCTGATCATCAGTCAAACTCCCACTTAAAGGGAGTGTTGGATCCTCTGTGTCGACAGTAAGTATTCTTTCTAAAGGGAAGTTATCTGGACATTAACATACAAATCAAGCCTCGTCTTTAAAGTGCGGCGCAGGAGTCGAAGTTTCCATCCGGCCGCTGCTCTTATGTGAATATTAGTTCACCGGTTCGAGGAGATAAACAGCCGCTGGAGCCAATTCTGCCTGAAAACGGCTGTTTCATGTATTAACGCGAGGAATCTTTTTTCAAATGTTCCACTTTCCACCCCCCTTCATGCGCATAAAAAAAAACAGGTGGATGGAAACACTGTTTATTTGTATTTTTGTGAGATTATTTTTTTTGCTTTCACTTTCGCTCAAGCGTGAGGAGAGAGAGGAGCTGAAGAATGGATGCCGCAGCCGTGTGTTAATGCGTCTTCAGCTACCGAGGCGTCCGTGGAAATGTCCTTTTAGATACTAGTAAAGAGCTTAAAGAGCAGGCGACGGATTTCAACATTTCTGATCATTAATGAAACAGTATGGAAGACCATTAGTGCCAGCAAAGTAAAACCCAATAAAGTCCTGGAGGGTCAAAATTATTGGACATAACGAAAAAATTCTGACATATTAAGTCAAAATTATCTGTTAATAAATCAGAATTGTGAGACAGACCACAATTTTATACAAATATGGATCAAAAAAGTCAATATTCTGAGATAGAAAGTTGACAAAAGAACTCAAAATTACGAGTCAATGTCAGTTACCTGTGAGAAAGTTGTAATTATGACAATAGTGGTCTCAATCATTTTACATTTAAAGTCCAGAAAAAGAGATAAGAAGACATCATTTTGTGTTTAGACGTTACAAAACTGAGAAGAATTAGGAATTTGGATGTCCTAATTATGAGACTATCAAAAATTTGAGATAAAAAGTCAAACATTTAAGTAAAACATCGACATTTTAAATGTTTAAAGTCACATTTTTGAGTTGAAAAGTCACAATTATAGGATAAAAAGACAGTTTGGACTTACTATGACGCACACGGTCAAAAGAACCAGTGAAAATGTCATAATAAGAGAAAGTCGAAATTTTGAGTTCAAAATCAAAATTAGGAGCTAAAAAATTATGAAACAAAAGTCGTAACTTCAACGTACAGAATCAGAATTAGGAATTAACACGTCACAGTTATGAGATAGTAAATCATTTATAAATTAAAATGCACATTTTCAAGTTTAAAAATCACAATTATTAAATAAAAAGGCATTAGATGACAAACTAAGTATAAATTATGAGTGAAAAGTCAAACCTTGAGAGAGTCTATGATTAGATTTCGGGTTAAAATGTCACCATGTTTGAATTAAGTGAAAATTATGAAATAGAAAGTCTTACGATTAAAGTCAAATGCATAATTATGAGACAGTTAAGGACGGAAAGTCAAATATTTCCTTTCAAAATCTAAATCTGAAACGTGAAAAGTCTCAGTGGTGAGCTTAAAAGTCAAAATGATGAGATGAAACTACAGTTTTGACTCACTATGAGATACCACGGACATTTCTTCCTCTTTATTTTTCTTATTTTGGCACAAATGGGCTTCCATACTGATATTCAGACATGCAACTTGGCTCCAGCCTACAAAGCAGCTGTTTCACTGCCCTCTCTGGTTGACCTCTGACCTCAGGTGACCTCCTGTAGCCACGCCCCACTGTGAGGTCACAGCGTCCTGCAGTACACCTGTACCAGCAAGGCTCTGTAGATTTATTCTCGGTAGAAGTTCAGGCATCGAGTATTACTTCCGTTAAATTCAGTCAACCTCTGTAAGGGAACGTTTGAACTCAGACCTACTTAAGAAGAACCTGAAGAGGAAGCTTCAGCGTGTTGAGAACCTCCATTCTCTTCAACAGTCGCTAACTATGATTGTTTACAGCATTTTGGAAATCAGCTTCTCACTTCTAAGCTGATGGTGTTTGTGCATCGAGCCTCGTCTGTGCACGTGCAGGGTGAAGCCTCGGATGATAATACTATTGGAAAACTCACATGGCTGTGAAAAATTGAAAGCAGCAATTTGAAATCCACAGTAAGGGAGGGAAATTTCAATTATCTTCACACGTCGTGACCCTGAATTTCTCCTTCAGATTTCAATTTGGGTGCATGTTTGTGCCTCCCTGAAATAAAAAAACCTTAAACTCGTTTCGTTGGAGGGGCCACCTCAGGTCGAGATTAGCTCCGACGTGACGGGGGAGGATGTTGTGCGAGACCTGGGATGCGACAATCAAGAGATAAAAATCGGTAAAAAACAAAAAGGATTAAAAAAAAATACAATATCTGATAATTAAAAAACTCTTCTTTTGTTGCTCCATTCTTTGTTTTTTTTTCTTTCCTCCTGTATGTTTCCAGCAGCAGCAGCAGCGGCGGCGGCGGCGGCGGTGATGGCGGTAAATCCTATTCGCACCTGAAATGGACAGAAGAGAGAGGAGAGAGTGGGGCGGGGGAAGGGAGGCATTAAAAACTGTCAAACGTTTCTCAGCACAACAGAAAATGTCAGTTTCACAAGAACTCAGATCATTCCCCACCAAAAAAAACCAAAACAAAACAAAAAACAAAAACCACAAAACAAAAGAGAGGGGGATTAAAAAGCAATCGTCGTGCCAGGAGCCGGTGCTCGCGGTCGCCTGGTGCTGCTGGGAACTGGGACATGTTGTGAAATAAACGGCGGACCTGAGCGGCCGGCCGGCGCTCGCTCTCCTAATCCATGTAAGAGGGGAAACTGTGTTAAAGTTGTGTTTTGCGTGGAAGTGATTAAATGAGGCCAGCAGTTGCCGTGATTACACAAACAGGGCAGCAACACACACGCAGATGGATTCTCTTTGCTGCAAATAAACTACCGCCGGATTCAAAGAGAGCCGGAGCCCAGAACCAGGTTTCGGTCCTCATTTCTCCTGATTTGATTTACTCTAATCAATATTTTTGCATTAACGAAGCATCAAATGTGAGAAATCCACAGAATCATCACTTGAAACTTGTGAGCGGCTGTGGCTCAGGTGGTAGAGCAGGTTGTCCCCTGATCGCAAGGTTGGCGGTTCGATCCCCGGCCCCTCCGCATGCCGAACCCAAAGTTGCTCCCAATGGTAGATTAGCGCCTTGCATGGCAGCTCTGTCGCCATTGGTGTGTGAATGGGTGAATGCGAAACACATTGTAAAGGGCTTTGGATACCGGTACGGTAGAGAAAAGCGCTGTATAAGTGCAGATCATTTACCATTTGAATCTGCAGCTTCTCTCAACTTTACCCAGTTTCATAGTGAGTCTTGTCTTTTCCACACAGTCGTTTCATAAATGCAGAGTTCCGACGTCACCAAGTTGGATCAATGAGCTTTCTGTTCACGCTCATCTTACTATTTCAATTAAAGCTTAAATAACACTGCTGCCTTTGTTTGAGCCTCCTAAATGTTCCCTGCTGAGCTCACTGTTGACGTTGTGGACACATTACCAAACCGGCCACAGGCTTAAAGGGTCACCCGCAAAATGTCACTGAAAGAGTCACGTAATTTCTTAGAAAGAAAACTATAAAAAGATACAAAACAGCAAAGAAGAGGCAAATGAGGATCAAATGTGATCACATAAGGATGACCACTAACAAAAAAGAGGCACAATAACTACAGAGAGATGCACAGAAACTACAAAAACATACATACAAAACAGCAGCAAAAAAGGTCAAAACAAGCACAATGACACAAAGATGCAAAAACGACGACATACATGGCCAACACAACTACAAAAGGGTTTGAACAACTACAAAAAGGGGCAAAACAACTACAAACGGGTCAAAACAACCACAATGACACACAAAACAAAACAAAAAGAGGCAAAAGAACCACAATAAGACACAAAACGGCAAAGAAATAATGCAAAATGATGACACACATGGTCAAGACAACTGTAAAAATGATCAAAACAATTTCAAAAAGATGCAAAATGACAACACGCATGGTCAAAACAACTACAAAAGAGGCAAAACAACCACAATAATACACAAAACAGCAACAAAGAGATGCGAAAATGACGGTACAGCATGGTCAAAGCAACTACGAAAGGGTTTAAACAACTGCAGTGACACACAAAGCAGCAACAAAAAGATGCAAAACAACAAGAAAAGGGGAAAAACAACCACAACGAGACACAAAACAGCAAAGAAAAGATGCAAAATGACAACACACACGGTCAAAACAACTACAAAAGAGTCAAAACAACCACAATGGGACACGAAAAAGCAACAAAGAGATCCAAAATGACATTAAGCATGGTCAAAACAACTATAAATGGCTTTAAACAACTACAAAAAGAGACCAAACAACTACAAACGGGTCAAAACAACCACAATGACACACAAAACCTAACAAAAAGAGGCAAAAGAACCACAATAAGACACAAAACGGCAAAGAAATATTGCAAAATGATGACACACATAGTCAAGACAACTGTAAAAATGATCAAAAAGATTTCAATAAGATGCAAAATGACAACACACAGGGTCAAAACAACTACAAAAGAGTCAAAACAACCACAATGGGACACAAAAAAGCAACAAAGAGATGCAGAATGACATTTAGCATGGTCAAAACAACTACAAATGGCTTTAAACAACTACAAAAAGAGACCAAACAACTACAAAACAACCACAACGCCACAGATAACAGCAACAAAAAGGGTCAAAACAACCATAACCAGACACAAAACTACCACATCAGGAGTGCTGGTAGCTCCCGGCCCTTATAACTTGTTTCTGGCTTCAAATCAAAGGTTTTCACTGGATGAAAAACCTTTTTATTAAAACATAAAAGGTACCAAATTAAAATGAAATAATGCTTTCCATTGTAAGATCACGGTTTCCTGGTAACTTCCATCGCCTGAGCCTCTGAGTTCCACATTATAATGATGACAGCGAGGGAGAAAACGCCGCAGTATTTTGGCAATTAAGCCTTCATCTATAAGCTACGAGTGTTGATAAGTTATTACGGGACGCTCGGCTGATTAAATGAAGCCCCGAGCTGCTGTGATTAGTGAGACAGGACAATGGATGGCGCGCACACAGACACACACCGCTGGAGCACACGCACACCAAGATAAACTGGGGACATCGTCGCATCAATCTGAGCTGCAGGAATTTGCTTTTGCTCCATCAATCGTTAGCATAATCTGCGTCGCTCTCCTTCGCTCTTTATTAGTGTCGCGTCGCTGCTGTGACCTCTGACCTTCACCTTCCCGTGACTGATGGTAAAAACAGTAAAAACAGGCTCAAACTTTAAAGCCTTGATGTGTTGATTTAACGTTATTCAACCGTTTGTCTCATACAAATGGGCTTTTTTTTTTTTTCCAGATTTTCTTTCCGCCCTCTCCATTTTTAAAACGTGTGAACACTTTGTGGTAATTAATTTCAGAGCTGTTATTCTCAATATTCCCGGCACATATTCGTGTCTTTTATCTACCATTTACCTTGGCCTTCTCCCCAAAAGAACAACGCTACGATTAAAACAGAATACTATCAGGGATGCATATTTCATTCTGATAATGTTTTTGCTTAATGGCTGAGTAACTCTTTTTCATATGGATGGCTTGCAGAGCTTTTTAATTCCAATGATGGGAGCTGAATATGAGATGATTGCTGACTGATTTCTGACCGGCAACACTGAATTACTTGTGTATTTATTTTGTCTGCTTTTTCTCCCCGAAGGTTGTTTTTGGATTTTTTATTGACAGAGTTGTGCTAAATTGTCTTTTTCTGTCTGTATTTTGACTTTCATTTGCATTTAGATTGATTATAGACTGCTGATTTGTTGTCTGTTGCTGTGATTTAAACCGTTTTTTCACCACGGCCAAAGTATTAAGATGTTTCTAATGATTTATTTAACCCGCTGAACCTTAATACCCACCAGCGGGTTTGAAATCGACAACATTAAACCGTTTATCAGAGCTGTGATTTGCTGTTCTGTCTGAAAACTAAGCCAAATCTAAGCTTGATGTCGTGACATTTCATCAGAATCACTTTATTCTACATGCCTCATTTAAAAATTCACTAAAAATAAACTGTTTGCATGGACTTGATTCTGTGAAAAACAATCCTGCGTCCCTTGGCGCAACCGTGAAGCCATTAATGACTCAACTGTGACCAACAGTGATGTGATAAAAATTCAGGGTCTTCTCGGCTGAACTGCAGGCAGTGTTTACGCAGAACAGAGGGAGACAAGTATGGAAACAAATTAAAGTGAAATATTTATCGTATGTAGCTTCAACATTTTTCTTCCGGTATTGGTAACACCTGTGGGCACTTGGAAAAAAGTTGGTTCTTTTTTTTTTAGTTTTTGTAAAATAAATAATCAAAGAAATTCAGCTTTCATTTTTTTATTTTTTTATTATTAACGCCATTATAACTGTGTCATACTGCACAAATAACATTTCTGAGTTCTCTCTACTACTAGTCGTGGTTGTGTTGCTTCCATAGAGGTGCAGGACATTAAAATACAGTGAAAAATGAGGCAACAGTGACTAAAACAGAGCGTTAACAAGAAGAAACTTCTGGCAGAACCAGGTTTGGGGAGGGCAGATGTCTGCCTCGACCAGTTTGGGTGAGAGAAACAGATAAGAAGAAACAAAACTGCTCCTATAGGTTTCATCTGCTGCCTCCAAGCAAACAGAAGACATCTATAAATGCAGCTTTAAATAACAATAACATAATCGGAGGACAAAGTAAAAGACCAAGACAAAATGAAAAACGGCACAGAATTGCAGAAAATCCATAAATGAGTTTCCGTGATTGATGACAAACTATTCCTAGCAACTGCAACTAGAGCTGCTGTACAAAAAAAGGCACTGAAGGGGACTAATAAAATGGCAAAATAACCGTCTTCCCAAACAGAAATCCGCTAAAAACTAATCAAGAAAAGGGAAAAGCAAAGAAGGAAGTCAAGAAAAGTATTGATTCAGACCATAAAAAATGGAAAACAGACAAATTATAACCCCAATTTGTACCAAAACACAGAATCTGTTTGGTTTTAAGACTCAAACTCAGAAATAAAACCGGTTATATTCTGTAAATCTTTCCGAAACAGTCACATTTAAATAATAAATGATAATAGTTAAATAACCTTTATTAATCCCCTTGGGGAAATTCAGTTTTGCATTTAACCCATCACACCCACATTGGGTATTGGGAGCAGAGGGTGCAGCACGGGTGAAGGGCCTTGCTCAGGGGCCCTACAGTGGGCACAGCAGGGGTTTGATCCACCGACCTTCTGATCAGCAACGTAGGGCTTAACCTGTTACGCCACCACTGCCATTGAAATTAAAGGCAGAGTTTAACTGGATAGTTACCAAGCGTCAGATCTCTCACAGCAGGACCAAATATACATACTCTCAATACCATTCTTGTCTCAGAGGTGATATTTATGCACATCATAGGATTGAGACCGTATGTTAAACTATCTCAAATGTTCGCATTTCGGAGGAAAACTTCACACATTTTGTCTGTTTCTAATGTATCTTATTAACAATGTTTAATAACAGAAGGTTTGTGCGACCCAGTGTAAATCTAACAGCGTTTTTTTTAAAGGCTTCATTTTTTTTAGCACCACATGCTGAAATTTCAGAGTCGGAGTGTGACTTCTGTCTGCAGCAGATTTTGGTGGATTCCAGCGTTCACCTGCCACACTCGGTCCTCTGTGAGCCAAACTGATTTGGAGAGCAGGATTCAGCCCCCAATAGTCACTGGCACCTGAACTGAGCGCCTGGCAGAGCAGGCGAGTCGGCGGCCGCAGCCACAAAGTGCCAGAGTTTAGAGAGCGGCTCATGTTAATTTATCATCCCCGCTCGCAAACGAAATCATCGCCACCAAAACACCTCAACGAGCTCCACATCTGCCTGACAGAGCCGCTGTGACTCGAGCGTTTTACGGGTTGATGAAATTAGCTGGGAAATGTTGGTTTGATGGAAACGGGCTGCAACAAACAGCAGAATATGCAGCATTATTGAGCCCTAAACAAATGGACAAATTAACAAATCAAGGGGCCCAAAGAGTCACGGAGGTCTTGAACTTCACCTGTAAAATGTCACTGAAAGGGCCACATACTGACGACAAAGAGGCAAAAACTTCAAAAGACGCAAAACAGACACAAAAAATAACTTAAGCACAGACTTAAAAGTGACCACAAGGGGATGAAAAATGGCAATAAAAAGAGGCAGTATGACTGTAGAGGGATGCACAGGAACTACAACAAGACACAAAACAACAGCAAAGGACGCACAAAATGACTACATGAAAGGTCAAAATTACAACACAAAGTCTCAAAAAGGCACAAAGCAGGAACAAAGAGATGCAAAATAACAACCAAAAGAGGCAAAATGATGACAGTGAGATGAATAGAAATGAGAAAGGGACACAAAACAGCAACAAAGAGAGGCAAAATGACAATAAAAGGCAAAACAACTCCAAAATTGGCAACTCAGGCATGCAAAATGACAACAAACAGGGTCAAAACAACTACATACAGGGATGTAAAATGACAACATACATGCTCAAAACAATTATAAATGGGGCAAAACAGCTACAGTGACACACAAAATTGCAACTCAGACATGCAAAACGACAACATACATGCTCACAGCGACTAATAAAGGGTCAAAACAATCACAACAAAACACAAAACCTCAACAAAGAGAGGCGAAACGACAACAAAGAGTCACAAGTTAGCTATAAAATGGGGCAAAACACCTCCAGATTTGCAACTCAGACATGCAAAATCACAACAAACAGGGTCAAAACGACTACATGAAAGGGGCAAAACAACCACAATGACAAAATGGCAACAAAGTGATGTAAAATGACAACACACATGGTCAAAACAGCTACATAAAGGTGCAAAATAACCACAGTAAGAAACACAGCAGCAACAAAAAGATGCAAAATGACAACACAAAGAGTAAAATAACTACAAAAGGATCAAAACAACAACATTTTAGGTGTATTTTTGATAGAAGCAGCAGAGACAACATCATCCAGACAGTCAGGAATCAAACCAGAGTCCCCCGCTGATGGTTTTCGACTATCAGGCCGTTTTACCATGTTCAATGTTGAAGTCGAATCCTCTAAATTGTGTAAAAACGTGACCTCTGTGCGGATACATCGAGCAGCACCGATGCTGTTCGCTGCCCTCAGTCTGATGTGTGGGTTGGAGCAGCTGCAGCAGACTCAGGAGAACCTCCACAAAACACCAGCAGAGAAATCTACACAGTTCAGACGAAGCAATTATAAGTCTGGATGGACTGCTGGTGATGTTCTGTGACTGTCTTGGTGTCCAGAGGAAAAGTCCTGGTGGTTTTTGGAGTGGATGTCAAGAACCAAGACCTGATTAGTTGATAGGATCCACATGTTTAATCAGGTTGGGATCCAAATGGACCTGAGTGCCTGAACCACACAAACTAATTAAGTTTCTGTGACTTGCTTTTCTTCGTCTTCTTCTTGATTTGTCTTTGTTGGTGTCGTCTTCTTCTTCGACAGCTTTTCCCCACTCATCTCGTCTTTGTTGCTATTTTTCCACGACAACATCTTCATCTTTGTCATCTTCTTCCATCTCTTTCGTGTCCTCTTCATCCTTGACTTCTCATCGTCTTCCTCTTTGTCATCTTCTTGTGTTTTTTGTCATCTTCTTCTTCGTTTTTGTCTCGGCAGTCTTCTCCCTGCTCAACATTTTTTCTAAGTCTTTGCTTTTTTTTCCTTGTCCTCTTCTTCTACATCACCATCAGTCTTCTCCTCCTCATCATCTTCGTCATCATCTTTGTCCTCCTCTTCATCGTCTTCGCCATCTTCTTTGAAGTCTTTACCGTCTCTTTGTCGCCTTTTCATCATCTTCTTTGTCATCTTCATTACTGTCTTTGTCGTTGCCTTTGCCATTTTATACTTTTCAGCCATCTTGCTCTTTTTCTTTATCATGGTCTTCATTGTCGTCATTTTTTTGTCGTCTTCTTGCTCTTCGGCTTCTGGGTTGTCTTTGCCATCTTCTTCTTCATTCTCTTCATCTTCTTCTGGGTCATTATTTTGTTCTCACTCTTTGTTGTTATTGTCGTCTACTTCTTCGTCATTATCTTGTTCGTTATCGTCTTCTTCGTCCTCTTCTTTATCATCGCTGTAATCTTCTTCAAAGTCTTTGCCGTTTTGTTGTCTTCTTCCTCTGCTTCTTTGTTATCTCCTTTTTTGCCATCTTCTTTGCCGTCTTTGCTGTCGTCATCCTTTTTGTTGCCTTTGCCAATATTTTCCTCTTTCGCCACCTTTGTCTTTGTTAGTTTTTGTTTTCCTCTTCCTCTTTTTCAGCATCGTCTGTGTTATTTTCTTCTTCTGTCCTCTTCGCCATCATTTTTTTCCTCATTGTCTTCATTGCGGCTGCGTATTAAATCAATTGATATTTGGGTCCTTTCCGATTGACTGTGTATTGGTTTCATTCAGTGTGTCCCAGTCTTAGGTCTTGTGCTAATTAGCCAATGCTAACATGCTAAACTAACAATTGACAAGACAATTAGGATTTCTAATTTATTATTATATATAAATATAGTGCCTGGCATTGATTTGCTCGGTTACAGTTGGATTTTTCCATAAAAATTCTAAATTCACCTGTCATTACAACTTGGACATTGACTTGGACACCATTTACAGGACCGACACTGGAAATTAAGCAGATCTGCTATTAAATGAATGTAGCATCACATGAAGCTGCATTAGGGGAAATGTAGGCTTCAGTGTTTTAGGAGTTTAATGGATACTGGTCAGTACAGGTCAGAATATCTCCACCTCCGCTGCTTCACAGATTGTACACTCAAAAATCAGCAGCCTCAGCAGAAAGCGACTAGGAAAGGACTCCATCTTTATTATTACTGCTGACTTATAACTCAGCTTTGGTTTGAACGTACTGAATTTTCTGAAAAGTCTATAGTTGACGTACGCTGCATTACTGTCTTGGTCAACTATGCTGCTGCTGCTCTCACCTTGTGTTGGGACAAATAAAAGCATCTTTTAAACTAAAGTGAAAATGTCAAATTCGAGCCATTCAACCATTTTTAAACATCCCTGAAAGGTAGTTTTATTTGCAAAGCCTGCATTTGTTGTTGGTTATTCAAAATGCTGCATATTGATTATTGATTTTAGCTGTCAAGGGCTGATTTTGAAGGCATCCCAAAGTAGTGACAATCTTTCAAAAGTGACAGCGTAAGAAGACGAGTCTCCGCCTTGTTTACGGATGTTTGTCTTGAGGAAATCATTTGAACAGATTCTATTTTGATAAGCAAAAAGCTGCGTCGAAACATTAAGACTTTCAATCTTCTGTCAGAACAGACAGTGGAGGGAACAAGCAGCAGACTCTGTCATCACACTTTGCCCCAGGCGGAGCCTTTTATCTATCAAACTTTGCCACACCAGGGGGTCTGCTGCTATTTTAGGCCTCCAATAGCGTTTTTTTTTCTTCCTAAATTTTCCTGAAGATCGTGTTTGTTGCTGAGCAGTTAAAGCCAAAACTCACACAGCTACACACACAGATGGAGACTGGCTGGAGTGGTTTTGTTTGTTGCCTGGGATCGAGGGGTTGGCTTCAACACTAACAGACTGGGGAGATGAGGGGGGACGCTGGGGACCAATAAGAGTTAAATCAGTTCCCTCGTTCTAGGTGGTAAAACCTGCATCCACTCATTCAGATACACAGAGCAGTCGGCAGATATCACAGAGCATCAATATTTTTCTGCAGCAACAGTGCATCAAACGACTCCCCACGACTTCACAGAGCTTTATAGCGAGTTTCAGCTCATTTAGCTGTCCGGCTGCAACTTTACAGTTTTGGTTCGTTCTCTGTGGTCTGGTTTTCGGCTGCAGAAGCAGCTGTTTGTGGAGAAAACGCTCTACGTCCTGAGCAGCAAACAGCAGCCCAACTCGTTCTCATTCCCAGGCTGTCAAATACTGCCGCTTTGTCAAAGCTCCTGGCATCTCAGAGATACGCACAAGGTGTCCTTTATTGGTGTCAATATTTGATATATCCGAGTTTTTTCTGTTTGAAACAGCCTCATAAGGAGGTTGGACGGGTGGTGGTGTGTCAGAGCTTTCACACATTTTAGTTTTTTCTTAATTTTGAGACTTCACTTTTGCTTTTACGTGCTGTTTGGTTTGTTTTAGGCACCACAACTGCTTGTTTCAGTTTAGATAAAGGTCATGGCTGGTATTAAAGATCACCCTTTCACCAACGTAACTACATCGTTCACGGTTGCATGAAAAGAAGCAACAGTGACGACACCAGCAGAGAACATTTGGCTACAGACTTACAATGTTGATTTCTGATGTTTGCTATTGAGCTCCCTAGCACGTTGACAAAATGATGCTAAAGGGTACTCAGTTGGTTCAAATTGAACTTAAAACTCTCTGAATTCCAAAACCTGTCGGTGGGTTGGAAAATGCCTAAATTGCACCATTTATCAGCTTGAAACAGTGAAAACAAAAGACAGTCTTCAGACTACTCATCTGTGGCGTGACGATCTCTCAGAATACGTCACCAAATCTAAGCTTAAAGATATGATTCATCAAAATCACTTTATTCTACATGTCTCATTTAAAAAGTTGTCAAAAAATAAGCCACTTGTACCAACCAGATTCTGTAAAAAAAAGAACAAATTCTGCGTTTCTCAGTGCAACTGACGAGCTATTAGTGACTGAGCAGTGACCAACGGACGTGTAATGTGGGAAAGTGTCAGTTAGCACAAACAAGAAAGAAATTTGAGACCTTTAGTGTTTATTTTAGATTGTTGTACATGGTAGTGCAGATCGCTGTTTCAAGATCCACGTTCCTCAAATTGGACTCAAACTGTTCCACTGGCCTACAGATGACGGGCCAAAGCATGCAGCTGCAGTAAAGGCAGTGAAGAAGAAAACTGCCAGCAGGTAAAAATGTATGTAAACAGTGTTAAATGTAAAACTGGCTTTGTTTTGGAGTTCATGCTTCTCTCACTACAGAAGAATGACCAAAATCCAAGATGTCCAACTGAAAGATGTAATTCATGCTTCATTTAGTTGCCTAAAAGGAGATCATTTGTCATGTTTGACATTCTACAGAACAAGCGATTAATCATCCAACTAAGAAATCACTAACACTTGTACTGATAGTGAATGAAACTCGGTTGTAGTTTTAATTAAAAGACATTGCCCTTTTAAAATGGACAAAATGTTTGTTTCTGACGTCAGCGCGCCTTTTCAAAGAGCTGCCAGTGAACTCAAGGCCTTAATCGCTCATTTCTCAAAGTACAGAGAGCTGTTGTGGCGACATCCTGCTGATCAGCAGCAGCACAAATAAAACACAAAGCAATCAGTTGGCTTTGGTGAAGATCGGGCGTAGAAGGGAACCAAACCGAGGACAGCTGCTGAGAACTCTCACCGTTTATCCAGTCAGCCTCCCAGATGCGTCCTCGGCCATCTTCCTCTCCCTGTCCAGGAGCAGCTCCCGTCCTCTCCTCGAGTGTCCGTCCTCCAGCCAGCTCCCGAACACCTCCCGAGCTCCTCCCAGGACTCCCCCGTTCTGCCCGCCGTTCTTCAGCTCCACCACACTCTGCTGCCTCAGTCTGTCAAAGCAGTTCATCACCACGTTAACAAACCGCTACATTAGACAGAAAACACGCAGTGCAGAGGGGCTTTAAGTTCACTTACGAACGGATATTAAACTACTGAATCACTGCTGGACATCACTGATAACCCCCACATGAAAATGCAGTGGTTCTCTTCTAAAGGCACGCTGTGTTTTTATGTTTTAATCAGCCCTTTATTTGCACCTCCTTCCCTACCAGGGCACAGATTAGAATGCAACGTAAAGCAACAGTTATTGAAGAAAACAAGCTTGTTAGAGCTGAAACATAAAGAAAATAGCACCAGATGTAAACCAGTGGTAGAAGAAGTACTCGATGCTTAAATACTAGTGTACCGATGATCTGATCAGACAAACTAACGAACGACAAATTCATTTCTGAAATCTGCTGTTTTCTAAGGATATTTTCAGGGAATCAAAGCAAACTGTCAGTTTTTTTTTTTATATTTAAGCCATTAAGTCGAGCAGGACATTTTTTAATCATAACGAGGGGAACCTAATCATCATTTTATTCTGAAGGAGGAAATTCTCTAGCCGAGATAATAAATCAACTGCGACAATCATGGATGGAGCTCACAGACAACCAATAACTGTGATGAAAACTTTGCTCTCTGAATCCCAGAATCTGGGTTTGAAAGGCATGAGATCTGAGTAAAATGACTCCACTTATCAGCCAGAAACTGTAAAAACAGAAATAAATGATCAGATTTGCAACTTTCTTGAACGACTCGTCGGTGACGTGCCGTTCATCCAAGAAAATTAAGCACATTTAAGCTTGAAATCATAATATTTCATCAAAATTACTTTGCTTTACATGTATTGGTCAGAAAAATGTAACTGGAACTAAGACTAAAGTGACAGAAAATAGTTTCCAGCTGAATGCAGGCAGTGAGGAGACAAGTATGACAACAGATAAAACGTGTAAGTAGTAAAATATCTACACTGTGTGGAGCCACCTTTTACTGTATTGAAAACACCTGTGGGCTTTGAAAAAAAAGGTTCACATGCTAATTTTATTTATTTTTTAAAATTTCTGTAAAATAACTTTCATTTGTTTTCATGATTATAACTTTGTCATCCTGCAGTTCTCTTTACTTCTAGCCATGTTCGTCTGTTTTCACTGAGGTGCAGGACTTCGTATTATATCTAAAAATGAGCTGACAGTGAATAAAAATGTGACAAACTGCTTGGGCTCTAAAGGGGCAAATCAAATTTTAAATTCAAAAATAAAAATAAAAACCGTTAATTCGAGTCTGAACCCCCGACAGTCTTCTGCGTTCATCATTCAGCATTGTTTAAGCGTGCTCTGTGAGAGTTTATAGATTCAGCAGCAGCCAAATGGATTTCATTGTGCTGTCGGTGCAGGTTCTTACCATAAGCCTGAGCCTGAACCCAGAGCTGACTCGCGGGAAGAATAAAACGCTTGCCCAAATTATCGCGGAGATATTGGTTTCACCGTAATGGCTGTGTTATTTGGCCAAACACGTCCCAAGCTCCTCGGGAAGGGAAGGCAGACTAAATAAAGTCGTGTAGATTTCTAGGTTAATGTCCTGAAAACAACGTTATGGTTTCAACTAGAAAACAAGCCCACTGAGAGGAAGCAGACACTTAATTTGGATGCGCAGGTCATTGTAAAAGAAGTCCGTGGGTGGAAGGCGATGCAGGGGTGCTGCTCACTTAATGCACAAAATATCAAGAACTGAAAGGTTGAAAGGATGTAGGATGGTGCAGTTTTATGATTTGGGCTACATAAATAAAACTGGCTTTCTTTGAATGATAAATTATTTTAATTTCCATCATCTCATCTACATAAAAAAGGAGGTGGTCATACTGAGAAACAGGTAAATTACAGAGGGCTGTCAGCGGCTGTCAGTGTAGGACTCATGACAATACATTTGCATGCTTTTCGAGCTTAATTTGCTGTTTCTCTGCCCATTGTGGTTAATTATTCAGATATTTTAAGTACATGTGCCAATACAGCAACGTAGAACTACTTCATTACAAGTCCTGCCTGTGAAAAGTTGCCTTTAGTAGTGGAAGAAAAGCAGCAAATGTGCAACTCCACTGTTTATCGTGTATAAATAAAAAGCATTAACTGAACTGTGAACTCCAGGCAGATTGGGGGCGATTTTTGCTCCCGTTGCGTTTTTACTCACTGGGGGCTTATTTTCACTGCAATATAAAGTCCTGCACCTCTATGGAAACAGAACAACCATGAAGAAGGAGAGAGAACTCAAAATGTCTTCTGTGAAGTATGACACAGTTATAATGCCATAAATGATCCAAAAATAAAAAAATGAAAGTTTGACTACTCTGATTATTTTGCAAAAAGTTGTAAAAACTGGGAATAAACACATACAATATGTAGTGACCACATGTATTACCCATACGGGGAAAAAAAAGTCTGGTTCCACATGCCATGGACATTTAACTACTTACATTTTGACAGCTTCTACAAACTCCAGTAAAATATTTCACCATTCCAAATGTATCCTCCAACAACTCACTGACAACTTTCTCCTCTGTTTACTGTTTGTAAGCCATACTGCATTTATTTTATTGGTATGTTTTATTTCGGCTGCAGTTCACGTAAAAATATAAGAAGAAGTGCAGATTTTTTTTTGTTTTTCCGGGATCGAAAGTAAATGTTTGAACTGCACATCACACATGACAAGTTTGGTCTGAAAGGCCAAAAATCAGACCATTCTTTCTGTTCTTATAGTTTCCGGCTCTGATAAATGGTATAACTAATGTAACCATGCAACACATATGCATAACACCAGACTAGCAGCTACTTTGGCCTCAAAGAATGAGCAGTCCATCATTAATTCCACACTGGAACTGCTTCTGTTAGAGCTACTGTACGTCTCTCTGCATATACACAGAGATCTGGGGTGGCTTTGGTTGAGCCAGCTGATCAGTCAAAGCAGACTGTGCTGCAGCAATGTTCATTAAGAGAAAACATTTAAGCATGTAAACATATTTTAACAGATCCCAAAATTAAATTTGAAATATGACGTCTGCTCAAAACATCATAAAAATGTGATGCAAACATTAAAGCAAAACACATGTAAAACTTAAAAAATAGAACTAAGAATGCAGTACCTGCCAGCAAACCGATCTTGAAGCTCATCGTGCTGTTGGCTGTTGGTGCGTTGGTCCATCAGCCAACCCAACTCCACCTCCAGCACCTTACTGCTGCTGTTGTTTGTTACAGCTCCTTCTTGACAGCGCTGGATGATGCCAGATGGAGTGTTTTCGGAGGAACACACGGGCATCCCTTGCCCTCCGTTCACTCCATTGTTGTGAAAAAGTTCTGCCAGCTCCAAGCTGCC
The DNA here is from genome assembly GCA_024666655.1 of Dascyllus trimaculatus. Classification (NCBI taxonomy): domain Eukaryota; kingdom Metazoa; phylum Chordata; class Actinopteri; family Pomacentridae; genus Dascyllus; species Dascyllus trimaculatus. The sequence continues at coordinate 9,810,195 of CM045461.1, forward strand.
ACTCTGCAGCTGGCCGTCGGTGAACCAGCGGGCGAGGTCGGCGCGAGCCAGTCCCATCCGACCCTCCAGCTGGCTGAACTCCTCAGGGGAAGGCCACCGCGTTTGAGCAAAATCGTCCTTGAGGAGCGCCAGGGATCGGCTGTCTGGAGGCACTGAGCAGGAGTTTGGGTTGGGGACGGAGGGTGCAATGGCGCCAGGACCAATGATGGGTAGAGCGTGCAAATGTGGAGGGGGGCTTTTAAGATGGCCCACACCGGTGGGTTTGTGAACCCCATTCAGCTGTAGAGTCTGCTGCTGCAGTTGTTTTTCAGCGATGGCAGCGATGCCACCAGGGCCCATCCTCTTAGTGCCCATGGAGTTGAGCAAGGCTTGTTCCAGGTTATCGCGAAGTGCACGGCGCTCCACAAACCAGCTGTCGATTTCCTGATGAGACAGGCGGGTCGTAATGGCCAGATTGTCTACATCACTGTGACTGGGGAAGCTGTTCCTCAGGAAGTTCTCCTCCAGGATCTTCAGCTGTTTCGCCGTTTTGCCTTTCATCCTCTCGAGCAGAGGGAACTGGGTCAACACCGACGACTTCTGCTGAAAATCTGGTTTTAGTGCTGCTGGTGTCTCCCCACCATCTAAATGTACAATCCCATTGTTGTGAGAAGGGGAGGTTGGATAGTGGGACCATTTACCGTCCATGCGAGATGTCCCGTTGGCCTCTGTCAGAGGACTGACCACCTTGTCTCCTCTGGGGTAGCTGGCTTTCAGCTCCACCCCTTGCTGCTCTTTTAGTTTCTTGCCATCCAAGGGGAAGCCTGGAATCTGGGCCGGAGCTTTTGCTGGAGCGCGAATGGACTGAATAATGGGTGGCCTCCTTACCTGTGAGGTAATGAGGGGAGGGGAGTTCGGCAAATTCGGATCAGCAGCTGGCAAATTGTGAGTATTGGGGTGCTTTTCTTTGGAAGTGATGGGCGCAGACCGAGGAAGAAGTATAGTGTTTTTGAATGGAGGGGCAAAGATAGGTGGAGGCGCTATCATTGGCCTCGTTAAGGACTCTGGAAAGACTATGGAGGGGAGAGACACCACCGGCTTTGTTTTGGGGTTTCCTAATGCAGAGAGAATCTTCCCTTTGGATGATGAAGATGGTGACAATGACGACGATGGCGGTGGCATTAAAGGCACGGCAGCGGATGGCCTCTTCATCTCTGTGGTGACCAGAGAAAGTGCTACAGGTCTCTTCGTCTCCATGGGAACAGGAGGTGGAGCCATTGGGAGGCGGTCTTTGTGGGGAGGAGGTGGTGGAGGCGGAGCCATCAGGACCTTGTCTTTAGGGTCGCCAGAGTGGGGGGCGACTGCCATGATGGGTCGCTTCGATTCTGGGCCAAACACTGTCGCTAGGTGTGCTGGCAGGGATCGTTTAAGGGTGTGGCTGGAGCCAGTGGAGTTGTGGTGGGTGACACTCCGAACATGGCCTGGATGCTCGACTGTTGTGTGGACGACAGGCTGCTGGGAGGCTTTGGCAGACGGCTGAGAGATGGGGCTTGTCGGCAGGACGGTGAATGTGTGATGGGCAGGAGGGATGGAGCCATTGAACATTTTCTTCCTGGCTTCCTCCACCTCCTCTGGTGACCAGGTGATGCCTTGCTTCAGCCTCTGGGTGGTGAACCAGACTTTGATCTGTTCCTCCGGGTGCTTGGAAGCGGCCGTAAGCCATGACAGCTCAGCATGTGTTGGGTAAGGAAACTTATTAAAGGAGGTGATCAGCGTCAGGTTGTTGTCCAAAGAAGGGTTATATTTGGTGGTGTTCAAGGGAACGGCTATTTTTGGTACAGAGTTAAAGTTGGGTGGGCGCTGGAGCATCGGTGTGACATGGGAGAGCCCTTGGAGGATGGTGGGTTCAGGGATGATGACGGTTCCGTTGATGTTCACTGCTGTGATCTGATCCTTCTGGATCAAGCCGTCCAGCTGGCTCTTCAGTTCGCTCCCTCCAAAGAGTGACTGAATGTTCCCCGGGGTTTTTACCGTGGTAGATATGCAGGGTGGAAACACAGAGTTGCTGTTGCTTTCACCCTGCTCATTTGTCACTTCGCATTCATTGTCCTTGCCTTCGATTGTCTGCTCTAAGATAGTCTGATTGTTTGTTTTTATCCTCTTGAACTTAAAGTTTGTCTCGCCTGGGTGCTGGCTCTCATTGTGCTCTGTGAGCGAATCAAACTTCTTAGTGTTGAAGTTGCACACAGCACAGAGGTACAGAGGATTGAGAATGACATTAGGGTGGCTCAAGTCCACATGCTCCTTAAAGTCATTCAGGTTCTGGGTCGAAAATGGGCAGTATTTGCACTCGTACCCTTTAGGCTGCTTCTTCTGGGAGACTGGATCAGATTCTGCTTCTTCCTTGTCCTTCTCCCCTGTGGTTTCTTCATCTTCAGTGACAGGGGGTTGATCTTCTTTCCCAGACTTCTCCTCTTGTTCTGACGGCTCAGGATTCTGGTTTTCCACCTTTTTTGGAAATACCTGCTGGCCTGGATTCTCGAGATTCTCCTGCTGGGGGTCTTGACTTTTTTCTGCAGGTTCAGATGGTTCTGATTGTTCCTTTTCTGCCATTTTGTTGCTCGCAAATACTTCAATGTCCATCACCTCCTCTGGGTCATCTTGCTCTTCAGGCAGGTCGCTGATGACCCGGACCATGCAGGGGTTGGAGGACTTTCTACGACTTGACATGATGGCTGCTGCTGCTGGTGGTGATGATTGTGGTGTTGCTGGTGTTGCTGATTGACAATATTGTGGTTTTTGGCTGTTGCTGCTGCTGCTGGTGGTGCTGGCTGAGGACGTCAGCGTGTCGGTTTTCACGGGGACCTTATTGGGGTGGATCAGAGCTGATGGTTGTGGATACTGGTAGGCGGGTGGAGGTGGAAGAGTCTCCAGCGTGCGACAGGGAGGGCGAGAACCGGCTGACGGCGCCGGCCCAGGACCGGTTGTGCAGTGGCGTCTCCCGCTCACTGGCAGTGTCAGCTGCCGACCTGGGCGTCATGGGAGGGCATCACAGACAGCAGCGGCGCTCAGGCTGCGTAGAGACAAACAAAGAGAAATAAAAGAACAAGTTAACAGAGGGAGCAGACTAAAATCTGAGAAAAAATATGTTAGAAGGCATAGATAAAGGTCATGTTATGTGTGATTTGATGTGCTGCATTCACTCAAATTAAGACAAAGAACAGCAAAAATGCAAGACAGAAAATGACAGAAGGGGCAAATAGATAATCTGCACTTGTGTAAACACTGTTTTTGGTTGATAAATCCCATTTCTCTGAGTGATGTGAGCATTGCAGCATAATTCCAGGGATAAAAAACAAGACAAAACAAGCAGACTGAAAATATATACACTGTGCTATATTATGATTGGATTTGATGCACAGGCTGCTTTTATGAAACAAAAAAACATAAGGAACGCGCAGCTTCTACTCTAATGTTTCTGTGCAACATTAAACACTTACGACTGAATAAGCTGCTGAATTTAAAAAGCAGTTGCCATTTAATCACATTTATGTAAACAGCCTGTGAAATCGGTAATTTCAATCCAAACTGGGTGATATAACAAAGGTGAAGCTGCACAGTCTCGTAACTCCAATGCATATACTGTGTAAAACATGACAACAAACGACACTGTCTGGTCATGATTTGATAACAAGACTTAAAAGTGAGACTAAAAAACCTAAGAGGCCGATTCCAGTATCAGCATTCATGGGTAAAAACAAACAAATTCAATTCATATTTAACCGTCTGAAACCTCACCAGTTTCAGGGCATTTTTTGGTTCAGTGTCGGGATGTTTTTTACTCCGCTCCTGTTACATTTTTATTCACTGTTGGTTAATTTTTCACTGCAATATAAAGTCCTGCACCTGTATGGAAACAGCACGACCATTATTTAGATTCAAAATTTAAGAAAATTGAGTCAACATGCCTAATATCCACAAATTCTGGCTCTGCATAATATAGATATTTAACAATTTTACATTTTTTTTCAATACTTGTCTCCCCCCTTCTCTGTGTGAACACTGCCTGCAGTTCAGTCGAACAGTTTATAATGTTTGTCACGTGACAGCTGGTCAGTCATGGCTTCTTACTGAGTGCAGGAGTGCAGAATAATTTAAAGAAAAAATTAAAGAAATATCATAATCTTAGGCGTCTTATTTCCTGAAATAAGGACACGTCACATATGAATAGTTCCAGAACTGCTAAGAAAGGTAAAAGTCTGACGATTGTTTCTGGTTTTACAGCTTCCCCCTCTGATAAATTGTCTCTTCTTTTGCAAACACGCATTTCAAACTTGACGGCAAGTTTTTTGGGGTTCAGAGGGTTAAAGCTGCAAGTGATGATCGGGCCCTTCGCTCATGTCGGAGGCGATCGTGTTGCAACCGTAACAGCGCTCAATTACATGTCACAGTTCTGATATCTTGGCATTGCAAAGGTCTTGACATGGCATCAATCAAATTTGAAGTCGCTGTAATTAATTCTCAGGGAGGAGGGCGGTGCACACTCACGCCGAACCACAAGGCACGTGCCTCGGTGGTAATCTCTTTTAGCTCCTTAAAAATTTTATTTGCATCACTCTGTGCTCTTGGTGTTTTATTTTTGCACAGTAGCCTAGGGATACAAACGAAAACCTCTCATTGGAGAGTGAATTATTATAAAAACAAACATAAACAAGATAAGATTAACTTCATTGGTCCCTCACTGAGTAATTCACAAATAGCCTGGTAAATAAAGTCAATAAAACCAAAAAGTACTGCAAGACAATATTCAACCTGGACTAATTTGATAAGATTTACTATAGATAACACTGATTTTTATCATCTCTCAATATCAGTCCAAACTGCTGCACTGTGGGTGCATTTGCAACACTGAAATTCAGTTTAATCATTCTCTCATCTCGTTCTCATCTCTCTCTCTTCCGGAAACTGAATGCAGCATATATAGAAGTGACATCTGGGAGAGAAAGTACACCTATGAAACCGACTGTCTGTGCAAACATGCAGCACCCTCCGGAGCAGATCTGGTCATTTCACAGCTGCACATCAAAGATGGGAGGTTTCATCTTGATAAGCAGCGTGACATTTTCGCTGTCACCCGCCCTCCGTCCCCTCTAAAGTCCGAGCCAGGATTCTGCGTCGGCGCTCGTCTAAACATCACAGGAGCTTTCGTCAGGTCCGGTCTAATCAGACGCTGGCAGACGGCAAAGCCAGAAGGCCAGAAGTTAAAAATAAAGGGAGTCCGACTAGGAGCGGGGCGAAAATTACGATGAATCAGAGTGCCACTTAATCAGGACTCGCTGTTCCAGGCCAATCACATGTAAATGCAATAAACTGAAGAGTCCACAGCAACTACAAAAGACAAAAAAAGTCTCCAAACTCCAAACCCCATTAAAAAGACATTAAGCGTCTTTCATAGATTCGGGCAAAGACAACTTCACAGGATAATTACCCTGTAATCATGTAATAAGAGAGACTCAGTGATGAGATCTCCTGACAGCTATCATCCACACAATGGAACAGAGGGAGGGAGGTAAAAGCAGATGGGGACGGAAAGAAGGGAGAGACGGGGGAAGACAGGTAGGAATAAATGCAAGGAGAGGGGGGAGAGGAGAGAGGAAATAAAAGGTAAATGGCAGGAGAGAGGGAGGAAGAGTGATGTTAAAAGAATAAGAGACAGAGGCGAAGGAGCCAGAGATAAAGGGAGGCAGAAAAGAGGGGAGAGTCTGAAAACTTCGGCGCTAATGAAAGAGAACAGGCACAAAGCAGAAGACGTTTTAACTAGGCCATGGCCTGGCAGACAGAAAGAGAGAGAAGACGGCGCAAGAATGGAGAAGAAGTGAGAAGCAGATAACCATAAAGAGGGAGGAGGAGAGAGACGGAAGGAGAAAAGAAGGAGAAAAGAGGCAGAATCGAACGCAGATGAGGCGAATGAGCGAGATGAGAGGAAGAGGGAAACATTTCCATTCGACGGAAAAATTTTAACGGATAAGAAAATGAGGTTTTGGTGCGCTTTCTATCAGTAAAGTTGAAGCTTTGAAAAGGTGCCCCAATCAGTTGGGGAGAAAAACACATTTGCCAGGAAAGAAAAAAAGGAAAAAAAGTGGGTATTTCAGCACTTAATTAGTATTGGGCAAGCTGTTATTTGTCCCATGTGTCACTTAATGTTGGACATATTTCATGCTCTTGCAGCCTTGATCAGCTCCTCATCGCCTGCACAGGAGACATATTTTATAGTTGCAGAGTATCCGGAGATCGCTTTGAATTGTTGCACTGTGCAATGAGACTGAACTAATCCTATGTTATTATAAATCTCATGCATTTACATTGCTGCTTACTGCATGCTCCAGCTAATGAGATTTCCTCATAAAAATACTACAGAGTCGAGCTGAAGAATTAGTTGATGAATCAATTGATAGAAAAAAACTATTTGGAAATTACTTTTTTTACAAAACAAAACAAACCGCCGTTGCCGTCGACCCGAACCCGACGACGGACGCGCCGGATCTGAGCAGAGTGCTGGATAATTAGATGCGAGCTTAAGCAAAGTCGCCGCAGGTGGAGAGAACAGCGACGCAGCATGAAGAGCAGCGATAAATGAGGGTTTCCCCCCTCAATTTGCAGTTCAAGTTCTCTACCTGCCTAAAAAAAACCTGCAATGCAACACGACCCGACAAAGCCAGGCTCAGGTCCGGCGTCCGAAAACTAAAATTAAAATCAAAATCACTTAATTCTACGTGTCTCATTTAAAAATTTACCAAAAATGACTTGTTCAGTTTAAACAGATTCTGTTAAAAGCAAAAAAATTCTGCAGTTTTTGACGCAACTGTGAAGCCTTTTCTGACTCAGCTATGACCAACATACATGCAACAAAAATTCAGACAGTTTTCAGTTGAACTACAAGCTGTGTAATTTCATCTCAAATCATCAGGGGCCTTCTGCTCGACCATTTTTGATTTGCTTTAAACTTTCTGGATATTTACAAAAATATCTGGGAAGTTTTGAAGCTCCAGAACTCTACTGCGTTTGGATTAGACAATCTAACAATAGTTTTGTTTTTGTGATGCAACTTAACATACCTGCTAAATCAGCGATCAGAGTTACATGTTTTGTTTTGTATTATTGTAACATACAACTACATGTTTTTCAGAAAATATCACCGGTTGACTTCTGAATTATTCATTTATTTTGCCAGTTTGTGCTCAAAGATGGGACTTTTAATGACAGCTTCGATATTTTTTCATATTTCAACTCATTTTTCAAAATCAGAGAGTATTTGCTCCACTTGAATTGAAGGTCTTTCCAATTTTTGTTCATTTTCTTTTTCTTTTTCTAACCATCTATGGCATCATAACTGCATCATACTGCACAGAAGACACTTTTCAGTTCTTTCTGCTTCTAGCCATGGTTGTTCTGTTTCCATAGAGGCGCAAGGTTCTATATCGCAGTGAAAAATGAGCCTACAGTGAGTAAAAATGTGCCAGCCAAGAATTCCCCAAAACTGAAATCAATCAATAGACAGTCCTAATATTCTAACAAATGCCTCAGTCTTTGCTCATTTTGTCTTCCTTTCTACATGTAGGTTTGCTCATAATACTTTGCCAGAGATCCAGCTGCTGCCAGAGGTGAACTGGGAAAAGAGATGAAACAGCAGGAAACAGAAGCGAGTGTAGGAAGAGCAGCGGAGAGGCGAGCAGAGGTTGCATGTATAGGAAGAGGTGGAGGGAGACGGAGAGCGTGTAGGAGCTAAAGCAAACGATAAGAAAGCGCAAAAGCGTGAAGATGCTGAGGAGAAAGGACACGGGAGTGTGGGAGGAGAGACAGAAGCTACACCGACGGACGGAGAAGAGGAGATGGAAAGGAGAGGAAAGACGAGAGTGGGAGACTGAAGGAGGAAAGGTGATCGAGAGGGAAAACAGAGCTGGAAAAACGGATTGGGATGAGGAAAAGGCAGACGGAGCTGCAGGCCGGAGCGACGAGGAGCAACGCCAGGAAGGGAAAGAAAAAAAATAAAAAGTAAAAACACAACAGTGTCATGTTTTGCTGCATCACTGGATCGGCCTTGAGGACTCCGGGCCAACTTCTGACGAGGGGAGTCATATGCCGCTTGGCTGCGTCCCATTTTGTTGGGCTCAGCTCGCCTCCGTGCATCCTTGTAATTACTTGTACAGTATTTGTGTGCAGGGGATTGTTTGGAGCACGGCAGCGCTCTGTAATTATGGAGGAAATAATAAAACTGCAGCGGCGACAACAGTGATTTGCAAATTGCAGAAAGCGGCAAATTTTCCCTTTGAGAGGCAGGTGAGCTCGGCTTCAGCTCAATCAAAAACAAACAAACCTTTGTTCCTTCCTTTCACTCGGATATCAGAGGTCAGTATCAGTTTTACATGGAGGCAGCATTCTGCGCCGCTAAAACTGTGCCAGAAAAAGCTTGTCTCCCAGGATTTCCCTTTTTCTAAACCAAACTCCAACCAGAATGGGACCCAAAACTTTCCGCTGAAAGTGACACCAGAGTAACTCGAGTGGGTTTGCGGGGCGAGGCCGGCTCCACTGCAGCTCTTACAGACACCGGCGAGCAGAAAAGAGATCAGATTTTCACCTCCATCAAGGGCAAAGCGAACCATCAGTCTAACCACAAACTGTATCCATCAATCCATCTCGCTGCGAATTCAGCTCACATGTCGAAACAACGAAGGACAAACTGGAGAGAAAAGGGTGTCGAGGAAGCCATAAAGCAACTCCGAGACGGAAAAGAAGCTAATGAGGAGATATCATGGGAAATGAAATGACAAATTAGGAGGACGAGAGGCAGATTGGAAGGAGCCAAGTGTGCTAATAGGAGGGGTTAAAGACGTTTTACTGGAACAAGGGCAAACTGGAAGGGACGAGGGCTCGCGGGGAGGGGGGGCACAAGAAGCTCGGCTGAAAACAAACTCCATCGACGCTCACTTTGTGGCCGGCAGGGGATCTGAAGGAGGCCCGGCAAGTTCTAAGTCATTCTGCAGCCACAAACTCATTCTTTAGGGATGCTCTGATGTGATTTTTACTTTCCCAAAACCAATCGGCACAACCAAACTCAGGTTACCGACTTTTAAGGGTGCAAATGACGCCTAAAGATCCTCCTTATATGTGACACGAGGCTGAAGCATCCATCGAAATATCATTTTAACGCAATGATTTAGGCTTCACAAAACCACTCCAGCTGTGCATGGCTTCACCTTTCCTCACAAATTTCTCTACTTAATAACATTTTTTAACCCCAGTTGCTAGAATTTTATACTAAAGTAAATGTAATATATTTTCCAGTCCTGTTCACCCACAGAATGTTTCAAAATGACCACTAAAGATGATTCATGGCATCATGACTGTGTCATACAGCACAGAAGACATTTCTGAGTTCTCTCTACTTCTAGCCATGGTTGTTCTGTTTCCATAGAGATGCAGGACAACATCTCTTTTACGGTGTCCATATAGGGAGGAGGTCAGGGTGGATGGATGGGTCACCAAAGGAGCGATCTTAAATGAAGGACTTTTTTTGTTTGTTGTTTTGTTTTTAAGCCTAGTTTCTGGGCTCTTTCTGCTCCCGCCACATTTTTACTCACTGTGGGCTGATTTAAATACAGTAAAAATAGTGCAATTTTACTGTAAAATGCTGTAAAAGAACCAAGTACCATCTGTAAAAAATTTGATTTTTGATGCGTAAGTTATTTACAGTTTGGGCCTGTTTTTTAAGGTTAACATGTACATTAATACGTTTTTTCTGTTATTTAACTAGACATTTTCTGTAATTCAACAAAGCTCAGAAACATGGTAAAAATTAATAAAATTATTTACCATTTTTAAAACCTTTAATTTACAGATTTTTCTTCAATAATGACAATTAATAGTGACAAATATCTGTCAAACGACATTTTTGGTGATTTAAATACTGAAAAAATAGCTACTACTTGTAAAAATTAAGATTTTTGATGTGGACATTATTTACAGTTTGGGCCTTTTTATGGTTAACATGTAAATTAATACTTTTTTCTGTGATTTTATCTGAAATTCAACAAAACAGGGAAAAAAATATAATATTATTTAACATTTTTAAAATCTCAATATACATAACTGTTCTTTAAAATAACAATAAATATATGTGAAATAGTGATTTTTCCCCCCAGATTTAAATACAGTAAAAAATTGTATCATTTTACCATAAAATATTGTTTATAAAAAAAGGATAATTTGTAAAAATTCCAGTTTTTGATGTAAGCGTTATTTACAGTTTTGCCTTGTTTGTTTTAATTTACTGTCAACGTGTAAATAAATACTTTTGTCTTTATATACATACATAGCATAATTTTAGAGTGAAACTTTATAAATTCTTTGAAAATTCTGATTTTTTATGTGAATGTTATTTACAATTTGGGCCTATTCTTTCTTTTTTTAACAGTTGTCACGTAAATTAATACTTTTTTCTGTCATTTCTCTCAATATTATCTGTAATTTGACGAAACAGGAAAAATATGTAAAACAACAAAAACTTGGAAAAGAAAATAATGTTAAAAATGTTTAGTTTTTACAGTGTAGATGAAGGTGACTACTTCAACCTGTCTGTTCTAATTTTGAAAAACAAGTGACAGCTGTGCTTTTTAGTCTAGAACAGTCACATCTGGCCAGTATGTGATCAGCTTAATTAGGTCAGTATCAGCACTGATATCGATTGGACAGACTGGATCGGTGCTTCTTTAGCAGATTTCGAACACCTGACTTGACACTGGATCCTCCCCACCGCCCAGCCGTCCTCCTGGGTGGCTTGACTAAAAGCCAGGAGTGGATCGTGTAAATGAATCAACAGGAAGATCCACCGGGGACCGAAGGAACGACTCAAAGTTGCGCTTTCTTTTAAGGCGGTGTTGCTTGGAAACTAAAAGCGTCCTGGTTTCGGCGTCCCCGTGACCCTCCTCCTCAGGCGCACAATCATCATGCGGCACAAAAACTGCATGTGTGTGTGTTCGCGTTTCAATATAAGTGTGTGCGGATGCTAAATGATTGATCAAAGGATGCCTTTGTGTGGGCACCTCGTGGTGCTAATGCATCATTAACACAGCTGGTAGTATGACCCAGCTCTTCTGAGAGGCCCAGGCTATTTCCAGCAGCTTCCTCTAAAGCTTATAGAGAACCAAATCTCACTTGTGTTATATAAGAGTTCCACGTAACCTAAAAGGACATCATGACTAGTTTTACCTCAGGTTATTTTAGCTGGCCCTTTTTACATGAGAGAAGAGAGGCCTGAATTTTCACCGGTATCTGCAGTCTGACATGATGAAATTACAGACAGACAGAAAACAGCACTCCCTCCTGAAACATAATCCGCCCTAACGTGGCTCTAAGTACATCTGTGCGACACTAACAGAATCAAATATAGTGGTAGTTTCACCTTGATAATGGTAATGCTGCGGTAATTTAAAAAAGCGAGGCGCCGTCACTGGAAGATAAACCTCAAGACGTTTCAAACCAGCGTCGCCTTTAGGACTTGGAGGTAAACTTGGATGAACTTTATTGAGAACTTCTATGCTCTGTAGAGGATCAATTATTGATGAGATCATGACTTTCCTGCCAGCGACTCCTTCAGGAGGTGGCGGGGAGGCTCAACAGTGAGGATCTGCTGTAGCTTCACACTGTTTTCTGACTATAATTACGAGTCTGTGTGGCTGTAAAGAATGCAAGGCGTAATCTTTTAACCTTCTGAACCCCAATGAAGCGGATTCTGGGTGCTTTTTCTTTGCTCCTGTCGCATTTTTTACTCACTGTGGGCTCATTTTTCGCTGCAATATAAAGACCTGCACCTCAATCGAAAAAGCAAATGTAACCTGTGCGAAATGACACACGAGACAAAATCGAAAGTTGAATTTATTTCATTTTTTTGTTCTACCAAAATGGAAGAAAACCTGGAATCAAAATGTCCACATTTTTTCCAAGTTCCCACAGGAGTTACTAGCCTCGACAAACTTTGTTTTTTTTACATTACTCTGCACATCAACTCTATAAAGATGTTTCACCATGCTGAATGTATCTTCCAACAACTTGCTCCTCTGTGTACCAATTTTGAGCCACGCTGCATTTATTTTATTGATCCAGTAGGTTTGTCTTCCCTCTAAGACCTTGTCCACACGTAGCCGAGTGTTTGTAAAACCGAATATCCTGCCCCCTCCGTCTAGAAAAAAACTTGCGTGCACACCACCTCGTATTTAGAAAAAAATTCATCCACACCTAACCGCATAAGCGCGTTTTTAAGAACATTCATAAGCCTGCCAGACCTTTAGGTGGCAGTAGTTCCCGAAATCCTATCCAGTCAGAGTAAGCTAAGAAACAGCGCCAAAAACCTTGTGAGGGCATCCATACTATTACCAAATGTAAACACAGGTCGCATGTGTCACATTCAGTGACGTTTCGAAACGCAAAACTCCGGTTATTGGTGTCCACATGCAGAAGCATCAACGGAGAATTTGCAAATCTTCACTTTGGTCGGAGGTTTTTAAAAGAATCGTCTTTAATGCCGTAAATCTGCGTTTTCATGTGGATGACAGGCCAAATCGTAGAAAAAATTCTTTGTTCTGTGAGATACCCGGCTACGTGTGGACGAGGCCTAAGTCTCTGTTGTCGTCTCCTCTCTGCTCTGCGTAAACACTGCCTGCAGTTCAACCTGAAAACTCTTTGACTGTTGGTCACAGCTGAGTCATTCATGGCTTTTTAGTTGCCCCGAGAAGCACAGAATTTCTTGCTATTTACAGGATATGGGACAAACGCTTTATTTTTTTTCTAATTTATCTTGGAAATATCCAAATTAAAAGCTCAGATCTGGTTAACTTTCCCAATGGAACCACAAGTGACACATGATTAGTTCGAGGACTGTCAGAAAGTAGAAAAGCTGATTGTTTTTTTCAGTTTTTAGTTCACATTAAAAGGTGTGATTTTTCTAAGATAAGACGACTCTCAGTGTTGTTCAGAGAGCTTTTTGCATTTACAATTTGCCAAATGTTATTGGGATATAAAACTTCCTGCTCGACAGGCTCAGTAAGCCCCAGAATCACCAGCTCACAGTGGGGTACGCTGGATTCTTGCTGACCACTGAGCTGCCCCGTTAATCTGTTTCTCCTCTCAAATTATTGTCCAAATTTCAGACCCAAACTCAAATTTCCTGCTGAGACAGGATTTAGGTTTCAAAGGTTTCTGCAATACTGCTCTGAACTGCTGCCAGAGAGTGTGTGTGCTGTCGTGCGCTAATGATGGCCCTGGCTGGAAAAACAAGCGAGCCAATCAAAGGTTTATATGCAGGATTAAGAATTAAGACATCATCTTCTTCTGCCATGAAAGTGGCAACAAGCGTGGAGGTCAGCACATCTGTATAGATTCAGATCATTATGAAAATCATTAACTGCTTCTAGTCATTTGCTGCTCACAAACACTTTTTATTTAGGTACTCATGTTCAACACCAGCACTTATTAATGCCTTTTTCTGCATGATCTAATTGTGCAGTTACTAGACCATTAACTCGGAGTTTTCCCTCAGTAAAATCCTAATTAATGCTTATTGATATCAGTGTTCCCCATTCTAAAATTCTTAATCTAGCAGTCATAGAATATAGTTTGAAAGGCATGCTAAAATCATGTTATTTAACAGAGTCACAAAGTGTAAAAACAACAAGAACCGATGGGTTTTCAACTTTTCGGCAATCCTAGTGTGACTTTTCGTTTTGTGACAACAAATGAACCGAATCTACGCTTAAAAATTTTATGTCTTTTTTAAAAAATTCACCAAAAATACACCATATGCACTGACAGGATTCTGTAAAAAATATTCTGCACAATTGAGAAGCTATTAGTGAGTTTATGAACTTTTCGGTTGAACTGCAGGCAGTGTTTACACAGAGAAGATAAGAAAAAAGCATGGAAACAAATTAAAAATAGGAGTATTTTTTCAGTGTTGGGAACACATGTCAGCACCTGAAAAGATGTTGGACAAACTCATAGTAGATTGGTTTTTTTTGGTTAAAATTGTGAGTTAAAAAACCAAAGAAATGCAACTTTCGCATTTTTCCTCATTACATATGGCGTTATGACTCTGCAGTGCACAGAAGACATTTTTAAGTTCTCTCAACTTCTAGTCATAGTTGTGCTGTTTCCATAGATGAGCAGGACTTTATATTGCAGTGAAAAATCAATCCACTGCAACCTTCTTAATACATGGACATTCTACAACAATGCCTCTTATACAGTGTCCTTATATGGAGGAGGTTGGGGTGGATGGATGGGTCGCCAAAGAAGTGATCTTAAATGAGGGACCTTTTGGTTGTGTTTTGTTTTATATTGCAGTGAAAAATGAACTGGCAGTGAGTAAAAATGTGACAGGCGCAAAGAAAAAAAGGCCCAGAAACTGCTTCACTGTAGTTTTGGAGGTTAAAAGTTGATGCCTTGTGCCCCTCATACTCCGAATTATACACAGAAAACAGTCTTAAGCTACAGGAGTCACACTGAGAGGGTTACTAAGTGCTTTAAAATAAATAGTAAACTGCAAATATGCTGCTAAAAAGTAACTAGTTAGTGGTAAATATGTGTACAAAAACACCAGTCGCTAAATGGGAAGAATAAAATCACAATCTGATCATGAGGCTGCTGTAGATTTAAACGATATCCACATGCCAACAGAGTAAAAGCAGCTACTGAGTGTTAAAAATCCCACTACCTGGCAGCCACAGAAAAGCAGCAACAAGCAGCAGCACATTTCATTTTGCCAAGGACCCTCCGCAAGGTCCCTGAGTGGGCCCCGGCGCCCCATGTTGGAAACCGCAGACCAAGGCCAAACGGCACTTTAAGCGCTGGATAACTTGGAAGTGGAGAGCAGCTTAATGACTGATGGATCTTGTGAGGCAATTCGATGTGCTGATGAGAACAAAGCTGGCTTTTCATTGGCAGAGAACCTTGAGAGAGTTTTAGGTTTCGGGTGATTGGCTGGATGATTGGAGCGCTGTTCTCTGCCTCGCGCCGGCGGTGTGCACGGAGTTGGCCAAACTCTTGTATCGCTCAGTATCTCAAGGTCGAGCCTGCGGAGCTGAATATGAATGACATCAATCAATCTATTCATCCCTCCATCAATAATCTAATGTCTTATCATGTGCCCACTTTTCTTCCATCAGTCCTCACTGAGGTTTCTGTTCTCTTTATTCAGCGGCAGGCGAGACGTCTCTTACACAGACAAAACAGCCAGTATGGGAGAGATGAATTACTTTTAGTGGACTGCTTTCTGGTGAAGGACTGGTGATCTGTCCAGGGTTGTCGCCCCTAAGTCAGCTGGGATGGACTCCAGCCCTCCTGCGACCCTCTTTGTATTCTAAAACGATGCACAGAATCACCCGAGTGCCAATTTTGTGCCATCTAATGTGGACATGTGTGCTGGTAGGACAATAAAGAATCTTGAATCCTTGAATCCCAGAAAACAAATGGATCGACGGAATATCATCTGTCAGTGTTTATTTGCATTTTTAGTGGCAGAAAAGTGGCTCTTTCAAAGGATAACATCTGTATTATTGCAGGTTTTTACCACAACTTCTACACTGACACATACATTTTATATATAAAAGCTGCAAAAAGTGCCGAAAGCTTTCAGTTAGGAATGGTAAAAAGTTCCTGTTTTACTTTGCTGTGATTTAAAAATGCTGGTAGGATACGATGACATCGGCTTGAGCTCAAGGCAATAATAACGTGATTTTTTAAAAGTATTATCTAATTTTTACATTTTATAGACTAAAATAATGAATCCATCAACTGAGAAAATGAACCGTCACAAATTGTTGATCACTAGATCAACAATTTGATCCTTCCGATGCTCTGTGATCTAACAACGTGTGGCCTCTGCTGCTGTCGGGAGTATTATCCACATCTACGTTCAAAACCTTGATATTTCATCAGAACTGCTTTATTCTACATGTCACTTTTGTCAAAAATAAACTGCCACTAATCCGATTCTTTAGAAAGAAACAACCATGAACCTGTGACTGACTAAATGTTCCAGTATTGGTAACACCTGGGTGCCCTTGGAAGAAGTCATTTTTGTACAGTACAGTACCTTCAAAAGCCAAAATACTCCAAATATGGACTCCTAATGACGTCTGGTTTAATGTCATTGGTTGATATTTTGTCCTCCCAGACGACGCTTGGCAAGAGTTCAGGAGTTCAGACTGCAGACAGATCCAAACCCGACCATAGGCGAGTTTTATTTTGGTCCGCCATCAGCTTCCTTATGGAATTACCGTCAGTGAGCGACAGCTGATCTGAGCCGCCACCGGCCACGTTTGTCATTTTAAACTGTGAAAGTGATGATCAGCGGCGGCTAAAATGAGAAGCCGCTGCCTCTGTGTCTTACACTGAGCTTTTGTAATGAGAGATGATGAATTCTACAAGTTAAAAAACCTTGCTATTGATGAACCCTCTGACACCTTAGTTGCTATTTGTCACATTTTTCCTCACTGTGGGTTCATTTTTCACTGCAACATAAAGTCCTGCACCTCTATGGAAACAGAACAATCACGAATAGACGTATAAAGAACTACAAAATGTATTCTGTACAGAATCTGTAACATATTTTAATTTTTTAATGTATTTCCATACTTGTCTCTCTGTTCTGTGTAAACGCATCCTGCAGTTTAGCTGAAAAATCCCTCAATTTTAATCACACGACTGTTGGATGTAGCTGAGTCACTCATGGCTTCTCAGTTGCGTTAAGGAGTGCAGAATTTTTTTTATTTCACAGAATTGGTTGAGCGCAAATGGTTTATTTTTAGTGAATTTTTAAACGAGAAATGTAGTATGAAGCGATTTTGATGAAATACCATGATTTAAAGCGTACATTTGGTTGAGTTTTCAGATACATCGCTCAAGGACTGTTGAAAAGTTGAAAATCCGAGGATTCTTTCTGTTTTATGCAGTTTCTGGCTCTAATAAACGGTGTCATTTTTTGAGAGAAAGAAAAAAAAATCATCCCTTTCAGCCTCGCTGGTGGGTTTCGGAATTCAGAAGTTTAACTGTAATTTTCACTCTCATTGAAATGCTTCAGCGTCGAGCCGGCTGCCATTACAGAAAGCAGCAGCAACATGATTGGCTCGGGAAATCTCCAATATAAATACAATATAAACAAGGATACATCTGACATTATAAATCTGTGATTTTATGAAGCGCTGACGCCCGGATGTCACTTTCATTCACATTAGCTTTTATTTCAGCTGTGAATTTGTTGACATTTAAATAAAATAAAAAAATAGCAGACCTGAAAAGTGTGTGAAACTCCATCTTATCACTCGATGCTGAAAATAAAACTGTAATAATTTGACAATTCTTGTTCATATTGCTGCCACACACACACACACAGAGTTCATGGGGAGGTCAGAGGTCGAGATCGGCGACAACAGTGACACGTCTGAAAACTGGAGCTTTAGTGAGTGTTTTTGATAAAATGACTGATTCGTTAGCGCACATGCACACACATACACGCACATGTGCTCTTACACACACACACACACTTACACACTGTATGAATATCTACGAAGAGACACACAAATACGCCGATTCTCACGCATACAAAATCCCCGTGACCTCCAGCTGTCACGCCGGACGAATGCACACACACTCAGTCACACAAATGCCCATCGGCTTCGCATGGCCATGATTTAGCAATGCAGCGTGCACTCTCTCACACACACACACATAGACACACACAGACACACACACCTGACATTCTATCAATTCTCCCTCAGCAAACTGTCTGCCCCCTGCGACCATGAAATATGAATGAAACACAATTAGCAGCTTTAAAGAACTTCATCAAGGCCAAGGCCTCCGTCCAAAGACACACACACACACACACACTGAACACACACACACCTTTGTGAACTCTGTCAGACAAGAAAATAAATAATAAAAACACAACACTGTCCTTGGACCGAGCGACCAATCACAAACATGTCAGCACGACGGGTAAATAATCACACCTCGCGATGGTTGTGCATTTATTTTATTTTTTTAAATTTGTAAAAAAAAAAACAGCAACAACAACAACAAAAAAAACAGCAATAAAAACTTTGCCTTCGCCCCTTAAATCCGAGTTTGGTGCCTCGGATCACGCCGCTTTGCCCTCGTGAGTCCCCTGCTGCCATCCCTCCATCCTAAAATTTAATGGATGCAGTGACTCATTAAAAAGTGAAGGGGGGGAGAAAAGAAGGAGGGGATGAGGAGAAGGGTGGAGGAGGTGGAGGAGGGTGGAGGGGGGCAAAAAAATTAGGAGGGAGATAGAGACGGAGAGAGCGGTGCTTCATTTCCATGGCGTCACCATGGCAACAGCAGCGCAGGAGAGACGGCGAGGTGCCCTTCTGCCGTCGCAGCGCCTCGCCGCCGAATATTAACCAGGCCTGTACGCTCAGGTGCTAATTAGGAGAGGAGGAGGGGGGTGAGGAGGAGGGAGGTCAGGAGGGAGGAGGAGGAGGGTGAGAGCAAGAGGAGAGGTCAGGAGGGGGGGAGGAGGAAGAAGAAATAACGTACGAGAGAGGTGGAGGGAGGAGGTCAGGAGAGGGCACAGAGATGAAGAGGAGCAGGAGGAAGAGGGGAAAGAGGGGAGGAGGGTGAGGAAATAAGAAGCAGGAGGTCAGAGGAGGAAAGAGGAGAGAAGAAGAGGTGAGGAGGAAGGAGAGGAACCGAAATAGGGTAAGAGGAGGTGAAGGGAGAGGGTGAAAGGGGGAGTGTCAAAACAGAAAGGAGAGATAAAGCAGGGCAGAAGAGAGAGGCAAGAAAAAATGGAGGAGAGGGAAGAGATAAGGAGACGAGGGAGGAGAGACAAGAAGAACGGAAGATGGTGATGAAGTGGAAATGAAAGAAAGAGAAAGAAGGAGAGTAAGGAGATAAGGAGAAAGGGTGATGAGAAGGAGAAAGAAGGAGTAGAAGGAAATAAAGAAAAAAGATAAAAAAAGAAAGGAAGAGGAGATAAAGAAAAAAGAGGAAAAGAAAGAGATACGATGAAAGGAAAGGAAGGAGATAAGGAGGAATGGAAGGGGATAAAGAGATAGGAGGAGAAGGAGGAGAAGGGCGGAGAAGAGGTAAATAAGGAGATAGAAGGAGAGGAAGGAGATAAGGGGAAAGGAGGGGAGGAAGGACATAGGGAGCCGGGGAGAGGAACGAGATAAGGAGGAAACGAAGGAGATAATGAAAAAGGTGATAAAAGAGGAAAGGAAGAAGATAAAGAGAGGAGAAGATGAAGGAGAAAGAAACAGGAGATAAGGAGGAAATTAAGGAGATGAGGAGATATGAGGAGAGGAAGGAAATAAAGAGAAAGGAGGGGAGAACAGAGATGAGGAGGAGAGGAAGGACAGATAAGAAACAATGAGGATAGGAGGGAGTCATAAGAAGAAATGTGGCGAGGAAGGAGATATGGAAAAAGAAGGGGAGGAAGGAGATGAGGAGGAGAAAAAGGAGATAAAGAGAAAAGAAGAGAACAAGGTGATAAGGAGAAAAGGAAGGTGATAAGGAAAAAGGAGAAGAGGAAAGAAATAAGAAGTTAGGAGGAGATGAAGAAGATAAAAAGGTAGCATGAGAGGAGGGAGAAAGGAGGAGAAGAAGGAGATGAGGATGGGAGAAAGGAGATGTGAAAGAGACGAAGGAGATGAGAAGGAGACGAAGGAGATGAGGGGAAAGGACCAGAAGAATGACATAAGGAAGAGTGGAAGGAGATAAGAAAAAGAAGAAGATAACAAAGAACAGAAGGAGATAAGGAGAGAGGAGGAGACAAGAGAGCTAAGGAGATGAGGAGACAGGGGGAGAGGATGGAAGTAAGGGTAAAGGAGGCAAGGAATGAGATAAAGACATAAGTAAGGCAAGAAGGAGAGAAGGAGAAAGGGGGCGAGGATGGAGATAAGAATACAAGGAGGGGAAGAAGGAGATAAGGAGGTGAGGAAGGAGATAAGAAGGTAGGATGAGAAGAAGAATTTAAAGACAAAGAGAAATGGAGGAAAAGCAGAGGAAAGATAAGGAGAAAGGAGGCTAGGAAGGAGATAAGAATAGAAGGAGGGGAAGAAGGAGATAAGTAGGGGAGGACAGAGATAAGGACATAAAGAGGCAAGGAAGGAGATAAGAAGGAAGGATGACAGGAAGGACATAAGGAAAGAAAGGAGAGGAAAGAGATAAGTAGAATGGAGAAAAGAGATAAGGACGTGGAGGAAGGAGATAAGCAGATAAGTAGGGGAGGATGGACATAAGGATATAAGGAAAAGAAGAAGGCTATAAGGAGGAGAGGAAGGACATAAGGAGAAAGGAGAGGAGGAAGGAGATAAGGAAGCAAGGACGTGACACTGTGGAGTCTGACGTTTGCTCGGCCTGTCAGCTTGATCAGTTCTGCTCTGAGAGGTCAGCGGAGGACAGAGGAGGTGAAAGAGGGAGAAAACAAAGGAGAGGAGGCAGATTAAAGGGAGAGAGGGAGCGGCAGATGAAACGAGGGGCTTCCAGAGGTAAGGAGGGATGAGAGGAGGCGAGACAGAGGAGGTGTAGAAAGCCGGGTCAATAAAACATGCATGAGACCGTCGCTCTGTGTACATCTGAGCTTCATTTGCATGTTTATCCCGCCGCCTCTTCACGTGTCCTCGTCTATACGTCCTGGTTTGCCACTCGTGCACATGCGTGTCCTCGTGTCACGTGTACCGTATTTGTGCACGAGCGTCTCCATATGTGTGTGTCTTCACGTGTGCGTGGCGTCCTCAGATCACACGTCTCCATCCAGCCATGAGCTGCTATAAGCCTGGGAGACTCGCTGCTCCGACACACACTTACATTCACTCGTATATAGGTCAGCGCAGCCCGTCCATGCTAACAGCCGCCGCACAGCTTCCTCTACACATCATTTGACTGTAGACACCACGATTAGAAAGACTGGAAAAAGTGCAGTAAAGCAGCAGAAAAGTTTGAAGGAGGCGGGCCGCCTTACACGTGAAAAAACAATCTGTTCTCCAACGCCAGAGAACAGGAAGGATTCATAGGTAATGACGGGGAAGACTGTGATGTTACGACTTTCGTGCGTTCATCAAGATGGCGGCTGTCTGTTGCGTTGTGCTGCTGCTTCTTACTGGTGTCTCAACCGTCCGAACTCCACGTAGTTTCTGGGTGTCTTTTGCATTTTTGCTGCAACATAAAGTCCTGCACCTCTATGGAAACAGCAACTAGACAGATCTTTAAAAAGGTCTTCTTTGCAGCATAACAGAGTTTCTATGTAATAAATCATTTTAAAAAAAGTTTGATTTCTTTCATTATTTATGTAAAAAAAAAACTTGAATCAACAAGTGTCAACAGGTGTTACTAATACTAGATTGTACTACTTGTCTCCTACACCTGACATCATGACCACCGGCCTAATATTGTGTTGGTCCCCCTTATGTGCTCAATATGCTCTGAACCATTAGGCATGGGCCAGAGGACCTCTCAGGCTGTCCTATGGGGTCTGGAACCAGGACGTTGGTACTGGATCCTTTGGGTACTCTGGCTTGTGCAGTGGGGCGTCTGTCAATCAAACTTGTTCCACTGCATCCTGTTGATGCTTGATCACAATGGGGTGTAGGAAGTTTGGAGGTCAAATCAACATGTTGGGTCACTGTCATGTTCCTCAACATGTTCCTGATTGTTTGATGTTGTTTCCATGTGGTGGGGTGCATTTTCCTGCAGGGGTAGGCCAGTGACATTTGGGATTTGCATGAGGGAGTGTGCTTGTTCTGGGACAATGTTTATTTGGGTTTCTAAGTCTCATCAACACGGATGTTAAATTCCAAGGTTTTCCATCAGAACACCACATAGTACCAATATGATCAATGTTATTCACTTCACCTGTCAGTGGTCAGAATGTTGTGGCTGATGGGTGTATCTCCTCTGTGCAAACACAGCCTGCAGTTCAATCGAAAAAAAATCCCAGAATTTTTGCCACATCACTGTTGGCCGCAGCTGAGTCACTCATGGCTTCACAGGTTTACCGAGGAGAGTAGAATGATTTTTTTTTTATTTTTCATAGTTTGTTCAGTGCAAACTGCTAATTTTTGGCAAATTTAAAAGAGCAACTTAGAATACACTGATTATGAATATCACAGTTTAAGCTTAGATTTGGTCACGTTGTCCGATTAAAGAAGCAGAGAGAACTCGGAAATGTTTTCTCTGTAGTATGATACAGTTGTAATGCTATAAATCATCAAAATAAATAGTTTTACAAAAATTGAAAAAAAGCTGTAAAGTGCCCACAGGTCTTATCGAAATATGCTAGAGACCCCTACATATTTGCTTTTACAGCCTAAGTTAAATTTTGGTCATTTGATTTGTAGCTAGTGTCAGCTAACTTTAAGTCAACAAAAACTTAAAGTAAGCTGAAAAACAATCTTCAGTTTTCATCAGTGCAGTTTGGTTTTGTTTTTGCATTTTATATTTTTATATTATCTTAGCACATTGAAGCCACAGCTGTCACCATAATTGTTTTTGGTTACAATGGTTACAGGTGTGATACACGTCTGTGGTGAGGTTAATGAGTAAAGCCTCAGTGTCCATGTCCATATATAATATATGATATACTGTATATGATTTCTCTCTGTCTGTCCTGCTCACCTAGCATTAGCATTAGCACAGCTACATGCAGCACAGTAGTTGACTCCCTAATTAATGCAGTCATACAGTTACTCAATATTAATTTTCAAGTGAATATGAAAAGGAAGCTTTTCCTGGAACTCGTCGACTGCTGCACATATATTTGTAGTTTGTCTCGGCTATTTTGTTGCCTCTTCTTGTAATTTGTATCTGAATTTAGTTCATGAATGTTTACCTTTCATTAGTGCCCGACATGTTACTCATTGTTAGCACCTTCTTCATTTGCAGCAGTACAGCGGGTCAAACTGATCTAGTATAGTCAGACCATTCTCTAGCGTTGACATAGCGCTGCGTAGAATGGTCTGACTGCACTCCATTACAACTCTGATACAGGAGATAAAAGCTGTATTTGTAATTCTTAAAATCAATCACAAACATCTTGGGTGTGGCTAAGAACAAGACGCAGCAGTGGTATTCAAACTAAATAATAATGGGTGGAATTGTTTTGGTAGATAAACGGCCTAATGAACTGAACAAAAACAGCATTATTCAGTGTGGGAGGTTGCTTTGCTGTACTGAAGGGGATTTTGTAAAATGGCAACAAGCAGATAATGGAAGGGAAGGACAAAGCCATGTAAAATAAGCTGCCAATGACAGGCTTACACCCATAGTCTATATCCAGCGAGTCAGAATACACAGATCAGAACATACAGTATGAATAAGGTCACAAAGTTTCACCTTCTAGTTTCCAGTGAACTGTAGAAACACCGGTGCTTCACACAGCCGGGGCAACCACCCCTAAGAACATATGCACTCAGTCTCCTGTAAGGCGCTTTGGATAAAAGGTCCCACCAAATGGCATATTTTAATGGCAAGTTAAATCCTTTATGGGGATTTAGTGAAAGGACTTAGAACTTTCTATTTAAAAAAAATCACATTTTATTTTTGGCCTGTCTTTTATAGGATAAGCTTAGCCATAGGCAGCCTGCAGTTAAAGTACATTCTTGAAGGTATTTCACTTATTTTTTGTGTTTTATATAACAGCTGTGAGAATGAGCAGTGAGGGAAATTTTTTAGCTTCTTCATTTATATTGTAAAACACGGACACGTGTTGTTTTAAATGTTGTCTGGCAGCAGTTCAAACTGTCACAATATTGAGTTCTTGTGACATTTGAAACCAACAATCACGACTGTTAACTGTCACCTCAGTGTCTTATTGCACAAATAGAATTTCACCATTACTCTGGAGTACCGTTTATGGGCTATAATCCCTGAGCAATGCCTCATAGGCAGATTTTTCTTCTTTAGATTAGTACACTCAGTGCTGAATTCTCCTCCTGCATCTCTACATTATGGGTCTATATACATTCATTGGTTCCTGCTGTAGATGAACAGTAGCCCTCTGCAAAAGTTAGTCTATTTATTTGCTTTTATTTTATAAAACATTTTCTTTAAAGTTAGAAACCTCTTTTGCAAAGGAGAACACAGCGGGGCTCCCTCTGTCTTTCACTACATGTTTACATGCTTAAAGTGTTTCCTAAAACTCAAGATGACTTTGAAGAAAATTGAAAGGAGATTAAAAAAATTCCTTTTTAGAAACCCTATTAAAGTCCTTCTAATTGTAAACTGTCTCCTCTGTTGTTACTGCTCAGTCTTTCTTTGAAAATCGTGCCAATGTCAAAAACTGTGCCAGCGTCTTCAGAGACGGGCATATTCGAAAACTTATAAGGAAAAAAAAAGGTTCTGCACGCTGTGTTAAATCCACAGCTAGGATATTTTCAATCTCACCACTGCGACCAACAGCAACCCATTCTGTGATCGTCAACGAGTCCTGTAGCCTTTAAAGTCCCATATGGTGAAAACCCAATTTTACTGCGCTTTGTATGTTTTCAAAAACTCGGAGATGTAAAATAAATGCTGTGAAAATATGAAGACATTTACTGCTGCCATTCCTCACCTAGATAGCCTGAACCGCTACCTTCCAACCGAGGAGGTAATAGTCATTCTCTGTATAATCCTGCCCCCTCGCCGATTCCAGACGAGCCGTTCAGAATGAGCAGCTGATTCACAGTCCATCATTTTATTTACTTTCTACGGCTGCTTCTGCTGCCAACTCTAAAATGTCTCAGCCGTGAGCAAAACACACCAAAAGTTCTTCTGTTGGCTGCACGAGTGAACACAAGAGTCTTCAAGCACTCCCACCATCTGAGGAACTGAAGATTTCAGGGATTACTTTTGCTTTTGATGGCAACGTCGCCACAACAATAGGAAAATCCTTAGTGTTAGCATGTTGTGCAGCTAATGTGGCTAACTTAACAATTAGCGTTGACAGTTGCCCACAAATCAGAGCTCTGGAAACTGTAAAGTTAAGAGACATTCAGAAATTAAGGACATTTTAACACCAATTTGAAACCAATAAACAAGGACTAGATGTGGTTTTATGTCGCCTGTTTACTTCTCTCCTGCTCTCTGTGCTCACATACTGTATGTTAATACAGCCAAACTCACACTAAAGTTGTTCACATTCATTTATTTTCCTTTTTCTGTCACAGAATAAAATAAAAATAATGACTGACATGCAGCCCATTAAGAAAAAATGTTAACCAGAAGTCACTTCAGAGCCACGCACTGCAGAAATACTGATTTTACGACCACAGTGTCGTCTGACAAACTCACCGAACACAAATTAAAAATAACACCTGTGCTGTGAAGTCAGTGATATTTAAATGTAAAATTATGCTCAGACAGAAGGTTGGAGGTAAAGAAAGTGTCACACACTTGTTCACATCCATGTCAGCTGCCGTGGTTTTTCTCAGTGCTGTCAATTACTAACGCAGAGAAAGTCTTCTTCCTGAAGGGGGCGTATATGGCAACAGGTTGGCTGCATGTAGAGCTACAGACACTGAAATAACCCGTTTAGAACAGGACAAAAACCAGGAGTTGCACAGTCCCGGTGAAATGAACCATCTTTGTGGTATTTTGAGTTGAAAAATTGAAAGATTCTGGGGACATGTGAGACTTCCATTAATTTGCTGAAAAGGGAGGCCACAATATGGGACCTTTAAAACACGAGAAGACAAAGCATAAATTTAATTTGCCGTGCCTGTAGCATTTTCCAACCTTTGAGAGATGGGTTTAAGTCATTTTAAAGGACAACGAAGGAATTAATTCTGAATAATTTAGGACTTTTTAAGAATTCTCAGACACCCTGGTCAGACCTGATTAATGTCTGAATGAGGGAGAATTCCTGTAGTCAACAGTTCAACATCTGGTGAACAGTCTGGAACCAGAAAGCAGAGATAGCAGCACATTAATGCACATGGAATTAGGCTTTTTACAGTCACATGTGGGTATACTGTGAAGTTTTCCCCAACTTATGGCATTGTATTGTAAAATCTTACAAAAAGTGACACTTGTGAGTAAAGAAAGCTCTGCCTGGGAGGTTTAATTCAGAGATTTAACAAGTTGCGGAGCCAAACTAACTCAGTCAGTGTCGTCTGTGATCCTGATCTAGAACAATCCATCCATCTGCCTGTTGTGGCTTCTGTTTTTACCCAGGACTTCCCCCTGACACGCTCGCTCGGGGATTACAGTAATATGACTGACTGCTTCCTTCCTGCTGCGTACTCGCTCTGCCGCTGTTTGAGGAATTCCAGCTCCGTCTCTCATTGTGAGCGGCTCTGGAAAACAGGCTGCCTAAAATGCAAATGTAAATGAAAAAATAAGCGTCCAGTGATGGTAGTTTTTGCGTATAAAAGCGCAGCTGGGGGTGTGCTGCATTATGTAGCAGTATGAGGAGGGGGCGGACCCTCCTGTGAATGGGCAGGATGGGACACCTCGCTGGAGAGAATTCCATTAGTGTTGGTTTCTGTGGAGGGTTTTACTGTCACATGGACTGTAATGCTGCCTCAGAGGGCCTTTACGGCCTGCCAAGAGAAATTTCTGGAGCCAGGCGTGGAGGGAGCCCTGCTGAGGAGACTAAAAACGCTCAGGACTCCAGACTCCACAAAAGGACTTCTAATAAACTTTTATCAGTCACAGTGCTTTGCTCCAGACCAGATCTGCTCCTTCACATTTCTTTATTTCCACTCGGTCTTTCATAGCGGCGCTTTGGGTCTGATCTCAAGAGGGTCACGGCCGGGTTGCTTATGGACGACGTCGGTGAGACAAGAGGAGGAATGCGATCTAAATCACCTGGATGAGTGGAGATGTTTTCGTGTTTCAGCTTCGATTTAAAGCCCGATTTATTTCGGGCTGGTTTTAAGACAAGCCACACAGAGCGCAGTTGTTCAAATATTCAGAAATGAACAGAATAAAGAGTGAGAATACATCCCCATACAACGTCGCTGCCAAACAGTTGTAACATGCAGAGAAAGTTTAAATATACTGAACTGTGTCCACACTTTCCTTGTCTTTAAATGTTTTTACACCTGTGTTTAAAAACTGTAATAGATTACAAGGATTTCATGTAATCTGCCAGGCTGTTCTGAATTTCAGCACAAGGAACAGATTCATCCAAGAGTTTTAACAATGCCCAGTTTTGTACCTAAGTCGGTTCGCTGCATGGAGTCTGCTGAACCTTATTCACCTTATTTAGCCTCTTAGAAGTGCATTTTAAAAATTGTATTTAAAGATAAAACAGTCACCTTATTTCATATAACCCACACTGTAAATATGAATGTTATTTAATGGTTTTAACAGTCCCTTTTTGGTTAAATTAAAGATAGTAAACTAGTAAAATCACATATAAAGTATTAATGTACACATTAACTGTGAAATAAAAACAGGCCAAAGGTGTAAAATCAGTAATTCATTCTCTTATAACGACTGACTGTAAAAATTACACTAGTTTTACTGTATTATAATAAGCAAAAACTATGATTATTTTACAGAGAATTGCTGTTACTTGAAAGAAAAATTATGTGTATTAAGCACAGAAAATTAGTAAGTTATATTTCTAGCTATCATCTTAAAGATTTCCTCTGTTCTGTCAAATTACAGACTATGGCGGTATGGTGACCCGTCAGATCTTGGAAACTAACTGAGTTTGAGTCTGGTCAGTACCTGGATGGGAGACTGTGAGGGAACACCAGGAAATCTGGGTGGATGCAGTGAGAGAGTGAGTGGTTGGTGGTGGTCGGAGGGGCCGATGGAGCAGCCTGGCCTCCGTCAGTCTACATATGTAGCTTACCACCATTGAGTATGGAGTGAATGAATAATGCAATGTAAAGCATCTTTGAGTGCCTAGAAAAGTGTTATATAAAACCAATGCATTATTTATTCATTATTATTACTATAAACCAGTGAAATCACAGAAAAAACATGTTAATTTACATGTTGACTAGAAGAAACACATCAAAATCTGATTTTTACGAGCAGTAATTTGCTGTTTTGCAACGTGTGACTGTAAAATGAACCTTTTACAGTCTGCGGTGCTTAAACTAGCTTCTAAAACACTTGAATGTCTAAATTTAAAACTCAGACTATGGTACAATAAGTTTGCCAGAGTAAAGCACAGTGTAAGTGTGATGTTTGATACTCTTGTTTTGCACTTTGATGGTAAAAAATGAAAGTGAAAAATATGAAAATGTATGTATTTTGCACAGATTCAAAAGAATCCTGGACAAATTGAGTGAATATCTACAATGATCATCCATTTATCATCCACAAGATCCACCTTGGCCTAACTTTATATTTCAGTACTATTCTCAGCTATTACTGATCAATTACAGTTCAACTTTCTACCTCAGGAGAGCCAAATTTATCATTTGGTGTTAAAACGGAATAATTTCGAGAAGTGACTGAGAAGACTTGGCCTTAAACTGTTTATAATAACCTTAAAAAATAAAGAACTTATTTAAAACTTAACACTTTCATTTGTTTCTAAAGAGGCTGCAGACCGCACTGTAAAAATATTGTAGCAAATTATCAAATTAACCTACCTTTTTTCAGCTTTGGTGATTTCAGTTTCTTTTTTGTGGATTCTGTGAAGCTGATATTACATTTTTTCTTTTTAAATTGATGTAAAATTTTGGTGAAAGTGCGAAAATTTTTGTGCTAGCGCTCAACCACGTTAAGTTTAATGACAAAATCCTGCTTTACCTTTTATGTTTAGGCAAAGCAAAGGTGTAAGTTGGAAAACCGGCAAAACTTTGAGTTCTTTAACTACTAGCTTGCAGCGATGCAAACAAATTATTTAGGTTAATCTAACATCAAAATCAACATTAACAACACTTATTAACTTCACTGAATTTGATCCGACAATTCTCGTTTTCCAGTTTGCGAGGCGTCGTCTCCCGCATTAACTCGCGTATCGATCTCCAATTATCGCCTGCGACGCTCAGGTATCTCTCTGTTCCCTGATTGTCTGCGTGTAAACACAGCATCTCATTGGCAATAACTTGGACAAGCTCTTATCTCACTTATGAGAAACCTGAGAGAGATGCGTGGCTGAGATTAGCCGGGATGCCGAGGCACGCACACACCTTATCTTGTTTACTGTTGGTCTTCTGCAGTCTGCCGAAGCTCTGTTTCCATGGTAATATTAGGATTTTTCCATGCTGAAATATTCTGAATATTGTTTATTCGTGTATGAATCAATCGGATATTGCCGATGCTCTGATTGCATTGATTTCTGAAAAAGCTTTATGCGCCTGTCTCCCCTCATCTATTCTCTTCTCCCTTGTATTTCTTATTTTTGGAGGCTCTCTATTCATTATTGTTAAAAAAAAAAAAACCTGTGCTCATCACTCAGCCTGTAGCCAAATATGCCGCCGCTTTTCATCCGCCTCTGGAGAGGATAACATTTTCCTTCTGCGAAACCCTAATCTTGCAGCGAGAGGTCAGAGGTCGGAGTAGGTATTCAGAGCCTAGCTGAAGGGCCCTTGAGCAAGGAGGCACGTCTATAACGGGGCCGTGAACTCGAGCGCTGCAGTGGAAGACCCTCTCCCGGCTCCCCACTCAATCCCAAACAGCTAACCAGGGGAAATCAAAGTTAAATAAAGAAAATGAAAGGCAAATAAATAATCACCGGTGACCCGAGCTGCACCTCGAAGGAGCTTATCTTGATTTCAAGGTGGAAGCTGGGATGTGAGAGAGAGGCGAGGGGAGGGAGGAACCGCAGAGAGGAGCACAATTAGGAGTCGGACGAGGAGGAGGAGGAGGAGGAGGAGGAGCAGGAGCAGGAAGACAAATTGAGAAACACAAGGTCGGCGACACGGCACGCACACGTTTGCTCTTTTCCACTCTGTTGTATCCCCATTACGATCTAAACTGACAGGCTGCTCGTAGTGAACGGCCGCGTCGACGAGCCGCAGACTCTACTTTTACCGACGATGATCAACTGTGGCGTTATTTTGCGCAGCCGAGTTCACGAAAAAAATGGTGCAGTAATGTGTGCAATCATCCGTTAACCTGCAGGCTCTGATCTTCTGACTCCTTAAATGCAGCTCAGAGCAATGTCAGCGTAATATTCCTTTACCCTCTGAACTCTAAAATGACACCATTTATTAGCCAGTCGTCACATTTTCAACTTCTTTGAACTCGTCACGTCTCTCATCTGGTTTTAATGGGCAGAAATTAACCAAATGTAGCTTAAATTAGTGATATTTCACTAAATTAGTACTATAAACCATTTGTTCTGAACACATTTTGCAAAAGAAATTACAAATCAAACAGTCATGCAACAAAAATTAAGGGACCTTTCGGCTGAGCTGCAGGCAGTGTTTATGAAAAACAAGTACAGGGACAAATAGCAGTCACCTTTTAATGTGGGCACTTACAAAAACGTTGTACATGTTTTCAACTTTTTTTTTCCATTTTTGTAACATAAATAATCAAATAAATTCAACTTCAAACAAAAAATTTGCCGCTCCTTGGCACAACTGTTAAGGCAACAGTGACACAGCTGCGACCAACGGTGACGTCACAAGAATTCAGCAAAATGTAAAATAAATAATCAGAGCTATTCAACTTTATGATCTATGGCATAACTGTGTCAGTGAGTTCTCTCTACTTCTAGTCATGGTCGTGCTCTTTCCATACAGGTGCCGGACTTTATACTGCGGTAAAAAATGAGCCCACAGTGAGTAAAAAGGATTCACAAGGTTAAAAAATTGATAAATCAAAATATACTAAATAAACGACTAGGCAGATAGTGAAAGTGTTGTCTGAACATTTTCGAAAAATGTCATTAGACCAGAATTTATTAATCGTAGCAGACTGAGCTTCTTCTGTGGCGGCGCCCAAAACTTCAGGGCATCATCACCACAAGCAGCTTTCAAATCCCAATTAAAAACTTATTTTCAATCGCTGGCTTTTTCGCTTTAGATGGTGTTCAGTCCTACTCGTAAATTATCATATTTTAACTGTCTTCATTTGTCACATTTGTCTCCAGTGCTTTGGTCAAAGTTATGAGTTTAAACGTCCTATTTGAATTAACTGGCTTAACTTGATACTTAGACTAAGAAATTCACATTTTTCTTCATTTAACAGCTCAAGTTCTAAAATGATTGGTGTCAGAATGCGAGTGATTGTACTATGAAAGGCTGCAATCAGTCCACAACACTAGCAACATTTTTGTTTTTGGTTGTTATAAAGTGTACGAAAAACATATTAGAGCTGGGTGACAGAGCTGAAAAATACATCACAATAAAAATGTTTAATTTCAGTCAATATCATCGACAATTATAACGACCCGTTTCCTCTCTTTCCCCCCCAAAACTTCAGCTTACTTGTATCCAAAACTTTCAACCACAGCTCATCCATCAGTATGAACATGCCTCCATGTCGACCTTTCTTCTACAGTCCACTAACTCCTGACGAAGGTCATGGCTGAAAGCTCCAGGAAAAATAAGTAAGCCGAATCTTCCGTTTGGCCAACTTGTTGTTTTAAAAGTCAGTGCTCTTTAAGGTTAAGTTTAAGGTTTCTTTTCACTGTTTTCCCCACTGAAATAATGTTTTTCTCTATAAAACGCAAGAAAGTTGTAAAAAAAAAATGATGATGAACAAGCAGCTCTTAACCTGAACATTGGCCGGTGGTGGCGCAATGGTTAAGTCTCTGGGCTACTGATCAGAAGGTCAGAGGATCAAACCCCAATGCTGCCATTGTTGGGCCCTTGAGCGAGGCCCTTAACTCTTCCTGTGCTCTGACCAACTGGGACATGTGAAGACAACATTTCACTATGCTGTAAAAATGTATTCCTGACAAATAAAGGTCTCTTCCTCTTTATAACAAATCATCTCGACTAAGCAGCTTGACTGAAGGAATGTGTGACGACATATTGTTTTGCAGCACACGTAAGTTTTGCTGCAGACACCAGGTTGTTAACCCACTTTCGAGAAAAGTTACCGAACCAAAAGGGCGGCGACATTTTCAGATCCCAGCGGGAACTCTGCTCTTATCGTTTCCAGACGGCGAACGTCATTCCAAACACCTTGTTATGACGGTCGCCTATAGAGCTAACCGACGGCTGCAGCTCACGTTTAAGGTGGAAAGGGGAACTTGAGGCAGCCGGGTCGGATTCTGCTCTGAAGGAAACACCTACATCATTATTAAAGTGAGATTTTTACTCCAACAAACTGGCTGTAGCAGGTCTGCAAGGGGCAGAAGAGGCTCCTGATCAATACAGATGAATTTGAAAAATCACCTTCTGGCCTGTTGTAGACAAAAAGTCAACTAAAACTTGTTTCTGGTTGTATTTTAACCACTAAATAAAATAAGACAGACTAACCTGCGTTGACACATCTTCCAACTTGGCCCTTAGCACCATAGTATGTTCACTAGTGGTTTCTGATTGGCTGATTTGTGTCGATAACAGGCCCCTTTAAAGTGCATCTAAATACAAAAAAGTGCTTTAGATTATATCTAACAGATCAATAAAGATAATTTAATTGTGATTGGAACCACTTAAACACTGTTTGCCCCTTGTCCAGCTAGAAACAGTCCAACCCCACACCTGCTCCACCCGACCACATTTGCAAATACTGAAACAATTAAGTCTCCTTTCTATTCAAAAGTTACCCAAATTTCCAGTTTGTACGCAAAGAAAATGCAAATTAATGTGGACTTTGGCCCTACATGAATATCAACACCTGGTTAAAGATAAAAACCTGCGGGTGGACCTATTTTGCAGAAGAAACCATGTTCATATATTACAACATTATGCAGTGTAATCTCTCACTGGATTGTCTTCATATTGATCTTAATGATTATCTTTCAGGAGGAGGTCGGGGTGGATGGTGGGCGTACAAAACCCCTCACACCAGACACCAGGCTCACATCTATCTGTGGTTTACACAACTAAATCACCTTAAAGGTTTTGGCGAAATGCAAATGAACAGGTGGTGTCTCAGGTCTACATAACACATGGAAAACATTCTATTTATGTCGTATTAAATGTATTATTAAAAAACTAACTAATTTTAAAATACACACCAAGAAAATGCAAATTAATGTGCATGTAATTATTAACTGCACCAGCAGGAGGAGGTTGGGGTGGATGGTGGGTGTACAAAACTCCTCACACATGACACCAGGGTCACATCTGTTTGTGTTTTGCGCAACAAAAGTACCTTAAAGATGAATATTTTGGCAAAATGCAATCAAACAGGTAGTGTCTGTGGACTTTTTTGTATTTCTCAACCTTTGATTAACTTCAACCAAAAGCCGTCAGAGTCTAAACAAAATGCCTGAATAGTGCTGTAGTCACTACAAGTAGATGAAGTACAACAAGATTTGATATTCTGATAGAAAAATATGCTCAGTATCATCATATTTCCAGCTTACTTGACCAAAGTTTTCTCATTATGTTACCAGAAAACTTAATTCAGCCATCACTGTTGTATTTAACTTCTAGGAGATAAAGTTGGCAGATGGAGGCGTCAGAACACTTGTAAAGCCATGTGGCAAACATGCTATTTACTTAGTATGAAACACATTATTCGAAGATAAATTGAGAATTTCCAGAATATACATAAAGAAAATGCAAAAAAAATGTACACTTCTGCTCACTATTATTACGCGAATATCATTATTAACTGCACCAGCAGGAGGTCGAGGTGGATGGTGGGCGTACAAAACCCCTCCCACCAGAGATCAGGGTCACACTTGTCTCTAGTTTACGCAACAAAAACAACTTAAAGATGAATGTTTGGCTGTTTAAAAAGGTGATGTCTCAGGTCTCTGTGGACTTTTCTGTATTCAGCCACCTTTAGCTAACCTGAACCAAAAGTCGTCAAACTGTAAAAGGCTAAATAATGCCGGAGTCACCTCAAGTAGATAAAGTACTACAAGATTTGATATTCTGATGGAAAAAATAGGTTTAGTGTCATCGTATTTGGAGCTTATGGGACCAACTTAATCCAGTCCTTGTTGTATTTATCTTCTAGGAGACAAAGTTGGCAGATGGAGGCGACACAGCGCTTGGAAAACCATGTGGAAAACATGCTGTTTATTTAGTATCAAATGCATTATTCATCTCAGAGAAGTGGAAGTCTGTGCGGAAGTCACATTTTGCTTCCATTGACACACCAACTTTCCTGCCACATCCAAAAAAATATTTTTTTTTTGCAATATTTTGTAATTTTCTTAAAATTTCAAGTGCTTCCTCTTAAATCATTTATGGGCAAATTGAAAATGCGCATTAAAAACAGGTGGAAGGAAGCGCACTTATAATGTCACGTCTTACTTTACTGCTTTCTAACCTTGTGTGAAATCCAGAAAAACTCCAGAACACCATGTTATTTTTTTGCCTGCACTGTAACCAAATGGAAAAAATTCTTTCAAAAACTCCGTTTGCACACCTTTCCTCGACGTTTTGACAAAGACGAAAAAACCGAAACACAATTAAAGTGCATTTGTCTCCAGGTGACGGGTCCGCGGGGTTCCGGTTAATGAGGTTAATATTCCCTGAAAGTACAGTTTGTTTTCGTGCCTCAGGAGGAGCGGTGGTACCTGGTGTTCCGCTGCTACATAATGAGAGCGTTAACCTGCTCTGGAAATGTTTGATTTCCAGGTGTCTGCGCTGATGAGCTGCTTTCTGTTCCCGCCTGGATCTCCAGCCGCTTCCGAGGTCGGAGGTTTGAGGAGGGTTTTCCTCGCGCATGCTCTCGCTGTGTTTTTTTTTGGACGCCGCCGCAGCTATTTTAATCAAAATAAAGTGATTAGGAATATGCAAATGGAGTCATTTGCTAATTGTCGCAGCCAATCCCTCCCTGTCTGAGGCTCGGCTTTAAGCGGAGAGCTGCCAGTCACGCTGATGTCGGGAGGGTCAAAGGTTCGGCGGCTGCTAAACCCACGCCGAGCGTCCTTGAGTGTCACCTCTGACCCTGAAAGCTAACAAAAAAACCCCCAAACAAATCGTCACCATGAATTCCAAATGAAGCGTTTTTTCTCTGAAGTGATGAAAGAATCTACTGTACAACAACCCGCTGAGCGTCTTCTGTTGCTAAAAATCTCGACTTTATTTACCGAGACGTTCGAGTGACTCGTGGCCGATCGCAGCAGAGGACGGCCCTGAACGCCGGCTGGGTTTAAACACACGAGCAACATTAATATGCAGGCGAAAGCAATGGGAAGCTCAAACACACACACGCACTAAGCTGCTCATTCTAATAGGCTAAGCTTTACTCCATTTGGTTAAATGTTTTGTTGCAGAAGAGCCACATACCGGTGGAAGGAGGGAATTAAAGGATGGGGAAGGAGAGGGGGCCAGGTGGGGGGTTAATGGTGGGAGAAAGAAGCGAAGGGAAGGGACGAAGAAGACGAAGAAGGAGGAGGTGAGGAAAAGGAGGAGGCGATTTAGACAAGTGGAGATGAAAAGGTGAGGAAAAGAGGGAGAGAGGAATCTGAAAATTCGGAAGGAGATGGTTCAAGAAAAAAGGAAAAGGACCGAACTGAGGAGGGAAAGGAAAGGAAGAAGATCTGGGGAGAGAAATGAACGAAAGGTGGAGAAAAGAAGGATGTAATTCAGATAAACGAGAGTAATGGAGGAAGGAAGGAGTAAGGGAAGAAAGACGAAGAGAGGAAATGACATGCAGGATAGAGAAGCTAAGAAGGAGAAGGTTCAAGAAACATGGAAAGAAGAAAGGATGTGAGGAGGAAATCAATAAAGAGGAAAGAGGAGTAAATGAGAAGGGAGAAGATTCAGGAGAGAGAAATGAAGGAAAGATGAGGGGAAAAGGGAGGACGTGGCTCAGATGGGTGAGGAAGGAAGGAATGAAAGGAGGAAAGGAAAAAAGAAACGAAGACAGGGAGGAGAAACTGGAAGAAGGAAAGGATGATTAAAAGGTGACATTCAGAAAAGAAACGACAGACGCAGGAGAGAGGAAGAAAGTAGGAGCTAAGAGAGACGATGAAGGAAGGATGAAGGAAAATGAGGAAGGACAGAGGAGAAAGAAGGAGGGATGAAATTAGTGAAGAGGGAAAAGGGATAAATGGAGGAGATTTAGTCTGATGAGAGAGAGGGAGGCAGAAAAGAGGAATTAAAGGAGTAAAGGAAGAAAAAAGGAGAGAATAGAGGAAAGAAAGTAGAAGGACTGAATGAAGAAGGAAGATTCAGGGAGAGAAGAAGGAAGGAAAGAAGAGAGTGAGGAGAAAAGAAGACAGGAGGATGATTCCTGAGAGAATAAAGGAGTAAAGAAATAAACATTAAAGTAAAGAGAAGAGAGACCTGTCAAGAAATCAAGAAAAAATCTGGAAGCAAAGGTGCCAAAAAACCCTTTAAAAAACGTCTGAATAGTGTAACGTTCAAAAATGGTAAAAACAGTATAAAATAACAGCAAATATCTGTAAAATTTTAATATTTTTAGCTGATTAAAATACAGTAAAACTAATTTTATGACCACATTCTTGTAAAACAACAAATCATCAGCTAAAAAAATGTTAACACTTATTTTATCAGTACCGTTTTTTCTTTCTTTATTTCCGTTTTTTTAAGTAAACATATCAATTTAATTTATTTTATTATTATCTGTGTTTTAACAAAACAGAAAAATCCTGTAACATAACATTTAAAAAAAATATTTACCTATTTTTAAATCCTTGATATACATAATTTTCTTCAAAATAACAGTAAATATGTATTTTTCAGTATTTTTTAGCTGATTTAAATACTGTAAAAAAGTGTAATTTTACAGTCAAATGTAATAGAAGGATTTCAATTTATAAAAATATAGATTTTGATGTGGATTTTTTACAGTTTTCACCTGTTAACATGTAAATTAATACTTTTTCCTGCGATTTTAGTAGATATTATTTGTAATTTAACAAAACAGGGATGTCTGTAAATAAGGGTTTAAAATTAATTACTGTTGCAGTCTTTAATATTCATAATTTACAGTAAATATCTGTAAAATGAGGATATTTTTGTCAATTTAAAAATAGTAAAAATAGTTTAACTTTACAGGCAAAGTTGTAAAAGAAAACTTTGATGTATTTACAGTCACAGTTACAGTTATTTATGTTTTTTGTTTGAGCCAACATGTAAATTAATACCTTTTTTCTGTGAATTATTATTTATTTTTGATCATTTAAAAAATTTGAAAAATCTCTAATATAACAGTTTAAAATTAAGTACTTTTCAGCGCTTAATTTTAATAATTTTTCTTTCAAATAACAGGAAATATGTGTAAAATAAGGGTTTTGTTTTGCTGATTTAAATACAGTAATAATGTGTCATTTTATTGTCAAACGTGGTAAAAGAAAAAGCGAATATTGATAAAAGTAAAATTCATTTCAGAGTTTTGTCCTGTTTTTTCCCCCCAACAATTAACATGTAAATCAATACTTATTTTCTGTTATTCTCCTAGTTATTATCTGTAATTTACCAAAACAGGACATCTCTGAAATAACAGCAAATTGTTAAAAAAAAAAATTACAGACTGTTAGAAAGCGTTCAGTTTTTACAGTGTATGATGGAAGGTGGAGGGTAAAGGAGGAAAATCAGAGGAAGGACAGAAGGAAGGAGGGAGGTATTAATGAAGGAAAGGAGCAGAGGAGGACACAAACAGGGAGAAGGGAGGGAAGGACTGGATCAAATTGGATTGAAGGGAGAAATGACGGAGAGAGAGGAGGACGAGATAAAAAAAAATGAAGGAAAGGGAAGGAAGGAGATTACTGAGGCAGGAGGAAAGGAGGGAGGATTAGAAGGCGCCAACGAAGGAAGGAGGTTTGTCACGAGACGGGAGTAAAAAGAAAAGAGGAGGAAGGGAGGAGATAGAGAGAGAGAGAAAGGGGGGATGAAAGGAGGGAGAAGTGTTGGGCTGGAAGGCCAAATAATGGAGCAGCTCATCTCATGGTGAATTTGAATGGAGGCTGAATTAATTTAAATCTCATCACGGCCCGCCCTCTAATACCTTATCAGTTCTGCACGGAGACAAGGGACGTAATCGCATTAGACCCGCCACTCTGCTCTGCTGCGCGCACATACACACACACACACACACACACACACACACACACACACACACACACACACACACACACACACTCTAACACATACAGTACCTGTGCTGGTATGAGCTGCTCTCACACACAAACACACACTATGTGGAAGTGCTGCTGAGTACGACTGTCTGGTGTGTGTTTGCGTGCGACTTCACGCTGAGTGTGCACGTGCATTAAAACCAACGCACACACGCAGCGTGAAGAAATGCCCCCGTGAGGACAAAACCAGCAAGACGGCAGCACGCATCTAAAGTGCACAGCACATTTGCACTTCTATCTCTGTGAGGACCTCTCGCACTCCGAGGACCCTGACCTCAAAAAACCTGTTTCTACTCCTGAACCCTGCAGCGGCTCTTTGGAACTTTCCATCTCTGCGAGGACCGGGGGAGGTTTGGTGCAGAACACACAACATGCAAACACACACCCATGGGTGCTACAACACACACACACATCTCCTGCACACTGGAGCCGGACTATAGCTGAGCAGCCTTCCAGTTACCTTCTAGGGGAAAAGGCTCATGGGAAGTTATGCGCTCGGCTGTTGACATTGGCTGCGGCGGGACAAGCAGCTTTACAGCGCACACGCACGCACCTCGACCATGGCCAAACACACACACACACACACACATATACACACACACACTTTAAACAAGATGGCGGGTGAGTTATAGGCTCCACAAACCAACACACACACTCCCAACAAGATGGCTGGGAAAGTGTGCATCTATCAATACATGTCCGATGACTGATACCCAAAAATCATTTGTTTGTATGTACCTGCACTAATATAAAGGATGTGACATATACTGTGATTGCACAAAGTGAGGTTGTTCCCCATAGTTGTTCTTACATCAGTACTGAGATTTGTATAATCATAAACTTTCAACTTACAGCCACTACAGCGTGGCACTCTGAGCAGCAGACATCTTGTTTTCTAATATGTTCTTTGACTTCTTACAGACCTCGCGTTTGTTTTTCATCCCAGACAAACGTAAAGGTACGAGGCCTTCCCTTTGAGGCTACATCCACGCCTGTTTTCACGTTTGCTTGTTGTTCTTCAGTGCATCTGAAATTTTCTTACATCTTACAATTTGCTTCTCTCCTGCTCTCTGTGCTCGCATTAACTGCAGTTTAATACAACTTGAATTCCCGTTAAAACAACTAAACGAGCGTGAAACAGCGACTGAAACGCAGCCTGGTGACGCTACACGTCAACCAGCAGTCATTTCCGAGCTGCTTCTCGTCGCCGGTAAAATCCAGATTTTTTATGACGCGTTGACATTTGACAAACTCACCAAACACATGAGTTAAAAACAACAGCTGTGCAGCGAATTTGGTGATATTTGTACTCAAAATAGTCGCTCAGAAAGAAGCAATAGAAAGTCTGGTGTCACACACTACGCCAGCTGCTGTGCTGTTAAAACACAGAGAGAGTCTTCTTCCTGAAGGAGGCGTGGTTAGCAGCAGCTCAGTGTTTTGAGCTAAAAAATAAAAGACACATTCAGGAGACTTTTATCAAGCTATAGGAAATGGAAAGGAAGGAAACAGGAAACGCAGGAATGAAAAATACTTTGCGGGAAACTAATCACAGAAGGTGAACAAACTGAGCGACTACACCAGAAAAATACCGACCACAAACTGTGAATAAACGACACACATGTAACAAAAAGTTAAAAAAGACTGATCAACAAGAGCCGGCGATGTTTTTCAGAATGTAAAATACCTAAAAGCAGAGAGTCTGCCATGATTCAGAGTGGAGACAGTGATGCTAAATGCTTTAACTTTGCTTTGACAACCAGCTTTGTAACAGGAAGTGTGTACGTTCCAAACGTTTTCTCGAGCTAAATTGTACGTTACAGCTAATTGTAATCCGTAGAGAAATGTCACATGAAGCCCCGAGGCAGGGGTAGCACAAAAATTAATAGCTTCTGGCCTCGAAACAAATTATTTTCATTTTTTAAGGAAGAAAATAATGATTTCATTTCTTTCAATCGGAGACAAATCCAACAGCGAGTCAAGGTCACTCCAGAAATCGCCAATTTAGCTCAGGAGCTATTACCCCGAGCGACTACATGTGACACGAGTGCAGCAGCAGAATAGATCCGTCAAACAACAAACTTCACCAGAAACTAACAAGGAAGAGGTCGAGGATCGGAGCGTCGCTGAGCTCATAATTCAGGAACAAACACCGCCGAGACAACAGAAGGATTCAGTCCGCTGCGAACACACTCGGTAAAGGAACAGCAGCTGAGTTTGTGGAGTTTAAAGTCAAAAATTCATGTCAAATCCAAAATATTCAACCGGCTTAAAGGGATGAGACACGAAAAAGGAAATGATGACGAGTGAAAAATGAGTCAACGGTGAGTAGAAATGTGACAGGAGCAAAGAAA
This sequence comes from Dascyllus trimaculatus, assembly GCA_024666655.1. NCBI lineage: Eukaryota > Metazoa > Chordata > Actinopteri > Pomacentridae > Dascyllus > Dascyllus trimaculatus. The sequence goes on from CM045461.1 coordinate 9,850,677, forward strand.
ACTACTTGAGTTCAAGGCTTTAATCAAGTTGTCAGTGTTTTCTATCAGCTTTATACTCTAACCCTTTAAATAATTTAATGTCATTTTCACAGAATTTCCCTTTTTTCTTACTTTACAGATAAAACCTCAAGAAGTCTTTGTTTACATGTTTAAAAAAATACATATCCTTGTTCTAATATTAAATTAACAGACACTTGCTGCTATTGAAATAAATAAATATATGTAACAAGGATTTAAAATATAGTAAATCATTTTTACATTTTACCAATTTTCCCTGTTTTGGTAAATTACAGAGAATAAAATCACAGAAAATAAGTATTCATAAAACTGTTTCACAAAAATAGGGCCAATAATGTAAGTAACGTCCAAAATAGCTAAATCAGTATTTTTACAAATAAAATTTGTTCTTTTGCAACGTTTGGCTGAACATTTACAGAATTTTTAATTGAATTTAACAAAGCAAAAAATATTTTAATAAATTATATACACAAATTAGAGATAATATCTAGTAAGACAACAGAAAAAAACATTCATTTACATATTGACTGTAAAAACAAGTTGTTCTACTGAATTTAAATCAGAAAATAATCATTATTTTACAGACATTTGCTGTTATTTGACAGAACAGAAGAATTATGCGCATTAAATTAAGAAATTAAAAATGGTAAATCATTTTTTAAAACTGCTTTAACTGTAAATTACAGACAGTATCTAATAAAATAACAGAAAAAAGCAATAATTTAGATCTTGATGATCAAAAAAGGTAAATCTGTATCTGTATTTTTACAAATAAATATTTGTTCTTTTACCTTAAATTTACATTTTTTTAAATAAATTTAAATCAGGAAAAATATAATTATTTTACAGATGTTTGTTGTTATTTGTCAGAACAATTATGTACAATCACTCAAACATTATTATTATTAGTAGTAGTAGTAGTAATAATAATAATATAATATGATATGATATAATATAATATAATATGAATAACAGAAAAAATCCATAATGTACTTTACTTTACAATAAAAAACAAGGTTAAATCTGTATTTTTAAAAATAAAAATTTGTTCTTTTACAAAGTTTTACTGTAACTTAAAGATTTTTTTAACTGAATTTAAATCAGAAAAATCATTATTTTACAGATGTTTGCTGCTAGTAAGTCTTTAAAAATGGTAAATATTTTATATTATATTATAATATTTTATAACTGCTTTAACTCTAAATTACAGAAAGTAACCTTAATAATAATAATAATAATAATAATAAATAACAGAAAAAGTCTTCATTTACATCTGTACTATAAAAAAATATGTATCTGTATTTTTACAAAAGTTAATTTGTTGTTCTTTAATAACATGTGACCTTAGAATTACATTGTTTTATTGTATTAAAATCAGTTAAAAACCCAACTATTTTCCAGATATGTCGTTATTTTTAGCGTTTCTACAGATTTTCAACATTACGGTATTCCACATTTTTTTAATGTCATTTTCCTAGCACCTTTTTAACAGATTATTTATTTCATTTTTTACAGTGTAGCAGGGGTAGCAGTGTTTAGTGGTACTTTATAGTGATCTAATGCAGCACCAGCATTTAAAAATAACACCTACTGCACTTACGATGACATTCTACCTGCTCCAACATGGCACCTTGGGTTTCTCCTTGTGTTTTTAGGCAGAGAGAGTTTGTTAATTTTGGACTTTGGATATTATATATATAACACATGAACGCCACAGAGTTCTTTCCCAGGTCTCTCCTCTGACCCAACATTATCACCTCCGGAAAGAAGAAAAAAAAAAAAAGTGTTTCACTTGGAATTTAAGTAGTAAATTCCTGTGGCGGCATCATTTAAAACACATTAGATGGCACATATTTTAAGTGCTGGCTCGAGTGTAGATACCGGTTTCCAAGAAAGAGAGAGAGAGCGAAGAAGAAAAAAAAGAAAGAAAGCACACATCTCAAAGCTGGCAGGTGAGGATATTCTGAGGCTGGAAAATTTTCATCGAAACCAGATGAACTTTCGAAGGTCTTATGCAATGAGACCGACTGCTGTTTACTGCATGTGGGAGTGTAAAAAAACCCCACAAATTCTTCCTCGAGTCCGCCGAGTCCTGTCGGAGCAGCAGCAAACGCACACTCAGAGAAACACATGTGAGTGACCTAATGAACCAGCCAATAACGAGTGTGTACAAGCTCGTCAAAGTGTGCGGTTTTGCGCTGCGGTTTCTTCTCCGTCCAAGAAGCTGCTGGCAGGCGTCTGTGCATTGAAACGCCGGACACAGCGTCACGGCGCGCTCGAGTTGCAAACGCCTCTGTGGAAGAACCTCGCCGTTTGTCTGAGGATGCGCCGCGGCAGCCGAGCTTTCTGTAGGTTCACGGCTCCGTTTAAAAAGAAACCTTTGAAGCAGAGAGCAAGTCTTTATGTGGGAATAAAATACTCCCATCAAAGCTCTGGATTTTTCAGTGAATACCTCCCCCCTACCCCTGAAAAAAAAAGGCCACTGTCCATTTTGATTTGTAATTTGGCCACAAGCAAGGCATTTACACCGATGAAAAGGACTTGATTTGGCTCAGGAATATTATTAAATGTCAGTTTCGGTTCTTTTTTGTTGCCAGAAAATGAAATTCAGCTCTTACCATCGCTGTACCAGCTGAGGAAAAGAAAGAAAAACATGAAATCGGAAAAAAAATATCAAGTTGTTTTACAGTATAAAGGCAGGGCTGGAATACATATAGAGTTTCCTTCATTAGAAGCCTGAACGTTATTAAACAGTTTAAAGTTACAGAACATGGCTGGTTCTGACGGATGATCGAGGGGTGCTTTGAGGTCGGTATAATTGCTGATGCCATATACAGAGAGGAAGCACACAGCAGAATACTGCGTACAGTTTCCTCAAATGAAAAATGTACGTTAGAGCTGCTAAATATAAAGATAAAGCACGGGCCTGTTCCTGCCTTTGTTTTGTTGCTGCAAGATTAGAGCTTCGACTGCCCACTTTCAGCCTCTCAGGTTTCTAACTGGACGTGCCGAATACTGAGAATAGTGTGTCATGTTGTTTTCTTAATTCCCATCATCTGTCGGTACACAATGCAACCTCAATGTAATCGTATTAAACGATTTTCCACAGCAGATGGAGTTTGAGTTGGCGGGTGTTTTTTCTCTCTCGCTCTCTTGTTTTTTTTTTTTGTGTTTTTTTTTTGTTAGTTTCAATACATGTTTGACATTTTACTATGAAAACAGAGCCTGTTACTGCTTGCTGCTCTCGTCTCCTACTGCGGTATGTACGGTATACAAGGGAGGGAGGACACCCCTGTGCAGTATCACTTAAATGCCAAATGATTCAAAATTGCGTCACTTCTCAATGACTGCATTGTTTCTGAGTCGAGTGTCTTCGCCTCTGGACAATCCGAAACACTCTAAAGTAGGAACCAAGCGCAACAAAGGAAGATTGAGTACAGCTGAGTTCCAATTAGCCAAACTGCATGAACGTGGTTAGAAAATGAGCTGTGAACACCAGAACTTTCTCAGTTTTACACCTACAGGCTGCATGTCTTCATTATGGCTCCACCTGGAAAAGAACTGCCAAAGGAGCTGACAAATCTGATTGTAAGACTTTACAAAGAACGACATTTTTCCTCACTGTGGCCTCAGTTTTCACTACAATATAAAGTCCTTGGCTGGAAGTAGAGAGAAGTCTTCTGTGCCGTATGACACAGTTATATTGCTAGAGAGCCTCATGTCTTCATCATGGCTCCACATATGAAAGAACTGCCAGAGGAATGGAAAAATCTAGACTGTGAGACTTCATAAAGATGGAAGAGGATACAGGAAGATCAGTGACCAACTAAAAATCTGTGGTATGGAACGGGACGTAGTACCACTAATCAGGGCTGCGGTGGTCGCATTCCCATAATGAAGCCATGATTAGTGCACTTCTACATGTGCTGTTACATCTTCCGCTTCTCACACTGTGGTCTACTGTTGTAAGATGGTCATTAAATTAGAATCCAAATGACTTCAGCCCTCTGAATCCAAGGCAGTTTTTAAGAGTTTTGTTGTTCCTTTCACATTTTTCCTAACTGTGGCTTCATTTTTCACAACAATATAAAGTCCTTATCTATAAGTAGAGAGAACTCTTCTGTGCCGTACGACACAGTTATATTGCTGTAGGGCTGCATGTCATCATCATGGCTCCACATATAAAAGAACTGCCAGAGGAACTGAAAAATCTAGATTGTGAGACTTCATAAGGATGGAAGAGGATACAGGAAGATAAGTGACCAACTAAAAATCAGTGGTATGGAAACAGGACGTAGTACCACTAATCAGGGCTGCAGTGGTCGCCTTCCCATAACGAAACCATGATTAGTGCACATCTACATGTGCTGTTACATCTTCCGCTTCTCACACTGTGGTATACTGTTGTGAGGTGGTCATTAAATTAGAATCCAGATGACTTTAGCCCTCTGAATCCAAGGCAGTTCTAAGAGTTTTGTTGTTCCTTTCACATTTTTACTCACTGTGGGTTCATTTTTCACTATAATATAAAGTCCTTATCTATAAGTAGAGAGAACTCTTCTGTGCCGTACGACACAGTTATATTGCTATAGGGCTGCATGTCATCATCATGGCTCCACATATGAAAGAACTGTCAGAGGAACTGAAAAATCTAGACTGTGAGACTTCATAAAGATGGAAGAGGATACAGGAAGATCAGTGGAAACACAGTGGTAATCAGGAGGTATAGAACGGGATACAGTACCACTAATCCGGGCTGCAGTGGTTGCCGTCCCAAAATGAAGCCATGATTACTGCACTATGTTAACAATGTAGCTCTGAAAAAGCTGCAAACAACTCGTGAAGGACAGTTAATGCTCTTCAGCGACAAACTCAAACTCGAAAAGAAGCCTTATGAATGTTGGGAGCACATTTTTGGCTCAGATGAGACCGATATACCGTACTGTGTCCAACAGGATTGGGCTAACTGAGCAGCATATGGACAAACAAGGGGCCAGTCACCAATATTTGATTGTATTTAGTGGTTTTCTTTTCAGGTTTAGTAACCAGATTGAAAATTCAATGAATTTGATGGTTACCAGTGAGAATAAGCTCTTGATTGTTCAGTTTGCTTTAATCATTTGGTGGTTACATGTGCTGTTACATCTTCCACTCTCCATACTGTTGTAAGGTGGTCATTAAATTAGAATCCATATGACTTTAGCCCTCTGAATCCTAAGCAATTTTTAGGAGTTTTGTTGTTCCTTTCACCTTTTTCCTCAAGGTGGGTTCATTTTTCATTGGACTATGAAGTCCTGCACCTCTATGGAAACAGCACAACCATGGCTAGAAGTAGAGAGAACTAAAAAAGAATGTCTACCGTGCAGTATAAAACGGTTATAATATCATAAATCATTTAAAAAGAAACTGTGAAGGTTGACTTTCTTTGAATATCTATTTTACAAAAATTGAAAAATTCTGGAGTCGACATGTACAACACTTTTGCCCAAGTACCCACAGCAGTTAACCAATCTTGGAAAAAAAGGTGGCTCTAGATGCTATAGATATTTAAGTTTTTACATTTTTAAAATTGTTTCTTTACATGCGTTTCCTTTCTGGTCCGTGTAAACACTGCCTGCAGTTCATCTGAAAAGTACAATGTTTGTCACGTGACTGCTGGACATTTGGTTCCTAATGGAAAACTCACAGACGAGTAGTTCGAAGTAGTTTTGGTGATTTTTATACCACAACATGCCTTTTTAAACCCACCGGCTGGTCTGGGGGTGTTTACAGGGTTAAATGCATTATGATACTGTTTGCTTTTTACTTTTAGTTGCCTATGACTTGCCTCTGATCATCGACTTAAACACTAAATATTTCCGTACACGACTCTGTGTGATTTTCTGCAGCAGCGGCTCATGTTGTTGTCTCTGCAGAAACACTGAAAACTGCTGTGACTCTGTATGAAAGTATTTTTTTCCTTGGCCTTGTGAGTACTAACAATGTAGGCATGTGAAACTTTTAATCCTGTTCGTCTTCAGCATAAATCCGAGCTGAAATTCAGTCCTTCACAGTTGTGCTACACCTGCAAAGTGTCTCTGACGTACAGCTAACGTGACCTTGTTTTAAGACGCTGGCTTCTTGCGTTGCTTGCCAACACCCTCTTTCCTTAGAATCTACACACTCTTTGAAGACACACACCCTGTGCGGTTAGTGTGAACGTCGATTTTAGGAATCAGTCCAGCTTTCGCAAAAACTGAACATCCAGCTACATGAACCTTTTCCAGCTGACATTTTACACACAGAATGATAAATCTATCAGCTCGACCAGGCGGCAGTGCTTCACCACAAGTTAGCTTTGGAGAGACACACCTCGTTTCCAAACCCCTGGATTTAAGGGCACACACTCGCACACCGACACACACGCGCGCACACACTTTTCTTTTGTAATAAAGCATCAGTTAATAAGAGATGGATTTTTGTTGGCCGAGCCGGCTGGAGACAGAGGAAGACGCTCTGGCTGCCAAATCAGTGTTTTCACAGCCTGAATCACAGCTTACCACTGATACTGGCCCAGGGAGGAGCACACACACACGCACACACACACACACACACACACACAAAAACAAATTACACTAGATACCGAAGGAAGGAGTGATGCACGTGCGCACACACAGACACAAACAATCGCCTACACGCACACACACATAAACATGTTGTTATTACACATGCACAGCCACACACACAATAGCACACTGAAGCCACTTATATATAGACGTATTTATACACATGTCGTTGGTATTTCTATAGTTGTGACGCCAACTTTTACCTGCTAACTTGAACCTGATTTATGTAGACGGATAATTGATTAATTGCTGTTATTAATTGAATCAGTAAGTCAGAAAATGTGCAGAATGTGCTCAAAAATATCATGTCTGGGCTCATCGACAAAGAATAACACAACAGTTTGCATCAACTTTTTTGCATTAAAATAAAATTTAATGAAATTATGTTTAAGTAGATTCCTCATAAAAAGTAAGCGTTTCTACATTATTTTAAATTTTAGTTGCTTTGATGTTAAGTAGGCAGGAGAGACGACGTGAAATCCTGACCTCAAGTTGAAGAAAAATTCACTTATCGAGCCAATTTTATTAAATTACCTCAACTCAAATTTAGTTTTAAATCAGCTAATGCAAAACAATTGAGTTTAAATTTCGCACAGTATTAAGTTGCTGCAATCAGCAACATCATTATGTCAACACAACAACTTTAAAGGTTTATCTAAATGAGAAAATTAGATGTTTTTAAAAAAATCTTGCAGCCTTGTGTTTAATTAAATGGTTGGTCACTATTAACCAACCGGACTTTCACCCAGGAAACTAGGGTTTGTGTCCCATGTGAGGTCATTTTTCTTAAATTTCACTTTCACTAACTTACCGTCAGTCTTCACTCGCTGTTTGGTTTGGTTTAGGCACAAAAATGTCATAGTTTGGGTTCAAATACGACTCTTTTACAACATGTTTGAAGCTTTTCCTCCATGTTTTAGGGTTACCAGGGTGACAACTCCCTATCTAACGTATGATTGGTTGGCTGAAAAGTAGCGACAGTAAGCAAACAAATGCACAGCAAAGACGTGCTGATATGAAACATAGTGGGGACGCAAACAGGAAATGTTCAGGGATGGGCCACTTGAGTGTTAACAGCGTAGCGCACCGTTCAGAATCTGAAGAAAGTCCGACACTATGTTGAGTCGTTAATGAAGGCAGATGAACAAAAGTACGTCCACAATATTTAGCTGAACGTCTTCATAGAGTCACATGAAAAATGGAATTCATTGAAAGTGATGCAAAAACGGCAAATGGAGGGAAAAGTCGATACAACTGAAGAGCAATGGGAAGCGATATGGGAGCTCCTATGGAGAACTTCAGCTGTATGGAGAGAGTTTTGTTGGGAAAGCAGACAATTCATTACCACAACTCAAAAGAGACATTATACCAAGTCCTCTAAGAGCTGGAGCTATTGTGGGCTTTTATATATTGTAGTCTTTCTCCATTATTAATTTCAAATCTGGCAGGAGGTTCAAAGGATTTTTGCAAAAAGCATTTTGTGTGGACATTCCATTTAAAGTGCAGATCTTTGGAGACAGGCGATCAGATGAGGTTACCTCCAATATTAGAGGTTAAAAGTGCAGCCAGCAGGAGAATCATTACTAGAAGAAAGTCAAGACCAAAAATACTTACAATAAATGGTCTGGATTGATATTATTTAGGAGATCTTTGAGATTCTTAAACTGCAGGACATGGTTTTGGAAAAATGGAGAATGTGAATTTTCTGTCCTTTCCATAGACACATCGCAGTCTTTAGGGTTTATTAAGACTGGTTTTCTATTTTCTAGGGTTTCTTTTCCCCCATCTTTTCCTTTTATTAGTATTTTTATTTACTCTTCTGATCCTTAAAGTTAAAATTGAATTTTGCAGAAGTCTACTTTGGTTTTCGCCTTATACAAAAATCTTAAATGAAGAATATCAAACAAAAGGAGACTGCAGTTTAGTTGTGGGTTGTTAAAATCCCTAATTCTCGCCTTAACCTTGAAACACGCCTCTGAAGTTACGGGAAGCAGCCGAAACGGCGTCACGACGCAGGAAAATGTCCTCGCTAACGCCGGTTTGTCTGCCGAAACATAGAAAAGAGACGAGCACACCGAAACTCAGACAGGACACACACACACACAAAAAAAATCACGCAAATGCAGACAGTCGCACACACACACACCTGCATTTCTTCGTCTAGCTGCTGTGTCTCGTCTCATTCTTCAACACACAGACACACACACACACACACACACACACACACACACTAAACTGTTCACATTGAGTGGAGAAGAACAGCAGTCGCCATCAGAAGGCCTTCGTCTTCTTCTTCTTCTTCTTCTCGGAGCAAAATATCTCCCCCTCTCTTTCTTTGACTCCCTCTATCTTTGTCTACCTCTCCCCCCCCTCTCTCTCCCCCCCTCTCAATCACTCCTCCGGTGCAGTTTGGGCTGTTTCCATGGCAACTCGCCGAGTCCCATGGTCGCTGGAGGGAGAGAGCGCTACCCCGCTCGTCCTGCCCAAAAAAAAAAAAAAAAAAAATCTGCTAAACACTCCTTCAAACTGTGGACTTCAATCTCTGCATGTGTGTGTGTGTCTCTGTGTGTCTGTGTGTTATTACTAAGTGTGTGTGTGTTGTCAGTGTGTGTGTGTGTGTTTTATTTTTCCCCAATGATTGGAGTGGCCACCAAAAAAAAAAAAAAAAAACACACCAATTTCTGTCTGTGTCTGTCTGAGTCTTTGTCTTTGTGAGACACAAAAACAAGATTCCTGTGCAGCGATAGATGTTAATGATTATAGATTATAGGTTCACGCAGATTTTTTATCATAGCACGCGGAACAGACCGATCCGACGCCGTTTGATTGATCATTAGTATTTAGTGCGAAGCTGATCGCGTGCGCGTTATTAGAGGAGCCTCTCTGAACTGATTCCAGTGAAAATCTGGATCTAATTTCACATGTTTATGTATGAATTTGTTGTAATTGGTGTGTGTTTCTGCTCAGGGCCACATGATGGATTTAACATCCCGACAATAAGAGGATTCTGGAGAGAATTTCAGCATGAAAACGGTCAAATTTGGTGACATAAGGACGAATAAATGAACTAAATATCATCGAAATGCAACATAATTACAGAAAACACCATTATCCGTCTGTAAAAATCCGAAGCACTTCATTATTTCTTCTTCTGTCCGTGTGTGTGTGTGTAATACCGATCTTTAAATAAATTGCAGGTATTTTTTCTCTTTCTGGACACACTCAGAAGAAAGAAAGAAAGAAAGATTGCGTCTGCCATTTCATTTTTATTCATTCGTTCATTCAACAGGCAGCTAGAGAAGAGGAGGAGGAGGAGAGTAAAAGGGTAACGAAAATGAAAAAGGAGGGATGAAGAGCAGGGTGAGGGTGGAAGAAAGATGAAGATTAGTCGAGTGGTAGGAGGGGAGGAGGAAGAAGGAGCGATGAAGATGAAGAAGAAGGGAGAGGGTTTCGAAATTCAGGGAGAGAGATTTTTTTTTTTAAAAAGGTGGTGAGGATGGAAGTGGAGGTAAATAAAAAAAGGCGGTTTAAAAGAGGAGGAGGAAGGTGAAAAACAGGAGAAAGAAAGGAGATCGGACGAAGAAGTGAAGGAGGATGAGGGGGAAAGAAGAAGAAAGAAAGGAGAACGTGGAGGATAAGAAACAGGAAGGAAAAGGGCGAGTAAAAGGGGGAAGATGAGAAGATAAAGGGAGGAAAAGGAGGATGAAGAACTGAAAAGACAAAGTGGGGAAAATGAAGAAAGAGAGCAACAGAGAAACGAAAGAAGGGAGGCAAAAGTGAGGCGAAGGGATGAGAGGAAAAGAAGGAAAAAGAGGAAGGAGAAAGGGAGGAGAAAGGTGGAGATTGATGAGGGATTGAGAAAGAGGGATGGGAGACAAGAATACAAACGAAAGAAGATGAGGAAGAAGTGAGACAGAAGAAGGAGAAAGAAAAAGGGGGAAGAGGAGGATAGGAAGACGAGTAGGAGGAAGAGAATGAAATAAAAAGAGAAAAGTAGGCGAAGACGACAGAGAGGATGGAAGAACGAGGAGAAAGATCGGAAAGATGAAGGAAAGATGACAAGAAAAAGAGAGGGGAGGAAGAGGAGAAAGAAGAGGGGAGGCAGAAGGATAAGAAATTGAAAGAACAAGAGGAGGAAGAGGGAGGAAGAGGAGGAGTGGAAGAGAACAGGAAAAGGTGAAGACGAATGATGGAGGAAAAAAGAGGAGAACGACGGGTCAGAAAAATAAAAGATGAAGAACAGATGACGAGAAAAAGAGAGGAGGGAAGAGGGAGATGAGAGGTAGAAAGAAAAGTAGGAGGAAGAGAGGAAAATAAAAAGAGAACAGAAGACGAAGACTACAGGGAGGATGGAAAAAAAAGAGGAGATAGGTCGGTAAGATAAAGAAAAGATGAAGAACAGATGAGAAGAAAAAGAGAGGAGAGGAGAGGGGGATAAGAAATATAGGAAAGAATGAGAAGGAGGGAAGAAAATGATGAGGATGAGTGTTAGAGAAGAGAAGGCAAAGATGAAAGAAAGGATGGAAAAAGAGGGGAGAAAGGTGGGTCAGAAAAGGAAAAGACGAAGAACAGATGACAAGAAAAAGACGAGGGGAGAGGGGGATAAGAAATGGAAAGAAAAGGTGGAGGAAGAGGAAGGAAAACGACGAGAAAGAGAAAGAGAATGAAAAAGGAGAAGAAGGGATGGAAAAAAGGAGGAGATGGGTCAGAAAACGAAACGATGAAGAACAGACGAGACAGAGAACGCTCTCCGTCTTCTCATTTTTGCTTTTTCCTCCAACTTTCTCTCCCTCCTCGTCTTCCGTCCCTTTTCCTGCTACCTTTGTCTCGTAATCTTCGCCCATTTATTTTCCTCCTTCCCTCTCTCCCTCCCTCCCTCTTTGATTCGTTTTTCAAAAGCCTCCCAAACTCCTGCGTCCTCCCGCCGCGTCTATTTGTTTGTACATCAATAATTTCTGGTGACAAACGGCGGCCTTTTCATCGCTCGCATGCCAACCTGAAGCCTGACACACTCACTTTCTTATTTCTTTTCATTTTCGCTCCTCTCTTCTGCGTTTTTTTTTTTCTTCTTCTTCTTCTTCTTCTGTGGAGCGAGCGGTCGCTTCGACAGGTAGATGTCAAGTTCCTTTTTCTGTTGTCTGGTGAGATAAATATACTCCTCCCCTCTCCCCGAAAAAATATATCAGACAGAGAATGAAAAAAATGCACCTGGACTGCTCTGGTGGAAAATGAGAATGAAATAAAATAACAAATCAATAAATAACATTAATTGCATCAAGTTTTAAAAGCTGTCTGAAACAAGCACAAGAGTGTAGATGTGTGAGCGAGGCCATGTGTGTTTTTAATGTAGCTAAAGAAATACGTTGAGGACAAAGAAGAAAACTGAAACCACTAACTGTATGTGTCCTTTATTAAACCCGGCAGCTATAAAACAGTTATGGTTGTGGAAAGACTGCAGTTAAAACGAGGTGAGATCAGAAATTCTGCACTTACAATGTGCAAAAAACTCATTTAAATGTGGCTTCTATCCCTTTAAAAGCAGTTTCCTCGTGCACTCTGCTCCCAGCGCTCCTTCCTCCTCAGAAGTCCGGTTCTGCAGGTGCATCTGCGATTTCACCGCGGAGCACGAACTCGCGCGGAAAACAAACGGTTGAATTTTGCGTCAAAATTGATCCACGTCGAGCATCAGCGCCGGATGATGAGGTGCTTTTTGTTTGAGGTTCGTGAAGCTGTGTCATGAATTCATCCTCCGGAGCCAAACTGTCAGCGCTGAGGTCTGAAAGTAACGTCCCGAGGTGAACATTCAGCGCAGACGTCCTGAATTTCCATTATTTTTTTTTAGCTGCAACAACACAGTCGTTGCTCTCCACCTGTCATACTCACTGGATTCTGCTTCTTTTTCCTTCCCCTAAATGAAAATCAAGTTGAAGGGTTGCCGTTTTGACACAGCGGAAGGGATCCAGGGTACAGTACACATGATGCTTCAATCAATGAATCCTTCAAACTACATTTATATACAACATTTCAATCAAATCAAATGCAGTGATTTAGACATACGTTCTTATAAGTATGTATAAATGTGAAAACCATAACATTATAGGGTTAGTCCAGCACCTCGGAGTGTCGTGGCAAAAAGCAGCATTACCAAATATTTTTGTTCTTCTTTGTGGAACAGCTAAAAGAGGAGAACCTGAGGATCTATGAGGCCTTTCTGGTTCATAGTTCAACAGCATTTCAGAGAAGAAGTCCAGTAGAAAGGCTGTAAAGTAGACATAATGTCTGTTTGATTCTGTTAGTGCTGTAAGTCCATGGTGGACTTACCGTTGCAAATGTTACAGGAGCAGTGGGAGCAGAGTTTCGGCGCACAAGAAAAATACCTCGAATAGGATATTTAGATCTATATATTATATGTATACACACACTGATCAGGCACAACATTATGAGCACGTCTGAAATATTGTGTTGGTCCCCTTATGTGCTCAAAAATGCTCTGAACCATTGGACATGAACAAGAGGACCTCTCAGGATGTCCTATGGGGTCTGGAACCAGGACGTTGGCACTGGATCCTTTGGCTACTCTGGCTTGTGCAGTGGGGCCTCTGTCAATCAAACTTGTTCCACTGCATCCTGTTGATGCTTGATCAGAATGAGGTGTAGGAAGTTTGGAGGTCAAATCAACATGTTGGGCCATTGCCAGGGACATTGGGGATTGGCATGAGGGAGTGTGCTTGTTGTGGGACAATGTTTATGTGGGTGTCTAAGGTTTTCCAGCAGAACACCACATAGTACCAATATGATCAATGTTATTCACTTCACCTGTCAGAAAAAAACGCCCAAAAACTGCTTGGAGTCTGGAGGGTTAATGTTGTTTCAATCCAATCTATTTATCGTGAGTCTTCCAGTCAGCTGCAGTCCGCACCTTTTTTCAGTTTTGAACGTTTTTCCCGCAGAAATGCAGCAGATAGAAAAATCTGTCAAACAGTCGAGAATTACAGCTGTGGGACAATCGGTGAAATGTCACAGGACGTAATTGGGAGCACTTTAGGAGCTGGACAAGGAAAGAGTCAGAGTCTGTGGCCGAGTCAAGAAACACAAATGTGGGTGCTACGCATCACCATGTTTCACCTCCACGAGAGAAAAGCCTTCAGTGAGGAGGACTCTTTTTACGTGCTCATGCTTTCAGTGGGGATCGCTCATAACTAGTAGGTACCAACCACTGCATACTGGCAGACACCTTCACAACAACCTGCAGCTCACAGCTTTGTCAGATCTGCCCACTTTTCCAGCTTCCAACACATCAACGTCAAGAACTGTCTGCTCACTCGCTGCCTTAATATAGCCGACCACTTGACAGGTGTGACTGTAACTTAAAATGTAACTTTTTTTTTCACTTCGCCCGTCGGTGGTTTTAATGTTTTGGCCGGTCGGTGCAACGCTGCGTATCATTAAACTGTAAGTTTGTGTACGAGCATGTGTGTGTCCCTCCCAATTGTGATGGTAAAGAGAACAAGTGACATCCATTCACCCTCCCATACCCAACCACACACACTCACACACACACACACACACACACACACTCGGAATCGGCAGCCAAGCAGAGAAAATAGTTTGGCTGCACATCCTGTACTGCTTGTTTAAGCTCCACACTGAGAAACACCAAACTCTCTCTCTCTCTCTCTCTCTCTCTCTCTGTTTCTTTGTCTCACTGTCTCTTTTTCACTCTATTTTGTTCTCTTTGTCCCTCTTTCTTTCACACACTTTACTTTCTCACACACACACACTGCTCTCCATGCGGACAAAGCCTTCATTCAGTGGAGGTTTTGGTCAAGCGGCTCGGCCTGCTGGTGAAACTGAGGAGCTGATCCAGATCTGACTGACTGTTTTTTTTTTTTGTTTTTTTTTTGCTGGTTTAAACAACATTTGGGGTTTAGTTTAAGTGTATAGCCTAACCTGGGCAGGATTAGGTGTTGAACTGGCTGACTGATTTTCCTGTTTGAAGTGTTTTGGTTAGCTTGTTTTAAAACTGGGTTGACTCGTTCTGTCATGTCCTGGTGGTTAAGTGTTTTTTAGATGTGACTCACCGATTATTTATTCTCTCTCTTTTTTTGTTGATTGGCAAACCCATTCATTTAAAAGTACAGATGGCAAAGTTGTGGTTCAGGCCGCTGATTTGCGTTTCACAGCCTTGTTTTAAGGATTAAACTTAGATCCACTTTGTAAATCTGGGCCACTAGTTTGTTAACTTTCTCTTCTGTTTTTCCAGTTTTCTGAGTTGTCTTCTGATTTGGCAAACCACTTTTCACTGTATGTGTGGCCGATATCTGTATCTTTTCAGGTATTTTGTCGTGGCTAGTTGACACAAAACTAGTCATCAACACTCAAAGGGTGTTTTTCTAACTCATTCAGATGTGCAAATGTCGGGATGTTGAGTTTTCTGAATGCTGCACCAAGAGCTGTTTTCCTGGGTTAGCTTTACCGGGTGATTATTGTTGACTTTAACTGAATTTATTTTGAGTTTGACTTTGTGGTTTTCAGGTTTACTGGCCTATTTTTAGAGACTTATACTTGGAAGCAACTGCTCCCAGGATATGTTTATCCGGCTTCAATAATCCCAACATCCGTGGTCACACTTAGCTTTGAGCATGTTACGTGTACAGCGGAAGTCTTCGTGGCGATGTGCCCTGTGAAAATCAACCACCATCATAGTCCTGAAAACCCTGGGTTGAACATGGAGGTATCGGACCCAACTAACCAATTGTCACAATATGGACAACTGATTTCTTGGGTGAAATTAGTCAAGATTGGTTGCCCAACTAAATTTTTGTCCATTCCCTTAAGGTTTTTGCTGAATTTATTGTTTCAGTGACTGGTTATGAAAGTGTTAATGATTTTTAGAATGAATTTAGTTGACTGGTTTACGCATCTGTTGTCTTGACTACTGTTTTGGCTAACATTTTACGGATTTGGTTTTCCAGTCTAGCTGAGTTTTTAGAGAAAGGCCAGCTAACTGACTGGCTGCCATCTTTAACAAATTCACAGTCTTATATTGTTTTTCTAACACATTTGAAGGTATAGATGGGTAATTCAGCACTGTTTATTTGGTGAAGGATTTAAGGATTAACCCCTTAAACCCAAAAAGCATGTTGACTTTTCAAATGTAGCGAAATGTACTGTTAAATACGTAATATTTCATCAATATACTGTGCGTCTAAATATAAAATTTAAATATTTACCAAAAATAAACGGTGTGCTCTAACCAGATTCTGTAAAAAAGAAACAATTCTGTGCTCAGTGACCAAAGAGGAAAGTCATTAATGACTCTACGGTGACCAACAGCAACAAAATTCAGCGACATTTTGGTTGAACTGCAGGCTGTGTTTACCTTTTTTCCAACTGTTGAAGACTGATCAAAGAAACTCAACTTTCATTTCTTCCCTTTTTTCATGATTTGTAGCATTATAGCTGTATTTACACTGCACTAAAGGCATTCTGAGTTCTCTCGACTTCTGCCCATGCTTGTGCCGTTTCCATCGAAGTGCAGGGTTTTATAATGCAGCTAAAAATGAGCCCACAGTGAGCCAAAATGCTACAGGAGCAGAAAACACCCACAAACTGCTCGGGGTTCAGAAGGTTGCTTGTATTTCGAGGTTGACTGGCAGGTGACTGAATTCACTGGCAGATTTTTTGACCTGGTTTTAGATGCTATTAGTTGATTTCTTGGTTGACTTTTTTTCTTGACTTACTTTAAGGGTTTGCTTTGTTGACTATATTAAGCTTGTGCCACTGATTTACTCTGAGTTTTGCTTTTAAGGTTGACGGACTGATGTTCTGGTAAATTATGGTTGATTGATTGTCATGTTTACTTTCTTTACTGTTTTTCTGACAACCCAAATTTGTTGTTTTTTTTTTAGTTGGACAAATGCATTGTTGAATTTCAGCGTCTCAAAGTTACACAGGGACCAGTTTGTTGACTGTTCCTAACGTTTACTGGCTGGTTGGCTGCGGCAGACTATTTCTAAGTTTTACTGGCTGCGTTTGCTGCCTGTTTGTGTCTCTGTGATGAAAGTTGAGAGAACAATACACAACGTTTACTGCCAGATTGTGATGCAATCTGTGGGTAAGTGTGTGCGTGTGTCTACATACAGCTTTTTAACATGATGCAATTATGAATTAAATGTGAGTACGAGAGTGTGTCTATAGATTGTGTCTGTGTATACGTGGAGTGTGTATGTGTGTGAGTGTGTGTGTGCAGTATGATGCAATGAGCATGCAGAGCAGCCAGCACAAAGCAGCTACGTACTCCAATAAACAGATATACTGGCACGGGGGATGTGTGTGTGTGGGAGAGGGAGTACTGTACTACTGCAAATGTGTGTACTGTTGGTGCGTGAGCGAGTGTGTAAACAAGTGTGAAAGACAAAGACCGCGTGTGTGTGACTGCGTACTATTACACATGCAAAAAGGAAAGATTCTTAGCAGGAGGCTTGTTAGCGCAGCAGGGGAGATGAATGCATGTATATGTATGTGCGTGTGTGTGTGTGTTGACCAGCTGGTGTTCCACATGTGGACACGTCCTACAAAGCCAGGGACTCCAGCAGAGAGACCCACTCCATCCTACAGAGGATCCCTGCCCAGAGAGTGTGTGTGTCTGTTAGTAATGTGTATCCACGAGTGTGCCTTTGTAAAAGGGCCTGCCAGTTGGTGGGTGTGTTATGAATGTGTTAAGTATGTATGAGTCAGTTTATTTGTATATGTGTTTATTCAACCACTCAGTATCAATACAGTGAATCACAGTACAGTGCACAGTATGATACCTTAGGAATAGAGAGTGTCAGAATACAATTAAGTATCAACACACTGAGTTAAAATATGGTGAGTCACAGTCGCATTCTACTGCGGTTCAGTGACAAGACTCAAGTCATTATTCTGTATTATTACACTGGGCCAGACTGTGATTTAGTGTCAATCCAATGAAGATAACGTGATCCATCACCATGCATCCAAAATACGAGCCAAAAGTGATTCACTATCAATACAGTGAGAAACAAAGCACGTTCAGTATCGTGCAGCCAGTCACAGCATGATTAAGTATTAATCCAGTAAATCAGAATGATGCTGTATCAATGCAGTTAATTGCAGTGTAATTCAATGTCAATACAGTGCATCGAAATATAAGCCACTATCAACACAGAGAGACATATACGACTAAATGCAAACAAATTGAGTCAGAACTCACAACATGGGTCAGCATCAATACATCCCACAACGTGACTCTTTGTCTATACAGTGAGTCAAAACATGGCCCAGTGTCAATACAGTGAATCACAATATGACTCAGTATCTATACTGGGACCCACAACATGATTCTTTATCTATACAGTGAGTCAAAAAATGACTCAGTATAAATACAGTGAGTGAAAACATGACTCATTAAAAATACACTGAATCATAATATGACTCGGTATCAATGCAGTGAGTGAAAACATGACTTAGTATCAACACAGTGAGTCACAACAAGACTCGGTATCAATGCAGAGTCACAGCAGAAGTCAGTGTCAATGCAGTGAATCAAAACCTGACTCAGTATCAATACAGTGAGTCAAAATATGACTCGGTATCAATGCAGTGAGTGAAAACATGACTTAGTATCAACACAGTAAGTCACAACAAGACTCAGTATCAATGCAGAGTCACAGCAGAAGTCAGTGTCAATGCAGTGAATCAAAACCTGACTCAGTATCAATACAGTGAGTCACAACATGACTTAGTATCAACACAGTGAGTCACAACAAGACTCAGTATCAATGCAGAGTCACAGCAGAAGTCAGTGTCAATGCAGTGAATCAAAACCTGACTCAGTATCAATACGGTGAGTCACAACATGACTTAGTATCAACACAGTGAGTCACAACAAGACTCAGTATCAATGCAGAGTCACAGCAGAAATCAGTGTCAATGCAGTGAGTCAAAACATGACTCAGTTACAATACAGTGAGTGAAAAAATGATTCATTATTGACACGGTGAGTCAAAACATGACTCATTGTTGACACAGTGTGTCATAACATGACTCAGCATCAATACAGTAAGTCAAAACATTACTCAATAATAATACAGTGAGTCACAACATGACTCAGTATCAATGCAGAGTCACAGCAGAAATCAGTGTCAATGCAGTGAGTCAAAACATTACTCAGTTACAATCAGTTATTCAAAACATAAGTCAGTATTAATACAGTGAGTCAAAACATGACTCAATAACAATACGGTGAGTCACAACAAGACTCAGTATCAATGCAGAGTCACAACAGAAACCAGTGTCAATGCAGTGAGTCAAAACGTGACTCAGTGTCAATACGGTAAGTCAAGACATGACCCAGTACTAATACAGTGAGTAAAAACATGACTCAGTGTCAATACGATAAGTCAAGACATGACCCAGTACCAATACAGTGAGTAAAAACATGACTCAGTATCCATACAGCAAGTCACAACACAAATCATTGTCAGTACAGTGAGTCACAACATGGCTCAGTATTAATCAGTACCAAAACCAATATTCAATACCAAGAACTGCTATGATTTTTACATTGATACTGTATCAATAAAGAATACAGTTGTGATTCCATATCAATAACCAAAACTTATTGAGTATTTATAACACCTTTTCGTAGTATGTAGAAAATGTATGTATTGTGGCTGTAACGGTTGTTGTAGTAGTGCTGCAGTAAAGCAGGAGTATTTGTTGTAGTAGTATCTGTTATCACAGAGCTGTAGTGCCGACCAATACGCTGCTTAATATTGGCTGCTTGCAAGGTCGGATATTTACCAAGAGTGTGTGTGAGTGTGTGTGTGTCCAGAAGCAGTGCAGTGGAGGGGAGCTAATCCAGTAAAGTAACAGAGAACTGACAGAGTCAGAGGTCATTATCATTCACACACCGCCGAACATACACACACACAACACACACTTGCAGTGCACAACGCTTAATCTGCAGCATATCCTACGCACACATACGGACACGCACGGGACACACACACACACACGTCAGATTCTGTTACACTCAAACACACCGCTTTTGTCTTGATATTCATCTTGCTGTCTTTTTTTTTTTTGCTGCTTCTTCCTCTCTCGTTTACACACATGTGAAGCGGTAAAAACACTCGTTCTCCAGTTCTATTCTTCTTCTCTCTGCACCCCCTCTCAACAGAACCAAACCTACAACAACCCACCCACCCACAAACACACACACACACAAACACACACACACACACCAGATGGGTCTTAATCTCCTGTTGCCATAAACAAACACAAACCATTCGAAGAAGCAGACAGAGAGACCACTGTGTGTCGGTGTAACTTCTTGTCGTCTAACATCCTGTTAATTCCTGCGACGTCGTCAAACAAAACTCCTCTGAGTCCCACACGCTGACACACACACATACACAAACCCAAACACACACACACACACAGGCATCGGATTCGGACAGAGACGAGCAGAAAACAAGCTAATGCAGCACAGATGTAGGGTTGATCGGAGGCCTTTGCTTTCAACACTGCTCTGCTGATACAGACGTTTGCTCTGTGGTAAATATCGGGTAAAAGTCGATGTGGTCACTTTCCCCTCAACCAGAAAAGCAGCCGGAAAACCTGCAGTGACTCTCGCACGTTCTTCAGGTCTGTTTTTTTGAGTCGTGCTTTCTGGAAACCAGTTGTCGCCCTGGTAGCTGCTAGTTCAGTCCAGCAGTTTGGTTCTCACAAAGACAGCCATTAAAACTCGAGAGCCGAAGCATGGGCCAAGTCAGCATCTGTTCCACCAGCGTTTCTAGCTCAACTGGTTTTCTCATTTGCTTCTTTAGCAGGTCTTTCAGTAACATATTTCCAGAGAAGACAACAACAACAACAACAAAGATTACTGTGTTCCCATAAAGCTTTTGCAGATGCTAATGTTAAAGATAGCGCAATGTGGGAGGATTCACACATGACTATAAGATAACTGGCCCTGTAGTCACACCAGATAAATACAAGCCACCCCTTAAAGAACCTGTTTTTAGCATGTAACATATTTATAGAGCTTCAGTTTTTAAAAAAACTGTTAGAAACCAATGGGAAAATTGTGTGTAGTTAATTTTTAATTAGCTGAACTGCCTGAATTTGTGTTATTACTGGATTTAATCAGATGTAGCTGCTAACATCAGAGGCCTAGCTGCAATTCTGCTGCCACAGAATGTATATAAAACAGGTACGCCGCCATCATGATGTCACCTACTTGTTTGCAGACTAACGTTTTAAAGCCTCCAGGGATTTGGCTCCATCTTGGTCCTTGGAAACTGGACAAGCAGTGGATCTGACTGAGAACTTGAGGACAAAGCACATGCTAATGCCAATCAAAATGTAGCCACATTCCAAAAAAATACTGTGCTTTATCATCTGTTTGTACTCTAAATGGTTCCATAATTTACAAAGGTACCACCATTCTGTATTAAAGGAGACTTGAAACTGGTAATCGAGACTATACAATCATCAGGAAAATGTTTACTGAGGTGACAGATTAATTTTCTTATATATGTTCATACAATTGGAATTCTTTTTGAAATTCGAAGAGTCGCCCTCTGCTGGCTGTTAGAAAGAATGCAGGTAAGTCACTTGCACATTACTGTGACTCAATAATGCAGACTTCAAGCAAAAACCTGTCATTTTTGCATCTTCAAAATTAAAAAAAACTACAACAATCTGAAGAACACAGCCTGCAGTTCAGCCGAAAACGAAGAGTTTTTGTTGCGGCTGTGTCACTTGTGCCGTTCCAGTTGCGCCGTGGAGCGCAGAATTTTTTCTTTTCTATGAAATCTGCTTAAAGCAAACACTTTGTTTTTGGCAAATTTTTAAAAAAGAAATGTAGAATCAAACGACTATGGCGAAATATCCTGATTTAATCCTTGGATGTCAGTTTTCTGACTGAGCCGAACGAGACAGATGAGTTGCTCAACGACTGTCGGAAAGTTAAACATCAGACGATTCTTGCTGTTTTTAGTTTCTGGCTCTACTAAACGGTGCAATTTGGATTATATTTGACTTTGACATGACTTTAAAACAAGCTCATAGTGATGATTTTCTTGCATTTGCAAAACCCACCTGACTCTCTTGGATCACTTCACTGAATCCCCTGCAAGACGGGAACCAACAATCTTCACAGACGCGTCCAGCTCAAGGACACCTCAGCAGCACACACCCTGCCTGCAGCCCAACACTAGTGCTGTCTAGTTACAGAATGATTTGTTGAATCACTGCCACAGCCCGCCAGGTCTACAGTTACTAAAGAGGTTGAAAGGTTGAACCCATCGACCTCAGAGGAAGCTCTTTGGAAGATAAGTTTCTACACATGCACCGCTGCTCCGCTGTAACTCCTCTCGCCCCCCTCCAGGGAAGAATTACTTGGAAAGAATCAAGATGTTTTTACAAAGAAAACAAGCGCTGGCCTCTCAGAGAAGATTAACAAGTGTAATGCTGCACAGATGTAGGCTCGGTGCAACTCCCACTCTCTGCTTGCCGCTCTGCTGAACGAGCAGCTTGGAGAGTGTGGCGGCATGAACGTAACATATACAAACAGTGACCCATCCGTCAGTGTACACAATCAAGCTGCACCGCTGCTTCTCAGAGCATGTCATTGAGGATTATTTGTTTGGTTTCTTTTGGTAAATCTGCGCCTTTAATTCCACTTCTGCTCACGATTTACTACATTTCCCAGAATCCTTTTCATCAAATGCGGAGACAAGTGCATGAACCCTTTAGCCGAGAGAAGCATTTCTTACCTCTGTAAAATAACAACTCAATAACCTCAGTATTACTCAACAGAGATTATGGGTTATCCAACAATTATTTGGAAAAGAAGCCAAACCGTAGCTGTGAATCAAGTTGCAGAAAAAAGTTCTAAAAGTTTGGTTTTTGTGGTCTTAAACAAAACACTGCAGCATAATAGAAAGAACGAATGCAAAATCAGACATGAAGAAAAAATCTCTCTATAAAATTTTAAACTGCACTACAAGTATGCGGACGCCCCATACCTTTCTATGCTGGTTGCCATGGTTTGACCACTTAATTTAGGAACCCCAAGCAGTTTCTGGATGGTTTATTTTGTTTGTTTGTTGTGCTCCCGTCACATTTTTCCTCACTGTTGGCTTAAAGTCCTGCACAAAGTCCTGCACCTCTATGGAAAAAGTTCAATCATAGCTACAAGTAGAGAGAACTCAAACATGTCTTTCATGCAGTGTAACAAAACTATAATGCCACAAGTCATAAAAAAGAATAAACAAAAAGTTGAGTTTCTTTGACTATTTAATTTATTGGAATTGAAAGAAAAAACTGGAAATAATATTTCTCCAAGTGCCCACTGATGTTACCAATACAGGGAAAACGCTGGATTCCCATGACGTAGATGTGTAATGATTTACATTTTCACAACCGCGCTGCACGGTGGCTCGGTGGTTAGCAGCGTTGCCTCACAGCTAGAAGATGCCCGGTTTGCGTCCCGGTTAGGACGCCTGGGATCTTTCTGTGTGGAATTTGCATGTTCTCCCTGTGCATGTGTGGGTTTTCACTTGGTTCTTCCTCCCTGCTTCCTCCCACAGTCCAAAAACATGCTGAGGTTAACTGATGAATCTAAATTGTCCGTAGGTGTTAATGAGAGTGTGCTTGGTTGTCTGTTTCTATGTGTAGCCCTGTGATAGACTGGCGACCTGTCCAGGGTGTCCCCTGCCTCCAGCCCTCCTCGACCTTACAGAAGATTAAGCGGTGTACAGATAATGGATAATGGATGGTTTTTCACTGTACTCTGCAAATCTACTGCAAACGGATGCTTTACGGTGCTGAATGTATCTTCCAACAACAGGCTGGCAACTTACCTTACCTTATTAGAGCCATGCTGCGTTTACTTTATCGAATAAGTATGTTTTATTTTCCTCTCACACTGCTTGCAGTTCATCTGAATTTTTGTTACGTTACCAGTGGTCGCAGCTCGGTCAGTCAAGTTGTGCTGAGGATATGGTGCAGATCGTTTGTTTGTGCAAACGGCTAACTGGTAAAAGAAATGTACAATAATGTGTTTTAGATGAAATATTATAATTTTAAGATCGGATTTGGTTATTTTTCCTGACAAAAGTTCATTAACCAGCAGAAAGTTGAAGATTCTTTCCATTTTTACAGTTTCTGGCTGATAAACGGAATCATTTTGGCATTTTTTTAAAGACAACATGCCTTTCAAACCCGCCGGCTGCTCTAAAGGTTCAGACAGTTAACTCTTAATGCTAACACACCCACTGACAATAATACTGCGCTTCCACTTTTGTGTTGGTAGTTTGTGTTTGGCCCTTTGCTGCCTCATTATAGCAACCACCCACCACTGATCACAGCCTGTCCCATGCAGAATTGGTTTTTCCAGTTTAGCGTAGAAGAGTTCGGGTGAACTCTGACCTCCAACACCTCTATGAACTATGAACCATGCGTTCAGAATCAGTATCCCACTTCTGTACCAGAACAAAAAAGATATTTTTTCATGGTTTTGGGATATGTAAACACGCCTCTGTTTCCCCACAAAGTTATGACATGTTGAATGCATTTGCAAAATACAAAACTTTTACGTGAATAAACTTGTCTTAAAGTGCCAAAAATTTGATGTAAATTTGCAACTGAGTGTTCAAAGTTAACAATCTCACAAAATCATTAAACAGTCATCGCTGGCTTTGGATAGCTGAGAGTCTGAGGTTCAGTACTCAGGTCGACACATTGGATACGTTTCGCCGATTTTCCACAGCAAGAATAAATATACGTCAAACTGCTAAAAGAACCCAAACATGTGAAGTACGCTGCCAATAGTTGTGTAACAGCGTTCAGGGTGGATTTCTCCTTCAGGCATACACACAAACACTCGGTCCAGGTCTGCTTGTTTTGACCCTTGAGGAGGATTTTTGTGGAAAATTCATGCAGCACTAATGCAAAATAGACTCTCAGAAACCAAACTCACAAAGGGGGAATGAACAAGGGTAATACTGTACAGATGGAGCCACGGTCCAAATCCCACTTCACCACGCTCTCTACATTGATACTGTTTCATGCTTTGACAGAAAAACCAAGCGGTTGGGAGGGGAGTCGAACTCAGTGTCAACCCAAACAAGCTCCAATCTTCACAGGATTATACAACCCATACTGAAACTGCTATGAAAACCATGCTGAAGTGGCGTCAGGAAGAAAGCTCCGCCGTATTGTTACAAGAAAAATCAACAAATGCGGCGTTGCTGTGATAGAAGACAGATTTTATGGGCTGCACTCTTTCCTCTCTGTTACACCACCTCTGTCATCGGGGAATAGTTTGGAAAATCCTGCAGTACAAATGAATTGTTGGAGGATTCTTTTTTAAATCAGAAGTGTCTCCGTGCTCCTCCTATCCTCTTTCTCTCATCTCTCCATCCATCCTCAACCCTTCTCCGCCCTAAACCCCCCGTCTGCAGTCCCTCAGCGGGACCTCTCAGGATTCAAGAAGCCAAATTTAACTGTTCTAAAAAGACCTTTTTTAGACACCACTCGCAGTCAAAATACAGAAACACTGAGGCAGAACCCAAAGCGAGTGTCAAGAGACGTCAGAGCAAACTGTACAGGAGAGCTATGATTTCCCACGTTTGTCTTGTTGTTTCGACACTCTCCGAGCAGGAAGATGTTGTATAAAATCCGTGTCCAGTTTTTACAATGAATCTTCACCGTCACACTATGTCTGACCTCTTAGACAGGAGCAGGAAACATCACAAAAGTACAGAGATAATCTGAATTTGGTGAAACATGAAACCAGTCAGACACAGAGCAGACTATTATCCACTTTAAATACATATATATTGTAATTTCCTATAAATGGGGAAGTTAAGACACCTTCAGTTGTATTTAAATCTCCTCTGTCGACCACTACAGCAGGCAACTGATCACACTTCTGTTGATTTCCTGGAAAAACTGAAGCGCACGATTGTTTTCTGCTCCACACAATGACGTAGAAGTGGATTACTTTTTTGTTTTCTGATCTCCGTGACAGAACTTTAATGAGCTACCAGGACATGAATAAGAAAAACTACGCGAGGATTAGCTGTTTGGTTGTGCACTAGTATGGTGGCAATGGGAGAAACGGGTGTAAACAGTAAAAGTGTGCAAATAATTTTAATTGTGTATGCAGGGGTAGCTGCAGTGTGGAACAATAACCGCCAGCTGGAACAGGCGAGCAGTCGACGCACTTTTCATGGCGTCAACAAGCCAAAATACCGACAGTGCCGCTTTGCCATTGTAACGCACATTGTGGCTGTAGGATGGATTAAACTAGAAACAAGACAGAAAAACTCTCTGCTGCCACCTAGAGACTACAGGTATCAACTGTAGCCCACATTTGAACCCAGCTTGTACCAAAATCACCAAAATGACATCATTTATCAGCCAGAAACTGTAAGGGCATGTACAAACGTTGGATTTTCGAGCTTCCGATAGTCCCTGATCTAGCCGTGTGACTTTCGATTTCGTTGGAACACTTAACAAACCGTGAATCCGGTGAGTAGAGCTGGTTGGTGGTTTGACCCCAGGCTCCTTCCACCTCCTTCTTGTCTGAAGTGTCCTTGGACAAGACAATGATCCCAAAGTAGCTCTAGATAGCAGGCGAACAACTTGCATTGCAACCTTGTCACCACTGAAATGGGGAAATGAGAAGGTAGTAAAGTGCTATATACCATTGATCTAAGCCTACAATTGAGTCATTACTTCAATATCCCTTTACTCTACATTCTCTCAGTAAAAGATCAAACTGTTGGCACTGATGGGCTTCTGTAAAAACCAGAACCAACCAATCACGTGACGAAATTTTAGCGACTTTTCTGCTGAACTGCAGGCGGTGTTTTCACAGAGCAATGACGAGACAAGGATGGGAACAAATTAAAGATATAAGTAGAATATCTGTTAAATTGAAAGAATGTCTCTCTACTTCTATCCAAGGTTGTGATATTTCCAGAGAGGTGCAGGATTTTATATTGCAGTGAAAAATGAGCCCATAATAATCAAAAATGTGATAGGAACAACTGAAACCAGCGACACCAGTAACACAGCCTTCTTCATGGTCTTGTAGCCTTAATGTTGCCTAGCTAGCTAGTGTTTTCAGGTCTTAGTTAGTCCTGAAAGTCTTGGTTAGCCCAGTTTAACCTGCAGGAATTTCATGAGAAACTTGTGGGACAATTTCATAGATTCTCATGGCGTCTTCACTGCAGAAATAAAGCAGGAAGAAAATCTGTCAAACAGCCAAGAATGACGACAGCCGCAGATGATAAGACGGTGATGGAAGACGGTGTCAAAGTCCTCTGAAAGTCTTTCCCTCAGACACAAGACACGAGAAAAGAGGAGGTCATCTTATAATCAGACTCATGTAATATTTGAGAGTCACTTCTAATGTGAACATCACTATGAAAGCCCTGCAGGAGACACTGTCGGAAAATATGCACATAATGCAGCACCTAATGAGGTGTTGTTCCACCATTAACCTCCAAACAGCTTCGATCCTGCTCGTCAGAAAGGACCAGAAACGTTCCTCCGAGAGACGACGGTGATGGAGAGGGTTAACACTTGGCACTAAAACATCCCACAAGTGTTCAGTTCGTCATTTCCATAACCATTCACAGAGCCGTCGCATTTATTTACATTTTTCCTCTGATTTGTCACCCATTATTCTCAAGATTTCCTGCTTTCTGCTGCAGTTATTATGAAAGTTGTGAAACCATAAATGGGCAGAATAAGAAAAAAAAAACGAACACCAGGAAATTAAATATTTGGGAAAGAAAAGCCCATCTGTGTTCACTAAAGCAGGCAGTAAGCAGATTGTGCTTCTGAATGAATCAGAGTGGACATAAAGAGGAAAGAAACCTCCAATTACATGGGGAAAAACAACATCTCTAATGAGAACATCTTAGAGGGTGTACTCATCTTTAATTCTAGATGTTAAGGACCTCTGCTTATATTAAAAGCACTTGCAGGTATTGTGTAAATGGTGCCATGCTGCCTCAGCCCCACTCGGAAAGAGCAGAAATGCTGCAGCTCGGTCTGCAGTGTAAATGCAGGTTGGGGAATCCTCCATAATGTTTACCGAGTTTACCGACTTGGCTGACGGCTGTGTTTTCTTATCCTCTAACAGAGAGGGTGATTTGACTGATGCTCGTAACAGATTGCATCACAGCAGGAGACGAACTAAAACGGTTTACGCACCGCAGCTCTCCCTAAACTGTCTAACAGTGGCAGCGCTCCACCTTGTAAATTTGGAATAGCAATTTTAGAAATTTCCCAGCAGTCTATCTCCAATTGGCCTTCACTGGGAGTACTGTTTGATATCAGTGGAGTATCGCAGCTTTGACTGAAGACCACCTCTGAAGAGCAGAAATATGATCTCAGCTTTGTGAAACCAAACACGCACCTGAGCACATTAAAACCTGTTTTTATTCATAACCCAGTTACAGCACCAAGATTTCTCCTCCCTCATTCACTAAGGCAGTTAACGCCTTAACGCGATTTCATACATGTCATATAAATGTGGATACTGCTTTGACCTACACTGACTGAACAGAATTAAACACACAAAATATTCCAGCTCTTTTGGCCAGATATCTGCACAGAGCTGAGCTAAAGCCACATCTTGTTTTCTAATAGCAGTACACTACTACAGTTAAACTGACAACCAGCCGATCGCAACTTCCAGTGGTGTCAGTTTCATCATTTTCACTCCGGCAAGGGATGTTTTGATTTTCATAAGTGAATATGCAAAATTTTTAAAAATAAAGCAGCAAACAACCACCCGCCTTGTAAAGACATAGTGGCGTGGATCTTTAGCAGTGGATCCGAGCTTCTATGTTCTATCTTTAGGGAGTCGGTCTGGCCATGTATTCATGTTAGTGCATTTGAGACCCTCCAGTTGAAACTGCTGGCCCCTCCCCGTGCTTAGAAACCCATTAAGACCGACTTCTCACACCACAAACGGAAAAGAAAAGTGCGGTGAAGAGTTCAACCAGTGCTCCAAAAACCAAATAAGTATAAAACAAAGTACTTTAAGTTATTTACTCAGTTTATATGTACTTTATATGAGAAAATGCGGTTTCTTGACTCCCATTTCCACTCGTGTCAGTCCTGCTCCAGTCTGATGGAACGTGGATACAGAAACATACAGACTGGAACCGACAACAGCAGAAACACAGGGAGATAAGTGAAGTGAAGATGATGTTAAATTAGTTGACCAAAACTCATTACAGTCGACAGTGCTAGCATGGACTAATGGTTGTGACTGGATTGCTTTTTGTTGTGTCATCATAGAGGATTTTGTGCACTTGGATCTTATTTACAAAACGCTAATTACCAGACACCTTCTCTACGGCAAGCTCTCACAAGGGCATAAAATGTTTTTATTCAGCAATCTAAAAAGAGGTGAACACTGAGCAGTGGAATTTTAATCTTAAATATGGTTAATTTTTCAGACAAAACAGCACATCGCATGGAGCAGTTCAAGGACCGTCAGAAAAAGTGCAACGATTTCTTCTGTTTTTACAGTTTTTATTTCAGATAAATGGTGCAATTTTGGTGATTTTTAAAAAATATATAACAGGCCTTTCAAGCCTGCTGGTGGGTTTTGGAGTTCAAAGGGTTAAAATAAAGAGTTCGTAGGGTTATGTGGTGGCTCATGGATTGCGGCGCCCACAATGGACTGAACGATCCACATCTTACCAGTGACTTCTGCTCACCTATCCATCAAAACCTCAAGGAAGAGCACATGCCAAGTGCTTTATTACTGCATTTCCATAGTCGGAGATTTCCAAAAGACAGATTTTTAAAAAAGGCCTGGTAGAAATCAGGGCAGCAGGGACTCAGACATTTTATTTTTATTCTCTAGTGTGAGTCAAACTCCAAAAACGCTGCATCCTTGATTTTCCACAGCATCTTTCATTAGACCCCCTCTGGCCTAGATGTAGACATCATCACAGATATTTTTTTCAGACTCGACAAAACTTATTCAGAACCACACAAGAAAATGAAAGAACAATTTTGATCAATAAGTTGATCTTCATGTGAAAAACAATCAATGGAATGCAAGCAACAGCCAATTTCACTTATATTATACAGGTAATAATATGATTTTTGAAATTATTGTCTCTCGCGCATCTGAAACCAAACCTGCATCCTTGAAAACTTCACTCGCCAACACTGTCAAACTTTTGTCTCCCAATTTCTGAAATTATCTGCCAATTTCTATCAATTTCAAACAGAATTTCAGCCGCAGTCTCCTGTGATCTCTGACAAATGCATCTAAAAATGGAGTACTTTGCTGATCATTAGCAGGAGGGCTAAACGTGGGTCATTTGGGTGCTTTCTTCTGCTGCAATTAGCTTGTTTCCCTTCTTCATTTTGCACAGAGCGACCACATTTTCTTCAACTGTAATTGGATTAGTTACCTTTAAAATCTCCACTTCTGCTGTCACTTGAGCTTTTAAAAACATGTAAAATGTGCACTTTCCTGACACCTCCCTCGAAAAAAAAAAGAAAAAAAAAGAAAATCAATTTTGAGAATTTTTTTTTATTTTTGAGGAATACCTCTTGAGTGGCACTTAACAAAATTGAACAAATGTGTGGCGGATGGATGGGTGGGTGGGTGGCTAGGTAGGTGGGTGTGTGGATGGATGGGTGGGAAGCTGTGAGGCAGATCTACCTTCCAGACTAAAACAGTCTAACACTCATTACTCTGAAAAAACACTTGACTTCATCATGGCCTCAATTATGTGGTGGTGGATAAACTGCAGTGTTACTGAGCTGCTATCGCCGGACGGCGGTGGGTGGGGTGTTTGTTCAAAATCCAAAAACTGTGTCTGGAAGGAACGTGTGTGCTTCTGCAGCTTAAATCCTGACCTCGTTATCGTTTATAGACAAGATTCCTGAGTGTCTTTGAGTCAGAGAGACACCCACAAGAAGAGCTCACACAGCAACTGTCTCCTTCTAGTAGTTCAGATTAAAGTCCTGCTGATATGTAGCGCTGTTGTTTTCAGGGAGGTTGTCAATTCATCCTGAAGCGAGACAACAAACCAAAACACCCAGGCAGAAGCATGAAGAACCACCTTCAGCCACACGAAGAATGATGGGCCCTGAAACTGATAGTCTGAGCCCACAGAAGCCTGATCTCAACATCATGGAGTGATTTATTTTAGCTACAGCAACCATCCTTCTGTTTTCTTCAGGTCTCTAAGCAAGGCTTTCCAGATGTTCCTGTCTGCGGTAACGTTTTCCAGTCCCTCCTGGGGGATCCTAAGGTGTTCACAGGCCAGATGAGATATGTAATCCCTTCAGAGCGTTCTGGGTCTACCCCGAGGTTTCCCCCCAGCTGGACGTGCCTGACAAACCTCCAAAGGAAGGCCCCCACGAGGCATCCTAATCACATGCCCGAACCACCTCTCTGGTTCCTTTTGCAGCTCCTCTTCTGAGCTCCCTCTGGATGTCCGAGCTCCTTGTGCTATTTCTAAAGCTCGGTCCTGCCACCCAACAGAAGAAACTAATTTTAGCGGCTTGTATCTCATTCTTTCGGTCACTACACAGAGTTCATGACCATAGGTGAGGGTTAAAACGCAGAGTGACCGGTAAATTGAGTCGATCTCACCACGGCGGTCCAGTACAAAGCTCGCATCCATTGCATCTTTTCATTTCCATTCTGCTAGCTGAACACTTTGTGCTTAAACTGTAAGGCTTGATGATCGATAAAATAAATGCAGTATTGCTAAAAAAAACACAAAACATATACAGAGCAGCAAGAGGTCAGCAAGCTGTCGGATGATACATTCAGCATAGTGAAATACCTTTCTCGAGCTGATGTATAGAGTAGTGTGGAGGTTGTAAAAATGTAAGCAGAAAAAGAACTATGTGTAGATAGAGGCACTTTTTTCAGCTTTAATAACGCCTGTTTATTTTCATTTTTTGTAGATTTATATATACTCCTACTGCAATAAAGACATTTTTGTGTTGTCTCTCCTTCTAGCCATGGCTGTGCTGTTTCCATAGAGGTGCGGGACTTTATTTTGCAGTGGAAAACACCCAGAATCTGCTTGTTCACAGCAAAAATAACACATTTGTTCCGTTTAAGGTTCCTGAAATGTGCTTTTCTTTTCTTTTTATATCTGTCGCTGAAATTGCAGCGCACACTTTTTTGCATTTTTTCCAGACAAAAACAGTTGAAACGAGAAAAAGATTGGTCGATTAATTGCTCATGAAAATATCTGTCAATAGCAATCCTGTTATAAACTGTTGTACATTAAATACAAGCATGTTTTGAAGCAGTTTCAAAAAGCCTCCTTAACTGTTTCACCATATAGACCAGCAAGATCTGTCTGTTCTTATTGTTTTAGACTTTAAAGAAGCAAAGTGACGAAGTGAAGCACAGCAGCTGCACTCAAAATATTAATAAAGTCACTCGCAGCATTTTGAAATGAACTCTGTCATTTGTGTCTGCTGATTCTTCCGTGCACGCTTCTAGAAATTCAGGATCTAGACGGCAATTTGCAAAATAAGAACAACAACAACAGAGGAGTGGGGGGGGGATTTGGATCTGTACACAGATTTTAGATGACACATTTCTCAACTCAGAACACCCACAACCACACAGCATTTCACAGCAGAGGGAAGAAGGAGGGAAGGGAAGAAAAAAAAAACAACCTAAAAAGTTAAAAACTTAACACCCGAGACCTCAGAGGAAGAGCTGAAATCACAGACAACCACCAAACAAAACAAGTGAATCATCAACAAGTAAAATGTCTCCTGCTACAACAACCAGCCACCGCAACGGCTCCGGCGCAGGTGTGTTGGTGGAAAACACACTCCAAAAAGAAAAAAAAAACACAGAAAAGACGAAGGGTGTTGTGGTGGTGAAGTTTAGCAGCAGCAGCAGCAGCAGCGAGGCTACAGCTTCATACAACAGCTCAGTGAAAGAGGCGAGCAGCGATCTGCCCGGCCACACTCGCTGCCCACACACACCTCCTCCACAGGTGTGTATATCTGTGTGTGGATTTTTTCGGGTGAGTCATTCCTCTCCCACGTAGTCGATACCTCCAGCAGCGGTTGTGGAGATCCCATCAGCCCTCGCGCACTACCTGCACCGCTCCTCACTCTCCCACCGCTGGTTCAGATTCCCCGCCGCCGCTCAGATTTTTAAGACTAGCGCGCAGCATTTGGAGGTAACAGATGGCGATTTTATGAACAACAGTATGATCAGAGAGTGACACAACATTAGGGCATCACATTAATCGCGCTGCCTTTGTTTTCCACAATTAATAAACAGACATACCAGGAACATTCAAACATTTAGATCTGCTGCTGCTGCTACTGATGACGATGTGAAGTGCAGTTAAATATTTTGATCCTTCGCATAATTAAGACTAATGATCTCATTGACAACAGGATTTCAAAATAGCATCAAGCAATAACTGTGCAACCATACATACAGGGATACGTCTCAGCGGTGATAAATCCCTTTCATTTCTGAAATTATACAGTCTTTTTTAATCAGGTTTCAATGGCCTGAGGGTCATGAAACTCATTCAGCGTGAAAAACAACCGAGGAGCGTCTCCATGCAAATAGGGAAGAGGAGAAAAACCCACCGAATTATCAGGTGCAGAGCTGTTTCTGCAACCCCAGCAATGTGCCGTTTGGTGCTTCATAGCACCTTGGATGCAAATATTTTTAGCCGGGATGACCCATGTGCAAACTGCACCCATCACCCTGGCAGTGTTAGCACGGTGCTCCACCCCTTGAGCTTCACACAGCCCATTCAACAAAGCAGAAGGGCCGTGAAAACAAACCTTCCCGAGCACCCAGTGGGGCTGGCACCGGCCTGCAGGCTGGCTGCTGCCCAGGAAAATACTGAAAAAGCTGACTGGACCGCAGCCAACTGCTGGTAAAATTTGGCTTCAGTTGGTCAGGTTTTCTGCACTAGCAAACCCAGAGACTGGTGACTATGATTTGGTGCTCAACTAGAAAAATCTCACAGACGTATGGAAACAGTAAAAGCTGATTAAAGGGGATATAATATTTTCCATTTCCAGCTCTACACTTTAAAAAGTAATTAAAGGAACCTATTCTCACAGCTTTAGGGGATTAATGGTTGCAAAATTTAAAAAAAAAATCTTATTTACTGATAAAGACATACATTTTCAGTTTTTCACAGGTTGGGTTGATAATGTTTCTAATTGCATCAGCATAGTATTGTGTGTAATTTAACCTCAAATTTCTGCATTAATTGGCCTAAAAACTAAATTCAAATGGAAGTAACTTAATGAAACTGTCTTGATAACTTAATTTTTCTTCACCTTGAGTTCAGGATTTTAATTCCTCTCCACTATCTAAACGTGCCTGAGCAATTTCAGATGGTTAAGACTCGTAATTAAAGATAACTTTGATTGTAGAGGAAAAGCTAATTCCCTTAATATAATGTAGTTTGCTGGCTGAACACAATTTCAAGAGAAGTTGTCAATAAGATTATTTTTTAGACTGTGTATTTCTATCTATCCTTTATTATTCACAGTCCTAATCTTTAATTATCTTATACTGGGCTTTTATTGAGACGCTCAGTTTGCCTTGTCTGAAATAAGACATTTTAGCCGATGTTTCCTTAAAGCCCGCCTCCCTAAAAGGATACTTTGTTCTGATTGGTCGGTTAATACCAAAGATGACACAGCCTATATGATTGTATAGACACTGTGCTGTTGGTTATCTCTACGCTTTAATAACACTCAAGTGGACTGTTTGGTGAGAAAGTGTGCTTACATTTACCAAGAAATATCTGAATGAATAATTAAATTAAAATTATGTTATATAGGGATGTTTGCTGAATAATAAATGTTGTTAACGATTTAGCCGATAACAAATATATTAACTGATAAGGCAGAAAACAAGGGACATGCATGTCAGAAAATATATTGGATATTAACTGTAGTACCCGGTTATGCCACCAGGTGGAGCTTATTCCTATTTCACAACCCCAGGAGGTGTCCAGCAGTTTCATTTTGGCAAGCACAGAACATTGTGGGAGTTTAGCTGCTAAATGAGCACCATGAGAAAGTCTTCTGTGATGCTTCATGCCCACCAGCCAAAGCCCACTAAGACAGTGTTACAGTGGCGTATTGGCTGACATCCCACGCCAATAGATCAGCCATGTCATGTGACGTAAGGTGTTAGAGCAGTTTATGTCACATGACTGTGTTCAGAGCAGCTGTAATTAAGGAACTGACTAATCAATAACTGGTTGATAAGCCTTTCAGTAAAGAAATGCGAATGCCTGGTTGTTCAAAAACAGCTGTGGCTATCATCAACTTGTTGTATTTTCACTTCTGTCTGACATTGTGTTCATTTTGGTTGTTTTTCCTATTTGCTGCAACCAATCAGCAATGAGGTTTGAAAAATTAAAATTAAAATACAAAATTAAAAAGAGTTTCCAGCCGAACTGCAGGCAGTGTTTACACAGAGCAGAAAGGAGACGAGAATGAAACTTAATTAAAAATCTAAGTAGTAAATATTGATAGCATGTAGAGTTCCTTTTTTCCAGTGTTGATAACACCTTTGGACACTTGTTTCAATTTTTTTTTTTAATTTTTGTAAAACAAATGATGAAAGAAATTAAACTTTTGTGTTCAGATTTTTATGATCTATGGCATCATAACTCATTCCACTGTATAACTAATTCCAATGTAAAAACAGCTGCCGTTATCTTCATCTTATTCTCATCAGTTCAGCTGTTTTCTATTTGCTGCCTCCAATCAGCAGCGACTCTTGCATTCATCTCACCAGCATCACTTTCGGCGGACACAGAAGTTGCCTTTGTGGTCCATGTTTTTCACGCGAAAGACAAAAAATAAACGATGCTGATTACAGAGTTGTTATTCTACAAGTCACATTACAACAACCTACACAGCTGTGGCGATCTCATCTACACTTCCTCACCACTTTTGACACAATCTTCCTCCTCTTTCTTTTTCTAATTGGCTTGATTTTTCCTTCCTCTAACCGTGGAGACAGCAATTATTGAGCCCAGCAACAGACCTATTTGAATCACGGACTGAACAAACCGGTGGATGAAAACAGCCTGTATGGAAAAGGGGTCAAAGGAGAACGGCAAGAATTGTGCAAGCGAGACACAATTAGGTACAAAACATCCAAATGTGAATGTTTGAAAAACATATTTTTTTCCCAAAACAGACGACTTCCATATGATACCGTCACAGTTTCACAGCTCCACTGGCTTCAGCAAAATCCCCACCGTTCTTACATTTCTATTGGCATATGGAGAAGTGTTTAATGCAACACCATAGGGGTGGGACAAAATATCGATACAGCGATACATCATCGTCCCTCCTCGTGCAATATGAGTATCAACCCTGCCAGAATCCCCTGCCGGCTGCCACTTCCCCAGCATCACTACTTAATGACTCCACACAGTGGCGTTGATCACATGAATGAGACTTGAGCGGAAAGGAATTGGCCCAAGAAGAGTTTGTACAGGTATGACGGCGGACAGCAACGCTACCGTAAAAGACGCCCCATCCACGTTTAAGTCCAAAGTGTGGACCCATTTCGGCTTTCATAGGCAAGAACTGCCTCGCAAAAGTAAAGCACACAGGAAGCACCACGAACATGGAAACCCACCTGCAAAGCCACCATCCCAGAAAGCAGTTGATGCAGCTACCATTTGAAGTCAGGCATTAATGCAATGTTTAAAGCAAAGATTCCTTTCTTGTCCCCGAGGGCCGCCAGCATTACAACATCCATCGATGGGTTCATTTGCAAGGACCTCCGCCCGTACAGTGTGGTTGAAAATGAAGGGTTTCCAAAAATGCTTCACACTCGAACCAAGGTATGAATATTTCCATGTTAGAGATATCGTGATGTATCGTTATGTGATTGTCTTGCAATATATCGATTATTGGTATCGTGAGCCATGATTCGTGTATCGTATCATATCATGAGGTACCCTGTGATTCCCACCCCTACAACACAGACATACAGATTACGCATTTTATACTTAAGTAGTAGTTCAATATTTTGCAATGGGTTTTTTTTTTTTGCAAACCCAAGCTGCCATCCTCTACACAGCGAGCTACACGTGTTACACAGCCAGATCAGGAATGACTTTCTGATACTTAACCCTCTGAACACCAAGTATTTTCTAGATGTTTGTGCTTCTGTCACATTTTTACCCACCGTGTGTTCATTTTTCACTATAATATAACGTCTTGCACCTCCTTGGAAACAGCACAACCACGGCTAGAAGTAGAGAGAACTCTT
Organism: Dascyllus trimaculatus; assembly: GCA_024666655.1. Classification (NCBI taxonomy): domain Eukaryota; kingdom Metazoa; phylum Chordata; class Actinopteri; family Pomacentridae; genus Dascyllus; species Dascyllus trimaculatus. Next base: position 9,887,655 of record CM045461.1, read on the forward strand.
TTTTATGTGCAGTATGACACAGGTGTAAGGCCATGAAGTTAAATTTCTTTGATAACTTATTTTACATATATTGTCGAAATCTGCCCAACAAGTTTCCAAAGCTTGATTAGTTGGCATAATGTCAGTTTCTACTTAAACCCTCTAAACCTCCAAATATGCCGTCAAGTTTAAAAGGCATGTTATCTTACAAAAGAAAACAAGAACTGTAGAGATTCATCCGATTTTTGAGTCTCTGATGGACTTTGAGCTTCTTAACTGAGAAGTTTCGTTCAATAGAAATACTTAACTGAACTGAGTTTAAAATCATGACATTTCATCAAAACCACTTCATTCCAAAGGTCTTATCATAAAAATGTGCTAAAATAAACAGTTTGCAACAAATTCTGTCAAAACAGAATTGGCACAACCCTGAAACCATTATTGACTCAGCAACAGTCATAATAAAAATTGAAAGAGTTTTCGGATGAACTGCAGGCTGTGTATACAAACAGCAGAAAGCAGACGTGGATGAATTCAAAATCGAATTAGTAAATGCTGACAGCATGTAGAGTCACCATTTTTTTCTGTATTGACAACACCTTTGGGCATAGCATGAAATTCAAGAAATTGAACGTTTGTGTTGTGTTTTTCATGATTTATGGCATCATAACTGTGTCATGCTGCACAAAAGACATTTATTAGTTCTTTCTACTGTTAGGTGTGGTTGTTCTGTTTCCATAGAGGTGCAGGACTTTATATTGCAGTGAAAAATGAGCCCACAGTGAGGAAAAATGTAAGAGGAGCACAAAAAACACCCCCAATCCTTCTTTCACAGAGTTCACAGTGCATCCTGGTTATAGTATATTTATGCGTTTAGGAAAAACTCTGCAGACCTCCGCGGTGGCTCCAGATGCGGCGACCGAAACTTTTAACACAAGCTGCAGAGCCTCTGCTGAAACCGGCTTTGTTGGAAAGTTTGTGTGCTGTCCCGAATTACAGAACCGACGGCAGCGGGCGTCTGTGGCAGCTCCGACTACAAAGTGAGTGGAGTTCGGTGCCGCGGGGGCACCAGAGGCTGTGGACGCTGCCATGTTTAAACCGTTACAGCCTGAGCCTGCTGAACTGCTGCTTCCAGCCGAGGAGGAATCCACACCAGCACACACACAAACAAACACACACACACACACCTCTACCTGATTGAAAAACCATCTCAGACTCTCCTCTTTCCTTCACCCATCCTGACTGTATTTACAGTCTGGAGCCTCTTTTCTTTTCCTCAAGTATCAAATCTCCTTCCCTGTTCTCTTAAGTCTCGTTTTGTTCTTTCTGCCGTCGGATCATTTGATACTTTGCTCTCAAATATGATTTCCCCTCTTCCTCCCGTTTGCCTCCGCTTCCTCAAAGCAGTCCTGCCTCACTTTTTAAACTCTAGAAAGGCCAGTCTGCAGCAAACAGGACCTCTGTTGTGAATTTTGGAAATTAAATGTCACATCTTTCAAGGGGCCCCTCTGACTTTTTCCCTGGAGCTACTGTCGGTACAAAAAGGTGTCATCCGAAAACCTCTCGGCCATCACTCAGCCCCCATTTCTTCTCCTCACCTTTACAAAGTCACCTTTCTTTCATATACCCCACGTTATCAGCCGCCTTTATGTAGGGATTTTCTACATGCTGTTTCAAGTCTGGCAGTAAATTATACCTAAGCAGGATAAGGAATTATTTACAGGGGAATACAGGGTTGCATTTGGTAAATGGGGAGAGAAGAATAAACACACTTTAAACTTAAAAACTCCCAAATACAAACTGACAGAGTAAGACTTACGCAGACTGGATTCAGGACAAGTAAAAGTCTCTTAAGACCTTGGATTCTGCCAAATTGTGTTTTTCATCCTCCTCTCCTACTTTCTAAAGGACTGAAGGACACCGAAGGGACAAAGGAGCCCAGAGATGCGAGGCTGGGTTTGATTTCACTTAAGTTTTCTCTTCCTGATGGACGAGAAGCAACTGCAGCCGACACCAGTGTGTGATTTCAGGAAAGAAAAAAGAAAAAAAAAAACGGGAAAAGCACCTGCGGAGTCGGAGCCAGTGAAGACGAGACGATGTTAAAGCTGTCTGTCGGTGCTGGTTTGTGCATTCTGTGCACGGGTTTTCAAGGCTTTTTGTTGCGTCTTTAATTATGTGTATCAGGCATCACTGGATGAGATTTTATCTGGAGGTAAATAAGAGCTGACGTGAACATTTCCCTCAGTTTCTTCCTCGTGGATCTCCACTGAGGATCCGCGCTTCTCCTCCTGGACTTCCTCTTCTGAGGCGTCTGATCAGACTGAATCATCGCTGCCGACTGGGGCGCTGAGCAAATCTCTGGGAGTTACACCAGCTCGCTTTGTCAGCCTCCAAAATGGGGAGACTTTGGCAGTTTTTAATTCTCCTATGTTATAAATAGAGTCCTGAGCTTATTGTAGACTGTATCTTTGCACAGTTTTACTATTTTGTATGTGAAGTCAGACATCTCTGTACACTAATGTTATAATTAATTTATGCTGGTTTCCACTCACAGCTTAAACCCCCTAAACCCCAAAAACCGCCAGTGGGTTTGAAAGGCATGTTGTCTTTCGAATGAATAAATAAAATTGCCAAAATGATACGATTTGTCAAAGCGAGAATGTGTAAAAACTGCAAGAATCTGACTTTCAATGTGTAGTACGTTGAACTACTAATCTGTGATGCGTCATTCCTTTGAAAAACTTAAGCAAATCTAAGCGTAAAATCATGATATCTCATCAAAATCCCATTATTCCACATATCTTAGTTAGAAATTCACCAAAAATAAACTGTTTGCCCAAGATTCTGAACTCCTTGGCACAGCCGTAAAGCTAAAATTGACTTAGCTGTCACTAAATAAAAACTGACTGAACTGGGATGAACTGCAGGCTGTGTCGACACAGAGCAGAGAGATGACAAGTATGGAAACTCATTTAAAATATCTCATGTATGTAGAGTATTGCTAACACACGTGGGCAGAGAAAGTCAACTTTTGTTTTCTATTTTTTATGATTTATGTGTGCACACAGACGACATTTCTGAGCTCTCTCCACTTCTAGTCATGGTGGTTCTGTTTCCATGGAGGTGCAGGACTTTATACTGCAGTGAAAAACGAGCCCACAGTGAGGAAAAATGTGACTTGAGCAAAACAAAAAAGCCCAGAAGCTGTTTGGGGTTCGGAGGGTTAAGGCTCCACAAACTGAGGCAGGACTTCGGTTCATCTCCGTTTGTCTTTCTTCACGCTGCTCAGCTGCCGGCCTGAGTTTGACGCTCTGCAAAGCATTTGTTTAACTTCAGCGCACAAGCGACCGAACATGTCAGCTAATTAACGCTGGGGCCGGATTCAAAAATGCTCAAAGATGCAAACACGCTGTATCCAAGTAGTCTTATGTTACACAACTATGACAGCTGAGTTCAACTGATCTCAGCCTGCTACGGTTCCTAAACAATTAGTCTGCAGAATTAATTAAAATGCCCTGTTTTGCCCAACTAACCTCCAAACTACGATTTACTCAGGAAAAAGCAGCAAATCCTCACATCTGAAAAGCTACAATTCTGACATTTGGGCATGACTTAAAAGATTAATTAAACATGGCCAAAGTGATCTGTAATGTGTGGCTTTAAGTAGCCAAGATATGTGTACATCAGATTCCCACAAAAATGGGCAAAATTACTTTTTTTTTTGTAGCTGTTGACAGTATTTTCTGATTTATGGAGCGACAAAGAGATATCCAAAACCCCCTTCTTTAAAAACTCTAACATGTCAACAAAATGAAATAAGAATAAAAAAGCTTTCTGGAAATGAATGCAACTTAAGGCATTTTTAGATAGATAATCCCTCATTTGCATATTTAAACATTACATTTCAGAAAGTTTGCAATACGAAAAATCATTGTCTTAAAGTAAGGAAAGTTTCATTGTCCTTTCTGTTAAATTTTACCCTATTTGCGTGAACTGTTCTGCTTCTGTCCGTTCTCATTTATATACTGATGAATTGTACGACCAAGAATCTCAACTGCACCATCGCATAAACTCACATAGCAGCAGCAAATGTTATATTTCACCTCCGAGAGCAAAATTTATCTCCCAACATCACATCATCTATCAAACGCTGTGGACACCGGCAGGAAATGAAGCCGTTCTTCACCAAAAACTGACTTAAACAACACAACACGTCCCTGAACCCGGCTCAACAGGGCGCGAAAGCAATGCACTCTGGGATATGGAGTTTGATTTTTAAACACTCGCTGGGTTGATGGCGCGTCACAAAAACACAGACAATAAACTGAGATAAAATGTCAGCACTTACTTTACTTCCTCTGAGGGGAGGGGCTTCACTGCACAGGGGCGGAGTCTTCTCGAGGCTCCTCCTCCTCCTCCTAAACGCTGTCCGTCCTCCTCGACCTCCCTCCTATTCTGGACGATCCTCAGGCCAGCGGCACTCTGGGTAATCTCCCGCGGGGTCTGAAAGCAGAAGGACAAATTAAATGTCTGAATGTTGTGTAGTTGTGTGTAGGTGTGACTGTGTGTGCGTCAGATCGGCGGATACAAACAGAATATGCAGAGGTGTTGATGGTTGTGTGTGAGAGATAGCAGGTGTTATTGAGTGCCTATGATTGCCTGATACTGTGTGTGTGTGTTTGTGTGTGTGTGTGTGTGTGCGTGAATGAAGGAGTGGTTTGAACCCAGTATGGGCCTTAAAAAACTGCACCACAACTTGGCCCAAAAAAAGAGGCAGTAGTTACCGTGGCAACATGTGCCAAAACGGAGAAGGGAGGAAGCGACAAAGAGGCAGCGAGAGAGAGAATCAGAAGTGAGAGCAGCAGAGAACGAAACACCAAAAAACACTCGTGGCGGCAGCAACGCCTTCACTGTGAAGTTTCAACTTGTTTGTTGGTTCGATGAACAACCAATGAGAATGCAGCTGGTTGATGTTACCAGAAAGCAACCTGTGCTGGACAAAATGGTTGCTTGCTGCAAACCAAGAGTTCCCAGAAGTCTTCGGTTCATCCAGGTGGATTTTCACCGAGCAGACAGGCTGCTAAAAACTGCATAGCCCTCTGAACCCTAAAACCCAGCAGTGGGTTTGAAAGGTATGTTGTCTCTAAAAGAAAATGCCAAAATTACACCTTTTATCACTGCAAAGACAGAAAGAATCGACAGATTTTCAGCTTTCCGAAGGACCTCAATCTGCTGATCTGTGAAAATTTAACCAAATCTAATCTTAAAGGCAGATATTTCATCACATTCACTTTACATTTTTCATTTAAAAATTTCAATAAAAAATGAAATGTCTCCTAAAGCAAAATACTGTTTAAAAAAACCCCACAAGCGTGAGATTCAGGGACTTTTAGCTGAACTGCAGGCAGTGTTTGCTCAGAATACAGAGGAGACGAGTATAGAATCAAATTAAATAACTATTTGAACTAATCAGATTCTGTAAAAAACTAAAAGAATATATGCTCTCTGGTGCAACTGTTAAGCCATTAAACTTAACGTAACTTAGCTGTAAGCAAAAGTCCCGTGACAAAAATTCAGGGACCTTTTGGCTGAACTAGGTTGAACTGCAGGCTGTGTTTATTCAAAGCAGGAGAAGACAAGCATGGAAACGGATTAAAAATGTAGTACTAGTACATGTAAAATATGTAACTTTTGTTTTTTTATAAGATTCATATGCATTATAACCTTAATATGCTGCACAAGAGACATTTTGAGCTTGTTCTCCTTCTAGTCATGGTTGTTCTGTTTCCGTAGAGGTGCTGGACTTTATGTTGCAGTGAAAAATGAGCCCACAGCGAGTGAAAATGTAACAGCAGCCAAAAACACCCAGGGTTCAGAGGGTTAACCCAACAGGAAGTGAAAACAAAAACTTATGTCACAAAATAAATCTCAGAATCTAGGCTTCCTGGGTGAGGGAGTGACTCCTTAAATGCTGTTACACTGGAGAAAGACTGAAGCAGGTGTTACCGATGCCAAAGGACACTTCGTAAGTATCTCTAAGACGCTGGCACCTTCGACAAAATGGCAGAATTCAATGTCCCAAAAGTGAGAACAGCTTTTAGAGCAGCAAGAAGGTGTTTCTCCTTGAATCAAACATTAAAAAAAGAAGCAAGTCTGACATAAATGGCTGCACAAATAGCTGACGTTACCTCCTCTTTACTGCGTGTCCGTGCGTCATCGGAAAATCACAGCTCTCAGAAGCCACAACACGGATCTCCCGAAAAAAAAAAAGATAAACGCAAAAACCTGTCTTAACTTTTGCAGCAACGCAGGCCAATCAAATGAGATCAAACATGACACCAGGCAGTGCGACGTGGGGGAAGTTTTAACTTTATGCAAAATTCCTGGCGCTCAGATTGGCACCCAACGCCGAAAATAACACAAATAATGCCATTAGCAGGACCTGCTCGAGCACGGATACACGACTGCGGTGCCAATCAGTCCTGCCAGCTTGTGCATGATTGCAGAATTCCACACTTTTGCTTTCAAGACGCCGTTCCGCACCCGCAGGAAATGAAGCACTTTTTTTTTGTCATTAGAGTTCTGCTACTTTTTAAATCCAAAGGAATCCAGAGGATGACGGACATGTGGGAGAGGGAGAGCGAGAGCGCGAACAAAAGACAGGAAAAAATTGGATTTCAACAAGGTTATTCCAAAGCGTGGAAAATGAGTGTGTTCCTCTCATCAGAGCCAATCATCTTCATGTTACACCGACTGGTTGAAAGCTGATTAATTGCTCATATAAGGCGTTGTGTTCGTTTGTTCACATGATCCAATAAACTGTTGTTACGTGTTTGTGCTGTTCACAGCTGCGTGTCAGTGTAACTACATACACCTGAATCACTGGGCGTGTGTCACCTTCGAATTTGCATTATTTTACTTCTGACCTCAGGTTCACAATGACTTCAACGAAACTTTACTGATCTCAAATTAAATAAAATTAGTTAATAAAAAAAAGGGCCAAGTTGAGAGTTGAGGGTTAATGTGCTGTAACAGTAAAAACTTGGCAGCATCTGGTTCTTGCTTCATACTCTGGAGGACATTTCATCAGATTCCTGACTTTATTGGTTCTGTTTGGTTTTCATGGACACAGAGAAAGCCTCAGATCAATATCATGCTCGTGAGACGGCCCATAAACGAGACTGCTAAACTTCAGCACACATGTGGGGCCCACAGCGCCACCTTCAGACGACACAGCACGACAAAGCAGCAGTTAACTCTCCGAATCCCAAAACATGCCGGTTTGAAGGAGAAGTTAAAAAAATAAAAGCCAAAATGACACCATTTATCAGAACCAGAAACTGTCAACATCTCATCTTTCGGGCCGCCGTATAGCTCGCTGAGTTAAGGCGTTACCACGTGGGAGCAGGTCGCCAGCAGCGGTCGCAAGTTTGAATCCGGCTCAAAACTCTTTGCTGCATGTCTCACTCTCCTTTCTACCCCCTTTCACCCTCTCTCTCTCTCTATCAGTAAAATTTAAAAAAAAAAACTCCCCAAAAAAATATTTTAAAAGATTTTCAACTTTCCAACAGTCCTTAAACTACTCATCTGTGATGTGCTGTTCAATCAGAAAACATAACCACATTTCAGTTAAAAATCATGATAATTTATCAAAATCATTAAAAAAAAAATAGGAAGAAAAGAAATCTGAGCTCCTCGACACAACCAAGAAGCAATTAGCATCTCAGCTGCGACCAAAATGAACACAATGGACTTCTCAGCTGAACTGCAGGCAGTGTTTACACAGAGCAGAGAGGAGACAAGTCTGGAAACAAATGAAAAATATACATAATTAAATCTACTTTTCCTGCTATTGGTAACGCCCAGGAGCAGTTGGACTAATGTACATTTTGATTCCAGGTTTTTTCATTTTTTGTACAATAATAATCCGTTGAAAATGCCTTCAGAAAGTAGTTTATGTATCATGACATGTTACATTCTGCTCAGAATTTAATTTGTCTTTGGTGAATTTGATTTTTAAAAAAAAGAGATGTACGCAATTGGTCCATGCAACTCTTGGTACTCTTGCTGTCCGATGCAGCAAAACTAGCTATATAAACTAATTATCAATATTTAATTAATTGATTGATTAATTAATTCAACCCTCATTTAAATCCAGAGTACATCAAGGTATGAAGGCCTCATTACCAATGAAGGTGAGTAGCTGGCACACAAAAAACTAAAATACTGAAAGATAAAACATTAATTAGTGTACATAAATTTAAAAAAACCAACTAAATCAACTAAAACAAGAGACAGTCGACACCTGCAACGTGAATCCAGTCATTTGAGCGTGTATGGTAAAGGCCCACATTAAAAGACAGCAATGAGGTAATAAAAGAAGGTTAAAAAAGACAAAAAAAACACAACAAGAGCCTGTGAGGGATTTCTAAGTTTACAGTGTACAGTGTTAAGCAACATTGTAATGTACAGTGTGTTTAAGAGTTGTGTAGCCTAAATTTGTTCCCATTTATAACATGGAAATTAATCCTTAGGAACATCCCTGACAAAAATCTAATAAGTGCAACAGCTCTTAAAAATTAAAAACACCTAATCTTACTAAGTCGTCATTATTTAAACCTTAAACTTGCACAATGTTGATGTGATAAGATAAGTTTGCATAAGACAAGACAAGATTTTCTTAATCCTTAAGCAAATTCTTGTTCCAGGTTTTGCTCAGAAAAAAACAAATGACGTAAGAAATCAGTGCCTAAATGTAGAAAGCAATAAGATATTCGTCCCTGATTATGTAATTTTCTTTTTTTCATATTGCAGAAAAAAACAGGTGTGCTACAACAAGGCTAGAATAGAACAGTAAAACATAATGCTGTCAATTATACTGAGGTAACAAGTAATATCAGACATGATAATCAAAATGTTGTGAATGAAGATGAGATGCTACACATGTGAAATGAATATGTGAAATATTGCACATGGAATCAAACGCTACACATGATGTTGATGATGCAACACCGTCCGAAAAGGAGCCAGTGAACAAAACTGAACCCAGAGCAGAGGCGGAGGTTCGTCGAGCATTAAAAAAACAACAGCAGCTCGTCATTATTTATTCACGGCCCCAAAATCCTGCTGGTCAGCGATTAGCATCTAAACATTACGGAGCTCCTTTAAGAGGGAATCACCAGCAGTGTTTTCCCCGGGATGTGATGAGTGCATGCGGTGTGTGTGAGAGTGTGTGTGTGTGTGTGTGGGTTACTGTGTGAGTGAGTGGATGAGATCATCAGAGGACTGCAGCTCAGCAGGGAGAGACAGCAGAGAGAGAACAACAGGTCTTTTCCACAGAGTCTGGATCCCCCTCAGGACTGACCTCATCCTCCATCCATCACCAGCCTGATACCAACCAGCTCTGCTCTGGGACTCTGACTGTTTGTGTGTGTGTGTGTGTGTGTGTGTGTGTGTGTGTGTGTGTGTGCGCTGCTTTCAGCCTCACGGAGCTGCTGAGGCTCAGAGGTGATCATCGCTGCGCTATCAGAGATATAAAAACACAACACCGGCTATTTACTGTACAAGGGCACGGGTCAACTTTCAACTGCTACAAACTTTACAGATCAAAAAGAAGATTAAATAATCTAGGAAAATAGAAGGTTGACTGATTTAGAATCCAAAAATGGGATTCTTTGGCTCTGATCCAGTCATTAGTGATATAATATTAATATAGTGATTAATCAATTAATTGCTGTTGCTGTAGTAATTTTGCTGGTCTATCTACCTACCTGCCCATCTATCCATCTACCTATCTGTTCATCTATCCATCCATCTACCTAACTACCTACCTACTACCTATCTGTTCATCTATCCATTCATCTACCTACCTACCTACCTTTCCATCTACTCATCCATCTATCTACCTACCTACCTACTACCTATCTGTCCATCTATCCATTCATCTACCTACCTACCTACCCTTTCATCTATTCATCCATCTATCTACCGACCTACTACCTATCTGTCCATCCATCCATCTACCCATCATCCATCTATCATCTACCTATCTATCTATCCATCCATCTATTCATCTACTTAATTATCTACTTATCTATCAATCAATCCAACCATCCATCTACCAGTCTACCTACTCACCCATCTACCTACCTACCTATCCATTTATCTACCTATCTATCATCCATCCATCTACCTACCTACATGTCCATCCATCCATCCACCTACCTACCTATCATCTACCCATTTATCTACCCATCTATCATCCATCCATCCATCTACCTACCTACCTACCTACCCATCTATCTATCCATTTATCTACCTACCTGTCTCTCCATCCATCCATCCATCTACCTACCTACCTACCTACCTACCTACCTACCTACCTACCTATCATCTACCCATTTATCTACCCATCTATCATCCATACATCCATCTACCTACCTACCTATCCATCTATCTATCCATTTATCTACCTACTTATCATCCATCTATCCATCTACCTACCTACCTACCTACCTATCTATCCATTTATCTACCTATCTATCATCCATCCATCCACCTACCTACCTACCTACCTACCTACCTACCTACCTACCTACCTACCTATCTGTCCATTTATCTACCTATCTATCATCCATCCATCCATCTACCTACCCAACTACCTACCTACCTACCTACCTATCTATCCATTTATCTACCTATCTATCATCCATCCATCCATCTACCTACCTACCTACCTATCTGTCCATTTATCTACCTATCTATCATCCATCCATCCATCTACCTACCTACCTACCTACCTATCATCTATCCATTTATCTATCAATCTATCATCCATCCATCTACCTACCTACCTACCTACCTACCTATCTGTCCATTTATCTACCTATCTATCATCCATCCATCTACCTACCTACCTACCTACCTATCTGTCCATTTATCTACCTATCTATCATCCATCCATCTACCTACCTACCTATCATCTATCCATTTATCTACCTATCTATCATCCATCCATCCATCTACCTACCTACCTACCTATCCATCTATCTATCCATTTATCTACCTACTTATCCATCCATCTATCCATCTACCTACCTACCTACCTATCTAGTCATCCATCTATCTGTCTGTCTTTCTAAAAAAAAAAAATCCATTCCTATAAAACTAAACTGTGGTCTCACTTGTGTTTTGAGAGGAACATAATTAAACATAATTGAAATAAACGTAATTTGTCAAGAGAAATGGTCAAAGTTCATATTATCTGATATGTACTCTGAATTTCTCTGTCACTGTAATGCTCTGGTTCTTTTTTAAAATTCCGTTTTTTATTTACAAGATTGTAGATAAAAGTAATGGCAGGTATGTCTTGAAACAAATTCGGAAAAGCCATGGAGCTGATACGCTAAATGAATCAATCCAAGGTATGCAGCCGCTAGGGTCACTCCAGTCACCAGTCAGCTTAGATGTCCTAGTAAAGGCAGCCAGGTCTAGAAAGCTACAGAAACCTTGTCTGGAGGTAGAAGGTAAGGATGGAGGCATAAAACAGAGACCAGACCTTCAACCACAAGACCAGGATTCATGTCCCTTGATGGACAAGAGACCATTAGTCTCAGACGAACAGTTCGTTTTCTCACTTTCTGGTTCAGGGCTTAGGCACTGGAAATTAAGGGGATAGATATAGGAAAATATTGCACTTTGGTTGACTATTTTAAATTTTAAGACCAATTCATGCTTTCTGTTTACGCCTCCATGAGGGTACACATGACATAAATTTCTTATCCACCCTAGTTCCATGACTGACCGCACGACAAGTGACGACAACTGTCTGTATGTGTGTATAGCCAAGGCTTAAGTTTAGCACACCAAAATGAAAATAACATAAAATCTTTATGTGAAAAAAACAATAAAGGCCTGGTATGTGATTTCTCCTGCTCTCTCAATTCATTCAATCAATCAATGCAAGCTCTGAAAACTAGAGTTTAAGCAGTGTGTCAAGGTCCCAGTTATCTTGGATAATCCACAGGTCTCGCTGTTGGCCATTTTCCTTGGAGCTACTTTTTACCAAAGCTGTTGACAGTGAGGTCTCTGAAGCTAAATCTCTAATGTATTCGCAAATTTTTTGAGCCCAAATACACAAAAATTTGTATGTTTTTTTGCAGTGTGGTGGATCAAAGAGTAGAAACTCAACATGTTCACAGCTGTACCAGCGTGTTCTCTCCTGTCTATATGTCCTGGACTGAGCGTTGCAGGTCTTGCAGCCCGTTTGCATCATGTGTGAGGTCCAGCTGTCCTGCTCTCCGCTCATATATATTAATATGTAAGTGTCAAAGTCACAGAGTCAAATTCCTGCACGTGCTGCACTCGTTGCTGCTTCATGCGACAGCCGAGGACGTGGCCTCAATCTATTTTCCCATCCATACCTCTGCGCCGACGAGTCGCCCAAAATATATTTCGTCTGCGGCGCTCATCTGGATATTTTGCATATCTTAATTAGTGCTTACAAAACATGCAAATGTGCCAGTCGGCCCTAATTAATTAGCGTTGTGGGTTTTGTCCTTAAGTGGCAGTCGTGAAAGAGCGTCTGTCTGTCTGCCTGCTTTTTTGTCCTAAACTGAATTTAATCAATGAGGTCAATTAAAGAAGGGCTTCTTGTTTGCAGTAATAGTCAGCAGAATAAATGTGAAGGTTCATCGCTGGTTCATGTGAAACAGTATTTCCTGATTTGCCTTTTCACAGGAGTTTCTTTTCATGATTACCGCTCCACTCATTTTGATGTTCACAATGAATTAAAGCATTCTGTGTACCGTTAAAGAGGTCAGTCCTTGCTGCTGAACATCTGAGCATCTTCTCCAACTCTGCAGCCTGTCTGAGCTTTTCAGCCTCTTTTAACTCCTTGTTCTCAGTTCAGTCTCAGCTGTTTTCATCAAACTACCCAACACCAAACAGCAAACTGACACAACCAAAGACCAGCTGCGGCAGAAAGAGGAACATCTCGCAGCAAAGGGTATTTTTCTAAGGAGAAACCAGAGCTAAAAGGAAAGTAAATGTTGGATCAGGTGACCAAAATTGTAGCACGCTCAAGGTTGAAGGCTTTACTAATCCAGTCATCTCTTACGTTTAACTGATGCAGCCTGATTTAGTAACTTGTAGGTTTGAAACTAGCAAGAAGTTACAAAGAAAATAAACTTAGAGATGGATTTACCAGCAGCTGGTGCAACCCGATGATGACTGGAACTTGTCCAGATTTTATGGATTCTAGGTGTTGAAATTTACATTTTCCAGAAGGACCCTGTTGCCCTAAAATAACATATTCATCATGTGATTTCTGTTTGCGATCTCCATACCAACTAGGCAAACTCCATCTGCAGAGAAACTCCACAACAGCCACTAAATATCTGTTTCTGAAGGTCAAGAGTGGACACCTTATCTGCACTCCTCTCATTGTTTTTCATCCTGTTACATCTAGCCAACTCACAGTATGTACAGGACGGAAAAAATGACAAACTATCCCCACTGTTGGGTGATAAAACCAAAAATTACAAAGAATTCAGGAGGGAGGTCGCACAAAAACGTAGTGCTGGTGCAACCCGATGCTGCAGCTTTCGATTGAACCACGACTGGAACTTTTTATGGATTGTAGGTGTTGAAATTTCCATTTTACAAAAGGACCACTTTGCTGTAAAATAAGATATCACTTCATCTGCAGAGGACATGCCAGAACAGCTACTAAATATCTGTTTCTGAAGGCCAAGAGTGGACGTCTTATCAGCATTACTTTCATTGTTTTTTCATCCTGCTACATGTCACCAACTCTCAGTACGTACAGGACGGTAAACATGACCAAAAAAAATCTCCACTGTTGGGTGATAAAACCCTTAAATCTTAAGGAGATGAAAGCAAACTGCCTGCTTGTTTTTTGGCTTAATGACAGCACATTACTGGAGCAGTGGGGATTTCCACACAACAACAGCGCCACGCGACCTGCAGAGAGACAACAAGCTCAGAATCTCTGAGTGAAATCTGATGCAGATAAAGACACGACGGCTAAGGAGGCCTCGTCCAATGAACTCCGCCTATTCGTCGCACTCCCTCATGCCTCGCGCAAGAGAACCTGGAAGGCAGGAGAGCTTCCTGAAATCACCTGCCAACACAATCCTATGTGTGTCAAAAATAAAGGTGTTTGGAGTTTGAAGGTTTTGTACCCAAATAGTAGTTTTAGGATAAATCATTCCAAAGAGGCCTGAGGATATTTTTTGTGATATGACATGAATAAAGCTCCACCTGTGCATTACTGTAACATAACTGGCATGTATCAATATTTGATAGGAGCAAAGAGCAGGACGATATGATTCACTAGGAAAAACCTGAATCCACAACTCTCAAAGCCAAAATCTCAGCTCCACATTTCTGAACACATCTCTAGAATCTCTTAAGGTGTCACTTTTTCCAATCAACAACAACCATCATCATCATCATCATCATCAATTCAAGCCCAAAGCAAAACATTGGTCACGTTTAAGAAGCTGAGACCTTCCAACTTTTTCGGATCCTTTTGCCTCAAAATCTACGTTGGCATTATCAAAAACAGCTGCAGAATAATTGTCTTTCAATTGACTATTTAATTAATCAACTAATCCTTTCAGAATGGGCTGCAGTTAATTGTTATTTTCACAACTGCTTAATTACAATCAGTTATTTTCCTGATTAACTGATCCGTCTCGTGGTTTATAAAACTTCAGGAAACCTTTAGAGCAAAGGGACGTCTTAGGGTGAAGCGTTTTTGTCCAGTCTTGTGTTATGAAAAAGTAGCGTACTGAATCCTCAAAGGTTTCTCTGTCGATCAATCGATCAAGTCATTGCTGTGCCTCTAGTTTCAGCTCAACTTTGCTTGTCCAAAATTAAACTAATTATACACATTAAGTGAACTTTTCGGGACAATGAAAACATCCGTTTTTCATGAACTGATGTACAAGCTTCTCTTTAAATCAGCACATTCCTAACAAACGTGAAGAGTTCATTCCTCTCTTTCTGACCTCAGATCATAACCGCGAACGAGGCTGAATAACAAAGACGCCGCGGATTTCATTACTGATGCGACCAGCGGTAAATTCCTCCCCAGTCGTTGGCGGAGGATGGCAGAAATGCTCGTGTCGCTGAAGACTCAATATGTCAGGATGACCGGTGCTCGACCGACCTAATAACAGCAACGGGACAAAGAGGCGACGGGGCTGAATAAAGACGGAAAAACAGAGTCTTCCCCACCTGCTGAGAAAGTAATAAAAACAGACACAACAGCTGTGACTGATCTGGAAACATCAGGTTAAAGCGCACACACACACACACACACACACACACATGGGGTAAAAACATCTAATAAGATTTCATTGACTGTATTATGTCTGTGCAAGTGTGTGCAAAAGGCTAACACACAAACTACAGCGTGCGGATGCTAATAAAAGTCCAGCATTAAATTCTGCAGCTGAAACAGAAAAGTTGAGCCGTCCTGTCGGAGTCCCGTCTGCTTCAGTTTCCCTTCATCGTTTCCCTTTTTGCCACGATAAAAATCAAAATAACTGAGTAAAAAAAGAAAACAAGGCCACAGCAACGGCTTAAAAAGCTTGGCCTCTACCTCAGCGGTAAACCGTGGTGAGTTTAAAGCCTGTATTCAATTACCTTTTGGCAAAGCGCCACCATTGAAGGCATTCTGAATTAGCTATTAGCACGTCGCTTTGCAATGTAACTTTTATATTAAAGGTCGGCTCTGATGTTACAGAGTGTCTTTTTTTTTGCTCATTTCTTGGGTGGATTTCTGGACGTTTATTTGCAAGAGATATGACATGTTGACGCTGAATATAAAAATATGTATGTCACATCTGTACACTTATATTTGATGGAGTTATGACTCAGTTTGGGAGTGACTTTTGGTGCAAATTGCAGCAGACGAATCAGCGGGCCAAACTACACTGTAAAAAAATTAGTTTTTATTTGATGCATTTCCCCAATTTTGTTAAATTTCAAATATGAACTATTAAAATTACAGAAAAAAAGGCTAAAACTTTTACAAATGAATATTTTTTATTCTAATATAATTAATTAATAATTATACATAATTACAATGCTTAACTGTATTTGAATCAGTGGAAAAAATAGCACCATTTTACAGATAACTGCATTTATTTTCACAGTTTTTGAATGTTACGGTATTCCACTGTTCTGCAACATATTTTTTTCTGGGACTATTGCTACCGAATTTTTATTAGATTTCTTTTACAGTGTAAAATAGGTGTAACAAAACCAAAATTGTCATTAAAATGAAATTAAAAGTTTTGTTTTTAGTGCTAATCAAAATGAGGGTAAATCGTCCAGTGCGCTCTTTGTCCTATTTTACAGACATTTGGTTTTTATTTTTTCCTCAACTAAAAGAAATCAGAAGTAAGGCATATATTATATATTATTCTTCCTCATGACAACCTGATACCTGCATTACCCACGTAGTGTTATGCTAGTTTGGCTAATAGCCTGCAGCAGAGATGACGTGAAGCTACAGAGGTAGGGTAAGCTCACTTCTTTCTAACTCCACAATACCAAAGATTACTGATCACAGATAAAAATGTATTTATTTTATTAAGAATCAGTTAAAATAAAAATAACAATACCAGTAATTGGAAACAGAGTCATACCGAAGAGGGTGTAGCTGAAGGTAAGGCTGAGTCAAGTCTGACCAGCGTGATGGATTACATGAGTTCATTTTAAATGAGGAAACCAACCAAAGTAGTTTCCATGGTTTGCATACATAGCCAGGCTATTTTGAAAGGTTAAAATGCTGCAATGTGTTGTCTCCAGTTGGTAGATAAGATCACTCAGTTTCAGCTGAGGTAATGCTGACAGTAGAATGTTTTATTTCTCTTTTTTCAAACAAATCTTAGGCCACACAGTTGTCTGAGCTGAATTTAAAGACTATAAAAATCACATTGTCTCCAATAAACTCTTCCCTGTGCCGTCCCAGCAGCGGCGGAGGAGTCAATAAAATTTTACACCGTTTATAAAAAAAAGTACCTTTACCGACTTTAAGCCCCAGATTATCTTTATCAGATCATACTTTTGCATGACATTTTGGTCAAACATGCAACCAAAAATCTGTCGGGTGTGACTCAACATTTTTGTGGTGGCACCAGTGCGCCTGACATTTAGCAGGTCTGCCTCCTGGTAAATAAAATCACTTGGTTCCAACTGAGGTAAATGTGACATTAGAGTGCCTTTTCTTCACCCTTTGCAAACAAATTTTTGGTGGCACACCCGTCTGCTGCAGTAACTGAGTGGAGACTAGAGGCTTCTCTGTGCACTGCTGCCTTGTGGCGTCCACTGATGCATGTGAGGCCTTAACCCCAACACTGCACCACCTAACACTAAAAGTAAACTCTCAACTTGTGGGAAAAACTAAGATATGATCAAACATTATGCAAGAGAAACTCCAGCTACCACCAGGCAGCGACAAAGCTTCACCAAACCCGTGACGAGTTGCGAAATGACAATAAAATTTAACACTACTTATAATAAAGCCAAAAAAGCTACATTTTACTGGCTTTAAGTCCCAGACGATCCTCACAGAAAATGCCAGATCATTTATCTGCACCTTAAATCCTGTTTACAGTCATTTACATAATGTGTTAAGGAATCACCAATGTGTGGAAACTGACCAAAAAAAGGTAGCGCGAGTCCTGCTGTCATGCCCAGAGAGTTCGCAGGTTGTATCTGTCATCCTAACGTTAAACAGCACTGGAAGTGTTTGGTTAACCCGGTTTAACCTGCAGGAGACTGTCAAGGCTCCTGTAATGTTGTTTTTGCTGCCACGGAGGAAATAAATTGATGACGAGCAGGGAGAAAATCGACTGTCACAGACGATGAGCTCAAAGAGACAGTCTGAAAATGCTACCACGCCACCTCCACACACACAGCACCTAAGTCCTGAAAAACCAAGGGAAAACCCTGATTAAGTGTTCTGATATAATACTTATATTTACACTGACACACTGGAAGCTTTTAAGCCACCTTTAAATACAGGATCTAAATACTCGGGAGCTCAGGACAAACTGTACCGCAGGTCTGAGTTTGTCTGGGAAACTCTGTCAGCTGGTGCCAGCGTCTCTGCCACAAATTCCCGCACATTCGCCGTTGTTTGAGCGATTAAAGCGGCTGTGGCAAGGTCCAAACTCCAGCTCAGGTTTGCTAATGAGCCAACAAACAGCCCTCTAATAGGGCTGTGAATGCATAAACAGACTAATGCGGCTGGTTGAAGTCCGACTGGTGCAATGTGGCGGCGCTGCCCAAGCCTGTTACTAACCAATTACAGGACCAGCATGGCAGAGCTGAGGACTGGGGGAGGAGGAGGAGGAGGAGGAGGAAGAGGAGAGGCTCATCACTATCACTGCACATGCTCAGTGTGGTTGTGGTGAAGGGGGTGTGGTGCTGTTACAGTGTACATGAAGAGAGGTTTTGGAAGGGGGGGGGGAGGAAGCAGGGAGTGGGTGGGTGTTTGACTCCATTCCTCCTCCTCCTCCTCCGTCCTCGGGGGGATCACACGTTGTTTGTACTGTATTTTTGCACCACATGACTTGCAGATTTTTTCTTTTTAAACATTTTTTTCCTCCCCCCCCCCACCACTCCCCACCTCCCCCTCTCTCCCTCCTCTCCCTCCTCTCTGCGAGCGGCGTTCTTGCCAGGCAGGAAAAGCAAAACAGCTGTGGCAGTGCCGAGCAGTTCCCCATTAACCAAGGAATTATGCAAGCAGGAAATTCAAATAAGATGCAGATGAGTGGAAGAGCCAGGCTCCAACCGAATACCTCTCCCCCCCTTTACCAGAGAAAAGAAAAAAAAAGAGACCTGACGAGAGCCTCCAGACTGCAGACCAACCCGACCCTGTAGCCAGCGTCCAAGTCCGGCGACTTCTCCCCATTTCAACAGTTTGTTTCCCCGCATTTAAACACGTTACATTAGTAAAATAAATAGCATTAATGAATGCGCCGCCTCCTCTGACAAAATGCCTCCTGGCGCTGAAAGAAGGCAAAGAGTGTGGCTGTTTAAATACATGTTTTCACACCATTTAATCACCAACACATTAATCCTGAGACATTAATTAGCTAAAATACACTAAATCAGCAGCAGCAAGACTGTCAGCCTCCATCAGCGTCTCCTCCGCTTTTTATATGATGATCCATCTGGACGGAGAAATCTGAATTACTGGGAGGAAGAGAGGAAAGGAAGGAAGGCAGGGAGGTGTCACATTTACTCGAAGGTTAATATGGAAATGCAGCAGGAACCAAAATGAAAGGGGTGTGTTCGCACGAGCCAATAGGCTGGTATGCAACCAGAAAAACGTGAAGTATTGGCTTTCTCTGGCAGAGTGTGCACACATGCTGCTCAACCAGGGTATGTGCAGCAGTTAATTAAAATTCTGAAGTGCCTTTTCATACCACCAAAAGAAAAATAATAATGCACCTACCATGGCCATGGTTTCCTACATTTGCCTCTGACTCGAGACCGAAAAAATCAATCTAGACCGAACAGAGCTGCCACCTTTAGTCGGCATTAATAATGATGCCGTAAATGCGTCGACATTAACAGTCACTATATCAGATGTTTTTCTTCATAACATAACTGTTGCATCACGACATCAGGGGTTTTTGGCTACAGTCATTAATCGGCTGCACTGCTAAGTCCGACTTGCTTCAGAATCAAAATTATTAAAGATCCCAGGCTTTTAAAGTTTGGGAGGACTTCAAACGATCGCAGAACTAAAAGGCAGTTTGTACATTTTGGGGTTTTGTCGGCATATCACAGCACCACAATGCACCAACACCTCAAGAGAAACACACCTTTGAACGTCTTTACATCTGTTTCTGCTACACCTGCTTCTCTCCTGCTCTCTGTGCTCACGTAGGCTGCATTTTATTGCAGCAGAATTCCCAACAAAGCTGTGTTCATTTACATATCTCTACTGTTTCCGCTGTTAGACAACAAAACAAACATGAAATACAAGGTGAAGTCTACATGTTCACCAGCAGTCTCCTCTAAGCTGCTGCTCTGCGCCGCTAAAGTCCAGATTTTATAAACGCGACATTGTCCGACAAACTCATCATATGCAGGAGTGAAGAGCAACAGCTGTACTGTGAAGTCAGCTGTGTTTTCACATAATTCAAACCTATTACCAAAGTCATCAATAACCTGCAAGCAGCAACCTATATGCTAAAACTGGCAACGTTTTAATGATTTTGATTGTGCAGTAAGGCAGCACTGCTTGGTTCTTAGGGTTAAATTAGCCATTTAAATAGCAACACTAATAGAAATATTTTGCCAAAACACTTCCCCTGCCACTATTTTGCACGGGCACCATCCCTGCATCTTGGGCTAAGCACTCCCCGAGGCTATTATGATTGCTTTTAAGAAATAAGAGTGAGGTGAGGTGTAGTAAGACCATTCTCCAGGGCTGACAGCACTGTGGAGATTGGTCTAACAATGTGAGACTGATAAAAAAGTAATTGGTGTCATAACAAGCTTGGAAAAATATCAAAAAACCTGCCATTTATTACAGCACCGACAGGAGCTGTGCAGTGGTAAATTCTGTACCAGCATAACACACAAGAGTCTACAGCAATTCTGCAGGGTTTTTGGAGGCAACGCTCGAAAACAGAGCTGCTTCGGGCTAAATGCTAACATCGGCACGCTGACATGCCCCAATGACAGTTTGGTGAAAATCATCTTAAAGTTTTGCCGCCAGTAAATCAGCGAGCACAGCTCATAAATACAAAAGGAGTACGCGATGATGTTCTGACTTTATCAGTGTGTGGAAGTATCTTGGGCTCCACTCTGCCGATAGTAAAAATGGCAACAAAAGACAAGGCACCGAAAAACCAGTAGAGCAGCATCAGCTGTACAACCTCGTCTCACTGCCTGATTTCTTTTTTGCCACGCTCGCTCTCAGGAGCGTCGCCAGAAGCTTGTAAAAAGGCCAACAGCAAGATTTATATGCAGGGATATGCTGCCCGTTGGCACCAATTTGAGAGACGGTTTTCGGGGTCTAATGACAGAACTGGAGCCACATGATAAAAGACACATAGGGCAGCTGTATGACACCACATGGAAATATAAAGACTATACTGAAGGGGAAGACACTCTGACAAATGGATATCGCTGGGACCTGGAGGTGTGATTTTGAAAGAGTTACAGCCCTACATCGCTTAAATCAAATCCTAAACCTCTGTGGTGCGCCATATATTGAGACACAAATTTGTAAAATACTTCAAATAACACTTTGGTGAGTATTTTTTTCCTGTTATTGACAACATTTGATGCTTTTCTTCCAGATGGTTGTCGTTACAAAGGGACCATATGATTTCTATCCAGCCTTTATATCCGGCATAATGCTTTTGGGATTCTGCTGTTGAGAAATCCGTCTATACTTTCTGTTTTCGTGCAAGAAATAAATTGGAATTTAACCCTCTGACCGAGGCTTTTTTTTTTTGCGTCTTTCACATGTTTCTCACTTGTTCACTGCAATATAAAGTCCTGTACCTCTATGGAAACAGAACAATGGCTAAAAGTAGAGAGAACTCCAACCATCTTTTGTACAATATAACAAAGTTGAAATGCCATAAATCATAAAAAAGGAAAATTTAAAGTAGATTTTTTCAGTACTTATATTGCAATAATTGAAAAAAACCTGGAATCAACATGTGCAGCACTTTTCAGGGTTTCCACAGGTGTTACCAGTGCTGAAAAAAGGATTGTTTTACATGCTACAGTTACTTACATTTTTATTTACCTCGCACACTTTTTGGCTGCTCTGCAAATACACAGCCTGCAGTTCAGCCCAGTTCAGCCGAAAAGTCACCAAATTTCTGTCCCGTCACTGGCTTCACAAATTTTAGTTTTTCACACTTAATGACTAGTGTAAACTGTTTTTTCTGGCAGGTACAATGGAGTAATTTTGACGAAATATTCCGATTTCAAGCTTAGATTTGGTTCATTTTCCCCTCAGAACAGCACGTCATTGGTGTGTAGATCAAGGACCGTAAGAGAGTTCAAAATCTGACCATTCTTCCTGGGTTTTTTTGCTTTTAAAAAAAATATAACATGCTTTAGAAACCTGCTGATAAGTTTTGGGGCGATAAAAACCAATTATATTCTAATTTTTGTGATGAGCCATAGATTAGGACAGAGTTTTATAATATTTAAACACTTTAAATTGTAAGTATTGAAATATTTGAACAAAATGTGTTTCCTATCCTGTTTATATCCTCCATATTTGCTTTTGGGATTGAATTGTCTGTTATTTCTGTGTTTGTGCAATAAATATTTGTAAACCGTAACTGCTGGTATCCATTCACACAGGTCTGCCAATGCAAACATGCATCAAGATTGAAGAAGTTTCTTGCTGTCAGAACATCTTTTTTTTCCCGACCTCTGACCTCCTCTCATCTCGTCACGTTGTTAGTTTCCGTGCTTCTCCTCCTGTTGCCGACCTTGTGAGAGCCTCTGCATTGTGACATTAAAAAGCAGCCAGCGTCCCAGATGACACAGCCGACTGACCCGACTTATCTTTATCATTCTCCCCTGTAGGATGAAGTGCAGCCTAATAATAGCGGTGTAGAAACTTGGCCTATAGCCGTACGTTCGGCCTGGTTTCGATGCCGCACTGCACACGACGCTGCAAGAGAAGGCCCCACAATAACCATATTTCCAGCCTTGTATACTTTTTTTATGACGGCAATAATACGGTGACACTAATGTGGCAGCTTTAACGTGGCTGCATGGAAGCTAACAGGAGCTACGATGTCCTGAACTGGAGAATAATTATCCTGCAATGTTTGCTGTTGAAACCAGGCAGAACTCAAGACGGTGCTGTCGGTAAGGATCAGAATGATGACACACACATACACACACACACACACAAATACTCTAACAGCATGAGAGCACTCTGATAGGTTGGACAGCAGCAGGGAGTAAAGACAGAAACGCAGCCAATGGGGACGCAGAATAGGTGGTCAGCCTACAGCGGTGAGCCAATGATAAAAGGCGGCTCCGGCTCTCGGGAGGAGGGGCGTTCCGAGTTCTGCCTTCCTTGTTTTGTGTTTTTGGCTCGAACTGGGAGCCACATTCCTGCCGTTCCCCTCCGCTCCATTCCTGGGCTGGTGGCTGGGTTCAATAGGTGAAGCAGGGAACTGTGGGAAACTGGGGAGGAGGAGTGGAGTCGGGGGGCAGCAGTGGCACGAACATGCATGTTTTGAAAAACCTCAGGAAAAAGGCAGTCGAGCAGAAATTAAGAAAACAAGAAGAAGAAGGCAGGCTGATGTACTACATGAGCACGCTTTAGTTCTCATGGCAATAGCAATAAAAAGACATAGATGAGGATTTCCAAATGTCCTAATGACTTTCACCCAGGAGAGAGGAGTTAATGCCCCATGTGGGACCCTTATTAGGCCATTTTCCATCGCAGGAAACTTCGTGCATGCTCTGACCACAAAAATCACCCCTCTAGAACTTCTTTCAGGGCTGTTTTTAGTAGCATTCTCTTTTCATACATCACCATCAACAGCGTGTAATTCTCCATACAGGCTAACACAACAAACCACTATTGTTCTACATGCTACGTGTTCACAGAAGTGGAGTTACTACTATTTGCTGTTTTGGCCGCCTTGTGACTGCATTGAGTTCCTACAGTGGAATTTTGCCTATTAGATGTCGTCGACACATTTATTTTTTGTTGGTAATATCATTGTTATCTACAATATGCTTCTCCTCCCTTTTCGTGTTTAGCAGGGTGGCAAGTCCACTTTAACTGCATTTACACGTAGCAGAAGGGGCACAAGTACGGAAGCAAATTAAAAATGTAGTAGTATTATTAGTAAAATCTCTACGTGACTATTTGCTATGATCAATTCTGTGAATTATGAAAAATTTTGCACTCACTGGTGCAACTGTGAAGCCATTCGTCACTTAGTTGTAAGCAAAAGACACATGACAAAAATTCAGGGACTTTTAGGCTGAACTGGGCTGAACTGCAGGCCGTGTTTACTCAGAGCAGAGAGGAGACAAATACGGAAACAAATTTAAAAAGTAGTAATACTATTGGTAAAACATCTACGTAACAATTTTGCGAATTACAAAAAATTTAACACTCTTTGGTGCAACTGTGAAGCCATTCGTAAGCAACCTGAGAGCAAAAGACACATGACAAAAATTCAGGGACTTTTTGGTCGAACTGGGCTGAACTGCAGGCCGTGTGTATTCACAGAGCAGCATTAAACTGTGTTATATTGCAAAAACAAAGAAAAAAATGTTATGAAAAAGTTTTGATCTCTTGTACTAGCCATGGCTGTGCTGTTTCCAGAAAAAATGCAAAATGAAATACCGCGGTGAAAAATTAGCTTACAGTGAGCAAAAAGCGCTCAGAGACCATTTGGGCGAGAGGACGTTATAATAAATAAAGATATATTTCAAATGTAGTTTAAACCTTAGGTTTGTTGATTATGGTGCCCAGCTGGATGGCAATCACAGATGAGTAGTTCAAAGACTTTCAGAGTCTACAAATAGTTCAGGTTTTACAGCCTTTAGCTAATAAATGGTGTCATTTTGGTAATTTCAAACCCACCAGCAGGTTTTGGGGCTCATGTGGCACATAGTGCACTTCACAGAGCTACTAATATAGGCTCAGTACATCAATAAAATGGGGGTTAAATAGCATTTTACACTTACAACATGAGCAATTTGTTTTCACAGAGATTCTTCACAGCTCTTATCATTAAAATCATGACCTGAGAACAAAGAAAAGATTCATATTCAGTCCTTGAACAAAAGCCTAAGACCCTGCAAATAAGCATCAGTCCAGATCAGCTCTACATGAAGCTTTCCATCCGGTCAGAGGCCAAGGGTCAAAGTCAATAGTGTTGAATGATGTTGTCAGAGAGAGCGAGGAATATAAGAAACACCAGAGCTGAGGACACTTTTTATTTTTTGCTTCAGGATGGAGGAGAGCAGGAGGAAACTGGAGAAGGGAGGATGATTGAGGAGGAACAAGACGAGGACGTGAGGTACTTCTCGAACAGATGAGTTTTCAACCTCCGACACTCAGAGGAGAGTGACTGTGCTGTTCCGACTGGAGTGGGAAGGTCATTTCAGTGGTGAGGAGGCGGGAGGAAGACTGGGGATGAAGAGGAGTCAGGTTTTATAGGCTGCTCACAGACTCGTAAGGCCTCGGTCAGACCTTCACCGATCTCTGCAGTCAGGTTTGTTGCTCTGCCTGCACCTCGCTTTTCCTTTTTTCAGACAAATTCAAGATTGGTTTTGCAGTTTTCGAGCAAGCTGTGACCACACCATTGGTAACACCTACTGTATACGACGAACTGTACAGTAAGTTTAGTTTTACACTGTAAAATGTCCACTTATCAATTAAATGTTAATACAAAAATGCTAAAAAACTATTAAAATTCCTAGAACCAAGCTGATCTGTTCAGAAGTCAACTTCACTATTACATGAGAAAAGCAATAAATCTCAACATTTAAGAAGATAAAACTAAAAAATAAGTTTGGATTTTTAAAATGCCTCATAAGACTGTCTAATTGTGAAAATTTGTAAATTTATTGACAGTAAACTAACCAAATAATCGACGTGATGCCTTCTTCCAATTCTTGTCTTGGTTAACCAGTTGTTTATTTGGCCAACGAAATGTAAGAAAGCAGTAAAAAACTACCCACCTTACATTTTGACCAAAAATCCTTCCAAAAACTGAAGACTGTTACATTTAGTATCACAGGAGACAACGAATACCACCAAAAACAGAAAGAATTGTCAGATCTTGACCTTTTCTGATGGATGCCTGACATGCCGTTCAGTCGGTAAACAAAATCTCACCTTAAAATTACTGTATTCTACATGTCTCGTGTAAAAAAAATACTAATAATAATAAATTTGTTGTAACCAGACTCTGTAAAAAACATAAAAATAAAAAAATCAGTGCTTCCCAGTCCAACAGTGAAGCCATTAGCAAGTGAGTTGTGACGACCAAACAAAAGACAAGAATTCAAGGACTTCTCGGATGAACTGCAGGCAGTGTTTACACAGAGCACATAAAAGGCAAATGTTTGATTTTTAATAAAATATCTATGCTATAGGCACCAAGTTTTTCCAGAATTGGTAACACCTGGAAATATATTGTACATGTTAATTCTAGTTTTAAAAATGTTTAAACTTTTTTTTTTCCTTTTTGATGATTTATGGCATTATAACTTTAATATATTTCACAAAAGGGACTTTTGAATTCTCTCTACTTCTAGCCAGCATCCCCAGTTTTTCCCCATCGCTGGTAACACCTGTAGGCACCTTCAAAATACGTTGTACATTTTGATACTATTTCTTTTTCTTTTTTGTAAAATACAAACCAAATAAATTAATCTTCCTTTTTATGATTTATGGCATTATAACTGTGTCATACTACAAAAAAGACAAGTTGAAGTTTTCTTTGTTTCTGTCCATGGTTGTTCTGTTTCCATAGAGGTGCAGGACTTTATATTGCAGAGAAAAGTGAGCCCACAGTGGTAAAAATGTTCAGAGGGTCACCTCTTGATTATCGAGCTCAAGAATCCAGCATCCATCTCATTAGCCAAACTGAATTCACCTCTGATGTCTTCCATTAAAAATATACAACAGACAATGGTGCCACTTAACAGAAAACTTAGCTTAACTGCAGGTGAAGTCGATAATTTAGGTTTGATGCAAATTAGAGACTCCTGTTGAGCAGGAAGCGATGCTCCTACCAGCCAAACTGGCTCGGTTTGATTACATCTGGTAGATTTCTCTGCTCCGCTGGTGAGTCTGTCGTTCTGGCAAAACACCAACCACTCCACGTCTGTATGTTCTTTAAAAAAAAAAAAGATTTAAATGAAATTGATTTGGCTGGTAAAAGAGCAAGGAGTGGCTGATGAATTTGGGAAACCATCTGCCGCTGTGACCGGTGAAGAAAGACGCAAGTTCACTTCCGTCGTGGCGATGACTCAGGCAGAGAAATGGCAGGATGGCGCAAGCCCTGAGCTGCCCGGGCCTAAAAATAGCTGCCATGGTTTACGCCTTCACCAAAACGCGGAATTCTCTACCACATAAAAAAGTAAAGTAGGAAACTAACGAGCCTTACTTTGACTGCTCCTTGCCCAAGTTTATACCTCCCAGCGTCTCTGTGTACTGTCTGACAGCAGCACACACACCGCAGACAGGACGGCAACAAAAGGCAGCAAAGGTAGAAAATGCCACTGTGTTTGTGTTGGACTGGTTTTCTTTCCAAGTTTACATTCTGCGTCCTCTTCCATCTTTCCTGTAGGCTTTCCACTGTATATCCACTGTCTAATGAAGCAGAGGAACCGCGAAAAAAAACAGCATAGACGAGGAATCTGTGAGGCAGAGGTGGTTAAAAACACTGTAGTCCAGTTTTAATTCACAAGTTTTCCACTTATGAATTCAAACATACCTCAAAAAGACACCACACAGGCCAGTACAAAATGGAAATTAAGTTTTCTGGTATCATTTTGTAGAATCTAACAAGAGAGAAGTCTTCTGAACAAGTCTTTCACAGCAATAACACTCCCGCTCGCACTTGTTTTGAAGCGTGTTCACTTCCGTTGGCTGATTTAAGTGACAGTGTGGCGCTCCGAAATAAAGTGAGAAAACCTGCGATGGCTCTTCATCCCAGAGTCGCACAACTCCGAGACGTGCACGGAGTCGGCGTGAAATATTCATGTGGATGTTGGGCAGCGCGCAGCAGGAGCTCGGCCCGGCACGAACCAAAGTCTGTCTGCTCGGATTTCTGCGTTCGGCCGTTCTGCAGACGGAGAAAGAGGTCACTATGACAAATACCTGCAGTACGCTAACCTGCATACAGTGCAACTCTGCAGGGTGGAAGAGAAAAAACAGAAAAATACTCTGCTCCGTCTGATTTTCTGTCCCGTCTCTTCCCGTTTTCAAGGTTCGTGCGCCGACGGGAGATCAGACAATGTGAGGAGACAAAGGCGGAGTGTTTTTTTTACTGCCAACATTAACCTTCTGAACCTGAAGACCCCTCAGCAGGTTCAAAAGACGTCGTAAAAAAAAAGAATGAAAAAAGACACTATTCATCAGATAAGGAAACTATGAAAGCAGCAAGAATTGTTGGATTTTCAAACTTTCAAACAGTCCTTGAACTTGTGTGACTTTCGGTTTTGGAAAATTAACCAAATCTAAGCTTGATATCTCTTCATTTTATTAAGTTTGAAAATTCTCGAAAAATGAAGCATTTGTTTTAACCAGATTCTGTAAAAAGTAAGTAAATCTAAGCTTATAATCGCAGCTGTGAAGCTATTAATGACTCAGCTGCAACCGAAAGTCATGTGACAGAAATTCGGAGAATTTTTTTATTGACCTGGATTGAACTGCAGGCTGTGTACAAAGTGGGACAGGAGACGGGCTTTGGAACTATTTCAAAATGTAAAAGGTAAAATATTTTTTTCCAGTATTGTTAACACTTGATGGCAATTAGAAAAGTGTTGTAAACATTGACGGCAGGTTTTTATAATTTAAAGAAATTCAACAAACGCCCAGAAACTGCTTGTTCAGAGGTTTTATTTCAGTTTTAAGCTCCTAAAATTTGCTTTTCTTTTCTTCTCATCTCTCAAATTCAAATGAATTACGGCATTTGAACCTTTGCTGTAGATATTTTTGAGTTCTGTCTACTTTTAGCCACGGATGGTCTGTTTCCTGACTTGATGCTGCAGTGAAAAATGAGCCCACAGTGAGTAAAAATACAACAGAAGCAAAAGCACTGCTTGGGGTTCAGAGGGTTAAGCAATGAGTCACGACTAAGTACAAGAAATCCTTACATGACAATCTGACAATCTCAACGAGTGCGCTGAACACTTGGACAAACCCTGAATCTCCAAAGGCTCACCTTTGTCCTGCAGCCCAAATATTAATATTTGGTGATTTGACAGCAATATTGAAGCTTAA
Organism: Dascyllus trimaculatus; assembly: GCA_024666655.1. Lineage (NCBI taxonomy): Eukaryota > Metazoa > Chordata > Actinopteri > Pomacentridae > Dascyllus > Dascyllus trimaculatus. The sequence continues at coordinate 9,916,660 of CM045461.1, forward strand.
AATACCAGAAAACTCTCAGTGCTTCTTAAACTAACATCCAGCCACCAGGGAGCAATCAAGATGTTTTTGGGGAGTCGTCATGCCGCTGTGCACTCACCCCCGCAGCAGCAACAGCCAGAGCAAAGAAGTTTCCTGGATGTCGTGGCTGCAGTCCAGAGAAGAACTGTGACATACAACAGAGAGCAAAACAAACCGTCTGCAGCAGAAGGTGCAGAGCTAGTCCGTCGAAACGCATCCTTTACATTGTTTGCAGGTGTTTTAGATTTAGGGCAAGTCATGCTGAGTAAGAACAAATCAAATGCATGAGAACTGTGTCTGTTCAACCACCTGAAAAACACCACAAACTACAGTGCAAGAGAATCATGAATGCCAAGAAAATCCCCACGGTTACTTCACAGACACCCAGCGTCAACTCGGATATCCATTAGGGATCTACCGATATTGGTTTTTCAGGGCTGATGTTATATTGCTCATCAAGAAAGACCAATAATCCATATTTGAGACTGATATACGTTACATTTTACATTGTAACAGCATGCGATGGCAGACAATCTCTCATTCATAAATTAGCTTCTGTATTAATAAGGATTACTGTAGCTGAATATGTATAATAGCAATAAAAGTGATGACGTTAGCCTCTTACTGCTAGCATAGTGGGGTCAGCAATGCTCGTCTGTCCCTGTCTGTAAACAGTAGCTTTCGGTTTTGATTGGTTGCTACTTGTGACATCTAACCAATCAAATAGAGCTGTGGCTGCCTCCCAACTTTGCCGCTAGCCATTAGCATAGCTTTAGCCGTTCTGAAAGCAGCTAATTTCTAATCTTTCTTTAGAGAGATGTAACAAGTACTCCTGATAGTGTTATCCACAGGCTTGACAGTTAGTTCCTAAGTGCTAGCATCAGCCTAGTGTAGTCAGCAAACGCTCATCTTTCCCTTGTGGCGGGTAATCAATCCGAAAGAGGTATGGCTGCCTCCTAACATAGCCATTAGCATAGCCTTAGTCACTCTGAAAGCAGCTAATTTCTAAGCCTTCTTAAGAAACCTGTTGCAGATACTCATGATAGCATTAGCCACAGACCTGACAGTTAGCCTCTTAGTGCTAGCTGTGTCCTAGTGCGGTCAACAATGCTTGTCTGTCCCTGTATGTAAACAGCTGCTTTCAATATTGACTGGCTGCAACTTGGGGCGTGTACCCAATCAGAAAGAGCTGTGGGCGGCACATTGCTAAGATCACAGTGTGACTACAGCCAGAGAAAGGCAACTGCATGAGAACTGAAGTAGCACTTTTCATTTATCAATAATTGGCTAATAAAAGAGAGCGATACCAATAATCTGAAAAATGACAAATATCGGCCTTCACTCTGACAGATAGTCGAGCATCCCTAATATCCACATCCACATCTTTCACTTTGAATGTGTTGATTTAATTAAAAAGCTTTGGGGCAATTTTATGATTTTAATACTTTTACATTTGCAGGATTGTAGCACTGCATGGAAGTGGTTCTCTCTGCAGTCATAACTGAAAGATTTTTGTGCTGTTTATCGACATTCTAACGCCGTTATTGCAGTTGATCTGAACTGGTTTCATTTCTGACTCCACATTCTGGTTCTTGAAAGAAAACTCCTGGCTTCCCTCACACACAGCTCTTTCCTTCCAGGCACAGATAACCCGTTTGTCTTTTTATTAGCTTTCCCACATGAAGACCAGAGCAGGACATGTTTGCTTTACTTCCTGAACCTTTGCACACTTTGATTCACTGCTTCTATAGGTTTTCCTGCCGGCTCAGGTCTTCAGACCAGCAGCTCTCCGATCACAGCACGGTCACATCCAATCCATTTCTGTTGACGGACGATCCTAATCGCGGCTCTGGTGAAACCGATCGGGTCATGTGATCGATCGGAGCATCGGTTTTCATCCAACGTTTGATTCCCCCCGATATTATTTTAGTCCTCACGACAACTTCCCTTTCCAAAAATGTAGACGGGACTGTTTGTAAGTAGAGCAACGTCTTCACCGCCTGCGTCTGAAACGGATTCTTTCATTCGAGATGAATAAGCCTCCGTCAGGGAGTATCACATTCGGCACATTTGGTGTGATCGTGGCCTCGGCAGCAGGGTTTTGTTGAGAGTTAAGTGACAGTGTGAGTAATGTCTGTTCTGAAGAGTCTTGTGAAGCTGAGGTACCGCAGAGGGCAAAAAGTAAAGTAACAGTGAGAATCTGTACCTATCGGGTTTTAAAACACAGTGCAGGATGGATAGAGGCATCAAGAGTTCTCGACAATCTGCAGGCATTATGGAGCACTGATATTATTTCTTACTGTCCAATCACTGCTCTTTCTCTGACTGATTGTCAGGACTGCTATTATAAATATGTTTGGAGCTTTTCAAGTTTTTTATGTAGAAAGAAACAACCCGATCTGCAGTTATGGGATTTTTAGCCAACAGTAATGGGTGCAGGTGGTTAACCTCTCACCAACATTATTTGTTAAAGGTCTGTAGCTGCAGTTTGTAGGGATGTATTGAATCTTAGTGGACTAAAACCGTACCTCCTCCTCAAGCAGTCCATTGCTTAGGTCAATAATGACACTAGTTGACTTTTGCATTATCATGTTTTTTGTTACCGTCTCCTCAATGATGGGATTTTTTGGAACGGCTTCAATTTTTTTCATATTTCAACTCACACATAATCAGAGACCATCTGACCTACTGGTTCTATATTCTGAATCAATGACATGATGAGAAATAACAGTGAAAGTTTCAGGCTTTTATCTGTAATAGTTCCTGAGATATTGTCAATCAAACATAGCCTTAAATTTCAATGTGCGAAAAATGGCGCTAAAAGTGGGTCAATGGGGAATTAAAAAAAAAAAAAAGTTAACCTGAAAAATATTTGATATATCAAACTAAAATGCCATCATTTATAATAAAAACTAAAGAAGCAGAAGCCCCTGATGATTTCAGATGGGATAACCCCAAAGTGAATTCTACATCAACACAAAAAGGTAGCTAGTTAAAGCATATTAAATCAATTGAACCAGGTTATTTTATAATGAAATGATGACAACAGGCTTGGAGCAGACTAGAGATGAACATTATGTAGAAAGAAAAAATTACATTGCAAAAGACACAATTTGTAATATGAGTAATGCCATTAGTGGGAATGATGATTTCTTACGTTTCTTTTCACTGAAAAAATTCAAAGTTGTTAAATGCGGGAGTGAACACAGATAGTCTGTTCCTCCCGCCACCAAGAATAATGGATTAATCCTGGAAGGCTGTTGATGTTGTCAGAGATCATCTGACCGATGAGAATTTAACCAGACACGAGCTCGTAGACCAAGTGATCGCACAAAACCTCACAATTCAAGCTTTTTTAAGATACCAAACCACAGCAGCAACAGCTCCTCACTTTGTCATAAGTCTTTTCTTTTGTCTATATCTGCACATACTTGTTGAATCACTGAGTGTTGCACATAAAAGTCAGAGGACCAAAACCCCTTCAGTGTTTTAAGTAAACAGTATGTGCCTGTTAAGTGTTTGTCAGCGTGATGGAAGGAATCTGTCAGTTTAAGAGTCGTTATTTCTGTACATTTGTGTCCATCCCATCCGCTGTTGTTGACATTTTTGTGTTTCTATTTTCAGGCTGCGATACGGGAAGATGACATCCTCATTCTTTATGCCACCAACCCTGCTCTGATCGCTCGATGCGGTGACTCAGGTGGAACATCGTTTTGATTTACACACTGCAAGTTAAGTTTGAGGGTTTTTCTGATCTACCAGTGTTGTTACAATGCATTGTGGGATTTCAGATTCCTCCTAATAAACCACGGCATGCTACCTTCCTCCATGTCCCACCTCAATCAGACCATGACTAGGTTTTGATTCTTAGAAATGCTGCCTAAATAGAAACTTTCCCTGGGTTAGAAACAGAGCTGTTTTGTGTCTCTGAGTGCTGCAGCCAAGAAACTATTTCCTATTTACTCCGAGTCTCCGAGACAGAGAGAGACTGAAAGGATCCAGATTCATGTGATTCCTAAATTTAGAGTGTGGCAGGTTGGCACGATGTGGCTAATTCAATCAGTACCAAAGAGGAAATAGAAACCCAAAAAATTACATCTACCACGTATGAACTTTGATTTTAATTTTGTTTTTAATGAAAATAAAACCATCTTTCTGTTTCTCAACGCATGTAATAAGGGTGTCCACATGAAACTCTGTCACACAAAGCAAAATCATTTGTTGGTACACACAGCGTCATGTTATTTCACCTAATAGGGTTAGTTGAGTAATGATATATAATTATAATGGTATTACAGTAATAGCTTCCACATCAAAAAGAAGCAGCTCACGCTTTCCTGTCTCACTTACTCTAAATAAAAAGGGCAGAATTTAATCTAACATGCACAGACCTATCCTCATCTGTAATGCTGGAGATTTATTGTTATTATCAATATTACCATCATTATTATTATCATCTCGGATTCATTTCTAATTCCCAGCAATTTAGGCCAAAACTCGCCTGGGAAATAAAAGGGGGTTGCAGCGCATCGTATGCCAGTTGGCCTCCTCCAGCCTGGCAGCCAAGACGCAACAAACTGCGAATAAATCAAAAGAACACCACAGCTGAATGATGAATTCTTCCCACAGGTAATTTATTCATGCCAAAAACCAGATGAAGATTAACTTTGTAAGTTGTTAATCAGATAATAAAAAGGCCAAATATTTTGCCTCATAAGCAGAATAACCATCATGCAATTATAATATAAATAGGATTATTTATGGTGCTATTTTATGGATTGGTTACTCGATTCGCTAAAATTAAAATTAATGGAACTCTTAATAATCAGTAAGCTTTAATTCAAAAATTAGAAAGAATAATATTTTAAGCTCCAGATGTAGTTTTATGTAATATAGACAAAGCTAAGTGATTAATTCAGAACTCAGTTTACTTTTTTTTTTTTTATAATTCGCATCATTATAATTCAGCTAAATGTGAAATCCTGACATGAAAATAACTCCAGGGCTGCAAATCAGTAATCAGTTTGTAATTATCAATAAATCAGCCACTTATCTTTTCAAGAAAAGAGCGTGAAAGGATGATTGTTTCAGTCTTTCAGAGCTCAAGGTGACATTTGTTTGACAGCAGTTTGTTTTGTTTGGGCTAATCGTCCAAAAATATGACAATGATGTAAAAGAGAAGAGCATCATGCTGTCACAATAACAACGCTGGAACAACTGTGTGTTTTGGGGTTCTTCCTCCATCTATTCACTCGTCCATTTTCTTCCACTTGTCTGACGTCGGGTCATGGTGGCACATTCCAGATGTACTTCAACTGACATCGTTTTCCAGTTCTTCTTGGGAGTAAGTTCTGGCTCTACCTGGGGTCTCCTCCCAGTTGGACATGCCTAGAAAATCTCTGATTGAAGGCTCCAAAGAGGCCCCCTAACCCCAAACCATCTCAGTCGGTTCCTTCAACGTAAAGAAGCAGCGTCTCTACTCCAAGCTCCTCACCCTATCTCTGAGTCCAGCCACCCTACAGAGGTAACTCATTTCAGCTGTTTGTATCTGTGATCTCATTGTTTTGGTCACCACCCCAATGCTCATGAGCATAGCTAAGGGGTGGAACGAAGACTTACTGGTACATTGAGAGCTTTGCCTTCCGGCTCAGCTCCTTCTTCATCACCGTGATGGTCCGGCACAATGCTGCACCAATCCATCTGTCCACCTTAAACTCCATTTCCCCGCCACTCGTGAACAAGATCCCGAGACACTTAAACTCTTTTCGCTTGGGGCAGCGACTCAGAGGTGGCAATCCACCAGATTCCAGCAGAGAACTATGTTCTCAGACTTGCAGGTTCTGACTCATCCAACACTCGGCTGCAAACCACTTTACTGCGCTAATAGGACCACATCATCTGCATAAAGCGAGACGTGACTCTGAGGTTCCCGTATCAGATACCCTCCTACCTCGGCTGCGTCTTGGGATCTCGTCAGTGAAGATCATTAACAGGACGGGGCAACTTTGGTGGAGTCCAACCCCCATTGGCAACATGTTTGACTGTGTGGTGAGAATGCAAACACAGCTCTCACTTTTGTTGTACAAGGGCTGGGGGGCTTGTAGCAACAACCCCGGTACCCTGTACTCCCATCGAACCACCTACAGCGTCCTGGTTGAAGGCCATAAATCATATGTGGACATGGATGCTCAGACTCCCCTGACTGCCTCAGCAACTGTGTAAGATTAAAGAGCTACTTTTAACCTTGCTCTAATTTGTTTGGTATTTAGGGTAGGAATGCAGGTTTGCAGGGAGGTTGTTTTTGAGATTGCATGAACAATCAGTTTGACGGGGAAGCAACGCTGCAAATGGGGCTTTCAGAGCAGGCAGAAGCATTGGATTTTGACTTGTAGGAAGCATTTTCACAGATATAATCACAGATTTCTCACATCACAACATATAAAAGACAGAAGAGTGCAGCAAACACCCTGATGGGGAAATATATGTGTTCCCGCAGTATATATGCATGTTGCCCAACAGCGAATGTGGGCAACTCATTTGATTTTCTTGCCACACTGTCAGCCTGTTCATTAGTGACTGCAGCTGAGTTTTTCACTTTGTTTCGGCAGCTCAGCGGAGGATTTGCTGTCAAACTGAAACAGAGACAAAGAGTAGAAAATGGGCCGAGGCAGATTCTGAGAAACAGCCTCTCGCCTGGAAAGTTGCTGGCTGCGACTGCCGACCAGCTGGGACGATCTGGAAACACAAACAACGCGAGGCTGAGGTTCTCGTGAGCAAGGCAGCGACTCGTCTCGGCAGAGTCGGTCGTGACGCCGGCCTCGTAGGTTTCGCGGGCGGCCCCCAGGTGCGAACGCGAGGAAACATATGAATATCAATGAGGACGCTGATGAAACGGGGGCAACTGTGCTCAGTGAGCTTTTTCTGGATAAATGAGGGTTTGAAACAAGGTTCAAATTAAGGATCCAGACAGGAAGAGGAGGGGGTTCTCCAACAAATCACAGTTCAGAGGGGGGGAGCTAATCTGAAGCGTTTTTTTTGTCTGATGAGCCCATCAGTGCTGCTGGTCACTCATGTGTTGAGTAATTGAGAAACACACACACTGCAGGCTTTAATGAGAAAATAAGCATTCTTTTCTCTCTTCATGAATAAAAATGACTTCTTGGAGGTTTAAGGAAAAAAGAAATCTAAATAACATAAGCAGCGGTAACAAACAGCATCTGTTTTTGAAGTGTTGCGCTCTAAAAATGAGGTAGCCGGCAGAGAGAAAAAAAAACAGTGACACCTACTTTCACTGGATGATTGATGGCATAAAACAGAAACAAATTTGGCTACTTTTTTAAAAGGGTGTTCAGTAAATTATGTCAAAATGACAAAATGACACACTTTCATAAAGTGGGGCCTGCATATATTTTCGATAATTTTCTTCCACAGACCACAGAAAACAGACCTGCGGTATTGTGGATAAGATCGGGTTCTTTATCTTCGGCTGAATCCTGATAAGTTTGATCAGGATGCAGAAGAGTGATCCTTTAAAACAGAAACTGTGCCTTCAGAGTAGCTGTGTAACATAACAGGCACAAACAATGATGTTTGCACACTTAGCATTCTTAGATTAATGGTCTGGTTCTTTCTCTCTCTGGTCTTCATCACTATTTTGTGGCTCTTACTATTTGTTTTGGGTAATTTCGCATGTCTTTGTGGTCGTTTTCCCTCTGTTTGCACTGGTTTTTAATTTGTTTTATATCTCTTTTCGTCTGTTTTATTCTTTTTCTGGGCAGCCTGTGTCCACGCGGCCATTTTTCATTCATCTGTATTAATTCTGCATCTCTTTTTTTTCTTGGTTTGGGTCTATTTGTGGTTGTTTTGCATCTCTTTGCAGTCATTTTGCATCTAGCAGTGGTCCTGTTGTGTCTCAGAGGTGGTTTTATCTCTGCATTGAATTAGCATCTATTTGTGTTCATTTTGCATCTCTTTTTTATTTGGTTCTGTCTCTCTATGGTCAGTTTACATCTCTTTCTGGTCTTGTTGTGTGTCTTTGTAGTTATTCGGCTCTCTCTGTTGACATTTTTTGGCTCTTGGTATTTGTATTTTGTGTCTCTGTGCTGTTGTTTCATGACATGGCGTCAGTTAGATTGGAGTCGACTCCAAGGAAGTGTTCAGAAAACCTTAAATAAGTTAGACCTAGCAATCTCCATGAGGTTGGGTCATTTCACATTTGTGAAAACACGGCGGTGTTCAGTGGAATGGAACTAAAGCTAAAAATGATCAGCAGAAAATTAATCAGCAACATTTGTTGTGTCGTGGACTTTTCTTTTTGTCATGTGACTGCTGGTCGTACCTGAGTCACTACTAGCTTCCTGGTTGCTCCAAAGACTTCAGAGTTTTTGTTTTCCTCAGAATCTGGTTAGAGCAAATGTTTTTTTTCCCCCTGAATCAGGGATGTAGGATTATTTGATCTGGCAGAAATACCACCATTTAAATCTTAGATCTGAATAATTTCCATTAGATTTTCATTTCTCACATGATTAGTTCAATGACCGCTGTAAAGTTGAAAATCCAACAATTTCTTCTGTTTTTAAACTTTCTGGCTCTGCTAAATTATGTCATTTTGGCAATTTTTTAAAAAGATAACATGGTTTCAGACCCTCCGATGGGTTCTGGGGTTCAGAGATTCAGAGGTACTTACAGCCTTATGTATAATTAATATTTTACAACTGATTTTGTCATTTGAAATATCTTTGTGTCATACAAAGGCTCTACAGTATCCAGTTTCCTGGATAGAAATAAAACCAAAAGTTCTTCAAAATTTGCAGATAAGAAAAATACTACTTCAAATATTTGTCAGTGTATTATTCTTGTCAGCTCATTTTACCCAATATAATTTTAATACAGTCAGTACAATACATTTTTTCAGTATTAAAGGGCACAGTTTTCCCAATTTTGTATGTGTCCATCTTGAATGGAGCACTGGTAAGTCAGCTGAGCCATTTACAGACTGACTCAAACACTGGCCACATGTATATTATTTGATAATAAATGTTATTTCTGCTCCATCCGACTCATCATGTGACCTCTTTCTGTGCTGTTCTGCTGCAGATGAAGCTGTGGGCGGGACTGAACTGCAGATCGATGTTAAACTGATTGGCCCGGAGGGGAAACTCAGAAACAAGGCGACACATTTGTCACTGATTGGTCCGGACAGACACTTCATCATGTGCAGGCCGACGTGTTTACTGCTGGTTTTGTTTACCAGGCACACGGCTCCCTGCAGGGCTGCATACAGAGCAGCCTTCTATACTGCTCATCCTGCAGACGACAGGAGTGAAGCCCGCTTTATTTTCATGTTACATTAATATTAATTACTTTACACAGCTCACAGCTGACAAGCACACAACCACGACTGAGTGTGTTTTATCTCATCCGCAAAAATAACTCATTTGCATTTTCTCCTTCTTTCTCTCTGTCATTGTATTCGGGTTTGATTTCATCCCTGCATGGATTATATTTTTGGGAACATGTCATTAGGATGTACAGTAAGTGAGAAATCATCTGCTCCGCATTCCGGTTTGACCCACGCAAGTTTTCGAACGCTGGTATTTTTGGATTTAATCTGCTTTTTTGTGCCAGTATTCAATATCCTAAAATTTGGCCTCCTCCTGCCAAAAATTTCAAACAATTACAAGTATTCAGTGTTTCCCCCAGTTATTCTTGGCAGTGTGGAAAAGCCTCTGAAGCAGCACGCAGACCACAGGACACTCAAACTCTATTACCATCAATATTACTGTGCTTATAGCCATTTTTCAAAACTAATTTGATCAAGATTAATATTTTTCCATCATGAAAAAATCATATTGATCAATCAGGCAAACATTGTCATACACTCGGAGCGACAGCAGATGTGGATGATCCTTGACAACCATTAGAAATGCTCTGATTAAATGAGGCCCTGATCACAATCAGCTGACAGCACTTGATGTAACAATATGGGGAACGAATATGAAATGAAACAGGCGGATAAATAATCGATAAATACATTTTCAGAAATTTAGCAGACTTCTCAGTGTGTACAGTTTGCATCTCTGTCCAGAGAGTAGCTTTGAGCTGCCAGTGCAAGCTGATAAACCAAAATTGTCCTGAAAATTAAAGCAGGCTTTCAGAAGACGATTTTAACCTTCTGAGCACCAAAACCTGCCAGTGTGTTTGAAAGGTATGTCGTCACCATTTGTCAGCCAGAAACTGTAAAAACAGAAAGTATTGTTCGATTATCTACTTTCACTCGGTTCTCGAGCTAATGGTGTAGCTCTTGATGTAAATTGACCTAAAATGTACGCATAAAATCGTGGCACTTAATCAAAACCTCTTTTTTTTCATGTCTCATTAACAAATTCACCAAAACTATAGTGTTTGCCCAAACCAGATCCTGTTCTTCTGAGCACAACCAAGAAGACATTAGTTACTTAGCTGTGACTGAAAAATTTGGAGTTATCGGCTGAACTGCAGGCAGTGTTTACTCAGCGCAAAGAGGAGACAACAAAGAGAGGCTGAGAGAGAAATGAAACCTACTGGATCGATTAAATAAATGCAGCATGGCTCAGAAACTGTAACCAGAAGCAAGTTGTTGAGGATACATTCAGCATGGTGAAACACCTTTCTAGAGTTGATGTGCAGAGTAGCGTGAAAATGGAAATAGTTTGATATCTATAGTGTGTAAAATCCCCTTCTTTTCCAGCACTGTTAATGTATTCCAGCATTGTAACACAGTCGTGGTTGTGTTGTTTCCATAGAGCTGCAGGACTTTATATTCCAGTGAAAAATGAACCCACAGTGAAGAAAAATGTGACCGGAGCAAAGAAACACCCAGAAAATGCTCAAGAGTTCAGAGGGTTAAGATTCAAGTCAAACTCAGATCCTGAGCAGGGCTGGGTCATAAAACAATAATATCATCCCTGACTTTGAGCTGAATCATGCAGGATAACCCTGATTCCAGTCCTCTTAGTCACTGACCACAAAACTCTGTAGTATTTAGTCATTCAAAGAAGTCTGGTGTTGAGCCTCGTTGGCGACTTATTCTCCAGTGAGAAAAACAACCAAGAAATCTGAGCTTTTTAGGCAGGATGGAGAACATCATCCTCCTGTGCCAGAGCCAGAAAAATAGGACTAGCAGCAGATAAAACTCCACATATTTCTCCAATTAGTTACAGAAGAGACACTTTCGAGGCAGAGAGGTTCTTTAAAAAGGCTTAATTTAGTCAGGCGACCCTCACAGGGTCTTCACCAGGTGGAAATAAAACAGACTGGTCCTCTATATAGACACAGGAGGTCAATTTAGTGGCAATAATGACTTTGTGTGTTGTGCCTAAAGGACATTTTTATTTCTGTGACTCGCCTGCCTTGAGATTTCTTGGATTGAGTGCAGGTGAAACTAACTCAACACTCGGCAGATATGTCTACACGGATTCTAATCGGATTAAAAGTCCAAGCAGAATAAGCAATAAACAAACAGAATAAATAACCAGCAGCAAATGGGTCGTTTATACTCTTTCATAAATTAAAAGTAAAAATAAACTACAAAACTGAAACATTTAATCTAGGGCTGTCAGTCTAACAACAGTGTTTTTAATCGATCGACTGGTTTACCAGTTAATCGATTCATCTAAATTATTCTTTTTCCTCCAATCTGTACGTCATCGGATAATGCAGCACAGTACAAAATGGAAACAAATGTTTAAATGTTAAAGCACTTAACTGTTGAGTTAAACTGGAAACTCCAGCATGATAAAAATGAAATAATAGGGCTCATTATTTAAGTCAGTTGTCCAACTTCACAAGAAATCCAAGCTTCTATTAAAACCCCTTAAAAATGAAAAAAAGAAGTTTGGTTTATGTAGTATGCAAAGTGTAACATAGACATAGTGTTGTTCTGACTTTGAGTATTATATTCACAGTTATAAAATCAGGATCAGGTCTTAGTTGCTATTCTATATTCGCCCCACTGTCTGACAAAAGAAACAGAAAGCGATAAGAAAATGACAACAGCTTTACTGTAAATTCGGCTGTATTATAATATAGTATATATGAGCACAGGGAGCAGGAGAGAAGTAAACACATAATAAGTCCCTCCTTGCAAAATAGCACAACGGTAGCTTTGCTTGAAGCTCTGCACAGTGTGCAAACCACCTTTTTTGATCATTTAAAGAACAACCAGACCTTCAAAGCTTTGGGTCATTTGGAAACTTTTACACTAAACCGACTCAGACTGAAGCACTGACGACTGGAGCCAAAACAACCAGCGTCATGATGCAACAATTATGTATGACGCTAAAGAAACACATTTGTTATTACAGCTGGCTGAACTCTTTAAAAAAAAAGAGGGCTAATTTCTCATGTGGAGTCAAATCCGGTCGAATGGGGATCCCTGTTTTTCATGTTCGCACAGCTTCCCCCACCCTGAACCCTCCCAGTCGACGTGGAAGGTGGGTTTGGTCCAACAGCAGCCGTGCAGATCCAATACAGCCGGTGCATGTGTCGAGTTTCCCCATGAAGAGCTCCAGCAGCGAGGCAGGGTGGACGCTACAACACACACACTGTGTTTCTGACCAGCCCATGCTCTCCAGTGACTCACAACACACACACACACAATCACCACCACTTCACTCACTCACGCACAACCTGGCACGCTCGCTTTCCCAAACACACACCCCCACACACAGCCTCTCACTATTTCATACAGCACTGAAAATACGTGTATCAGTGTGTATGTGTGTGTGTGTGTGTTTGAAATAAAAGCAAAAAAAAAGAGTGAGGGAGTGGAAAAAACCGACTGAATATGTGTGTGCAAGATGCAGCTGTCATGCATGCTTTCTGCATGTGTGTGTGCATGTGTGAAATAAATAGCAGTTTGACAGAGCGACAAAGAGTGTGTGTGATGCTAGCTGTCGCACAGTGCGTGTGTGTGAGTGTGTGTATGTGTGTGTGTGTGGCTCGTATAGCTGCTATGAGCCCCTCATGACTGAATGCCACTGAGGGCAACACAAACCCAGAATGGGGTCCTTTTCTATCGCCACAAATAATAAAAAACACACGAGACGAGCGGCAATTTTCTGCAATAAAAAACCAATGATGTGAACAGTCTAAACGGTGAAATAAAATCTGACTGTGTGCTGCAGTGTGTGTGTGTATGTGTGTGTGTGTGTGTGCAGAGGAGGGGGTGGGGGGTGGGGATTTTGGATTGGGGTGACAGGTCAGGTGGCAAAACAGCAAATCACAGCTGCACTTCCTAGGAACCGGCAAAATGTGTGTGTCAAAGAAAAAAGCAGCGTGTCAGAGCAGGAAGAGGAGAAGCGAGAGTGTGTGATGTGAGAGTAGTAGTGAGGAAGGGAAAGCGCACGAGAAAGCGCTGTGTGGTGTGACAGTGTGTGTGTGTGTGTGTGTTGTGTGTGTGTGTGTGTTGGCGTTTGTGACAAATAAATAGCAGCCAGAGAGCAAGCGAGCGCGCTCTGATTCGGAGACTGGCAGCATGACTGACTGATCCCTGCATCCATATCATAGGATTAAAAAGCCTGACACGGCGCAGATACAATAGCAGCAAAATATGAGACAAAAAAAGTCGGTCAATGGAAAAGGAAATGTGATTATGAACCAGAACAGGCGAGAGGGAGATAATATTAAAAAATCTGACACACTTTCAACAGGAGCCATACAGTGCGAGCAGGCTGGGAGGAGGTGGGAGTTAACGCTGTCACCGGGCAATATAGAGGGAAGGAGGAAGAGGAGCTGCCAAATAGGAGCCTCTCCAATGATTTCCAGGAGCCAAGACACACTTCAGTCACACTGTCAGGGATGTGGCGGAGGGTGAAACCTGCCCAAATTCAGTTTACACACCTGTTCGTCTAAGCCTGACGGAAATCTTCCTCCTGTATGTCCTTCAAACTCGACTCAAACTGCAGGCGGTCGCATGAAAGCTGGAAAAAAACTAACAAAACTAGGGCTTTTTATCGATTGCATTCGTCTGACTGGGAAGGTCACAGGTCGCCTGGGCTTTTCTTTTTTTTTCTTTTTCTCTCTCTCTCTCTGTGTAACCACGTCACTGCATATGGCCTGAGCCGGCATGCGAGCCGGCTGCACCTAATTATTCATGATTTTATGTAACAAGATTTTGTGTAGGAAATTAGGTCGGAGAACATACTGAGCACAGACCGGGGGAAAGTTGAGAAGAGAGCTGCTGTATCATATACCGACGAACCCAGTCTATACGCAGACAGCATGCCGGTTAAAACATACACTTTCCTGTACACAATGCTCCAGCTCCAAACCACTTTGCACAATTCTTCAACACTACACTACATCGCTGGTTTCAATATGTGCATCCATGAGGAGCAAATCTCCTAAATGACATGCATAAATAGGTGTATTTCCACACAAACCAGCCACAGACCAGTTTAATATTACACTAGTTTCTACATAAAGCAGCTTCAAAACAGATGCTGATGCCGTTTCTTTTAATAACTGTTGAAATAAATATTAGCTGCCTGCTTCTTTGTAAACTAGCACAAACTGAGTGAACGTAGAAAAGCAAAAAGTTGGATTATAAGCAGAATAAATGAGAAAAGAGCTGCCGTATCGTACGTCGACAATAACGGCACGTACACACCAGGAGAAACACATTTTCTTGTGCACATCCTGGCTCAAAACACCAGCTCTGAACCGGTTTGTGTGGTGGATTCTTATATAAAACAGTTGAAAACTAGACTACACCACTGGTTTTGAATAGAGCTGTGACGGATTGTTATAGTCACGGTGGATTCATCTGTTTTCTCGATTAGTTCTTTAGGCTACAGACATCAGTCGGTGGTTTCCAAAGCCAAAGGTGACGTCCTCAAATGTTTGGTTTGGCCCTCAACCTGAATATATTTGGTTTTCTGTCATTTAGGGGGAAATAAACAAGGAAATATTCCCATTTGGGACGCTCAATAAACACTTTTCGAATGGCTTACCAAAGTAGCTGATGATTAATTTCATAGTTGACAACTAAACGATTCACTGATCATTCATCGCCTTTCTAGTTTTAGCGCAGATCGCCAAAACATTTGCATGGAGAAGTGTATTTTCAAATGACACACCTGTTTAATGTGAAGCTAGTTTCTCCGTGAACTGGTTTAAACACAGACACTGAATGTGTTTCTGACATGAAGCTGTTAAAATACATACTGGGTGAACTTGGAAAAGGGAAAATGAGAAATGGATTTGGGGAGAGAGAAAAAAGTGCCTCGTCATAGGCAGACAATGCTAGTCTATAATAAAGAGACAACATACCAGCTAAAACACACATTTTTTCATGCGCAATCTGGGTCAAAACACCAGCTGTGCAGTAAATTATTGCGTAAAACTGTTGAAAACCAGACACTTGGGTTTTAAACAGATCTGCTACTAACGAATACTGACAATATTCATTATTTTCTCTATTAGATTGTTTCATTTCACCTACAATCCAAAGATATTCAGTTCAATGCCACAGAGAGGGGCAGAAAAACTGCATTTAAGAAGCTACAATGAGCGAATTTAGACTTTATTTTCTTTAAAAACTTCTCAAATCAACAGTTGACAACTAATCGATTAACTGATTAATTGCTGCAGATCAGTTTTAGAGCAAAATACCTAAAAAATGCATATGCACAGGAAAGTGCGTTTACATATAAATCCGTTACAAACTACTTTCGTGTGAGGCTAGGTTGTACGTGGAGCGGTTTTAAAGGCAGACATTGACGCTGTCTGGGATGTAAAAGTGCTCAAATACATACTGCTCGGCTGCTTCTATGTAAACCAGCACGAAACCAGTCTGCCATTAACTGGCACGAAGTCAGCGTCTGTTCACCAAACCAGTCCTCTGAACCAAACCAACGGCGGCTCGTCCGTACAAACGGCACCAAACCGGTTGAAAAACGCCGTTTAATAAACTTAACTGACTTATTTCGGCGCGGCGAAACGCACGTAAATCCCAAACCGAGCCGTGTAAAACAGTTTAATATGAAAAACTACTCGGCAGTTCGCTTCAACCTGCGGCTGCCGTACAGTAACGAACACCAACGGTCCGCTTCTGTGCTCAAAAAACAGCCAGAAAAGCGCCTCTAACGTTAAAGACAGTTGGTTTAAATTCAACTCAAAGCGTAAAAATGTCAGTTTTAGTGAGAAACAATTCGAAACGAGCCGTCCGTTAGCCGTCAGTGTGTTTCTATACAGCCCGCTGACGGCGGCTTCACCTCAGATGACCCAACCAGCCAGACTGGCTGTCTGCTAGCTAGCCCCGTTTGAACCTACCGTACAGCGGGCAATAACAACACGGGAACCGACGCTACAAACCCAACTGTCACCCGCTCTACCCTTACCGAGACACCGATAAACGGAAAAGAGAAAATAAACGGGATTGTTTTTTTTCTCCACTCGGCTCGGCGGAGTAACTCGGAAGGGGAAGACGGGGAGAGGGAGCCAGCCAAAACAAATGCATTTCCCGACATGAAAGCACAACATCCAGAGACGGGCAGCCACGTTTCGCGCTGCTGTGTGCGGGGGAAAGGCTAAAGCTAATAGCTTCAACGGGCTCATTAGCAGGGGCTAACCGGCTAACAGCTAGCTCCGCTGGCTAATAAATTTATTATGTGCACTTTCACCGGGGGTGGAGGGGGGACGGCAAAAGTTGGCGTCCAGAAAAACATCGCGAACCGGATGACATTCACTTGTCTGACAACTATCCCCTAATATAAGCGGAGAGCGGCGACTAAAGTTACCTGACAGCCAGGTGAATAACTGTTTTAATTCCAGTTTGGCTGCCGGGGTGATAGCAAGGTGATTCCCACTCAGAGAGGCTGTGATGGAGGGGGACGGTCGCTAGCAGCAGCAGCAGCAGCCTGGGCAGAGAGAGCCAGCCAGCCAGGCAGGCAGGCGGCTAGTCTGGCTGCAACCAAGCCGCTTTAATAACTTCACTTTTGCGGTCACTTTGGTCAAAATTTCTCTCCGGGAGTTAAAAAAATAAGAAGTTTCCAGTGTGTCCTACCTGTGTGCGGTCTCCGGTTGCAGGGTGCGACAGGCTGGAAGTTGATTATTCCCAGATATCCAGAGTGGTGCGGTGCGGGGCGCATATAGCTAGCGCTGGGTACAGTAAAGATTGTAGCATAGCTAACCTAAAGACAACAGTAGAGAGGAGAAAAAAAAGCCTCCTCGTTGCTCATAGGGGGGATCGACGACAAAAACCACATGATCTTTTACGTCAGCATATATTTGCATAGGATGCCAAATTTATGTTTCGCGTCCAGGTGACGTGAAAATGTACAGAAAAGTTTGATTCTTGCGCCGCCGGACGCTGGCACGGCTGCCCGGGCTGCGGTGGAGAGAAGCGGGCGTGTGGCAGCCGTGCACCCCCTGTCCCCCTCCTGGAGCCCGGAGCTGCACCAGCCTGCTGCTGCATCACTTAGAGCAGGGATGGCTGCTGTTAAACATCACCACAGCATACCTATATACCCATGCACACCTGTAGTGCTCTGAAATGACTTTATAATGCATTTATGCCATGCTTTGCCACTTTTATCCACATGCTGCCTCTGCAACACCAGTAATTACCCTCCCAGCTCCTCTCTAATGTATACATCCTCTTTTTTAATGTTTATTTACCAACTATGCGGGCAACTCTAATCCTTCACAGCCTTTAAAACTCACATATTTGCAAAAGTGCATCTTGTTAAAAATGCAAACAAAACATATGATGGGATGCAAAAGCTGTTTCAGTTTTTTCTTCCTCCTTTTAACACCTGTTTGATCCTGCAGCCGACCCTGCAAACAGCTCTGGTGCAGCAGCATCATTGACAATCTAATGGTAAAATCTAAAAGAAATGTATTTGTGATGGTGGGGGGAGAGGACAAACAAACAAAAGGTGTGGGAGTGCGAGTAAAGTTTCAAGAGTCGGTCGCATTCCTGGCTGCATTTCATCACGCTCATGCATTTCTCTTTTTTCTTCTTCTTTTTTTTAAATAAATGGGCTTGTTGTACCTGATCAGATGCAATAAATGTAGAAGCGTCACCCTCCTTGTGTGAAAAGATGACGGAGAGCGACACCAACAGGCCAATCTGAGAGCTACACCCTCCCCAAAGGTTATTTAATGTATATTATATTTAGTTGATGAGTCATTTAAAGACCAGGAGTGGACTCTGTGTTTATTAAGTGACCTTTAACTTGTGTGACATAATGCCTTCCTTTAGCTTCTCATCAGCCGGAGCGTAACTTCATGACCAACACCTGTCTTTTTTTGACTTTTTTTAGCTTTACCGACTTCCTTTTCGTCACTCAAATGTAAAATTTGATGCAGTTTAAACCAGATTTATTCAGTTACATTCAAACAGATTTGATCTCGTAAACCACGAGGTCGGAGGTCAACCATATGAACTCCAGCTGCTCTTTTTTTCCATTTATATTTATTCTGTTTTACAGGTTTTAATGTTACATGCTCATCATTTTTGTTTCTCTTGTGCATTCTTGTTTAGTGTGTACATTTTCAGTGTCTTATTATTCAGGCTGTCAGTCTTCTAAAGGGACTTTAAATTCCACAAATGTGTGTAAAGGGTGCGACAGAAATAAAATCTGATTCAGTCCGTTGTTCTAAACAGCTGCTGTAGGAGGTGGATGTTGTTGCTCAGACTTTTAATTTCAACCATTACAGACAGCTGAATGTTTTGATGTTTTATTTCTAGTTTAATTTTATTGCTGACTATTTTTTTTGTCTTTAGAATCTGTTATTTAGAGACTAATTTCTATGTTTTCATAAGACGAGACAGTTTTTTTTTTATTGCTTTTTGTAGCTATTTCCAGATTATTCTCAGTAAATGCATCACATCCTGACATGCCAGTTTTTTTTTCTTCCCACCAATCAACAGTTAAAATCTTACACATCAGCCAATTTCCTAATTGACCCTCCTTCCTCCTCTTCATCCTCCGTCTGCCAGTCAGGACTTCATTCAAAGTCAAATTCACTCAAGAAACTGCTCATTAAAGTACTTAACTCTATTTCACATTATGCATCTGTATTTAATACGCTATCTCTCTGCTCAGGCGCGTTCGGGGGCGAGCCGGTGAGAATAATGGAGGGCCTTTTTGGAGCAGGATCGATGCCACAGCCTGAGTCATTTTTTGCCGTGGAGTTTTCTGCAACTGGAAGCTCTTGCCAGTGTCTCCAGAATACACAATCAGGTAATGTTGCCAGGCAAAAGTGCCAGCTCTAACCAATAAGCAGAGTTTTGGCCAACATTGCTTAGCAACAAAAGTTAAAAACTGAACCACTCTAGGACTAAAATGGTCTTTAAAATAGTAATCAAGAACCGTCGGTGTCTCAAATTTGGGCAGATAAAAAAAGGTTTTGGAGGCGAGGAGGGCGCCGCTGGAAGGAAAAGAAAAGTTTGTCGCCTGCCCAGATGAAAAGGATTCCAGCTGTAGAAGTCAATTTTACATTATTTGATGACAATTAAAGGTCTATTGTTTACCTCTAAGACCTTGAATGCCTTATGGACATGTAAAAGTCATCATTTTCAGTCCTTTTGTGCCTCTTTGTGTCTGTTTTGCAGCAAAGTTAATGTTTCTTTGCAGTTTCCAAGTTGACTCTCAAGAAGGAAACATCGCTCCAAATGGAGGTCAAGGTTCTTTGACCTCTTGACACCTTTTGGCCCGCACCCAGTGTTTTTATTCAGCTATCCATTCACGTCCATCACATATTTAAAACCTCTCACACAGAGAACTGAGAGAAGTTGGCTTCAATGACCCGCAACGTCCAAAAGAGGAAACTCAGCTCAACCAAACCGCAGGAATCGCTTCTTTTTGTGTTTCGATTCACATTCACTCATAAACCAGATGGTCATTTGAATTTCGCAGTCCACCGCAAAACAGGGGAGAAAAAAAAGTTCGACACACCCTGGGAGAGAATTTGCATATTATTGTGGTTTGACAAAAATATTTTTAAAAAAAAACATGTATCTGTAAAAAAAGAGACTTTATAAAAGGGGGTTTCAGAAACACAAAGGAGGCTTTTAGCAGGGGTCCACTCACCAGCAGTCATAAAAATCAAACTATAACTGGTGCAAACTTTCACACTGCACATGAAAAAGTAGAAAAGAAAAAAAAAACCTGTGTGCTTTTTCGGAGTTTTCTTTGTTGTCTCGTGACAGAAGCTTTCGCAGCCTCTGGCCTCCTTCCCGCAATTAATCAAATGAAGCCGCCTGAAAAAGGAAAAGAAAAGTTATTATTTGGTGTCACAGTTCGGCACACTGTACCAGGGTGTGTGTGTGTGTGTGTGTACTGAGGGGCTGTTTTTTAATTATTATTTTTAATTTTTTTTGTTAGGTTAGAGAAGCAAATATATTTGGGAGAATCTGACAGGGAGGTTTGACGACGGGGCTTGCGGATCACAAACAAGCAGTGCGGTGATGGAGGACGTGAAGGGGTTGATATTAATAATTAAAAACATATGAAATCACTGCAAATTAGAACAAAGACAGATATCTGCTGCACGAGGTCAGCAGGGAGTTGATAGTTTGTGCATCAGAGCAGGGAGAGACGAAAGAAAAGCAGGAAAGAAAAACATCCGAGTGTGTCTAAATACTTACAGACTGCACTCGGTGTGTTGCTGAGATTTACGGCGCAAGCAGATACTTAATACGATCAATAGCAGTGACTCAGCAGCATTTTCAGCAGCTGCAAAGGCTTTCCACTTTCTCAGTGTTGGAACAAGTAAAACCCTGAGGAATCTGAGTGTACTGTATGTTCACATAGTGTCCGGACAGTAGGCTGCGTACATTATTTATAAAATGTTATTCATATTCTTACTTGCATGATTCAGATCTGAACGACTAAATGTGCTTGAAACAAAGCAGAAAAGTAGTTTGCTTACTTTCTCCCCTCGGCTCAGGTGACCGATGGCTGCGCAAACCTGATGTGATTGGCTGATTGGTCGGTCGATACCCTCTCGTCCATGCAAACTTCTCATTGGTTGAACAATCCCAAGTGTTAGTTTTTAGAAGGAGAAAAGGCGCTGCATCGACAGTCTTCCAGGATTAATCTGTTATTTTTGGCGACGGCTTGGTTTGACTTATTTAACATGCACTGAGAGTTTGCTCCAAACTAACTGACTTGGTGCAGAACTGGTAGAAACAACAGCAAAAAGGCACAAAACTCGTCAAAACAGGTACCAAGAACCAAAAAAGACTGTGACGGAGAGAG
Organism: Dascyllus trimaculatus; assembly: GCA_024666655.1. Lineage (NCBI taxonomy): Eukaryota > Metazoa > Chordata > Actinopteri > Pomacentridae > Dascyllus > Dascyllus trimaculatus. Next base: position 9,937,929 of record CM045461.1, read on the forward strand.
GCAAATAACTACAAAGATACACAAAAAGATTATAAAGAGATGCAAATTGACCACAGAGACAGAAAATCAAACAGAAGCGATGCAAAATGAACACAAATACATGCTGATTCAATGCAAACAGAGATCAAACCACCTCTCAGACACCAAAAAGGACCACTGCTGCATGCAAAACGACTGCGAAGACACACAAAATGACCAGAAAAAGATGTAAACTGACGCAAAACAAACACAAATTCAAACACAGGAACATGTTGAGGAGCATGACAGTGGCCCAAGATGTTGATCTGACCTCCAAACTTCCTACACCCCATTCTGATCAAGCATCAACAGGATGTTTGATTGACAGAGGCCTACTGGACAACCCAGAGTACCCAAAGGATCCACTGCCAACGTCTTGGTGCTTCACGCCATAGGACACCCTGAGAGGTCCTCTTGTCCATGTCCAATGGCTCAGAGCATTTTTGAGCACATAACGGGGACCAACACAGTATTAGACAGGTGCTCATAATGTTGTGCCTCTTCAGCGTGGTTCTACTTTTTGACAAAGGAACTCTTCGCACATCTATTTCATAAGGCAGATGTTTAAGAGGGGGACGAGCGTATCCAAAAGTTTCAAAGAGATCCTATTTTGCCTGATGACAGTTTAGCACAGGAACACTGCTAATAAATGTAATTTTGCAGGTCAGACAGTGTGTGGGAGTTTGTTTGAAACTGAAACAGGATAGTTCTACTTTCAGAAATCATACAACTGTGTACGCTGGTCTGCTCTTATAGTTTCGGTGTAAAATAACCAGGTTCAAATGATTTTTTCCCCCTAAGATCAGCTGACTGGTGAATATGTCCTTACAATTTCAGTCGATGTGTTCACAGGATCTGACATTTCAATGCTTCCCATCTATCGTCTATGTGAGATGCCCTACAATGCATTCTGGTAGCATCATGTTGCATTTCGAGAAATAGTACATTGCGCTGCCCACTCCTCATTTGCATCAAGTTGTGGTTTCTCCTACCTTTTGCAAATTAGGAGCAATGAGCAGGGGTATGAAACCTTACGAAACTTTTGAAAAACTTTGAAAATAAAATGACAACATATTCAGCATCTTATTTCTCGGCTAAAATGTTTTCAGAACATTTTTCTCTGAACTCTCTCTCAATAAAAATGCCCCTGTAGACATGTACCATAAGACATTCTTTGGTTGAACACGGCTCTAACTGGCAGATTGTCGTCTTTGGAAGGTTACAGAAACTATCCGTCGGCTTCCCATCCATTTCCCAGGGCAGAAAGAAACTCTGGCTCAGACACTGTTACATGAGCTGAGAGGCATTTTGTCTGAAACAAACAGAGGCCTTTAATGTCTACAGCCGGCATTGTGGCCATGCGAGGCTGTAATGCTCATGCCACAACTACAACACCATTACTGGATGGACTTGAAATGAAGATGGCTGTTCTTAGATCACGCCACTGTTGTTAAACTCTGCACTGTCAGGATTCATTCTCTCTGAAGGATTTACCAGAAAGAGACTAGCGAGGGAGGCCACCAAGACACCTAAGACTCCTCTGAAGAGTTACAAGAAAGAGACTAGCGAGGGAGGCCACCAAGACACCCAAGACTCCTCTGAGGGAGTTACAAGAAAGAGACTAGTGAAGGAGGCCACCAAGACACCTAAGACTTCTCTGAAGGAGTTATAAGAAACAGACAAGTGAGGGAGTCCACCAAGACACCTATGACTCTCTGAAAGAGTTGCAAGAAAGAGACTAGCGAGGGAGGCCACCAAGACACCTATGACTCTCTGAAGGAGTTGCAAGAAAGAGACTAGTGAAGGAGGCCATCCAGATACTTAAGACTCCTCTGAAGGGGTTGCAAGAAAGAGACTAGCGAGGGAGTCCACCAAGACACCTATGACTCTCTGAAGGGGTTACAAGAAAGAGACTAGTGAGGGAAGACACCAAGACACCTATGACTCTCTGAAGGGGTTACAAGAAAGAGACTAGTGAGGGAAGACACCAAGACACCTATGACTCTCTGAAGGAGTTACAAGAAAGAGACTAGTGAAGGAGGCCACCAAGACACCTAAGACTCATCTGAAGGAGTTACAAGGATTAGACTAGTGAGGGAGACCAACAAACACCTAAGACTCCTCTGAAGGAGTTGCAAGAAAGAGACTCGCGGGGGAGGCCACCAAGACACCTAAGACGCCATTGAAGGAGTAACAAAAAAGAGACTAGCGAGGGAGGCCACCAAGACACCTAAGACTTCACTGTTTCATTGAAGGAGTGCAAAAAAGAGAATAATACAGCATGTGTGCATGTGTGGTTTTGTCTTAATTTCTACATAAAAACTGAACAGAGTCATCACAAACCAATGGACAGATTGTACCAGCGTCTGCAGCATGTGCAGTGTTTTATATACATATACTTGGAGGTTATCAGCTCTGGCTCTGGGCCTTTGTGGCAACACTGCACTGCTCACGCTGACTTTGCTGACTCTGTGTCTCAGCCAGAAAGTCAAAACCTTTTCAGAGGGCTCGGAGCCAAAACGACCGAGAGTCTTTGTTTTACAAAGCAGTGAACAACGGCCGCTGCAGCTCCACACAGAGGCGTTCAAAGTCACCGGCACTCTGAAAGGAACACGTCATTGTCAGCTTGTCTAAGTAAGTTTTCTCATGCAAAAGGTGACCTGAGCCAAACTGGCAGTGGAGGACAGGTTTTCACAGATCCACTTGGTCTCTAGTAATCAAAGCCTGGCAGGTAAACTAACTGCTGCCAGCTCTGAATAATATTCTGTCTGATCAGGTCTGCTAGAGAATCTTGTATTGCTGCAGGTCTCAGGTCTGTGTTTCATTCCTTGTGTTTTCATTCAGCTGTTTTTATGTTGATTTTCAACTGCCAAAGAAGGAAAACCACAGCACTGGCTTAGTAGCTCTTCTAAAGTACAAGAGGAGGTTTCTATCGCTGCTGCCATGACCAAGTAATCCCTGAGTCCATCTGCAGTGAAATTGACCACACTAACTTTCTGAACCCTAAAACCTGCCGGTGGGATTGAAAGATGTGATTTTTAATTAAAAATTGGCAAAATGACAACATTTGTCAAAACCAATGACTGCAAAAAACAGAATTGCCAGATTTTCAACTTTCAGACACTCCTTGAACTAGTGTGTGGTGTTGTTTCATCAGGAAAATCAACCAAATCTAAGCTTAAAATTGTGACATTTCCTCAAAGTCACTTAACTCCACATGCTTAATTTAACAATTTGCAAAAAATAAGCAATTGGCTCAAACAAGATTCTGTAAAAAAAAAAAAAAAAAAAGTCAGCGCGCCTTTCCACAACATAAATCCTTTAATGACTCAGCTTCAACAAGCAGTCACATAATACAAATGTAGGAACTTTTCAGCTGAACTGCAGGCAGTGTTTACAAAGAGGACAGAGGAGACAAGTATGAAAACAAAGTAAAAATGTTAGTAGTGTACTATCTGTATTGCGTAAAGCCACCTTTTTTCCAGTGTTGGTAACACCTGTGGACACTTGGAAAAATGTTTAACATGTTGAATTCCGTTTTTTTAAATTTTTGCAAAATAAACAATACTTTTTTTTTTTTTTTTGGCGTTAAATCTGTGTCAAAAAATGAGCCTACAGTGTAAAAAATGGCCAGAAGCTGCTTAGTGTTCAGACGGTTAAGCGTCTCCATCCACCAAGATGCAGGATTACGTTTCTCAGAGTAGGAGAATAGGCAGATTCCTAACTGAAAGCCTAGAAAGGCCTACGTAGAGCAGCACTAGACTGGCAGATGAAGGTGGAGGACTACAAGGAAACCAGACATCGTGCTGGTCTCTTAAACATCAAAGCAGGAGCTCCGGTTGGAGTTGACGTTGCTGTGGGAAACATAGATGGAGAAGCCCAGCAGGAAAAAAGGGGGAAACATGCAGAACTGTTAAAGGAGTTGAAGTGGATCGCTGCGGCTATCTGGGAAAGTAACTGTGCAGAGTCTAAAGCCTCCTGGGCATCATTGGTAAACGAAAAGCCAGGAAAGCGTGAGAGGCAGCAGGCTAATGAGTCTCGCGCACAGGCTGGGAACCAATCAGCTGAAAGACCCAAGACACCCAATAACCCCAGGTACTGACGATGAGTCCATCATCAAATGATTAAATGACTTCTGTTGTTACCAGAACTCTTCCAGGAACACACAGCTGAAATATTAGCTGTTCAAAACTCTCCATGTCAATCGTCCAATGTCTCCATCAAAGTCACAGGCAAAATTATATTAAAATACATTTAAGAACAAAAAATGTTGAATCAACATGCTGCACAACTACCACGAAAACACGATAAAACACGACTAAACAACAAATCTAAAAACCAAATGAGGAAATAATAGGAAAGGAGTTTCAACACAACAAAAGATAAAGTCGCTGTGTCAAGCTTTACTTGAATCGAATGCTGAGAGAGTCTGGTTCCTCAGTGTTGTATTGTGAAGGTGCAAGAGTTCTGTAACAATGGCACCAATAAATTAAAAACCTTTCAAACAAACACTAAATTCCTAAAATCAACCCCAAAACATACAGCAGTCCAGTGGAGGGAGACTGATACTGGTGTTAAATGATCGCACTTTTTATAAAAATACATTTATGGTTTGGTTTTCTTTCATTTGAGCTTTGACTTGTGGTCTCTAAATCATGCCATTGCACTCTCTTCTTATGCAGTGGTGTAAAGGCACCTTACTGGAAAATCACCCCTATCCAATGCTTGTCTCAATGAACCAACTCTTCATATTCACACAACAATAGTGGATGGAAATACACACAAAAAATGCATTTTATTTACTTGATTTTTCTCAAAAAAAATCACTTAAAATTCACAATGTATTGTGATAGAAAAAGTTAAAATGGCTAATATTCCTTTGGACCCAAGCAGAGTCTATTCAACTGAAGAAATTAAGCAATAACATCGGTAAAACATTATGCAAAGGTAGCAGTTATCATCATCTGGTACCTAAACTGCACACAAGGAAATGCAAGTCAGGATAACAGTAACTGAGTGATGGTGCATTTCCATCCACTGGTTTTTGTGCACGTTTTCACAAAAGGGCTGAAATCCATCCATCCATCCATTGTCTTCCGCTTATCCGGGGCTGAGTCATGGAGGCAGCAGTCTAAGCAGAGATGCCCAGACTTCCCTCACCCCAAACACCTCCTCCAGTTCTTCCGGTGGGACCCCAAGGCGTTCCCAGGCCAGCCGAGAGACATAGTCCCTCCAGCGAGTCCGAGGTCTACCTCAAGGCCTCCTCCCAGTGGGACATGCCCAGAACACCTCCCCAAAGAGGCATCCGGAAGGCATCCAGAACAGATGTTTGAGCCACTTCATCTGACTCCTCTCAATGTGGAGAAGAAGCGACTCTACTGCGAGCTCCTACCTGGTGACTGAACTCTTCACCCTATCTCTAAGGGTGCGCCAAGCCACCCTGCAGAGGAAACTCATTCAGCCTCTCCACTGACTCGGAGAGGGCAAGCCACCTTTTTCTGGTCGAGAACCATTGCCTCGGATTTGGAGGTGCTGATCCTTATCCCATTCGCTTCAGACTCGGCTGCAAAATGCCCAACTGCACGCCGAAGGTCCAGGCTCTTTGATTTTCAGGAAAGACTGAAAATCAAACAAAAAAATACAGGAATATAGCAAAGAAGTTTTTAGACTTGGTTGAAAAGTCGCATTGACACAAAAGGCACTAAATGCAACAGAAACAAACTTAATGAATAAATCATGACACATCAAGCAAATCACTTATGCCGGTTTCAGATTGCATGATATTTTTTGCATGATTGCTAAATTCCAAGTATAAATCCTACACTGAGGCTGAAAAAACCTGCCTGCCTAGTTTCTCATTCATGGTGAACTACAATAGCAATGAAGAGTGAGTGGTGGATCAGACGAGGGCAGCGTGATAATGTTGTTTGCATATACTGTATATAAAGATGGACGTTGCCTCCGAGTATAAAGAGTGAAGCCAGTGTGCAAGTACCTCAAACCTGCACGGGCTGCAAACCACCTCAAAGATCAGGTCCTGATCAAACGTAGAGAACCACATCATCTGCAAAAAGCTGAAATGCAACTCTGAGGTTCCAAACCAGACACCCTCCTCAGCTCTGCTCTGTATAATGGTTAACTTGAGGCCATTATAAATATATTGCATTTGTCCTTAAGACCCCCTCAGATGGATATCTTTTTTTTCTTTGTTAACATGTCCATGGTGATTTTACATGCTAGAAGACACTTAATGAGTGATATAACCAGTCAACACCATGTTGGAGCATTTCCATTTAAAAGCTGCACTGTACCAACGAGTTTCAAAAACATGGATTCAGACTTCTGGGTTCCATATGTAACAAATCTAAAGAACCAGTCTCATCTACTTGCAGGATGGGTTCTCTGTATCATCATTCATACATGTACAGCTGAATTACTCCAATATTACAAGTTGCCATTGTGTAGTCTAGAGTGTGGAGACAGTGTAGAGTTGCATCCAAGACATTTTAAGTAAAGAATGGATTATTTTCATTGAAAAAACTCAAAATATTTAACTTTAATACCCAGAAAATGAGTTTTTGGGGTTGATCAACAGTAAGAGAGTATTTGGTGGCTAATTAAAGTTCATTATGAATACACTCCAAGTCTCACAATTAATATTTTTATTGTATTTTTTTTATATTTCAGGCTAAAGAGTCTTCTCTTGTTGACCGTATGCAGCGTTTGAGTGCCTGAACTGTTACGATGAAAAATGTGGCCAATTAGATACTTTAGAATATTTTCTTCTTTTTTCAATAAGTGAGAAAAAAGCTGTATTTTTTATTCTCTGCTGAACCAAGATTGTAGAGAACTGTGGATTTTTTTAAGCATCCTTACACCCCCAATGTGTAGAGTTGAGAAGGCTTCCAATTAATACAGGAAGCAGATTTCCATCATGTTTTTCACTCGGTTTTCCACATTTTGATCTCTGACTGAAGCTCTTTTAATGTCATCTTGATCTCTGTGGTTTAATGCCACCCAACCGGAGAATTTGCATGTATAACCGAGAACCAACTCAATATTCAATGTTCACACGACCGAGTGAACGGAAACACACATTAGCAGCAATTTAATCGCATTTACCTCCGGGATCGGCAAAAATAACTTCTCAGATTGGCACTTCACAACCATCGCGCCTTCATTTCGTCTTCTGTCTGCGTGCTGCAGCCGGTGTGTGCTGTGGGTGTCAAAGACTCGGTGACACCACAGATGAGTGTTGCACTTAATTAATCAGAGCAGAGCAAGCTGAGAAAAAACATGTTGAGAAAAAAAAACAAACATTTTCCTGCGGGGAAACCCTGCAAGAACTGAGCTTGAATGGTTGAATGCAAATGCAGTTACTTAAAGGAAGGCTTCTGATTTTTAAGAGGGTTTTTTTCTCGTGTAAGAGATGGTGGACAAAATCAGACTGAGTTAAGGACAAGACCACTTCACTGCTCGCGTGGATTGGAGGAATGCCCTCAATCCGTCAAATCACTGCTCCAAAAAACCCAAAACGAAACAAAACAAAACAAAAAAAAAATCATTAAAATACAGCAAATTTCCATTAATGAAATACATTTTCTAGCCTCAAATTCATATGACATTTTGTATGCATCATTTTATGGATATTTAATATTCAATGAAAGATACTTAGAGTGCCTCTAAAAAAAAATATCCCCAACCCGCTCTCCTTGGACATTTTCCGTTTTTATTGCTTTTGGTGTTTACAAAAAAGACTCTTTCATGTCAAAGTAAAAAAAGGTTTGTACAAAGTAATGCCAATTAAAAATATATTGTATAAAATCATTGACTGAATATGTATTCACCCTAATTCCACACTAGTGCAGCCAATTGGTGATAGTAGTCACACGTTTAGTAAAATGAAGATGTGCCTCAAGTGATTGTAGTATAAAGACACCTGTATCTGGAAGGTCCAGTCACTGGTGAATCAGTACTCCTGTTTAGAACTACAACATGAGCCCGAAGAGAACAAAATTGAGCTTTTTGGCCCACAGTCCAGAGGCCATGTTTGGAAAACATGGCACATCATCACAAACACACCATCTCCACTGTGAAGCATGGTGGTGGCAGCATCATGATGTAAACTGTGGTGGTGGCAGCATCATGATCTAAAGTGTGGTGGTGGCAGCATCATGATGTGAAGCATGGTGGTGGCAGCATCATGATGTGAAGCATGGTGGTAGCAGCATCATGATGTGTAGCATGGTGGTGGCAGCATCATGATGTGAAGCATGGTGGTGGCAGCATCATGATGTGAGCATGGTGGTGGCAGCATCATGATGTGAAGCATGGTGGTGGCAGCATCATGATGTGAAGCATGGTGGTGGCAGCATCATGATGTAAGCATGGTGGTGGCAGCATCATGGTGGGTGGTGGCAGCATCATGATGTGAAGCATGGTGGTGGCAGCATCATGATGTGAAGCATGGTGGTGGCAGCATCATGACATGAAGCATGGTGGTTGCCGCATCATGATTTGAAGCATGGTGGCAGCATCATGATGTAAAGTAAGGTGGTGGAAGCATCATGATGTAAAGCATGGTGGTGGCAGCATCATGTTGTAAAGTAAGTGGTGGCAGCATCATGATTTGAAGCATGGTGGTGGCAGCATCATGATGTGAAGCATGGTGGTGGCAGCATCATGATGTGAAGCATGGTGGTGGCAGCATCATGATTTTGAAGCATGGTGGTGGCAGCATCATGATTTAAAGTAAGCTGGTGGCAGCATCATGATTTGAACTATGGTGGTGGCAGCATCATGATGTAAAGTAATGTGGTGGCAGCATCATGATGTGAAGCACGGTGGTGGCAGCATCATGATGTGAAGCACGGTGGTGACATCATCATGATGTAAAGTAAGCTGGTGGCAGCATCATGATTTGAACTATGGTGGTGGCAGCATCATGATTTAAAGTAAGCTGGTGGCAGCATCATGATTTGAACTATGGTGGTGGCAGCATCATGATGTAAAGTAATGTGGTGGCAGCATCATGATGTGAAGCATGGTGGTGGCAGCATCATGATGTAAAGTAAGGTGGTGGCAGCATCATGATTTTGAAGCATTGTGGTGGCATCATCATGTTGTAAAGCATGGTGGTGGCAGCATCATGATGTAAAGTAAGGTGGTGGCAGCATCATGATTCAAAGCATGGTGGTGGCAGCATCATGATATGAAGCATGGTGGTGGCAGCATCATGATTTAAAGTAAGCTGGTGGCAGCATCATGATTTGAACTATGGTGGTGGCAGCATCATGATGTAAAGTAATGTGGTGGCAGCATCATGATGTGAAGCACGGTGGTGGCAGCATCATGATGTGAAGCACGGTGGTGACAGCATCATGATGTAAAGTAAGCTGGTGGTAGCATCATGATTTGAACTATGGTGGTGGCAGCATCATGATTTAAAGTAAGCTGGTGGCAGCATCATGATTTGAACTATGGTGGTGGCAGCATCATGATGTAAAGTAATGTGGTGGCAGCATCATGATGTGAAGCATGGTGGTGGCAGCATCATGATGTAAAGTAAGGTGGTGGCAGCATCATGATTTTGAAGCATTGTGGTGGCATCATCATGTTGTAAAGCATGGTGGTGGCAGCATCATGATGTAAAGTAAGGTGGTGGCAGCATCATGATTTGAAGCATGGTGGTGGCAGCATCATGATTTTGAAGGCTTGTAAAGATAGAGCGTAAAATGATTGCAGTAAAACAGGGAAACACTGGAGGACAACCTGATGCAGTCTGCAGGAGAACTGCGACTTGGGAGAAGATTCGTCTTCCAGCAAGACAATGAGCTTAAGCATACAGCCAAAGCTACACACAAATGACTTTGAAACAACAGAAGTGAATGTTTTTAAGTGGTTGAATCAGAACCCAGACTTCAAATTCTTGTAAAAAAAAAAGCCAAATCATATTGACCATGATTTGGTGTTGAAAAGCAATAAATAGGAAACATTTATACTTTTTATAGGCCGTGTTTTCATGTAAAACAGCGCATATCTCAAAGTGAATGAAAAAGTGTTGTTTAAGATTTGCACAGCAACTAAAATAGGATATTGCTCACTAAAAAATACAACACATTCACAGTAGCATGGAGCTGCTACAACAATCAACAGGGTGCCTTTCCTCTGCATTAATAAGCTGCCTCCTCCTCCTCCTCCTCCTCCTCTTCTTCTCCAGCAGGTTTTAGTTGAGTCACCTGCTCAGCTCTTCTTCTTCTTCTTTGATGCTCATTAGTAAGTCACCTGCCTCACTCTGGCGCTCTGCGGTCCTCCTTGATGCTTTATTCATCACGAGGAGGAGGACAAGAGCGGTGCGCTGTCTGGACACATTTACATACAAATGAACTCAGGATTCATTATTAATGCACACACACACACACACACACACACACAGACGTCCGTCCTCTGCTGCAGTGCGTGTCAATAATTACAAACATCAGCAGCTCGGCACAGTATCAGTGTTAATTCAGTGTGTTTATCAGATTTCCTGAGGTAGATCATCCCGACTTGTTTACACTCGACCCGTCTTGTGAGCTCTCGATGCAGAGACAGAGGGGAGAGGGAGGCAGGAGTTTCTGCTCGGCTGCCTCGTCTCCGTTTCTGTGTTTTCGTGTTTATTCAGATTCAGAGGAGAAGCCGAGCTGCTTCACCTGCTCTGCATAATAACATTCGAGTCAAACCTTTGGGCTCATTTATGCGCGGATGAGTGTTTGTAGAGCTACAGCGCGCTACACAGAGGTGAAGACGGAGCGTAAGCAAGAGGTCGCTTAACACAGACTGGAGGAATCTGTGGAAGTCTGGGCATGAAATCAAACCCCCCTCCCTCCTGTTTTTAAAGGGAAATCTTACTCAGCAATGTCCTTGCTGAGATTTTGGGTACATCCCCAGACACATGCACAGATTTATACATCAGCTTTACACCAGAGTCTGCTGGGGAAAGAAACACAACAGGTTATACAGGTTTTAAAGAGCTCACATTCTGCATATTTACAGATTTACAGTTTAACTTGTGCCTTTTAAGAGAATCGGTTTACATGCTTTAATGTTCAAAAAAACACACTGCTGTTCTTCTAGTCTGCATTGTGGCGGCACCTCTTCTAATCCTCCATCTGAAACGCTCCATTTTAGCTCCCGTCTCTTTAAGACCCTCCTCCTGAAATGCCCAGTCAGCTCTGATTGGTCCCACAAAAGCAGGTAAAGTTGCTTCGTAACCTCCGATTTCTAAGCACAAGCAGGGAAATGTAGCTCGAGCACAAGCAGCTGTAGTGTGGACACAGTGGAGTCTCTGAACTTGGTGATCGACCCTCGTATAGCACACTGAAGGAAAAGAAAAAAAAAAGACAAAACAAACATAATCTGAGCTCTTTAAACAAGCCCAGTTAATTATCAAAGCTTATTACTAATAATCCCAACTCAAGGTCAGTGTATCACTGTTCCCCCTGCAGCTACGGCAAGAAGGAGGCGTCCTTTAATACTCAGCTTTAACTGAAAGCACACATCGCAGCCGTTTTACCGCCACATCAGAGCAGCCTGAGGCCAACGTTCTCGTAAAATTCAACCACACAAAGCTCTCATTCTCCACAAACTCTTTGCTGATGATCTCATGTTATTTCAGTATTTTCTATACCTACCAACATCCAATGGGAAGCCTCGCATGAGCAGCGTCATTTACAAACATTTGAGATATCTGCAGCAGTTATTTTGACTAGTTAACAATGACTTATATAGACATCTTTAACTGTCATTTTGGCTGGTCAGATTTAAGTTCTTAATATCTTCTGCATATCTTTGGAATGTGGTAGAACAAGAGACTGGCATCGTCTGAATCGTATCATCTTCCATCTCTGAGGTGTTTCCATCACGTTACCACCTATACGGCAAACAGGGACGTTAAAGCATCAGCTGATATTAAACAATTCATTCTAATGCTTGACTGAAACACATGCAACACTCTAGCTCATGACATGGTATTTATTATATGTTTTATTGTCAGACTGATACAACTCAACTCTGTGTTTATGAAACTGATCCTGACATATTATCCAGTGCTGAGGCCTCTGCAACAGTAGCTTCAGTCAGATGTGTTTTACTCACTGTGGCTCCAGTGAAACCCGGTATAATGTAATTTGGCAGATTTTGACCCAAACATGAACCCTGTGTGTCAGATTAAAGATTATTTCTCTGCAGTTATAAATATCACACATGGCATCTGCTTCAGGAGTCACATTCATTATGGTAATTCTGCTATACGTATACAGGAAACTGTCCTTGTGGCATTTGCAAAGAGATGTACGGCAACTTTTTCCTTTTCACTGAGACATTAAGGGTTGTTCACTCCAGGTAACTCATTTCTGTGTTTCCTTTCAGGCCAACTGAGGGCAAACTTTTAAAATGATTTGTACAACAATGACTTTTTTCAGCAGCTTTATTTTTTAATTTTTCTGCAGCTCAGATCAGATGCTGTCTCCTAATATATGGCCGATTTATGTGACTCCTTATATCCCCGCATTTGTATAACAAAACTGGGGAGTGCAAAGTTTAAAAATATGCAACAAAAAAGCTACGTTAATGCCAAATATGCCAGGTAAGACCAGAAAGGAGAACACTGTTATCAAACTTCATTTAGTAACTGCAAAAAAGACTATTTAGCTTTAACCAGAATCAATGTGAAACACACAAAGTACTGCGCTGTGTTCTTTTTTCACACTGTGGAAAACATTAGAAAATAAACAACTCTGGATGACTGGTTTTTGACTAGTGCTGTATGTGTAACACAAACTAACCAAAACACAAAATCTGCTGTGGTTAAGTAGGATTATATTTATTAGACTGGTTTACCAACATTAACTGTCCAAAGCCTCAGGTTTGCTCTATATTATCTGAGTCTATGTAACCAAAGTACAGGAAAACCTGACCATTGTGGCGAAGATGGGGTCGAAGCTTTCGATTTACTAGGTGATCTACGTTCCAACACTCACTGATGATCATGAGCTCTGGGTAGTGTTAAAAAGATGAAGATACAAGCAGCCAAATGGTCAATCTCTGTGGGGTGGCTGGGCTTCGCCTTAGAGACAGTATGAGAAGTTTGAATATCTGGAGGGAGCTTTGAGTTGAGTCTTTCTTCGTGTTACAAGGATTCAGTTGAAGTGGCTCAGGCATCTGATTAGGACGCCTCCTGGAGACCTTCCTTTGGAGGTTTTCTTTGCATCTGGAAGGAAATCCAGCCAAAATGGTTTTCCTCTGTAGCGTAGCTGGGCTCCGCCTTAGAGAGAGTATGAGGAATTTCATAATCTGGACGGAGCTTGAAGTTGAGTCCCTCTACAAGTTGTAAGGATTCAGCTTAAGTGGCTCGACATCTGATTAGGATGCCTCCTGGACACCTTCCTATGGTGGTTTTCTGGAGAACTGGGAGGAGATCCAGAACTCACTGCAAGGATTACATATCTCATCTATGTACACCTCGGGATCCCTGATGAGGAGCTGGAAAACGGACTCTGGATGAGCAGAAGAAAATGGATAGATTATCTGGGTCTACATAACCAAAGTACAGCATTACCAGACCAAGATGGGGTCTAAGATTTACCAGTTGGTCCATGTCCCAACCCTCCCCTATAGACATAAACTCTGGGAAGTACAAGCTGTCAAAAAGGTTTTCCTCTGCTAGGCTCCACCTTAGAGATAGAATGAGAAGTTTGAATATCTGGAGGGAGCTTGGAATCAAGTCCTTCTTCGCTTTTAAAGGATTCAGCTGAGGTGGCTCAAACATCTGATTAGGACGACTCTGGAACGACTTCCTTTGGAGGTTTTGTGGGCATCCAGGAAGAGATCAAGAACTCACTGGAGGGACTGCATATCTCATCTGGTCTGGGAACACCTCAGGATCTCTGAGGAGGAGCTAGAAAACTTTGCTGAGGAGGAGTGGGACGACTAAAATGTTCTGCCATTAAGAAAATGGATGGATGGTAGGATGAATGGATGGATGGTACGGCTCACTGATCCTCAAAAGCAGAAACATCTTGCAGAGCATAGGCACGCCCTGCCTGACCTCCCGTCTGGTTTCAGATACAACCAGCCAACATGCAGGACACATGTAGATTTAAAACCCTCTTTTGTCCCAGCTGCCATCAGCCTTTTTCATTGTATGTATTTTCTATTAATTGTTGTTTGGATCACGTGCTCAGTGCTGGCTGTACAATGATTTACCCCCTGGGGATAGTAAAGAATTGTCAACCGTTGAGTGTGTGTGAACGAGGCAACAAAGCATGGGAAAGTGCTCTGTCGACCGCTAAAGTTAAAAGCACTATGTAAGTGCAGTCCATTATTCCCTGAGGTCACATTAACAGACTGAAAATATTGTGTGCACTGTTACCGAAAAGTAGGAAAGCTAGTGCCAGTTAATTTTTCTCAACTCAGTACTGATTAATTGTTTCAGAGTGCATGAACCCTGATTGGTACAGAAGCCATCCAACAATTTTTGGCTCCTTGGAGGTTAATCTAGAAATGCCATTATTCAAAAAAACTAAAAATAAGTTGAAAGGAAATAAACAGTGTAAGGAGGTACCATCTGTCTCCACTACAAGCTAATGTATTGAATTAAATTAGAATAAAGTGGCAAAGCTAATTAATATATTGATTGGCAATATGCAAACATTATAAAACATGCTTATGTCAGATGCCTTTTCAAGCATTTTGAATATACAAAGCATGCTTGTGTATTAAATAAAAGAAAGGTCGATGACAGCTGTTTGTTTTTAAATCATGTTTCACCTTCACCACAAGATGGCAGCATTTGGTCACTGTAGAGGACGAGGATGCTGCACCGTCAACAGCAGGGTGAAGAGGTGGAGGCAGGACATTTTTCATGTCAGACCGCTCCGTTTAAGGTCAACAGGGGGTCAAATAACGAGATAACGGAGACAGGAGAACAAAAACACATGCAGGCGATGCTCTGCAGCTTTTTCCAACTCCATCCGTTCTCATTACAAACTGTGATTCCTCTAAAACTCTCTGAATCCAAACAAAGAGGCCAAACATCTCCATCCCACATTGTAGCGCGGCGCCTGCTTTAACTGTAGAGGTAATTACAATCAACCTCATCAGAACTAAAGTGCTGTAATTACTGTATTTAACCACTCGGAGCTCTTATGATGATGACGGGCTATCGTGAGTGTCCTCGTTACAAACCACTACAGCAGCCAGATATTCAGCAGCAGAACAGAGGACAAACAGCTGGAGATGATTTTAAAGCTGCAGTTAGATTTCATTTTAATACATTTTTAGTGGCAAACGAGTGTAATATCATTGGTGGTGTATGATCATTAATAATAATAACTTCTATTTCCACAGCACCTTTCAAAGACGAAGCTGGAAAGTGCTTCCCAATAAAAGCAGACACAAAACACGAAATACTACAAGATACAAGAAACTGAACAGTTAGAACAAAAACCAAACTGTCAGTACAAACTATAAAAGTGAGTCTAAAGAAGAGATCTAACTCAACACGCTGATAAAAACACATTTAGTCTACATTTTTGTTGTGAAAACGTCTGTAAATATACTAAATATCTCTCATTTAACAAATAAATGTATGTAAAATGACAGAACCAAGACCTTCCTGTTAACTGACATTAATTGCATCCAGTTTTTGAAATATATTTACAGTATTAAACTTGATTATAACAGTTTCATCTATTTATGAAAAAAATATTTGTGAAATTGCAATGAATCTGCAGGTGTATTTTAACAGTGGCAAATTAAATTTTCTTTAAAAAATAATTTTATGCTTAGTCACAGCTTAGTTCTTGGTTATTTTACATTAAACATTACATTCATAGTATTTTTGCAATTTTATTTATATTTCTGTGTTTTTTTTTAAATACAGGAAAAAAAATCTGTGAACTAAAAAAGGGAATAGTTCTGGAAAAAAAATGGATTTCCCCCCAAGTGCAGTAAAGTGTTTCCACATGCTGTAAAAAAAATAAACAGAAAGTAAAACGCAACCAAAACAGAGCAGCACCTGAACCTTGGTGCAGTAGGTGTGTGTTCCCACCGTCAAATTTAGAGCGATGAAAAAAGAAAGGGACACACATAAAACTGTGTGAAATAAAGTGTTACACATAAAACGAAATGAAGGGGCATGGAAATATGGAAAGATGTTAAGTATAACACAATGAAAAGCTATATTATGATCATGAGAATGAAGGTTCACTCTGTGTGGCAGTTCTCTTAATGCCACTGATGAGGTGAAGTGCCTGGGTCACTATATCTGCAGTGACCTCACTGATGACAGGGACATGCACAGGCAGCTGGGTAAATTGTATGGGCAATCGAACATATTGGTCAGGATGTGCTCTGTGAACGTCAAAGTTACCTTGTTTCAGTCGTTCTGCTCTCCTTTTTTACGCTGCACAACTGTGGCGTAGTTACAAAAAGTCCAGCCTGCAGAGACTCACAGTTGCATATCATGACTCAATGAGACTGCTGTTAAAGATGCTGTTAAAGACTTATTAGCTCATCTAATGCCATTATACAGACTGTGGTATAGATAGATAGATAGATAGATAGATAGATAGATAGATGGATAGATGGATAGATGGATAGATGGATAGATGGATAGATGGATGGATGGATGGATGGACGGACGGACGGACGGACGGACGGACGGACGGACGGACGGACAAGAGAAATGGGAGAAAACGGAGGAAAAGTTTCATAATCAGTTTATTTTAGTTCAGGTCAGCATTTGCAGGTGCTTCTATTCAACTTTTACTTTGGCATGTCTGTGTGTTGTCTTTATTTTAACAAGACCTTTAGCTTTAACTAAGAAGAGACAGAAGAGGAGGTTTAGTAAATCTCATTGAGTGTGCAGGAGTGAATGGAGATGTGAAGAGGAGATAGAAGTTTGTTGGTTTCTCTGTGGTCTGTGGTCCGTCCTCGTCCGGCTTCCGTTCACACAACAACTTGTGATTTATGAAGCTGCCTCCGCAACCGCAGTCTGAACTCTGTGCTGCTGGCTGCGACTTCACACGGTGGTTTCAACACTGCTCACTCTGCTCTACGATCACCACCCGTCAAATAGAAAGACAACACAGGGAGGATTCTGTCTCGCCTGAGGGGAGGAATAAACTTCAGAGGAATTCTCCGTTAACCTTTAAACTATTATGAATTAATGGCCATTTATTGGCCCTGAATGGAAATTTCTCGAAGCACATTTAAGGTGGTGATGCTCCACCTTGTCCCTTTCTGTCCCTGTTCTGTCTTTTGCTTTTAACCTCTCAAAGTTGAAACCCCACATCCTATTCCTAAACATTTACTTTAAGAATGCACCAGTTTAAACACTTTTTCTCCAATTTAGCCTCTTGGGTTTGGCGAGTTTTGCAAAAGTTCTGTGTGTTTAGGAGAAGAACTCTGGACAGATCTTACATTTTAGACTATTTTAATCATAAAACAACTATAAATAACTTGTGCCTTAGTTATGTTCGATCCCACTGCATTAATAATTAGAGGACTAATCAGCACTGACCTGAACAACAACTGATCAGATTTACACTTTACCTTGGATCTAGTGGATGTGGTTTAGTTGGTGCTTCTTCAAAGTGTGTTTAACCCTCTGAACTCGAACCAGTTTCAGGGGCTTTCTTGTGACATTTTTTCTTACTGGGGCCTTATTTTTTTGACTTAAATATACAATCCTACACCTCTATGGAAACAGAACAACCATAACTACAAGCGGAGAGAACTCAGAAATGCCTTTTGTGCAGTCTGACACAGTTAGAATGTCAAGAATGTCACAGCTCTCCATACTATAGATTTCTAACTATTCACGTATTTACAACCTATACAAACTCAGTTATTTTCATACTTCTCTGCACATCATCACTAGAATATTTCACCAGCCAACTTACCCCTATACCATTTATGAGGCACGCTGCATTTATTTTATTGATCTAGTGTGCTAGTCTCTAAATTTTTGTCATGTGACTGTTGGTCACAGCTGAGTCCATCATGCATTTTCAGTTGCACTAAAGAGTGCAGAATTCTAGTTTTTTACGGGATCTAGTGCAAACATTTTTCTTTTTGGGGGGTGGGGGGAGGGGGGTTAATTGTGATTTTCAGCTTATTTTGGAAGAACCACACATGATACATTCAAAGACTATCGGAGCATTGAAGATCTGAGGATTTGAGCTGAAGGTGCAACGTTTTGACCAAGTCATTTTACTTTGTAAGGGCAGCAGCAGTACTGGAAGGGAAAAGAAAGAGTGTGCAATTGAAAAAGCAGCCCTTGACAGCTATAGTTGACAGTCAGGACAAAAGCAGAGACTTGTTGTTTTGTCAAGACAGAACTGGATATTTTGACTGTATTTTTTTTCTTTTGTAATATGCAGATTACCCAATATTTCCATTTAAAACTGTAATCTTGCAATGAATTTTAGGACAAGCTAGGTCACAGGAAGGATACAGCTGTTGGATCTATTGGGGATCTTCCTTAGAAGTATGCAGGAACTGTACTGAGACATTAACCTAGTCAGTCTACACCCGACACCTCTCATTTGGCTGGTAAACACATAGGCTAACAGTGTGGTATGTAACTAGGTAGATAATAAGGTGGTCTAGTGTGTAACTGATACATAGGGTCTAGTTTTTGTCTTGTCTTTGGGTTGGGTTGGGAGCCAACTGATCAATATTGGCTCAGTCCTTTGTTTCCATCCATCGTTATAGAGGTGTCAGAAAGAGTGAGTACAGACAGAGGAAGGAAGCTTTGCATAAAATACATGAGCTCTGGTCAGAGGTCATGAAGCTTCACGCAAGTCTTTGTCATGGTACCCACTGCTAGCAAAACTTCTACAATGTCAACGTGGAACTGCCCAAAGTGACCGCCTCATTCTGCCGCTGCAGTATTAAAGAGTACGCAGCTCCACCTGGTGGTGCAACCAGGCAGTACAGCTAAATATACAATCATGTTCTGATATGCATGTAAAGAATACAGGCTTTCATTTTGTTTTGGAGTTTGTAGAGTCCCAACCCACTTCAGTGCCCTACTGGAGCTTTACGACAATGTTTGTAACCACACACATAAAATGAAGAAACAGCTTGGAAGCAGAGTTGTATTTTTTTCCTAATTAACTGCAGAGCTATTCAGTTGTGGAACATAAACATTGGACTGATTTTAACAACTTCTGTTTACTTTAAAGTGTGTATTACCTGAGAAAATGATATCAGACTGGGACTCGGTAACAGCAGACATTAAATATTAATAGGTAAAAAAGTTATTTGATCGAGACCTCCCTTGTAATTACATTGTAACTGTGGCTGTACTGTATTTATAGCCTGGTCTAAGCATTGGTTTTGTGGGAGCTGAAAGCAGAGGTGTTATCCTGAACTCGGTGCTCCAGCTCACCTGCTGGTTTCCAATCAGCTTCTTGCAGTGTGCAGCGTCTGAAGGCTTCAGCTTCCTGCTCAGATCGACTGCAATGAAACCTCAGTCGCATCACCTGCTGAGGAACAGCAACACATTTACCAAACAGACCAAACACAGGGAGAGAACCAACAGCAACGGTTGTACTTCAGTTTTATTGTTCTGAGAAAATCAATACCAAGTAAAAAATAAATTACTTCCTTGATTTTTTTTTTTGAAACATCCTGGTCAGAGGGAACCGCTGACCTGAAGGCCTCAGAAACGCTGGACTGAGACGATATTTGGAAAAGTGTGCTTCAGTTTTAGCCAAACGAATTCACTGTGGGCGAGGAAACGTCACATCCAAGGGGTGAATAAATGCATCTGGACTTATTTTCATAAGACGGATCTCCAGCAGTTAAACAAAATTTAAAAAAAAATATCAAACACAAATGAATTCAAACTCACTATAACTTCAAACAGAGCGAGCTGTTGTGTTTCTGTCATCTAATCAGTCTCTGGTTCCTGCATCAAATAAGGAAAATGTGAGTGTTTTGTCCTGGAACAGATGGCATCAATTTTAGCTCCAAATATCTTAAAAATGAGGAGGAGGCAGGAGGTGTTGGAGTCAAAATTGAAAAACAGAAAGAAATTAAATATTAATAAAAAAAAAACACAGAGTGGGAAACATCTCTCCGTCTTTACAACAGAACTAATTTTTCTCAACGAATCTTTGTGAAATTTCTGCCTCACTGACTTAAACTTGTCACAGATTCCACCAGCAGAACCAACACACATTTATACAGAAATATAATCTCTCTCAAACAGCAAACTATTATTGTCTGGTTTTTACAACTTTTTTTCCTTTTTTATCAGTCTTCTCAAACACTGAGCGACGTCAGTTTGAGTTTAACACTGTAGCAAGAACTGAAAGTCAGAAGAGAAAACAAGGTTATCTTTAAATGTATGGCTCTATGAGATTAAAAAAAAGTGATACATCACGTGGTAAATAAAAAAAAAAACATGCAAGATTTTACATAAATAATTGTTCTGAAGCTGGAAACTGTCTGGTTGTAGTTTGGGAGCTGTTAAAACAAAGAACCGGAGGTAATAATCACACAACCCTGACGCAAAAACAGGAACAAGGCAATAACAGATTACATAGGTTTTAAAAGAAATGTCGTTTTTATAATTGATCAATTGTAGAAGTGAAAGATTGAACTGAAACCTTCCGATACTAACAGCTGTTCAAATATAAGGGGTGCTCATGAGTTCTCCGCGGAGCCTTCATGGACAAGTTACTCGGTTGACTGTGAGGAGGCACTTAACCACCCAGATTAGAAAAATAAAACCTGAAACCAAAGAGGAAGAAGTAGAACCTGAAAACAGCACATTTCTCCAACGAAAGACTTGTTTCAGAACAGACCGCAAATCATTTTTAAACAATACTAGGTTCTGCTTTCCACTGCAGGAACTCGCAAGATGTTTTAGGACGGCCGGAACCTTTGTGGTTGCTCTGACCACAAGAACCGCCCGTGTAGAACTTCTTTAGGGCTTTTTTTGGTGAAGAAAGAAGTACCCACTCAAGATGTCCTGAACCACTGCTGTGTTGGTCTCGACGCTGACTGGTTAATTGTCGTTTTGATGTTTTATCGAGGAGCTTTAAACATCCCCATCAACAACGCACTATTACGTTCGTACGTACAGACTGGAGTTACATCCAGTAGCTGTTTTCCCGTTGTTTTTGCGCCCCTCGGAGGTAACATTGTGAAGCTGTTGGGTAATACACCCCAATGCAAACAGAAAGATTCAAAAAGCCCATTAGGGAGGCCAATCCCATAAATGTTGGCACCACCTCTAGCCGCCCAGAGTTCCTGCAGTGGAAAGCTGCCTATACCTGACTGAGACAAAAACAAATAAAACAACATTAGACTGTTTTCTTGAAGTTAATTCAATAGCATAGATGAGTTAAAATAGTCTCAACCTGATACCCCATCCCGCCCCTCTACAATGTCCATAAGAAATCCTCTACATCAGGCACTTGTTGATTAGTCCAAAACTGCTCCAAGCCGCCCAATTAGAAACAGCGAGCGGCCCTCCGTCCTCCAATCACCTGCTCTCAGTTAGTTAGTCCAGGCAGCGTCTTGGCTTCTCTCTTTAGCCTCCTCTTCGACCCGATTTTCTCGCCCACCACGTCCACGCTCCGGGAGCTGCGGTGGACGCCGGGGGACCTCACCTCGACGTTATCGAGGGCAAGCGCGGGGTCGTCAGGCGACACGGGTCGAGGCGCCGGGTAGTTGGGCTGGTAGTAGCGGTACGGGTCGTCCTCCTCAACCTCGCCGTAGTTCTGGAAGACGTTGGACGGCAGTTGGACTGCGGGGATAGCGCCGCCGTCAGTGACATCCTCGCCTTCTGCGTTTGCCGACCAACCAGGCCACCAGCCAACCAGCACCCAGTCACATAGGCAGAGAGTCAATGAAAGCCCAAAACAAAGATGGCCGCCCACCGCCACCACAGGAAGCAATGTTTTGGAGCGATTTGTTGGGTTTCGATTGGGTTAGCAGGAAGAGGTGGTTTGATAAGAAGGAAGGAGCGAGAGACACAGATGGACAAGGGTTACCAAGGGTTACCGGGTCAGGGTTATCAAGGTTATGGACTGACAAAAAAGCTGTTAGAGGGAAGTTTGGGACAAATTAAAAGTTAGAATCAGCAACAATAATTGAGTTTAATGTGCAAATGTCTAAGTTTTAGCAGGCAGATATTAGATTTGTTATCTATTAGCTGACATTCAACCTGTCACAACTCAATGTTTTCAAGTGGTTTCTTTAAAGTCAAAGGTTTCTTCATAATTAACAGTAAAAACGTGCAAAAATAATATCTAAAGTTGTCGTGCAGATGAGCGTTTAGGGCCTCTACACTGGTTTGTTTTTTTAATGTTTTTAATTTTGTGTTACGGGCATTGCTGTATTAAGTCAGTAAAGCCTGTGGATTAAAAAAGAGGCACCGGATGATCATAATCTAGAAGAGAAAGTGAGGAGAGGATGATTGTGTCAGTGCAAGTTCATAGTACGAGTGAACTCAGTGTTTTTACATTTTTTAAAATAAAAATAACATGCTCATATGCTGGGATTCAGAGAGTTAAATTCTGTAGTTAAATAGTAGCACTGCTCTGTAGCTAATGACCTGGATGAGATCAGAATATTACGACTGCATAAGACCTGTTTCCCTGTTGCTTTTACATACAAGGTGCAATCAAGAAGGTTCAAGTCTTTTCCCGTTGAGCAGAGCCCAACCTGGTCACATGCATGTAACAGCCTCCAAAAAAAACAAGAGGCACGTCATGTCAGGAGCACCAGCAACACGCTTCTTGCTTTCTTCTACATTTATGTGGTGGCGCTCAACCATATCCAAACAGCTGTTGCTCTCCACTCGCTGAGCTCAACAGATTTGGCTCCCGGTGACTTCTTCCTCTTCCTCTTCCCCAGAAATGAAATTCAAATGAAAGCACGGCTGTTTTGAGATCAGGAGATTCGGCACTTGACACTTTTGCAGAACTGGATTTAAAAATAAGGTTACAAGTGTTGCTGGAGCCCTGTGCAAGTGGGCTCAACACTCCTTGTGCAAGTGTTGCACAAGGAGACTCCTTAGAAGGGGACAGCAACCGAGTTTAAGCAGATAAGATTTGTTCTTTTCGAAGAAGCAGTCTTGGAACTTTCTGATCGCACCTCGTATTTACTGTTTCACCTCTGATCGCAATTCTTTTCGTTATTAGTTATTCAGGACATTACTTTTTGTGTACTAAATCTCAGAAAATAGTCAAAATTCTTGTTTGATTAATGGTCTAAAACCTGACGATAATTGGTTTACTAGCAAATACATTTTAGAAGGGCTGGAATCGGGACACGTTTGGCATTTCTGCTTTAAATACTTAATAAAACAACCAATCAATCGTCAAAATAGCAGCAGATTAATTCGTTGCAGCTCTCTGGTTGCAACGCTACATTGATATGTGGTGAGAGCCGACGCACGGACACCACTTCCATCAGTTAAAGCTACCAACCTCTGCTGCTGTTGCCTTGAGTGTCTGTGAGTGTGGCTCAGTAGTCACTGAAATGCTGTGCTGATGGTTATTAGGAGCAGTAAAACGAGGTGGTGATGGACAGACGGACAGACAAACACACACATAGAGACAGAGGAAAGATTACAACATGCAGACGTTACTCACATGTCAACCCTGCAGGCTGCGAGCTGAACAAGCGCCGCTTAGGCTGCGGAGCGACCTTTAACCTCAACACATGTCAGAGATCAACACAATCATGCATTTACCAGCTAAAGATGCTCCTGCAGGGTTTGTGTGGCGAGACTCAACGCACACTATTGTCTTTTTTAACACATAACGCTCTGGATGCATGTGGTGAATTCTGCTGTGGTGTCTGTGAAGCTGTTAGAATATAATTTCCCATGAGTCTTTTGCCTGTGAAAAGGCAGCGAAAACACTGATTGAAGCGTTTGGATGCCAGCGAGCAAATTAGCTGCCTGCAGCATCGATTCATCACCTGCAAATTTCATGAGAATTTCGCAAAGTAATTTGTAGCATTTATGCCGAGCGGTGTATTTAATTAGAGATATATGTATCACAAAACACCCCCGAGGAGCATCTTTGCAGTCGGTGATTAAACCCACACTCTCCACGCCGAGTGATTTAACACCAGAGCTTGGCTCAAACACGTTAAGATGCAGAGTTCAGCTGCGATTTGGTTACTGATGTGTGCAGGAAACCGTCGTGAAGGAAGGCAGCGCTTAAAGGGTTGCTTCACCCAATTTATTACAAGAAATATGGTCTCACATTTTATTAGCTGAGGTTTTCAGGTAATTGTGTTTGAGGTCTTCTTTCCTCTACTCCAGCACAGCGGAGGGAAATGTAATCTAATCTGCTCAATGCATCCGAGAGCCCCAGTAAAATGAAGATAACACACTTAGCAGGTTTTAATCTTTTGTCTCTGAGTAAAGCGTCCTGTCATCTTTGGATACGGTGCCAAATGTATTTAATGTTACTTGTGATTAATTCTGCACTTGCACGTGTAAAATAGTCCGATGTGGTTCTGGGCGGCCAGCTGAGCTCTCAGATCGTATAAAACCACATCTGACTGCTGTCTCGAGGGTTTTCAGGCTCCGAATGGGCTGTTTGGGGGTAAAAACACTCTTGAGTAAGAACAATCTGTTTGCTAAAGTAGAGGCAGTGAGTCTGTGTTGCCTTGTTTGACAGAAATCTATGCATTTTCCTATAATTTCTGACAATCTGATGAACAGAAATGTCCATTATGTCTATAAATAAAGGAAACCCCAGTAAACAAAACATCAGGATGACAATTTAATTTCTTGGCTTGTTGAGAGACGCCCCTCCAAAGAGCTGAACATTTACTATTGATTGAAGCTTTAGAGCCTTTTAAACGGCTTTACTAGAGTTGCTTCATCACCGTAACCAACCACGTTACTCTCTGCAATGAAGCAAATAAAAATCCCAACCACTGATTCCTCTTCCTGAACATTTAGAGCAGAGCGCCGCACATTTCTGCTTATTAACTAATGTAACAGAGAGGAACTGAACTAGTTCTGTAAAAAAGTGGTGAAAATCACAGCAAATATCAGTAAAATAATGCTGATTTAAATACAATATGAATTTTACAGTCACTTTCTGTAAACAATGAATTTGTAAAAGTGAAGATTTTTGATGTGGATTTTATGCAGTTTTTTAAATAAACATATAAATTAATACTCTTTATTCTGTGAGTTTACATCTAATTTAACAAAACAGAAAAATCTGTAAAAGAACGCTTTTATTATGTATATTTTTTTTACAAACAATAAAAATGACTGCATTAACAATAATAATATAAAAAACAATAATAATAATAATAATTCAAATACAGTAAAAAATATGTACTTTTACAGTCAAACATAAAAGAACCAGTTAAGAAGTAATGATAATAATTATATTTTTATTATTCATGTAAATACAGTAAAAAAAAAAGTAAAAGAACAAGTTACCATGTGAAGAGGTAAGGAATTCTGATGCAGATATGATTTTTAATTTATTTTTAAATTTAACATGTAAATTAACACATATCTTCTGCAATTTTACTAGAAATCTTTAATTTAGCAAAACAAGGGAAATCTGTAAAAGAACAAAAATAATAAATAACACATTTTTCAATCCTTAGTATACTTTTAATGATATTTTTTAATGAATGAAAAGATCTGTAAAATTATGGTTTTTAATCATTTAAATACAGTATAAAAATAGTACTTTCACAGTCAAATGTAAAAGACCGTTTCGATTTTTACAAAACTTTTAACAAGTAAATTAATACTTATTTTAAGTTATTTTACTAGTTATTATGTGTAATTTAACAAAACAGGGAAAATCTGTGAAATAAAATAGAAACATTTTTCAATCCTTTTTATATGTATATATTTTTTTCTTTCAAAATATGGAAAATGTCTGTAAAATAATGTTTTTAATCATCTAAATACAGTAAAAAATTGTGTGCTAATACAATTTTAATTGTTATTATTATTGTTATTTTTAAAATACATTTACCATGTACATTTTAACTTATTTTCTGTGATTTTACTAGTTATTATCTGTAAGTTAACAAAACAAAACAAAACAAAATAACAGTAAAACATTAAAATAATTCCGGTTACAAACTGTTTAAAAGCGTTCGGTTTTCACACTTTATATATCCCATATTGCAGTGAATCTAAAAACACGTGTATCATCAGGTGTGAGTTAGAAAACCTGCTTCACCGGATGTTTAACGGCCAAACTCTTGTGTCTTTTTCTCCCAGCGGTGGTTCCAGCGAACGCTCACCGCTCACTGTGTAATGTTTTGGGTGAAGCGAGCCTTTAAGACGGAGGCGGCGAGGCGACTCTGAGGGCTAAATCGCCGAAGAAGCTAATTTGTCTCAGAGTTCTTGTTTTATTCATGACACCGCGCTGTTTGGATGTTTCCCATCGCAAACCATCCACAACAACAAGCTCAGGGCGTCTCCTGATATTTAAAATCAGAATCACACACGTTGAAGAAGTGTTGTCTTGTGTGTTTCAGAGATGCAACCTGAACACACACACACACACCACACACAGACTGCTGGTAGTAAAACTAAACTCTGGATCTTAACTTTGAGTGTATTTCAAGGTGTTTCATATCTGACCTTCAAATACACCGAGTGACTCCACTGACATGCAGCTTGTTTAACTCAGTGGCAGCTTTTCAGCGTGAAAAGGAGCCGAATGAATTAAACGTTTCACCGGATGACCTTCACTCCAAAAGACTTGCGGCTCTGAAATGCTCTCATGCTCGGTTATAGAATTCACAGCGTTCATATATTTAAACAAGCTAAAGGCTTTTAAGTGAGATAGTCTCCTGCTAATAACCCGACGTTCATCCTCAGTACAAGGAGAAGCACAGAAATGTGACACTAAACAGCTCATTTATGGTCTGTTTTACTTGTATCTGTAACCTGTGGCTGTCATTACACAGCAGGCACAGTGGAGGCTGACAAGAAAGAAGATTAACTGAGTTATTTCTCCGCAAACACTGAGTTTGTAGCCGGGACCCTACACACCTCCAACATTGTAGCCCACACAGGAGTTCTGGTCGCAGTATCCCGGAGGTCCGGTGGGGCCGACGGGTCCAGGGACTCCGGGCCGACCAGGAGCTCCAGGGTTCCCGGGTCGTCCTGTTGAACCTTGGCTGCCAGGTCGGCCTTGTCCTTGGGCACCTGAGATGAAGAGGAAGAGGAAGGTTTCAGTGGACAAAAGTGCAAATCTGAGTTCAGGACTGGTCTTACCCTTAATAATTAAACCTGTTGGACAAGTTTGTATAATAAATATATAATATTATAGGGTTTTAATCATCATATTTAAATGAGTCAGGTTAGTTTGCATAATACAAATGTAATACTGTAGGGTCTTAACCTGGCAAACTACATTTATTAGGTACATCTTTATAAAGACTAGACAATGTTCTATGGTCTTAACCTTGATTTTAAAATTTGCCAGGTAAATGTGTTTAATAAATATATAATAATGTGGAGTCTTAATCTTAATATTAGGTAAATTTAGATCATAAAAAAGTAATACTGTAGAGTCTTAACCTTAATATTTACATTTATTACATAATAAATACATTTATTAAGCACATTTTCATAAACACCAGACAATATTGTTTGCTCTCAACCGTAATATGTCTATTCCTCAGGTAAATTTGTACAATAAATCTTTCCTACTGTAGGGTCTTAGCCTTAATATTTTAGCTGTTAGATATATTTGTTAGTCTCGTTCTTCCACGGGAAAGCACTGTTGTTTTAAATATGCTGTATACATAAAAGTGACCTGATGAAGAAAAAGAGAAAACATGTTTTCATTTGGTGTTGAGGTAACATTTAATACTATCCTGACCACATTATTAATATCATTATAAACATTTGTGAAAATTATCTGGAAGATCAGTATTTATCACGGTGTGGTTGAGTTTACCGGGAGGTCCTGTGGGTCCTCGGGGTCCTTGAACGCCGACTCCTGCAGATCCCTTCTCGCCCTTCTCTCCTGGTTGACCTGGACAAACAGACAGTGTTGAAAGTGTCACATTTACGGAATGAGTCAGCTTCAAACTTAGTGACACCATCAACAAATAAGCAAATCGAATTTAAAAAGGACACAAAATGAACACAAATAGATGCCAATTTAATGCAATTGGAGAAAAAAAACACCTCTTAGACACAGAAGGGAACTGTTATTACATGCAAAACGACTAAATGAATGCAAATAGATGCGAATCAACCACAGATCGACCCAAACCAAGAAAAAAGAGATGCAAAATAAATGGAAACAAAGGCAAAATCAATGCAAACTGAGTCAAACCACCACAAAACACACAAAACTAGTAAAAACAAATACCAAGACCCACAAAACAGCAACAAAGATTCACAAAAAGACTAGAAAGAGAGGGACATCAACCACAGAGGGACAGAACCAGTTGGCTCCATTCTGTGCCAAAGAAGTCGTCCATTTGGTTCAAACTGATGGCCAAAAAGTCAAGCGTAAAGTTTTCAAGGTGTATCACAGCTCAATAACCAACATCTATAAACAGCAGCCATTTAGTTCACCTACAGATAATGTGCAGATGTCTTTTAAGTGACCAATCCATTGGTTGAAAAGTAGCTGTGAGTTCAGTCAACCAAAGTTTTCCTTACAACTTGCAATTCCATCTAGTAGTGACAACATATTCCTTCCACACTGTGTGCAGCTGCTCTGTACTGTTTCATCACAGCAGGATGCCGTCAGAGGCTTTAGAGATTAATTCACTTCATCCCATCTTCCTTCCAAAACTGAGTGTAAATTAATCTTCCAACTCTTTTCTACTCCAGTGCATCTCCTGTGCTGGTCCTGCCAACCTTCTTACCTCTTTCTCCCGGTTGTCCATTCTGTCCATTCTGTCCTGGGAAGCCGGGTCGTCCGGGGGGTCCCTGTTCTCCCTGAGGACCAGGGTTTCCCTGTCGGCCGGGCTCTCCGGGTGGTCCGGGAACTGTGCGGATGGACACTGGCGGACTGGGTGCTTGGTTCAGGATGGAGTTGTAGCGTGCCATGTGGCCTGAAAACAGACAAAAGGGGATGAAATACTAAAGTCAGAGCAGAACTGGAGGAATTATAAGGGTGAAATCATGTGACAAACCAAAAAACAAGAGTGGCTAAATGCTACAACAACTCAGAGGTGGAGCAATGGTTTTAGGTCTTATATACATTAGACAGTAAATGGACAGATGGTTGTTGGATGTCCTGGCCGATTTTCAGTCATGGTTATCCTAAGAGCTTCAGCAGAAGACAATCGGACTTCTCTTTTTGTTGTTGAAGATGTTTCACCTGCCATCCAAGAGGCTTCTTCAGTTCTAGTCGACTAATGGGAAGCCTCAGATATATTTTTACATCCCGAAGTCATGGCCTTAATCATGGTATCAATCGAAGTAAAACTGTCTGGGGAGGGATATCAAGACTGCGTTATAAGTACCTGGTAAGTGGTTCTGTAGACCCCTATCCTCTGTTTTGATTGCTGTTTCAGTTTAACATCGATGGTTTCCTTCACTCTCCTCTCAATCCATCTGTTTTAAGTGTCCCTTCAGATGCAGGTGTACAGTTAAGTCTTGTCCTGAGTAGCTGGATCTTGTATGTTGGTCCATGTGCTTGTGGAGAAGTTGTTTAATCTCCTCTATACACCAATGAGCCACAACATTATGACCCCTGACAGGTAAAGTGAATAACATCGTTGGTGTGATGCGTCTGTTGTGCAGACCAAAGGTTTCATCTGCTGTACGTGTCGCTGGTCTGAGACAATCTCGCAATTGAACAAGCCGGATGTGGTGATCTTAAGGTTGATTTGCAGGACTGCCCGTCTGTTGGAAACCAACTCTCAAACGTCTTATCATCCGGTAGTGAACATTTAGCTGCACAGTGACTGCTCTGCTGGACATTCCTGCTTCCAACATGCCAATGGCACGTTCCCGCATGACCGGAGTCATCTAAGGCATTGCTGCTTTTGTCAAAATGTGACATGTTGGGGTGGCCTTTTATTGTCCCCAGTATAAGGAGTGTCTGAGTACTACTCATTGTGTTGGAGCAGCGTCTGGATATGCCACACCCATGTACTGAATGGAATTAATGCATCACTGAGCAAATGCTCACAAGCAGTGGTGGTCTTAAATTCGGGACAATAATCAAGAGAAATATCCCTTTTGTACAAGTACAAGACGGTATACACTCACTTTGGGTGGCGCACTTCATGTGGCATCAATATTTCACATGGGGCGTTTAGATTTTTGTTCAGTGTATAATGTACTCTACTGAAGCTCTTTGGATGGTTTTTGTAGTCGTCCTACTGACAAAATGGACAGGTGCAAAGACACGGACAAATCTTGGAATAGGGTGTTTGAGGATGTGCTTGGACACAGCGGTTCGGTCCTAAATTAGAACCAGACACCAAGGGCCCATTCAGATATCTGGTAGTGTCCATGCCTTGGAAAAGCGGGAGGATCAGTATATTAAAGTGTGATGATCATAATGTTTTGGTGTATCACTAGTCCAGAGGGAGATAGGCGAATGCAATTTTTTACAAGTGAACTGTTATTTTACTACTGTAGATCTTTTTTTTAAAAAAAATGTATTTAGGTAATTTTTTACTCCCCAGTCTCCCCCAAACTTTGATAACATTCCAGTAACTGGTGACAAACACTGTCATTTGCGAAACCAAGTCTTACCCCTGAAGTTACCCCCTGAGACCAACAGGTACTGAAGATATACAGTGCAAAAGTGCTCCTACTTACTTTGGATCAGCTGCTCACAGACCTGCCTGGCGATGGCCTGAACTGATGCTGTCGACTGGAGGTCACCCTGAAGACACACAACCGCAGAAGTATTTGGACTATTTTAATTATCTTCACACTTAGATCATTCATTTTGTGGACTGTGTTTGGTTCCTGAACTGCGATTCTTCCTACATACTGCTGATGTTGTGACCACAGTGTCAGCCATAGACGAGCGCTGCAGCTCTGATTAGTGGTTCTATCACTTATTCTACACCTCCTGATTACTCCTGCCCCTGTATTTCCACTGACTTGTAGTTGTTCAACGGTAATAACGGTAATAAAAATAAGTGTGTGTAAAATGTGTTTTCTTTTTCTGTAATAGATTTACTAATTAAATTCTGGAATATTATTATTTGTTTTAATAGGTTGTTTTTTCAAAAAATTTTTTAGTGTAGAGTTATTTTAAGGAGGAGCAAGGACATTTTGGAAACATAATAAATATTATTTCCCTGCTGGAGGGACAGAGACACTCACCCTTTCACCTTTCTCTCCCTTGGCTCCAGGAAGACCCTGCAACAGAGAAGAGATGATTAAAAAAAGAGGAAAAAAGTCAACACAAAGCGGTCAAAGATTTTACTCTCCAGATACAAGCTGTCTCCTTTTTCCCTTTCTGGTTCTCCTTCACTCTCTTTGATTCATTTAGGACACCAATTCAGTGTTACTACCTCAGCCAAGGACGTTTTGTTTTTGCCGGCGTTCATGAACAGATTTTGATGAATTTTTCAGGAATGGTGGATAATGAGACAAGGAACAGATGATTAGATTTTGCTGGTGATCTGGATCACCGTCTGGATCCAGGATTTTTTTTGCAGGATTCTCTAGCATTGGGAGATAGAGCAATGTGCATGTAACTCCACAAAACATGTCCAGGCTGCTTGGCGAAAAAATACAGAATAAGTTCCCACTAATTTCTACAACATGTCAAAATTTGATCCAGATCCGGGCAAAGTTCTGGATACTACGATCCAGAACAGGAAAAAACTAGAGGGCCTGTGGAATGGTCATCACTGTAAGGTAACAGATGAAGATACAGACATGCAGCCAACACCAACATGTAGCTGAGACTCTGCTGAATCAGGAGGATGCCAACAGATCTGTTGTAGAATCAACAGCTATGGAGCTGGATCCAGAAGAAACCACCATTACCCAGAAAGAGATTTTGGTGAATAACTATTAAACTAATAATGATATCAATGTGAATCCAAATGCTAATGGTATGTTTTCTGGGTCAAGGAATCTAATAATGTAGATAAAACAATACTGGGACGATTATTTCTGGGGTGAAATGAGCAGTTTGGCGGAAGTCTGCACTGTCCAAGTGCTTTTCTAGTTACCTCTACAGAAAGTCAACTCTAGCTTTAAATACTACAATCCTGATTGTTGATTTGTCAGATTTTCTTTCTTTATTACCTCATGTGTAACTTGTAAACATCCTCAAGCAAGTTGCAAGCAATACATTAGAACTCCTTATTATCAGGATTTCCCAATTACTCTCTGACAAAAAACCTCCAAAACGATGCAGTAAAAGCACCACAGGGAGCACAAAAAAAAAAACCCATCCAGGAAATGCCTGGTGTTCGGAGGGTTAGAGGGGTGATTTTTCTTCTTCCCACAGTTGTCACAGTTTCTCTATGTGATAAGATCTTGGCTGTACTATGTGAAGAGTGTTGTGAACTGGTGTTTGGATGTGTTGTTCGGTGTTCTATTCTGCAATATCGATGCAGACACCGAATCTGAGAAGACATGAAACAACAGATGGCCAAAGAAAGTTTAACTCGACTAACCTTTTATGCAATAACATACAATACAATATGAAGTATTGCATATTTTTCACCACTAAGTTATCATTAAGACCCTGCAACTGACAATATTGCGGTAATTAGTTGATGAGGGCTCTCTGCAGTCCGCCCACGCATCTGTAATTACATGCTTGACAACATTTTATCACAGCGGAGCAAAGTAGTTTGTCAGCAGTTTGCGTCGCCTCCCACAGAATCTCATTTCTTCTTCCGCGGCGCCATCGAAATGTGATTTACTCTCTGTGAACGATTCACTTAGGCAGGAATGAATGCCAGAGCAGAGAGCGCTCACACGGCGAGATAAAGTGTCACACGCTCAGTCAGCACTAACTAAACGGTGTCTAACATCTGTTTTCTGCTGTCGAGGTGGAAAACGACACGTTATTCTATCGCATTATTCTACCCTGGGCAAAACTGTGTTTGACGTGACACTGCCTCTCACCAGGAGTTTCTCCAGCACGTCCATGCGATGATCTGTGAATCTCATTTCAGATTTTAAAGTCCTGCTGTGATTCCACTGAAAACCATTTTCTGTGCATTTCAGGTGGTGATTTGATTCGCCTAACTTCTACACACATTTACAGAAGCATAATCAACAAACATGATTGAAACGCCACAAGGTTCCTTCAGCGTTCACAGCAGGATTGTATGTCACTGTATCAATCAACCGCTGCTCAGGAATGCTTGTCTTGTTTAGCCGACCCTTCTTTAGCGTTGAAATAAAGACGGATAGCAACTTGATATTTACAAAATATTTTAACCCTCCGAACCTCAAAACCTGCAGGTGGGTTTAAAAGACATGCTATATTCTTAAAAAATAACCAAATCACAGCATTTGTCAGAGCCAGAATAAAAAGAATGACTGGATTTTCAACTTTACATATATGATGTGTGGTTCTATCAAGCATATGAACCAAATCTAAACTTAGATTTGTGATATTTTATGAAAATCACTTTGTTTTTCATGTAAAATTCTTCAAAAAAACCCCAAAGTAAACCATTTGCTCTAACCAAATCCTTTTCTGGGGCAACAGTTAAGATATTAACGACTCAGCTGTGACCAACAGAGGCTTCTCGACTGAACTGCAGGCAGTGTTTACAAGAATAGAAACAAGTGTGTAGAGTCAGCATTAGTTTTTTCCAGTATTGACAACATCAGTGGACACTTTGAAAATATGTCCGGATTTTTAAAATTTTTGTAAAATAAATATCTGTTTCTGTTCTTTTTGACATTATAACTGCGTTGGGGTCAGCCCTAACCCATATCCCTGTATTCCCACATGTCTCGCATTTCTAAGACCCTGTTCGTGACACCTTACCCTGGCTGTTTTTATCATTGGTGTGAATCGAATTATTTTCACAAATGAAGGAGGGGGACATCGCCATTTTTCAGAACTCCCTGCTACGTAGAAATGTGGTCTAAGATTTTTCTCGAAATAAGAGAAGTTCCCACATTTGTAGGACATTTTCAAAATTAGGTCTTGTGGTCCTACATTTCCCTTTAATTTAAGTCCTACCCTAAGAAAAAAATTTTTGGAAGCACTTTATAGGGCTGCGGGAACATAGGGCCTAATTTTGAAAAATATCTTAGGAATGTGGGAACATAGGGCTGTGGGAACATAGGGCTGTGGGAACATAGGGCTGTGGGAACATAGGGCTGTGGGAACATAGGGCTGTGGGAATATAGGGCTGTGGGAACATAGGTCTGTGGGAATATAGGTCTGTGGGAACATAGGGCTGTGGGAACATAGGTTTGTGGGAATATAGGTCTGTGGGAATATAGGGCTGTGGGAACATAGGGCTGTGGGAACATAGGGCTGTGGGAACATAGTGCTGTGGGAACATAGTGCTGTGGGAACACAGGGCTGTTGGAACACAGGGCTGTGGAAACATAAGGCTGTGGTAACACATCGCTCTGGGGACACTGGGCTGTTGGAACATAGGCATGCTCCCACTGCATCATACCGCACTGAAGGCATTTCTGAGTTCTCTTTGCTTGTATGGTTGTGCTGTTCCCATAGAGGTGCAGGACTTTATATTGCAGTGAAAAATGAGCCCACAGCGAGTAAAAATGTGACAGGAGCAAAAATACAAACAGTACCTGCTTGGAGCTCAGAGGGTTAATGAGTTTAGTCAAGTCAAGTCTGGGTTAATAACACATTTGAAACAACAGTGTTGCTTTGCAGTATATAAAAAAGAAAAAGATTAGTGTTACAAATTATTCTTACAAGTGCAAGCGTTAGTGTTAAAACCCTGTAGTGCTATTTATGATGTGGATTTACCTGAATAATTCACTTGCCAAAGATTTAAACCCTCTAAAACTCTATGAAATACTACTTTACCTGACTATAGTACATAACAAAGCCGAGACCCTACAGTGGTAATAATTACAGAGATTAGCCTAAGTAATTTAAAGTCTAAAACCCTACAGCAATAATAATTAGAACGACTGTTCTGAACTAAAGTTATGTGTTTAGTGCTCTGGTGCTTAATTACGATGCATCTGCAATGAATTAATGTGGTTGGAAACGTACATGTTCATGCTGTAAAAAGTCCACTGACTGCTTCCGATACAGAAAAGGAAGCAAGATTTAAAAAAAAAAAAAAACCTTTGTTCAGCAGTGCAAATTTGATTAAATTGTTGAAGTCTGGAGCTCAGACAGAAGCTTTTCTTTCCTGAAAACGATCTCCTCAGGTGTCAACATGAAAACAATGCATTCTGCCCGACGTTTCACTGCCAAACAAGCGGAGCTGCAGACCGGACAGGAAGCTGTAAATCCCGCTGACAGACTCTCTGATCACCTCACTGCTCTCTCTGTGTTCGCCTGACAGACTCTGCTAAGCCTGACTGACAAGACTTCCTGCCTCCTCCTGGATATTTACACAGAGGGTCCGCATGTCTGCAGCAGCTTTGGTCTGAAGAATGATGGGGAAACACACCTATAACAGGTTAAGACAAAAACAGACTGGGTAGGAAAAAGGTGGATAAAGAGACTCACCGGTGGTCCCAGCTCTCCCTGTTTCCCTGAAGGACCTGTTGTTCCAGGGGCTCCCGGGGCTCCTGGAGTCCCCTGAAGAATCAGAATCAGACTTTATTAGACCATTACGCTCCATCACCAGCCAACTGAGGTAGAAACACTGCAGTTGGACACAAGATTCTCGCAGTAACTTCTCCCTTCATGATATATTGGGATCATTTTGGTGGACGCATTTTTCAAAAGAGTGTTTCTGTTATTTAGCCTGCCCTTACTGATAACCGGGGTTGTTCACTTGCACATTAGCACTGAGCACAAAAAGGCAAATATGGCAACAATGGACAAGAAAACACAAAATCTCAGTTTCAACACAGCAAAAGTCTAAACTGCATACAATACTGATCAAAAATATAAGACACAGTTTATGACAAATCACCCTTCACTTAGCTCTACAGTTTAAGATCTACCACGAGCCGAAGTGTCCATAAAATGAGACTCTAAGGTGATAAAGACAGTCTGTAACAGCTCAGGTTAAAGAGACTCACTAATAATAAACACACTGCAGGTTTTGAATAGCAGGAGCTAAAGTTTAGCCTGTTGCTTCCAGTTGTTTGGGACTATTCCCTCTGAGTTTATTAAAAACCTGCAGCATCAGACAGCAGCAGGATCCATATGAGCACCTCCGCAGAGATTTGACTGCTTCTTCTTGCAACCTGCCGCCCACAGAATCCAAGTACATGGTAACAGTTGTGTCCTCTGGGTTATCTCCGACACCCGCAGTTTTAATTGTAATCGACTTTTACATGTCCGGAGGCAGGACTGCAAACCACATCCCCATGTTCTCCTGTGTCTCCTTTAACAAACTCACATACATAACAGATAAACAAGGTTTCAGAATGACTTACAATAGTTCCTGGAGGTCCTTGTCTGCCCGGGGGTCCGTCTTTACCTGGTAGACCCTGTGAATGTGAAAGCAGATGCCATAATTATGAGGATGTGAGACCTGACATGCAGTTTTTTTTATGCATTTATTCAGTTCGATTTAGTCTCTGAATCCCCAAACCCACCAGTGGAAGAAAGAACTGTCAGATTTTCCACTTTCAGACAGTCCTTGTATTAATCGTGTGCCATTCAGTTGGTAAACTTCAACAAATCTAGGCTTAAAATCACGATATTCTGTCAAAATCACTTTAAATGTCTAAAATTTTTACCAAATAAATAATAAATAAACTGTTGACACCAGATCCTGTAGGAAACCAAAAAAAAAATCTTTGCCCCTCGGCACAACCGGGAATCTGTTGTCATATTTACAGTGTTGGTGACACCTGTGGGAACTGTGGAAAAGCCCACAGACTTCGTGGGATTTAGAGGGCTAAGGAGGCTCAGATGGGGTCCAGCATGTTTAGCTTGAACTTGAGCCAGACTACCGCAGTGAATGCGCAGTCCTGACAGTGAATCACGGAGGACGCATGAATGCAGAGGGTGCTGGGGTGGTGGCATTTTTACATGCACCATTAACGTCCGGATACACAAAGGCGACTCCCAGTCTGCAGGAGGTCGGCAGAAGAGGAGTATTCCAGCATGATAATGATCAAAACCACACTGCCAAAATCACACAAGAGCTTCTAAATAAGAAAAAAGAGAAAACTATAACCTCGACTCCATTATGTTCACTTAATAATTAACTTAACATAATTTATTGTAGTATAATATAATATGGCAACAGTGGAGATAAGTAAATAAAGTAGAGACAGTAGTGCTGGTCTATTAGCTGCAGTAGTGGAAGTATGTAAGTATATAAGCAGTAACATTACCCCTATTAGGAGCAGTTTTATTCATTTTATTGGTGAGAATCAAGTATTTGTGGGGTGAACAGTGACTCACTCTGGATCCTGCAGGTCCTTCCCTCCCTTGAGCTCCGGTTCGACCAGGAATTCCCTGAAAAACCAGGAGAACGGCTGAGGTCACCACAGGTCACACTGACAGACTTAACAAATTCACCATCACCTCTCATTACCGGTGACTTTGCCCTATCTCAGGGTTCACCCTCTCAGCGCTCCATGACTTTGCATAACATCTGCAATAGCACCCGTCTTTGTATTTAACCGTTGCCTTGTTGCAAAAAGCGGCAAGATTGAAGCTCGCTTTAGTGTCAAAAACGTAAAACCCCAAAATCAACCTTTGGCTCATAGAAACTAACCTGAAAATGTGTTTCCAAAAGGTCAAATTAGTCCCTGTAACTCATAGCAGCAATGTCATTACACCGGGGAGGCTCTTTTTCAGCAGCAGAACTTTTCTCAAACTGCGCACTGCCCGGTTTAAACAATTTTCACATCAACTCAAACAAAGTGAAAACCTGCCTTATACACACTGTAAAAAAGCTTCTAAGGAATATTGTAAAATAACGGATGATATATTATATAATACAGTAATTTTCCATGACTGTATATGGGTATGTATGTACACTAAGTTAATGATAATTGTATTTTTTACTGATTCCAAATGCTTACTATGAAAATGTTAACATTTATACAAGATATTTGTCATTTAACAAATACATTTTTGTGAAATTTACAAAACCGAACCTTCGTTTTCTGTTAACTGTCACTAACTGTATCTAATTTTATAAATACATTTTCAGTATTAAACTTGAATTTCTTTCCTTTTTTGTCCAAAAAAAAATAATTTAAAAAATGTAAGTTTACCGGTTATTCAGAAGTTGCAGGTTTTTAATGTTATTTTACATTAGACATGCAAATTTACAGTTTCTATTTGTTCTCTTTGTATTCTTAGTTTATATTTTCATGTATTTCAGAAACACAGCAAACATCTGTAAAAGAAAATGGGAAAATTCCGCAGAACTCCATTTTTTTTCAGTGCATGCAGAATGACATTAATATATGGAGCAGTGACGACGGTGGATGTTTACTGTCTTATTAATAGCATGATAAAGTTTAATATTTACCCTGCAGATAGTGTTGTGTGAACAGTTCTTACCTGTGATCCTTGCTGTCCAGCCTCACCTTTCTGCCCCCTCTCACCTGGAGCGCCCTGCAGGGAGAAATTACACAGATTAAAAGTTTTATGTTCAGAAACAAGGTGATAATTGATATACTGACGAGTTAATATGTGGATGACACAAAGCTTCCAGCAGCTGACAAAACTGAGGTGCTCATTCTCAGACTCACTTCAGTGCTCCGTTTCTTGGCTATAAAGGAAAACATTTAAGTAAAGAACCCCGGAGTCGTCTTTGATTGTGACCTGTGCTTTCAATCCAGGTGAGAAACATCACTATAAATGCATTTTAATCATCTCAGAAATGTTTCCTGCATGCAGCCTTTTGCTTTTCAGAGACTTACTCATGCCTTTTTTATAGCAGACTTCACTATTGTAATGCTCGGTTTTCTGTCATCCTACATAAATCTTTAAACAAACTTCAGAGGAGCCAAAGTGCAGCAGCGTACACTCTCCTTCTCAAGGTTCTTCATCATTTCAAAGGTCCCACATTGTGAAATCTTGTTTTGTACGTCTTTAAAAGTCAACTAGATGGCCTCCCAGCTTTACAAGCCGCTCAGAAATGTATTCAGTTTCCACAGAAGAACTGAGGAACCAATAGTCATACAGCTAAAAACTTGCATAATCTTCACAGTCCACCTGGTTTATTTATTTCTAAAGCTGCTTCTGCTAACTCCAAAATGTCTCATCCAAGAGCAAAACACAACAAATGTTCTGCTGTTGGCTGCAAGAGTGAACACAAACATCTTCATGCACTTCAGGCATCTGAGGAACTGAAGATCCAGTCGATCATTTTTATTTTTGATGCCCACGCGACTACAAAATCCTTAGTGGCAGCACATTGTGGAGCTAATGTGGCTAACATTAGCATTAGCTTTGATGGTATGCCCACAAGTCAGAACTCTGGAATCTGTAACACTAAGAGACATTCAGAAATGTTGAAACTATAAAACAAATTGGCTAGTATTTACATGTGTTTGCTTCTCTCCTGCTCTCTGTGCTCACAAATACTGTAGTTTAGTACAGCAGAATTCCCAGTAAAGATTTTCTCTTCTACATATTTTTCTGTTTGTGTCGTCAGACGTGGAACGAGTATGAAATAGTGACTGGAACGCAGCCCTTTAGGACTACATATTAACCAGCAGCCACTTCTAAGTTGTGGCCTTTGCACTGCCAAAATACAGATTTTATAACCACAGCATTTTCTGTTAAAGCACTTACAAAAAAAACACTTATGTGCCGTGAATTTAGTGATATTTCTATGTGAAATGATGGCTTTGAGAGAAAGTTAGAAGCGATCTCAAGTCCTAGTCTCTGCCGCGTTGCCAACTGTTTTGCTTCATGGCATTAATGACGTTCACTGAGAGAGTCTTCTTCCTGAAGGGGGCGTGGCCAACAGCAGATCAGTTGCATTTAAAGCTATAGACATTGAAACAGAACTTAAAGCAGAAGATACACAGTCATGGCGAAATAGACTATCTTGCTGTGTTTTGAGCTGAAAAACTGAAAAATAAATACTATAAACACATAAAACTTTGAATAATTTGCTGAAAATGGGGCAGAATATGAAACATTTAGGTTTTTAACTTTTAGTTTTTAAATCTTTTAATGGACTTGCTCCTGACTATTTATCTAAAATGTTGGTTAGGTGTGCCCCTTCCAAGATCTCCTACTTCTGGTCTCTTTAAGGTTTCCCCTGATAAGAACTAAGAAACACAAAGACGCTCATCTGTTTCATTGACTGATTATCATTGATTCAATAAATAGCTCAAAATAAAACCATCTTTTCAGGCATGTATTTATATAATGTTCATGTAGTTTCCTGTCATTTCCTTTTATCAGACCTATTTTCACTTGTATTGTGAACTTTTGTATTGTATTAACTTATGTTTTATCATTTTAGTATATCATTTTTGTATGAACTAGCACAGTATTATCACTGAAGATGGATGTGTCCTACCGGGGGTCCAATGATGGAGCGCCCACTGGGTCCTTGTGGCCCTGGCGGCCCCTGAGGTCCTGGTACACCTGTTTCTCCAACAGGACCGGTCGCCCCCTAAAGAAAGAGCGAGAGAAAAACACACAAAGTGTCAAACACAGATTGATGCAGGTACTTGTGTCGTCGAGGTTGGCTTGATGTGAGGATGCTGGTGGATCTAACAGCAGTTCAACACGCCAACATGGCATCAAATACAGCAACACACAACGTCAAAAGGAGGCAAGTTTCCGAGGAAGGGTATAGATCTCCTGTTGATCGTTCTAAATAGTCTAAATATTAGTACGAGTGCCTGAAGTCTCCTGAGATCATAATAATGAAGAAGTTTTCCCCTCTTCGATCTGTGTGGGTGTGTTTGATGGCTGAGCAGCTGATGGGCTTTCCAGAGCCAACCGACTCACACAGATACAGTATGTAACTATGAGACAGAAATTCATGAAGCTGCAGAAAGTCTCCCTGGGATCACAAATAGAGTCAGAAATGTCAAGATGGAGCCGGACCTTATGCTGCAGGTGAGTCCAGGCTTAACCCACTGATGAGCAGAAACAAAGTGAATTGTTTCACAATAAAGCGCAAAAAAAAAAAAATCCTGAAAAAACATATTTTTGTTCCTTGTTGCAAAACCAAAACTAGAAAAACTGTTACAAACACCAGAATAATGAAAAACTATTCTCCACTCCATCTTTGGGTTGTGACTGCTCCATTTTCTGTTCTTTGTTGAGAAACCAAAAACACTTTTAATTTTTTTTTTTACTTTAAACCAAAATTGAAACATGAAATCATGCAGCCTGTGTGTTTTCATTTTAAAAATAAAAAGGAGAAAACTTGCCTCAAAAAAATGTTTAATGTGTTTTTGCAAAATTTTCATTTCCCCAAGACAGATCACGTGCTTGCATGATATTCCACTGTAACAGAATGGTCATTATGTCCTCTTGGCTTTAATTTAGATTTTTTTTTTCATTTAACGTATTAATTTCATGTCTGTCCATCAGGCTGTCAAATGTAAAATGAAAAGTGTTTTTTGAAGCTTTAAAATACCTTTTCTTCATTTTCATTCAGAAACAACCTTCAATTCTCACACAAATACTGATATTTTCTGGGTCCACCAACTAAAATGTTAATTTGATCAGCATTTAACAGCGGAGAGTTGAAGCTCATCTATCTTTGTTTTCATTTGTGGTAGACATGCTTCTTAATTTAGGCATCAGGAGAGGTATGTATAGTTGTGTGTCATCAGCATAGCAATAAAAATGGCGACCATATTGTTTGGAAAAGATGTCACCAAGGGGAAGCATGGATATGTTTTTTCTAGGATAGAAAAATGTGGCAACACTTAACTCAGCGAGCTACAGTTGTGTGCGAAAGTCAGGGCACCCCTTTAAAAACAGCATATTTTATATATTAAAAAATTAATATCCATATTTATAGTCTTTCTGGGATATGGGAAAAAAAGACAATATTATCAGGAAACATTAATGCATAGTTACATTTTATTTTATAACTTGAACAAAATTACAAAAATAAAAAACATCATTTTGGCCTGTGCAAAAGTCGGGGCACCCTGAGAGTTTCAATGTGTCAGATTCTTTTAACAAATTCAGACCTTTACCAGCTCATTAGTCCTGAAGCATGTGTCAA
This sequence comes from Dascyllus trimaculatus, assembly GCA_024666655.1. Lineage (NCBI taxonomy): Eukaryota > Metazoa > Chordata > Actinopteri > Pomacentridae > Dascyllus > Dascyllus trimaculatus. The sequence continues at coordinate 9,980,229 of CM045461.1, forward strand.
CAATTGTCATTAGGGAGCGCCAGCTGGTGTGTATTTCAGGGTTTCTTAAATATGGCGACTCCACAAACCTGTGCAAACAACAGCAATCATGGGTTCCTCTAAGAAGCTAAGTAAGACAGAAAAAATGAAAGTTATTGATGCCCACAATGCCGGGGAGGGCTACAAGAAGATAGCAAAACGTTTTCAGCTTGCAGTTTCCACAGTGCGAGGTATAATTAAGAGATGGCAGGTGAGGGGAACTGTGGAGGTCAAGATGAGATCTGGAAGACCAAGGAAACTCTCGGACAGAACAGCTCGTAGGCTGGTCAGAAAGGTAAATCAAAACCCACATTTGACGTCAAAAGACCTTCAGGAAGATTTAGCAGACTCAGGAGTGGTAGTGCACCCGTCCACTGTGCGGCGATACTTGCACAAACAAGACCTTCATGGAAGAGTCTGCAGAAGAAAACCTTACCTCCGTCCTCATCATAAAATACAACGTCAAAAATATGCAACAGAACATGTACAGAAGCCTGATGACTTTTGGAAACAAGTGCTGTGGACTGATGAAGTTAAAATAGAACTCTTTGGCCACAATAAGCAAAGGTATGTTTGGAGAAAAAAAGGAGCAGCATTTCATGAAAAGAACACCTTGCCAACTGTTAAATATGGGGGTGGATCCATCATGCTTTGGGGTTGTGTTGCAGCCAGTGGGACAGGAAGCATTGCTCGGGTGGAGGGAAGAATGGATTCCATTAAATACCAGCAAATTCTGGAGGCAAATATCACAGCATCTGTAAAAAAGCTGAAGCTGAAAAGAGGATGGCTTCTACAACAGGATAATGATCCAAAACATACTTCAAAATCCACCATGGACTACCTCAAGAAACGCAAGCTGAAGGTTTTGGAATGGCCTTCACAGTCTCCAGACTTAAACATAATTGAAAATCTGTGGGTAGATCTTAAAAGAGCTGTGCATGCAAGACGACCCAAGAATATTGCAGAACTGGAAGCCTTTTGCAAGGAAGAAGGGGGGAAAATCCCAAATGATAGAATCCAGAGACTTGTCGTTGGCTATAAAAAGCATTTAGAAGCTGTGATATCTGCCAGAGGGGGTCTTACTAAGTACTGAAGGTACTGACGCTGTAGGGTGCCCCGACTTTTGCACAGGCCAAAATGATGTTTTTTGTTTTTGTAATTTTGTTCAAGTTATAAAATAAAATGTAACTATGCATTAATGTTTCCTGATAATATTGTCTTTTTTTCCCATATCCCAGAGAGACTATAAATATGGATATTAATTTTTTAATATATAAAATATGCTGTTTTTAAAGGGGCGCCCTGACTTTCGCACACAACTGTATATGGCGGCCCTATTATTTACATTTTTAATTGGTCTCCTTTCTGCTTTGCGTAAACACGGCTTGCAGTTCAACTGTATTAGCAGCTGCGTCACTAATGGCTTCACGGTTTTACAGAGGAGTGCTGATTTTTTTTCTTTTTTTCGTTTACCTGCTCTCTAGAATCTGCTCAGCGCAAAAGGTTTTTGAGGAGAACACTGCGTCACGGATGAGTAGTTCAAGGGCCGTTGAAAAGTTCATATTCCCACAATTCTGTTTATTTTTACAGTTTGTGATTGAAAGAGTGTCCTTTTGGAGACTTTTGCAAAGTCTTTAAAACCTGTCAGTGGGTTTTGGGGTCCACAGGGTTTGCAGATTAAAAAAAAATAACACTTTAATGCAGTTGTTTGATCTTAGGTACTGCAAAATCATTACATTTCTGACCGTTATCTCAAATACTTCCTGTTTAAAGGTTGAGACTTTCCACTACGTCTCTTATAATGTTACACCCTGCAACATCCTGTGTCAGTCTTATCGGCTCATATTAAAGAACAGCTTCACTAGCTGTCGCAGTAAAACGACGTTTAAGCTTGAATTTGATTTCCAACATCTCGTAATGTGAATGTGAAGTTACCAACTCACTCTGTTGCATGAAACCATCTCAGACTTTACTTTGCTCAATAGGTGACAGTTTTTTACTGGTCTATAAAGCTTCATTTAATCTTCAGCATAACATCTGATAAAATGATGGCAGTGATAACCGAATATGTCACATCCTCAGCAAAGCCTCTACGCACAGTATCAACATGAGTCAGCTCACACGAGGAGAAAAATAAAGAATATACCAGGATACTTTTACACTATTTACATGCTCCTGTTTACTCTTCTGCCATTTTTCCCTTTAAATTTAAGGTACCTGTATTACTGGTCTACACATCGAATCTATCAAAGCAACAGCAACTCTGACATTTTCATTGCAGAAACTGACGACAAACCACAGATATGCCTGTGTTGCACCACTGTTAAGAAACTAAGCTGCCTTATGTGTCAAAACTGCAGTCAAACATGGTTTTGTATTAGATAAATTAGGACTTAGGAAAAAACTAATAGCCAAATTAGTTACTTGGTTTTTACTGGGTAGTGCTAAAGGTTTGGCTGTGTGCGTGTCTTTTCCTGCCACCGCTTCCTCAGTGCTTCCTGTTGGAACCTGTCCAGAGCACAGAAACGGAAAGACAGCAGAAGAAGCAGAGAGCAGTATCAGAATACGGAGTGTAAAATTTTATTTATGATCAAAAATCTACTCAGTAAAAGAAGACCATCTGGGTAAAGAAAAATACAACAGTTGAGGGACAGCACTGGACTGCGTTCACGATCAAACTGATACGGCTGAAAATCTGCAGCACGCCTTAAAATGTCCTCCAACATTTACGAAGACCTAAATATGACTACGACTGTGAGATATAGCAAAGGAGCCCGAAAGGACAGAGGGGACCGACAGGAGAAAATAGTGGACATCTATGAGAGCGCAGGCGCTGTCACTGGCCATCAGGTTGACGCTTCGATGCAGGATGGAGGTATCAAACACTGTGGAATCCATATTTAGCATTCCTTTTTTTCAAATTATGAAAAAAAGTATAGTAATATTAATCGTATTATAGTAAAAATCAATATAATAATAGCTGCACAAGGGACTATGGAAGATTTAATGTTGTATGTTTAACACTCACCTACTTAAGGAGTAAATATACATTTGAGCATTTTCATTATTTTGGGTCATTTCTGTCAAATAATGTTGTACATGATTCCAGATTTTTTTAATTATAGATACACCGATCAGGCACAACATTCTGACCACCTGCCTAATATTGTGTTGGTCCCCCTTATGTGCTCAAAAATGCTCTGAACCATTGGGCATGGACAAGAGGACCTCTCAGGGTGTCCTATGGGGTCTGGAACCAGGACGTTGGCACTGGATCCTTTGGGTACTCTGGCTTGTGCAGTGGGGCCTCTGTCAATCAAACTTGTTCCACTGCATCCTGTTGATGCTTGATCAGAATGAGGTGTAGGAAGTTTGGAGGTCAAATCAACATGTTGGACCATTGTCATGTTCCTCAACATGTTCCAGATGGTTTGATGTTGTTGCCATGTGGTGGGGTGTATTTTCCTGCCAGGGACATTTGGGATTCCCATTTGCATGAGGGAGTGTGCTTGTTGTGGGACAATGTTTATTTGGGTGTCTAAGTCTCATCAACATGGATGTTAAAATCCAAGGTTTTCCAGCAAAACACCACATAGTACCAATATGATCAATGTTTTTCACTTCTCCTGTCAGTGGTCTAATGTTATGCCTGATCAGTGTATATAAATATAAATATCAAAGGACACAACATTATAGACCCCATAGGACACCCTGAGAGGTCCTCTTGTCCATGCCCAATGGTTCACAGCATTTTTGACCACATAAGGGGGACCAACACAATATTAGACAAGGTGGTCATAATGTTATGTCTGATCGGTGTATATTACCTTCCAGAGAGCAAGAGAGAATTCACAGTTCTGACAGTGAAGTATGCAGGATGCATGAATGCAAAAGGTGTTGGGGAGGTGATATTTACAGATGACACCGTGAATGTCAGGATATACCAAGATGACTCTCAGTCTTCAGAGTTGGAATATTCCAGCATGGAATTGTTGAACGCACAGCGCCAAAAATCACACAAGAGTTTCTAAAGTAAGAGTGAAAACTATGAACTGGACAAGCATATGGCCTGACTTGAGTCCAATAAAGCACATTTTGGGTATTTTAAAAAGAGAGGTAGAGCAGCTGAACCCCTCCAGCAAAGACCAGCAAAAAAAACAGCTTCTGAAGAATGGCAGAACATCTCTACAGAAATCTGGTATCCTCCATATTGAGGAGGATTGGTGGACATATGGATCAGATCTGAACCTCTGTAATGAAAGTTGTACTTGTAGTTCCTGCTGTGTGGCCTGTCTGCTTAATTCCGTGCATCTATTCTTTTTATTTTTACACAAGACCAAATACTTAGATGTCGAACAATTAAATCATTTGACATTTAAGTGATACTGAACAGGGATGTACTCACTTTTGTTGTACGCTGTAGGTTTTACAGTATTTAGCCAATATAGTGGACAGTTAGATAAAGTTAGCTTGTGTTGGTGTCCTGTGCTTGGCTGTTTTAACTGACATCAAATGTTGTTCTTGTTGGTTCAGGTTGGCTGAACTAAAGGACCGAAAAGTGTCAAATGAAAATCCATCTTCTACTTTGCATCCGCAGGTGCACACACTCAAAACCAGTTACTGACTGCCCAAAGAAACCTGTTCAGATCTGCAACACTGGTACTGGCTCTGCTGTGTTTCCTGCTGTTACTGGGGATGGCCTACCTGTCCTACCGCTGTGAGAACCTCATCCGTATTTTCATATCTTAAGTCATCTCGATCAGTTGGTTTGTTTTTACATCACAGCCTTGTCTTGTTTTTTTTTTTGTTGTTGTTTCTATGAGATTTTACACTCGTTTTGAAACACCGACTGCTCATCGAGGAGGTAGAGCTGAAGGCCAACAGTGAGTGCCAGTCAGAAAAAGAAAGCCAGGCAGAGGACAACGCTTTGGGTAAGAAATATTCTTACCAAACTGTTACTGAATGATTTGAAATGTGTCACCAAAACGTCTCATTTTCTGAAGGATGGAGGAGATTCAAATGCCACTGTTACTACACATCTACTAAGAGGAAAACGTGGGCAGAAAGCAGGGAGGACTGTAAGAAAAGAGGAGCGGATCTGGTGGTAATAAACAACAACGAGGAACAAGTAAGGGTCTGATAAATTAACTTATTAACCAGCACTTTCTGATGTTTGCTTGGGAAGTTATTAGGCCTTTAATGTTGACAAAAAGCCACCAAAGCAGCAGAAAGATGTTCAAGTGCTTTGATGTGAAAACCTGTACATGTGAGTGTCTCTTCATTTGTGGTGGGGCTTTTGGTTTTGTTTGTCTTATTCAATGTAGTATAAAGAGGCAAGAGGATGTAAAACCTTTGAAATTACTTTTGCATCAGTTGTAACACACATGACTGCATCTGAACATGTTGGCTTTGGTGGTGAATTTCAGAATAAAGCAGGTAGAATTAAGTGATTTTAGTGAAACATCCCAATTTAAAGGGTGAGCTTTGGTTGATTTTTCCAACGGAACTAGAAATCGCACACAATTAGCTAACATAAAGTTGAAAATCTTTCCGTTTTCTCTTATTCATGCTTGCTCTGATAAATGGGATAATTTGGACACTTTTGTAAAGATAACATGTCTTTTAAACCAGCTGGCAGGTTTTGGGGCTCAGAGGGTTAATTGTTAACATCATTTTTTTTAATATCGACTGTAAAATAATTAGTTAAGCCCTGAAACAATCTTTTACCACTATAGAAAGTAGCGCATGACTGGAGAAATAATTTTGCACTCCTTTGCCAAATTATCAGCAATTTGTCAGTACGCTGAACAAACATGGAGATTTCTGGATCGGTCTGGAGTCGGTGATGGAATGGAAACCTGAGTGGAAGTGGGTGGACGGATCATCATTAGGAATTACGTGAGAAACTGTTCATTTCTTTTCAAATCACCATATATCTGGGAAAATATCTGCACAGTTTTCATTCTTTCTAAACTGCTGCTAAATCGGAACATGAGATGTTTTACTGTCACCACATTCAGAACTTGTATTCTTCTGCCTTATATATGGGTCATTCCATGCCAACTCACCAAGGCCTTCCCACTTGAGGTCATGGACTTTTCTTGACAAAAAATTATGCAAAAAGAAGAAACAACTTACTTTTGTCATATCTAAATGTCATTTGGTGATCAAAAAGTGACTGGTACAGGTTCCCATAAATAGTGTCGGAGCTGAAAATTTACTTATTAGGACATTTTAACAGTTTTTTTTGTTTTTTTTTTAGGAAGGATTGTTCTTATTTCTTCAAATCTTTTTTGAATCTTTTTTGAAGGGAATGTCTTCATATCCATTGAAAACATATTAAAAAATTAAAGATGTTATATTACTCCATGATTTAAACATTTTATGGAAAAAACACATTTGGTGGCTTTAATTGTCAGGTAAATATTTGGATCATGTTGATTGGAATTGAGTGAATATTACTGTAGATGTTAATTTTTGAAAATCAAGTATTTTTCGTTTCTGATGATAAATCATGGATTTTTATAATTTTGATTTCTGTTAAAAAAAAAAAAAAACATCAGCACAAACTACTGACATGATTACAAGTTTCAACTTTTTCTTGAGGTTTCTGGGATATTAATTAAAAAAAAATCAGTCAAATCCTGTAAAAAATAAGCAGCTGGTGAGGCTTTAAAGATATTTCAAAAGAATCGCTGAAGTTATAAAAATTTACCACCGAGGGCTGATTTTTCAAAAATTCATAACTCAAAAAGTATTCGGAGTAGAGCTGTGGGATTTTTGCAAGATTGGTTTAGGTTAAACGTCTTTGCATGATTTTATTCAAGAAAATCCATGACCTCAACTGGGAGGTCTGAGGTGAGTTGGCGTGGGATGACTCACATGAGAAGTCCAAGAAGTTGAAATTACTCCTCTAAGAGCTCAGAATAATGAGCTTGAAGTTCTACCACACAAGGGCAGCAACAGGCTCATGTTCATTTTCAGATTATTTGAACATCAAATTGGAAAGAAAAAAAAATACTCTACTACTAAACTCTCCCTCTGCAGTTTACAAACTGATACCAGAGTTTCTGAGCACACAAGCCGCATGAAAAATCGCATGGCAATGATCTGCTGTGTTTTCTGTCTCGTGCCTTTAACAGTATGGTGCTTGTTCAACAGGGCCTGGAACAAAGACGTGGTATTAACGAATGTGAATGAGACCAAAGTCTATATGGACCTGCAAGGAAAATGGAATCATACCAGCAGCGGATCCAAACGCTGGGTCTGTGAGAGGCAGATCTACTGAGAGTGTCAAACGCACCGTGTAACTGCCATCTGTCGAACTTCAGCATGAACCCTGAGCTGACTGGACCCCCCACCTACCTGCTGCCTTGCTTATATTATTTCTGATCAGCTCTTACCTTGAGTTTGATTGCAGTCTGAGTATTACAAGATTGTACGGAGGCAAATCAATTGTATGTTTTTTTTCAAATCCCCTGTGCTTGATGCTCATACTAGCAGCCAATTCAGACTGACTGTGTCGCTGCCCGATGTGAGAGTGTAAATGATTCCTGTAAAATGAATGTGCATATACACCCAGCTCAGTGTTTACTTCTGTAATGTATGAGGGTCGATTAAAAAGTTACGAGACTGCGCCTATAAAAATTCAAAACCTGATTCAAATTTGGCTGCTGTCCCTGCTGAAAAAGTCTCCTTGTGCAGCGATACTCTGCTCCCAGTGCTCCTGCATCACTTATAATACTCTCTGATAGTCCTGGTGTGTAAACATGTCTGAATCTCCTAAACAGTGTCAAAACGGCAACAGTGAAAGTTCAGTTTTGGATGCCATCATGCCACAGGTTGTTTGAATGTTCTCCCTCAGATGTAACAGTAGAACTCTGCCTTTACAGTCCAATCCTGGGGTAATACTAAGGAAATAACGAGTTTAGAAGCTGCTGCTCTTCCACTGTGAAAACTGCTGTTTCTCCTGTTGTGGTAGCTGCACACCCACCGCTGGTCACCAGTGATGATCCTCCACATACAGGCTGGATCACCCACCATAGAGTGTGATATTTGCTCTCTGTGAAAGTTGGAGCTCCATGGAAAAATCACAAATGTGAACCTACTAGTGGTCACAAATTGTGGATATTCACGAGACATCCCGACTCGAGCAGTCTTGTACCTTTTCGATCGCCTCTCGTTTGGTTGTGTTTACATGAACTCCTACTACAAAACTGCAGTTCCAAACATCCAGCTTCATCATAATATGAATAAGGACATGAGTTTTTGCTTACAGTTCATCCAGTGTTGTTGCATAAATACTGAATTTGGCCCCAGACGTTGAGATGGTACTGGACGGGACTGTAACCTGCATGTTGGATGCTTTCATCGGACAGCAACTCAGGTCTGGCAGTGACAGGATGTGTTTAATAAATGCTAGAGATTGACCTGGCTTTTAAAAGTCTATCCATGTTTGGATTTAGATAAATTAAAGTTGGATTCAGTTTTATTTTAGCCTGCTGTTTTTCCTATCAACGTGGCTATTGTGGCTCGAGGTGTCATGCTAACTTTGCAGTCTTCAGCCCTGTTGTGCAGATTTGTGGAAATGGAGTTTAGGAGGGACAACAGGTACGAGCTGCTTGATACCTGAATAATTGTTTTCATGTTTTATTAAAAGTAGACACATAACTTAGCTGCCAGAAACAAACATTTTTCTACCTGTATTAGCTTTAACTGACCATTCAGGAAGCTGAGTATCTTTTATTCTAGTTGACGTTGAAGTGAAACACCATCTTCAGGATGTTTATCAGAGCTGCAGGTCCATTAGTTATAGTTCCACAGCTGGGAATCTTCTCATCTGTGGACATAAAGATTTTCCCAGTATGCCATCAAGTCTCACTCTTAGTATGTTAGGATGAGTTGTTATCTTTCTGCCTCCATTACCCAGTGAAAATCAGCCTCACCCGTCAACAAATGGGCGTAGTGTAGATTTAGGTGATCAGGTCAGCCAGTAAGTATCCATGGATGGAGATTCCAAATGCAATTAGCGGATGCGGCTAATTTCTGTGTTGAACTTTGGTTTGACTGAAAACAAACATATAAAATGATTTGTGTAGAACTCCACCGCAGAAACACTGGATTTGAGTCTTACAAGGAACATTTGTTGCTGAGTATTTCTCTCTGTCCTTGCATTTATTTCTGTACTTGCTCTGAAAAACTAATAAAGGTAAATGAGAAAAAAGACTCAACTGCTTAAATCAAATATGTCAAACCTGTAAAAAGTTTCCTAATAGGTCAAAACACTTTAATGCAATTATGACCAGTGTGTGTTTCTCAGAGCCTTAACAGTAGTGAAGCTACTGGGGGTAAATGTAGAGGAAAGACCGCAGTGTGTCCAAAATGAGAAAGAGTCTTTACTATGTGGTACATGAAGGTGCTTGGTGAACTTCCTGGAACCCTGTCTCTCAAAATTTTAGTATTTCATTGTAACACTGCAAGATGATGGTAGAAGAAGTATGATTTTCATGCCCATCTGCCCATGTGTGCTTAAGACACACATATTGCTGACAAAAACATTGTAATACCAAGTACAAAGAAACCTGCCAGTGGGTTTTGGGGTCCAGAGGGTTTACAGACTCAAAATCACATGTAATTGCAGTTCTTTGATCTTAGGTACTGCAAAATCGCTATATTTTTAATCATTATCTTCTTGAATACTTCCTACTTAAAACTTAAGACTTTCCACTACGTCACTTGTAATGTTACACCCTGCAACATCCTGTGTCAGTCTTATCGGCTCATATTAAAGAACTGCTTCACTAGCTGTCGCAGTAAAACGACGTTTAAGCTCGAATTTGATTTCTAACATCTCGTAATGTGAATGTGAAGTTACCAACTCACTCCGTTGTATGAAACCATGTCAGACTTTACTTTGCTCAATAGGTGACAGTTTTTTACTGGTCTATAAAGCTTCATTTAATCTTCAGCATAACATCTGATAAAATGATGGCAGTGATAACCGAATATGTCACATCCTCAGCAAAGCCTCTACGCACAGTATCAACATGAGTCAGCTCACACGAGGAGAAAAATAAAGAATATACCAGGATACTTTTACACCATTTACATGCTCCTGTTTACTCTTCTGCCATTTTTCGCTTTAAATTTAAGGTGTCTGTATTACTGTTCTACACATCGAATCTATCAAAGCAACAGCAACTCTGACATTTTCATTGCAGAAACTGACGACAAACCACAGATATGCCTGTGTTGCACCACCGTTAAGAAATTACGCTGCCTTATGCATCAAAACTGCAGTCAAATATGTTTTTATATTAGATAAATTAGGAGTTAGGAAAAAACTAATAGCCAAATTAGTTACTTGGTTTATACTGGGTAGTGCTAAAGGTTTGGCTGTGTGCGTGTCTTTTCCTGCCACCGCTTCCTCAGTGCTTCCTGTTGGAACCTGTCCAGAGCACAGAAACGGAAAGACAGCAGAAGAAGCAGAGAGCAGTATCAGAATACGGAGTGTAAAATTTTATTTATGATCAAAAATCTACTCAGTAAAAGAAGACCATCTGGGTAAAGAAAAATACAACAGTTGAGGGACAGCACTGGACTGCGTTCACGATCAAACTGATACGGCTGAAAATCTGCAGCACGCCTTAAAATGTCCTCCAACATTTACGAAGACCTAAATATGACTACGACTGTGAGATATAGCAAAGGAGCCCGAAAGGACAGAGGGGACCGACAGGAGAAAATAGTGGACATCTATGAGAGCGCAGGCGCTGTCACTGGCCATCAGGTTGACGCTTCGATGCAGGATGGAGGTATCAAACACTGTGGAATCCATATTTAACATTACTTTGTGTTCAAATTACAGACTCTCTATGAAAAAATCATAGCAATATTAATCGAGTTATAGCAAAAATCTATATAATAGCTGCACAAGGAATTATGGAAGATTTAACGTTGTATATTTTATACTCACCTACTTAAGGAGTAAATATGCACTTGACCATTTTCATTATTTTGGGTCATTTGTGTGAACTAATATATTGTACATGATTCCAGATATCTTATTATTGATATTATGTATGTATGTATATATATATATATATATATATGTATATATATATATATATATATATATATATACATATATCTCAAATTAAGTTGTAAGTGGTTTCTGTGATCCGCAACTTTCCGAACCAACCAACCTTTCATACTCTTGCACCATTTTCAGGGTGTCAAACCCAAATTTCTCAGCAATATGTCTGTGAATGTTCTCATTTATCCAGGTCATAGTCATTCTGGGCCAAGTGAATCGAAGGCAACTGGCCTTAGTAAAATGTCTGTGAAGACAATTCGCCTCTCATTTGAGTGGCTTCATCAGTTCATGTGTGCCAAGACTAGAATGGCCAAGTCTGACTGTGGGAAAACCACCAGCTGGATGAATGAGAACATACCAATATGATCAATGTTTTTCACTTCACCTATCAGTGGTCATAATGTTATGACCGGTGTATATAAATATAAATATTCAAAGGACACAGCATTATAGACCCCATAGCACACCCTGAGAGGTCCTATGGGGTCCTATGACCTTTATATTGGCGAAACTAAGCAACCACTGAACAAACGTATGGCCCAACACAGAAGGGCAAACTCCTCAGATCAGGATTCAGCGGTCTATTTACACCTGCCCAATGGTTCACAGCATTTTGGACCACATAAGGGGGACCAACACAATATTAGACAAGGTGGTCATATTGTTAAGCCTGATCGGTGTATATTACCTTCCAGAGAGCAAGAGTGAATTCACAGTTCTGACAGTGAAGTATGCAGGATGCATAAATGCAAAAGGTGTTGGGGAGGTGATATTTACAGATAACACCGTAAATGTCACCAAATACTTAGATGTCGAAATATTAAATCATTTTACATTTAAGTGATACTGCACAGGGATGCACTCACTTTTGTTGTACACTGTAGGTTGTACAGTATTTTGCCAATATAGCAGACAGTTAGATCAAGTTAGCTTGTGTTGGTGTCCTGTGCTTGGCTGTTTTTACTGACATCAAATGTTGTTGTTGTTGGTTCAGGTTAGTTGAAACTAAAGGACCGAAAACTGTCAAATGAAAATCCATCTTCTACTTTGCATCCGCAGGTGCACACACTCAAAAGCAGTTTCCGACGGCCCAAAGAAACCTGTTCAGATGTGCAACACTGGTACTGGCTCTGCTGTGTTTCCTGCTGTTACTGGGGATGGCCTACCTGTCCTACCGCTGTGAGAACCTCATCCGTATTTTCATATCTTAAGTCATCTCGATTAGTTGGTTTGTTTTTACATCACAGCCTTGTCTTGTTTTTTTGTTGTTTCCATGAGATTTTACGCACAAACAACAACACCGACTGCTCATCGAGGATGTAGAGCGGAAGGCCAACAGTGAGTGCCAGTCAGAAGAAGAAAGCCAGGCAGAGGACAACGCTTTCGGTAAGAAATATTCTTACCAAACTGTTACTGAATGATTTGAAATGTGTCACCAAAACGTCTCATTTTCTGAAGGATGGAGGAGATTCAAATGCCACTGTTACTACACATCTACTAAGATGAAAACGTGGGCAGAAAGCAGGGAGGACTGTAAGAAAAGAGGAGCGGATCTGGTGGTAATAAACAACAACGAGGAACAAGTAAGTGTCTGATAAATTAACTTATTAACCAGCACTTTCTGATGTTTGCTTGGGAAGTTATTAGGTCTTTAATGTTGACAAAAAGCCCCCAAAGCAGCAGAAAGATGTTCAAGTGCTTCAATGTGAAAACCTGTACATGTGAGTGTCTCTTCATTTGTGGTGGGGCTTTTGGTTGTGGCCAGACGTGTCTTATTCAACGTAGTATAAAGAGGCAAGAGGATGTAAAACCTTTGGAATTACTTGGGTTCTTTTTTCTTTTTTTTTGCATCAGTTGTAACACACGTGACTGCATCTGAACATGTTGGCTTTGGTGGTGAATTTCAGAATATAGCAGATAGAATTCAGTGATTTTAGTGAAATATCCCAATTTAAAGGGTGAGCTTTGGTTGATTTTTCCAACGGAACTAGAAATCGCACACAATTAGCTAACATAAAGTTGAAAATCTTTCCGTTTTCTCTTATTCATGCTTGCTCTGATAAATGGGATAATTTGGACACTTTTGTAAAGATAACATGTCTTTTAAACCAGCTGGCAGGTTTTGGGGGTCAGAGGGTTAATTGTTAACGTCACATTTTACATCAGCTGTAAAGTAATTAGTTAAGGACCTGAAACAATCTTTTACCACTATAGAAAGTAGCGCATGACTGGAGAAATAATTTTGCACTCCTTTGCCAAATTATCAGCAATTTGTCAGTACGCTGACCAAACATGGAGATTTCTGGATCGGTCTGGAGTCGGTGAAGGAATGGAAACCTGAGTGGAAGTGGGTGGACGGATCATCATTAGGAATTACGTGAGAAACTGTTCATTTCTTTTCAAATCACCATATATCTGGGAAAATATCTGCACAGTTTTCATTCTTTCTAAACTGCTACATGCAGTCTAAATCAGAACATCAGATGCTTTACTGTCACCACATTCAGAATTTGAATTCTGGTTTACATATGGGTCATTCTATGCCAACTCACCTGGGGCCTCAAAGTTGAGGTCATGGATTTTCTTGTAAAAATTATGCAAGAAGAAAAAACAACTTAGTTTCGTCACATCTAAATGTCATTTGGTGATCAAAAACTGACTGCCACAGGTTCCTAAAAATAGCTTCGGAGCTGAAAATCCACTTTATTAGGACATTGTAACAGTATTCTTTTTTCAGGAGAGATTGTTGTGATTTCTTTTTTTTTAAACGTATATTTATTGTTTTTCTTTTATATAGACACATCAACACTTGGAACATGGCAGAGATAAAACCAATAATAAATAATGGTACATAAAAAGACAAAAATCAAACAAACAAAAATAAATAAATAAATAAAATGAAAGTAAATAAATGAATTTCAGTAATGAGTCACAAACTTAAATTGCTAAGAATAGCTGATACAAATATCTAACAAATTACATAATAATAAAAAGCATAGATATAAAAGTAAAATAAACTTATACATGTACATCCCCGGGAGTCATGTGACGGCGCTTGACAAGATGGCTGCGTGAGCGTGAGCGGCGCCTTCCCCAGCACCTCATTTTGCTAACAAACGCACAAGGAGCTTATGACTCAGCGTCACACATCGTGCAATAGATCTACGCTTCAGACAACATGTCGAAGACGACCAGAAGCTCCGCTAAACCTGGCGGGGGTATCGGGGGAAGCAAGGGCAACGAGATGGCTAATGCTAATCAAGCTAACCCGAAAGTCGCCTCACCCTCCAGGGACGACACCGAGACTCTACAGGCTGCTGTGACTCCATGCACACCTGGTGAGGTGGCCAAAGAACTAGCTAAACTGTCGGCCCTGATAGTCGAAAAGTCTGAAAGCCATGATAAGAAACTGGAAGAGATACGCATTACCACGAATGCCACCGAGAGTAAAGTTGCTGACATTGTTAGTCGGATTAATGAAGTAGAGAACCGTGTGTGCTTTTTGGAGGAGGCGCTGGAGCGGCAACAGGAGAACCCACCGGCCTCAAGCGCTGAGGTAGAAACACTTCGCGAGGATATCGATGAGATGGAAAACAGAGAACGAAGAAACAATCTGCGCTTCCTGGGTTTTGCTGAGTCCTGTGAGGGAAGAGATGTGGCGTCATTTTTGGAAGAAACTATACCGACACTCTTCAACATTGACTTTCCCAAGGGTCTAGAAATTGAGAGAGCACATCGACTCGGACCACTGCCTGGAAGTTACAACGGTAACCAGCCTTCTCGCCCGAGACCCATCATCGCACGTTTTCTGAGATTTCGAGATCGCATTGCAGCAGCAGCACGTAATATCGGAGACATAATGTGGAGAGAGCGTCGCATCATGGTGTTTCCCGATTTTTCCAAGCGTCTGAACGAAAAACGTCGGAGGTTTGGCGAATGTAAGAAGCTACTGCATGAGAAGCACGTCCACTTTTCCCTCAATTATCCCGCGGTGCTAGTTGTGAAAACAGCACATGGGCAACGGCGTTTTGAAGACCACAAGAAGGCCATGGCATATATCAGTTCTTTAGATGAGTAAAATCTCAGTCAAGTGTGAATTTACTAGAGTGGACATTGACTGTATCTACACCTTGGATTTATAAGTAAAGGGATGCGGACATGTTTTCCCCAGTTGACATTTATCCTGGTCTGTGAGGCTATGCCAGAGGGCGTTGGTGGACTCCTTTTACTCCTTTTACTAGCAGAGGTGAGAGGTTCACATTCTATTTAGTGCATTATATTTTGAATTTCTGTCTTACCAACGTTTCTTTTTTCTCTGGGCAACTTTACTTTGTTCTTGGCTATTTTGAGTCTATCTCTGTTATTATCTCTGATATAAGACGCTGGATCTAGTTAGCTCTGTGTTGCAGTTGCACTTCTGAGAATGCTTTTTAGTTTGATTTGCTTTTGCAACTGAGTTCATGCTTGTGTTCCTGATCTAAACTGTTTAATGGGGAGGGGTGAACGGGGGGATTGGAGGCAGTGATGGTTAAGTGCAGGATCACGGACCAGAGTAGGGGTGGTTTTATTAATACCTGGCAGTACATACGTACTTCAGGAGTTTGGGGTGAGGTGTTTTCTTTTATTCTGTTGTGTATACTCATTCTTTTTACTCCTTTTTTCCATTTATTGTTTTCTTTGGTGCCAATAAAGGTTTTCTCACAGCATCTTTTGCTTCATACTTGTCCTGAAAATTGTCTATTAGTAACAAATTGAGTTTTATGAGTTGGAACGTCAGGGGCCTTAATAATGTTATTAAGAAAAGAAAGGTATGGTCTTTTATAAAATCTAAAAAATGTGATGTTATCTTCATTCAGGAGACACACCTTTCCCCATTAAAATCACAGAGATTTGGCACGGGATGGGTGATTGATTAATAGATTAATAGACATGTACAGTTTAAATGCCTGAAACAGTGTAAAGATGAGGAGGGGAGAATGCTGCTAATGCTCTGTGAGATGCAGGGTGATATTATAATTCTGGCTAATGTGTATGCTCCAAACATTGACGACCCATCCTTTTTTGGGCAGCTTGAGAAAAAGCTAACAGATTTAGGAGATTATCCCATAATTCTTGGAGGTGATTTCAACATTGTGATGGACACAACACTTGATCGGAGCTCCCCAATAACGCGGGCATCAAAAGCACATATTGCACTAAGAGGAATGGCCGAGGCCTGTGGTCTTGTGGATGTCTGGAGGCTGCAAAATCCCACAGAGAGGGACTATACTTTTTTTCTCCTCTCCACATGGATCCTTTTCAAGAATAGATTTTTTTCTAGTGTCTCAAACATTAATGATGGCAGTTGCTTCCAGCAGTATTGGAAGCATAATATTATCAGACCACAGCCCAATCTACCTTCATATTATTGCATCTACTACTACTGTCAGAACACCTAGGTGGAGGTTAAACTCGAACCTTTTACTGGATGAAGCTTTTAGAGAATCTCTGGGGTCACAAATTAATTTGTATATAGAAACTAACATTCCCTCTGCTCCCTCTGCTGGAGTGGCATGGGAAGCATTGAAGGCATTTTTGAGGGGCCATATAATTCAATATGCCTCTTTTAAAAAGAAAGAAAACATAAGAAAACTTACTAACCTAGAAAAAGAAATTGGGATTGCAGAATCAAAATTTAAAAGGGATTCTTCTACAACAAACTTAAATAGGCTTACTAAGTTAAAATATGAATATAACACAATTATCTCAGGAAAAGTGGAATTCAGTTTATTTCGTGCCAGACAAAAACACTTTGAAGAGGGAGATAAGGCGAGTAAACTATTGGCAAGATATATAAAACAAAGAGAAGCCATGAGTTCCATCTCTGTTATTAAAAATGTTGCTGGTCAACTCCTCTCCAACCCTCAGGGAATCAATGAAGTATTTAGTGACTTCTATAAAAACCTCTATAGTTCAGAGTCTTTAGCTTCAAAAGAAAGTATTAAAACATTTTTGCTAGGTTTAAATCTTCCTAAATTATCTGTGGATCAACTAAAGAGTCTAGATTTGCCTATTACTATTGGAGAGATTGTGAGGGTCATAAAGAACCTTCCCACAAATAAGGCCCCTGGCTTAGATGGATTCACGTGTGAATTTTATAAATCTTTCCCCCAAGAATTGGCCCCTTTCCTCTTGAGAACATACAATGAATCACTTCAGGAAAAAAAACTGCCACCATCACTCTCTGAAGCAATTATTACCCTTATTTTGAAGAAAGACAAAGACCCCTTGGAGTGCAAAAATTACTGACCTATTAGTTTGACAACATGCAATAGCAAAATATTATCAAAAATACTAGCTAACTGTCTTGATCATGTGATGAACTCATTAATCCATCCAGACCAGGTTGGATTTATACAGTCTCGCTCTTCGGCTGATAACATCAGAAGGCTGGTGGATATAATGTGGGCTGTCAAGGATCGTCAAACACCGTTAGCTGCCATCTCGTCGGATGCAGAGAAGGCATTCGACAGAGTCGAATGGCAGTATCTGTTCTCGGCTCTGGAATCTTTCGGTTTTAGTGACAACTTTATTAAATGGATCCAGCTCATATATGCACATCCAAGGGCATCTGTATTTACAAATGGCGTCATAGGTCCATCATTTGAACTTAGAAGAGGAACTAGACAGGGTGACCCTTTGTCACCTCTGCTCTTTACTCTGGCCCTGGAACCATTGGCAGTTGCTATTCGAAAAGAGGCAAATTTTCCGGGTATTACAGTAGGAACTAGCTGTCATAAACTTATGTTGTTTGCAGATGACATTTTACTTTTTGTTTCAGACCCCGCAAACTCCCTTCCTACCTTGCTTTCCCTCATTAACACATTTTCTGAGATCTCTGGTTATAAGATCAATTGGACAAAATCAGAAGCCCTCTCACTCACCGGTTGTTGTCCCAAAAGTCTTTTTCCTACTGATATGTTCTCATGGCCCCAAAATGGCATTAAGTATGTTGGAATTACATTCCCACCTCAGTTAACTGACTTAATCAAAATTAATTTTGAGCCTCTGCTTGATAGAATGAAGGTAGATGTAGAACGCTGGAATCAGTTATTTCTTTCCATTTGGGGAAAAGTCAATATTATCAAAATGGTTTGTGCGCCTAAATTCAACTACTTGCTACAGGCCTTACCGGTACATGTCCCCTTAACATATTTCAAACAATTTGACAGGCTCTGTAATTTATTCATATGGAATTAAAAAAAGCCAAGACTAAATCTGAGAAAATTGCAACAAGCTGTGGATAAAGGTGGCTTGGGTTTGCCAAATTTACTTTTATTTACTATTATTACTATTACTATTACTATTATTATTATTACTATTATTACGCTTTCTCTCTCAGGCAGTTAATGCATTGGTTTTTGCCCCCTGAGAGAGCTCCTCCTTGGTTCTCCATGGAAAATGTGGCCTGTTGGCCATTTACATTACCTAGTGTTCTGTCCATTAATCTCCCTCCTCAGAATCAATCACACCCTGTTCTGTGCCATCTACAAAATGTGTGGAAAAAAATCTCTCAGGTGCTCAAGTTTGACCCACACCTCAATAATTCTGCAGGTATCTGGCACAATCCTAAACTCTGCATAGATAAAACTCCCTTTTTTTGGAAGTCCTGGTTTCTGAAAGGAATACGGGTGCTAGATGATTTATACGAAAATGGCTCATTGAAACCATTTGAAACACTAGTTAGAGAATTTAATTTACCTAAGCAGGACTTCTGGAGGTATCTGCAGTTACGACATTTGTTAGTGAAGGTGTTTGGCTCTGCCAATTCTGCCCCTTTAATTCTGCTGTGATACTATAGAGGATTTAAAAAAGCCATTCGGTCGGGGGCATGAAGCTTCAGTCTATTATAAAATGTTATTGGCAACTCATGAACCTAATGGCTTGTCTTTAAAAATATCGTGGGAGACAGACTTAAACCTTAATTTTCAAAAAGAGGAGTGGAATATGATTCTTAAAAATGTAAAGAATATGTCAAGAGAGTTAAGAACAAGACTGGTTCAATTTAAGATCATACATAGAATATACTGGACGCCCTATAGATTGTATAAGGCGGGACTGGCCGATACTCCGACTTGCTGGAAATGTCAGAAGGATAGTGGAACACTTGTACATGTGCTATGGGCGTGCCCAAATATCCAAGAATATTGGCTGTCTATTCATAAATTTGTGGAGAAAATTATTGGTCAAAATATACCCTTCTGTAGCAGGCTTTATATTCTTGGTGACCCCTCAGTGCTGAGACACTTGCCTTCCTCTCTCTCGCAGTGGATTCAAACAGCAATTATGATGGGGAGGAAGTTGCTCGTGAGAGAGTGGAAGGGCCCGTTGGTCCCCTCGGCCACTCACTGGCTTAGCTCTTTGGGTCAACTCGCTGCTTTTGAGAGATTATCATTTAGACTGCTGAATAGAGTAGACGATTATAACAAAAAATGGTCCAAATACTTTCTGTACACAGGCCCTGTGACGTCTCCAGCTCATGGAAAGACTTAAATGTATGAAATTGCTACACTGCTGTGATTGACTGTACTGTTCTGGCTCCATGGCATCTTTTTTTTTTTTTTTTTTTTGTCTGGCATTTATTCATCTATGTATTTATTTATCTTATTTATTTATTTATTTATTTATTTTTTTGTTTAGGGGGTTGTAATTGTTCTTATATCTGTTTGTTCCCATGTGAAATGATTAATGTAGAACAAGTATGTCAGATCTGATGGAACTGTTTTTCTTTGTTTTGTAAAATCAATAAAGTTCAAATCGTAAAAAAAAAAAAAAATACATGTACATCCCCATAGTCAATGAAATCAACTTGCTAGTTAGCTCAGTCATTCACTACTCCTCCAATATCTCCACTCTTTATCAATTCTAGAACCATCCTCCAAATGTTATAGAATTCCGAAGCTCTCTTTTTAACCGTATGTGTCAGTTTCTCAAGAGCTAAACTTGAGGTTAAGTTATTTAACCAGAAGTCAAATGAGGGGCAACCAGTATTCTTCCAGCATAAAGCTATAGACCGTTTGGCCTGAAGTAAGCACAGGTCAACCATTTTTCTCTCCTTAGCAGAAAAAGAGCAGTTGTCAGGATAAATGTCTAATATACATAACTTAGGACATGAGGGTATCGGACAAGATGTGATCTGGGAAATATATTTTAACACAGCGCTCCAGAATTTTTGAATCTCATCCATTTCCACAAACAGTGATATAGTGACCCTTGATGGTGGTTACATTTATAACACAAGTCAGGTATATTAGGATCAAATTTATTTAATTGTACAGGGGACATATAAGTTTGCATTACCCAGTTAAACTGTACTAATCTTAGCCGGGTGTTGATGGTTTGAGTTTGTGTTTTTGAACATATTTTACTCCGCTCATCAACTGAGATGTCTAATCCTAAGTCTTGTGTCCACTCATGTCTCTTACTATCTGAGTTATCTTTCTGGTTGTTAACCAGCAAGTTATTGTTCTGATTTCTTTTAATCGTTTTTGAAGGGAAAGTCTTCACATCTGTTGAAAACATAGTAAGAATTAAAGATGTTGTATTGCTCCATCATTTAAACATTTTATGAAAAAATATTTTTGGTGGCTTTAATTGCCAGATAAATACGTGTATCATGCTGATGGTTTACTTCCACCCACAACAGAAATTTGGTTAGAATTGAGTGAATATTATACGAATTTTTTTGAAAATCAAAGATTTTTCATTTTGAAGATAAATTCTAGTTTTTTATTTTAATTTCTGTAAAAAAAAATTAAAAAGCAAAAAAAACATCAGCATAAGCTACTTACATGTCTGAATGTTTTCATTCATCCAGGTCTTCATCATTCTGGGCAACTCAATTGAAGGCAACTGGACTTAGTAAAATGTCTGTTAAGATATTTCGTCTCTCATCCGAGTGGCTTCATCAGTTCATGCGTGTCAAGACTAGAGTGGGCTAGTTTGACTCGCTGGCGGGAAACCCAGGTATTTAACCTCTGTGGAGGTGTTGCAAAGGCCAGTGGTGACTAACGGCCATATTCGTCAGAGTTGTTGGAGCCACAATGGGCCATTTGCGAACAACTATGGATCTTAGAGGTGAAGTTGTTGAATCTCTTGGGTAGCGATGAAAGGGTTGCACTGTAAACTGGAGATAGGTGGTGTCGCAGACCTCCTCCCTTGTTGAGGGATGGTTTTTCTACTTTTACATAGATGGCTTCCTTAACTCCTCTTTCAAACCATCTGTCGTCCTGGTCCAAAATGTACATTGCTGTTTTGAAAGGAGTGTGCCTTCTCCTTTAGATGTAAATAGACCGCTGAATCCTGACTTGAGGAGTTTACCCTTCTGTGTTGGGCAATGTGTTTGTTAAGTAGTTGCTTAGTTTTGCCAATATGAAGGTCATTGCAGTCCTCACTGCACTGAACCGCATATTTTAGGTTAGCAACCTAATACATGCGGTTCGAGTCAGACTAACCCAGTCTAGTAAAAATCGGTCAAATCCTGAGAAAAATGAGCAACTGGTGAGGCTTTAAAGATGATTTAAAAGAATTACTGAAGTTACCAAATTTAGCACCGAGGGCCAATTTTCAAAGATTCATAGCTCAAAAAGTATTTGCAGTAGAGCTGCGGGATTTCACAAGATTCCATGGTTTAGGTGAAAGTTTTGCACGATTTTTTTCACAAAAATCCATGACCTCAACTGGCAGGTCTGAGGTGAGTTGGCGTGGAATTACTCATATGAGAAGTCCAAGAAGTTGAAATTACTCATCTAAGAGCTCAGAATAATGAGCTTGAAGTTCTACCACACAAGAGCAGCAACAGCCTCATGTTCATTTTCAGATTATTTGAACATCAAATTGGAAAGAAAAAATACTCTACTACTAAACTCTCCCTCTGCAGTTTACAAACCAGCTGAAAGACAGAAAGAAACCGTGTGTCAGCCTGGAGTTTACTCTGATACCAGAGTTTCTGAGCACACAAGCCGCATGAAAAATCGCATGGCAATGATCTGCTGTGTTTTCTGTCTCGTGCCTTTAACAGTATGGTGCTTGTTCAACAGGGCCTGGGAAAAAGACGTGCTATTAACGAATGTGAATGATTCCAAAGTCTATATGGACCTGCAAGGAAAATGGAATCATATCAGCAGCGGATCCAAACACTGGGTCTGTGAGAGGCAGATCTACTGAGAGTGTCAAACGCACCGTGTAACTGCCATCTGTTGAACTTCAGCATGAACCCTGAGCTGACTGGACCCCCCACCTACCTGCTGCCTTGCTTATATTATTTCTGATCAGCTCTTACCTTGAGTTTGATTGCAGTCTGAGTATTACAAGATTGTACGGAGGCAAATCAATTGTATGTTTTTTTTCAAATCCCCTGTGCTTGATGCTCATACTAGCAGCCAATTCAGACTGACTGTGTCGCTGCCCGATGTGAGAGTGTAAATGATTCCTGTAAAATGAATGTGCATATACACCCAGCTCAGTGTTTACTTCTGTAATGTATGAGGGTCGATTAAAAAGTTAAGAGACTGCGCCTATAAAAATTCAAAACCTGATTCAAATTTGGCTGCTGTCCCTGCTGAAAAAGTCTCCTTGTGCAGCGATACTCTGCTCCCAGTGCTCCTGCATCACTTATAATACTCTCTGATAGTCCTGGTGTGTAAACATGTCTGAATCTTCTAAACAGTGTCAAAACGGCAACAGTGAAAGTTCAATTTTGGATGCCATCATGCCACAGGTTGTTTGAATGTTCTCCCTCAGATGTAACAGTAGAACTCTGCCTTTACAGTCCAATCCTGGGGTAATATTAAGGAAACAACGAGTTTAAAAACTGCTGCTCTTCCTACTTGTGGTCACAAATTGTGGATATTCACGAGACATCCCGACTCGAGCAGTCTTGTACCTTTTCGATCGCCTCTCATTTGGTTGTATTCGCGATTTACATGAACTCCTACTACAAAACTGCAGTTCCAAACATCCAGCTTCATCATAATATGAATAAGGACATGAGTTTTTGCTTACAGTTCATCCAGTGTTGTTGCATAAATACTGAACTTGGCCCCAGACGTTGAGATGGTACTGGACGGGACTGTAACCTGCATGTTGGGTGCTTTCATCGGACAGCAACTCAGGTCTGGCAGTGACAGGATGTGTTTAATAAATGCTAGAGATTGACCTGGCTTTTAAAAGTCTATCCATGTTTGGATTTAGATAAATTAAAGTTGGATTCAGTTTTATTTTAGCCTGCTGTTTTTCCTATCAACGTGGCTATTGTGGCTCGAGGTGTCATGCTAACTTTGCAGTCTTCAGCCCTGTTGTGCAGATTTGTGGAAATGGAGTTTAGGAGGGACAACAGGTACGACTTCCCTGATACCTGAATAATTGTTTTCATGTTTTATTAAAAGTAGACACATAACTTAGCCGCCAGAAACAAACATTTTTCTACCTGTATTAGCTTTAACTGACCATTCAGAAAGCTGAGTATCTTTTATTCTAGTTGACGTTGAAGTGAAACACCATCTTCAGGATGTTTATCAGAGCTGCAGGTCCATTAGTTATAGTTCCACAGCTGGGAATCTTCTCATCCGTGGACATAAAGATTTTCCCAGTATGCCATCAAGTCTCACTCTTAGTACGTTAGGATGTGTTGTTATCTTTCTGCCTCCATTACCCAGTGAAAATCAGCCTCACCCGTCAACAAATGGGTGTAGTGTAGATTTAGGTGATCAGGTCAGCCAGTAAGTATCCATGGATGGAGATTCCAAATGCAATTAGTGGATGCGGCTAATTTCTGTGTTTAACTTTGGTTTGACTGAAAACAAACATATAAAATGATTTGTGTAGAACTCCACTGCAGAAACACTGGATTTGAGTCTTACAAGGAACATTTGTTGCTGGGTATTTCTCTCTGTCCTTGCATTTATTTCTGTACTTGCTCTGAAAAACTAATAAAGGTAAATGAGAAAAAAGACTCAACTGCTTAAATCAAATGTGTCAAACCTGTAAAAGGTTTCCTAATAGGTCAAAACACTTTAATGCAATTATGACCTTTGTGTGTTTCTTAGAGCCTCAACAGTCGTGAAGCTACTGGGGGTAAATGTAGAGGAAAGGCCACAGTGTGTCCAAAATGAGAAAGAGTCTTTCCTATGTGGTACATGAAGGTGCTTGGTGGATTTCCTGGAACCCTGTGTCTTAAAATTTTAGTATTTCCTTTGTAACACTGCAAGATGATGGTAGAAGAAGTATCATTTTCAGGCCCATCTGCCCTGTATTAGAGTATCTTGCTGTTGATTGGCAGACGGTGTGGTTCTTTGTTTAATTTATCATTTATCAAACCCTAACTTCAAAACAGATGTGAGCCTGGCTGGAAACTTGTCTCCAAGGCAACATAAGAAGGTGTGATAAACATTTCCTGTGTCGTAACTGTCAGTATGTGCATGTTTGTGTATCTGAGTGCTGATCTGCTTAAGACACACACATTACAAAAACCTCGTATTACCAAGTGCAAAGAAAAATTTACTTATTTTCTGTTTTACGCAGGTGTGTTTATAGTTTGTCTCATTGGTTTTATGAATCCAAAGGCTGCACAAAGAAGTTTTTGTGCAAAAGAATAAATTAATCAAAGGGTGTGCTGCTGCTTCCTCTCTCTCCCTTCAGCCACCTATAGCAGCAACGGCCCAGAAGACCGCCTTCTTGAGTCAACCGCACGTTTTCCTGATATAGTGCTGCCTGCTTGTATTAGTACACGTCAAATCAGATATTTACCCTGAACCAGTTTTACCAAAAGATGGCCAGATACAGCCAAAAGGTGCAGAAGGACAGAGCAGAGTGGGAGGAGAGGGAAGTGCACATCTATGAGAGCGCAGATGATATTAAAGATTATTGCAAAGATTTTCAGTCACAACAAGAAGGTAGGTAAATTAAGGTAATTCAATAATATCAAAAAATGTTCGTCTTAGTGTGCATGTGTGAACCCCGAGTCTATTTTCACCTGCAGCTCTTTAGACACCTGTTTGTTTCTCCATGTTCTGTATGGATGGTCATGGTTTCCAGCTGTATGCTATAATTAGGGTATCTAGGCGTGTTTTTTGATCCTGTCGCATTCTTCTTCCCTGTGGACTCATTTTTCACTGCAATATAAAGTCCAACACCATTACAGAAACAGCACAACCATGACTACAAGTAGCGAGAACTGCTTAAAACCTGGATGTCCAACATTGTTCCAAGTGCCTACAGTTGTAACCAATGCTGGATGTTTTACATACAACAGATATTTTACTTCTTACATTTTTAGTTTCAGTTTTTTCCACATATTTGTCTCTTGTTTATTCTGTGTAAACACTGCTGGCAGTTCAGCCAAAAAGTTCCTCAATTCTTGTTGTATCAATATTGGGTCACAGCTGAGTCACTAATGGCTCCTTGGTTGAAGTGAAGACAGCAGGAGTTTTAGTTTTTCACAGAATCTGGTCTTTTTTTGCAGATTTTCTTCAATGTATTATAAAATGATTTTGATACGATATCAGTTTTGGGCTCGTGATACGTTCAAGGACCATCAGAAAGTTGAAAACCTGACAATTCTTTATGTTTTTACAGTTTTACATTACTTTTTTTTTCTTTAAAAGCCTGAGTTTTGGGGGATCAGAAGGGTAAACACAAAATGTCTGACAATTTTTTTCCTTTTTGGATTTAACTCTCTTTTGCAAAGTTGGGTTGATGCCACCACAGATCAAAGCAGTGTTGAGATAACAGCGGAGAATGATGGCTTATAACCACAAAAACAACACCCACTTTCCTGTCTGTCTGTTAATAAACCCACTCTGCAGGATCAGAGACTCAGAAGCATCCCCCAGTCCTCAAAGGGCCTTTCAGAGGTGCTACAGTGTGTCTACGAGTGCTGTGCCTCCTGATGTTAGCTGGGATCATCATCCTGTCTACATGCTGTAAGATAAAGTCCATCACTTCACAGCAGCTGCTTAGAAGGAAATGCAATGCAATTCACATGGTGCACTGTGGTCACAATTGGACTGCTGTATGTTTATAGACACATTGATAACATTTTTTCATCAAAGATGACACAGCTACACCACATTACACTTCCCAGGTCTCCACAACCAAAAACCTAATGGAACTGAAAGACTGAAAGACGTCCATTAATTTGAGTAACTCAGATTATACCAGCTTTTGCTCAACTTAAACATCCATCCATCCATCCATTATCTATACACCGCTTAATCTTCTGTAGAGTCGCAGGGGGGCTGGAGCCTATCCCAGCCGACACGGGCGAAGGCAGGGGACACCTGGACAGGTCACCAGTCTATCACAGGGCTACACATAGAGACAGACAACCAAGCTCACTCTCATTCACACCTACGGACAATTTAGAATAATCAGTTAACCTCAGCATGTTTTTGGACTGTGGGAGGCAGCCGGAGTATCTGGTGAAAACCCACGCATGCACAGGGAGAACATGAAAGATCAGAAAGATCCCAGGAGTCCTAGCCGGGACGCGAACCAGGGATCTTCTAGCTGTGAGGTGACGCTGCTATCCACCGAGCCACTGTGCAGCCCCAACTTAAACATACATATTTTTACTGAGAACATGCACAGAGATGCCATATGAGTGCGAATGTCAATGTAAATGTCAACATCTATCCAACATCTTTTGCCCTCATGCAGCTCCATTTCATCACCTCCGTGCTTCACTGTCAGGACTATGCATTCACTGTGGTAGTCCTAGCCAGGGCCAGGTTAGGACTACCACAGTGGTAAGAATGCAGGACCCCATCTGAGCTGAGCAAAATTGTTTTTGTCTCTTCCGCCCAAAGAATGTGCTCCCAGTGTTCATCAGTGGGTCCAAAACCTAGAAGGTTCTCACAGCTAATTTTATAACCATGTTCACACAGTTAGGGTGATTCATAGGTGTACTAATCTACTGTTCAACTTAAATGAATTTGAGTTATTTGACATTTAACTCACATTTGTTGTATACCGTATTTGATATTCACACTTTGATATTTTGGTTAGAAAGTTTCAACACCTCCACATGCATTGTTTTAAAGGAGAGCAGCTACAACAAATAAGTAATTAACCCCCATAATACTGATAGTAACTGTAACCTATGGAAACTTAATGCCGTTGATTAAATCAGAATTATTCTTTGCTGCTAAACTTTTTCTAATTTTGTTGAGCTTCTCAAAAATATTTTTTAGTGACTTTGGAAATCAACCAGCTGCAGACCAAATATGATGAACTGAGCAGCAATTACAGTGAACTCCAGGTCAAACTTTCAGGTAAGGAAAGTTTTACAATTAAAAGAAAGGGGTAACCTGATTTCGCCTTCACTTTTAGTTGCAGCTACTCAATGTTGTCCAGTTTCTGCATAACTATTTCTTTTGGGGACAGTCACTGATGAATGAGACGGAGAGAACAACAGAGAGAACAACCTACGAGGAAAGAAAAGTCTTTCACTAATTATTAAAACCACAATCAGTTTTGTAATGAATGTTATGAAATCTCTCTTCAAAAGGGAAGAGGTGTCCCGAAGGATGGAAGAGATTTGGATGCAGCTGCTACTTTAAATTCACTGAGAAGGAAACTTGGGAACAGAGTAGAAAAGCTTGTCAGGAGAGAGGAGCTGATCTGGTGGTCATCGACAGCAAAGAGGAGCAGGTGGGTGTTTCTGAACATCTACATGATTTTTAACGTAATTTTCAGGTCCTGCTCTGAAAGTCTGTTTGACCTGTAGCTTATCTAGCAATGCCTAAATGTATTTGTAATTTTTGTGCAACAACTATACCAGAGGACTCTTTTCGAAGTGCGAACTGCATTTGTATATTTGATGCAGCATGTTTGAAAGCACATTTGCAGAAAACAACAACAAAAAGGTGGGTAATAATGAAGAAGGCACTGCTAGTAAAGAAGAACAGTTAGGATTTTGACTGAATCCTAGAAGACAGAAGTATTTCAAATACTTTGGCTGTGTTCTTGAGGGAAAAGCAGAAAGACTCATATTCTTCTGACTGAAAATGAAGACTTGAAAGAACATGGAAGAACACTGAGAAGCACAACCAGAAGGTCTGATCTCACAATCCTCTGTTTTTGTTACTGAAATTTAGACCAGAAATGGAGGGACTTTCAACTGAGTCAGAGATTTCCTGAGGACCTAAGGGGTAAAAGATTTTTAGAAAAAAAAAAGAATGCAATGGAAATGTTGACCGTCTTTCTTCCTAAGACCGCAGGTGGAGCTGATATTGATCAGCTGACTGTTTCCAATTCATGCACCGACACTGTCATGTGATGACTTTACTGCAACAGAAAAACTGAACTATAACTGGAAACATGATAACTGCCTCTTTGTTTCCACTAGAAATTTGTCGTTGAACTGAACATGAATGGAGAGTCTTGGATTGGTCTACAGCGCACATCAGAAAAACTGACGCCAACAACGTGGGAATGGCATTGGAAATGGGTGGACGGACTACCTCTGACAGAAATGTGAGACATTGTAAATGGTTTTGTTTCTGTTAAGGTGCCACCAAATTATTGGTTGTCATAAAAATATGTCTACATTTTGACTGAAACATATTTTCTGGCAGATTATATTTTGTGACAGATCACAAAGACATTTCTAATCAATATATCACTGCCACTTATTCGATTGCTTTACTGTCGCTCTTTTTCAGCAAACCAACCATTAATTAAATAGGGCAGGACTTGTCACCCTGGAAACCCAAAAAATAAAATAAAAGCTTAAAATATGTAGGGAAAGGGTCTCCTTTTCACCCAAAGTATGATATATTCCCAAATCTAACCAAGTAATTTTGGTGCCTACACTTATCCAAGCTTTTCATATGTAGTGCAATAAAAGTGCAATATTTTTTAATACGGCACAGTCTGACCTTTAGGGGAGAAAATTCAACTTTTTTCACTACATTCCTCTTTTTTTTTTTTTTTTTGGTCTACCAAGTCCCATCATATCTAATATACGAATAATTGGCTGAAAAGGACCAAAAGTTAAGCAATACAATACATGAAAAAGATATGTTGATTTAAAAATACGCTTTCCTAAAACGTAATTGAAAATGCAGTTTAGTTGTACAAGAATGTAATATTGTGGAGATCGTGAACATAATTTTGATGACAGGTTTTTTTATTAAGCTAACTCGAGACAGTTTAGTTTAATAAACCAGCAGGATTAAAACGTTTACTATTTGCTCTACACTGTTTTATGCCAGACTCTGCCAGTGTCAGTGTTTAATGTAACCATGATGTTGGAGCCACAACAAGGGGAAAAACTCCACTCTGAAATAAACCATATTTCTCCTTTAATCACAATGTAAAGTCTGCTGTTTATGGCAGAGATTGGTGGGCTTATACAAAGAAATGCTACATGCAAGGGGCCACACATTTGGAAAACAAAAGAATGTCCACCATATTGGTCCCTATTTGATTTGGGTTTGGGAGGTTGATTCTGAGACAAAAAAAAACCCAGAATAAACTGAAAACAGGAGGACTGAACATGGTTTCATTCCTTAACTGACAGCCTTTACAGATAACCAGCAAACAAGCTAACTACCAAAGGTTAATCGTGAAAGAAATGAATATTTCATCATGAAAATAATCAGGAGTTTCAGGCCTTTTCTTATTCAATTTACTTTGTGCAAAGCACTAGTTCCACCGGCACGAAAACAACTCCACAGCATAATACTGCCACCACCGTGCTTGACGGTAGTATTATGCTCTGGCACCAAAACAGCCCCAAAGCGTAACACTGCCACCAGCATACTTGGCGGTCGCATTATGCTCTGGGGCATGCTCTTTAACCCCAAGAACACCAAACCTACCATCAAGCATGGTGGTGGCAGTATTATGCTTTGCTGTTGTTTTGGTGCCCATGGAATTGGTGCTTTACACAAAGTATATGGAATAATAAAGAACCTGTGGACTGTGATGAAACAAGTCTGTGTCAGAAAGCCACCACATTTAGTTAAACTCTACCAATTCGGTCAAAAGAAGTGGTCAACAATACAACCAGGAGCTTGCTGACAGCTACCAAAAGCACCTAGTGAGATGAAAATGGCGAAAAAGGATATTTAGACAAATATTAGCATTTCTGTACATATATATTTTGATCCAGCGTATTAAGTCATATTTCCAGAAGACCTGTAACAAACCTATGAAAGAACCAAAAGGTTAACAGACCAGCAACTAGTCCCTATTTAATTTGAGCTTGAAAGGTTAATTCTGAGAAAAAAAAAAAAAAATGAATACTTCATTCTTTAACTGACAAACCAGCTATGCAACAAATTGTAATAATGAATTAGACGAGAAGTGACAAACATTTCAGAATGAAAGAAATCCGGAGTTTCAGGTCTGTTTAAAACAAAATCATTTGACTTGTTCTACAGGTTCTGGGCTGCAGAAGTACCAAACTCTACCTCGAGCAATTATGCCGCCTGCTGCAATGAACAAGGACAGTGGACACAGGGAAGACATTATGATATTAAAAACTTCATGTGTGAGAAATAGTTTACCTGCATTCTCTGATATCAGGGCTGTGTGTAGAGTTTGGATCAACACTGTCAAATCAATGCTGCCTTATAAAAATGTACATTGTGCATGTTCAGCTGTTCATTCTGTGATAACCTGGCTTACATAAAAACTGTTTGTCTGCCCCATATTGTGGACTAAACTACCCATCGACTTACCTACTCTAAACAGGATATTTACTCCGTTTTGCCCTGATACACCCGCAGTCATTGGACATTAATTTTCACCTGGCACTGAGAGTGAAACCCGCATTGAGGTTCATGTTAGAGCCCAGGTAATGTGTCCTTGTAAAACTTTCAGCAAGAAACTGCAGTTCTGTGGGCCACTGCGGCTGATTAGTTTCTACTGGCAACACATGAAAACCTCAAATGGCTCTGTGGTCGGGCCTGCACCTCGCATTATTTCCTGCTGCTGCTGGTGTTAAAGTGGGTTTAAAAAAGGCAAGGTTGTGAAGTGTTTCCATGTAATTCGCGTCCTCATGTTCATCTTTTTCCTCTGTAAACTTAACCAAGGCTTCGCCAAACATCGATGCGACTGAATTCACTTGCAATTGTTAACTCCTGCTCTGGTGCAGTAAAACACGTTTAATTAGTGTTAAAACCTGTGCACATGAATGTCTCTGATCCTCCAACAGCAGTGGTAAAGTACTCAGATCTTAGGTAAAAATTTCACAGCGCAGAAATACTCTGTTACAAGTCAAAGTCCTGTAATCAAACTGAAGTAAAAGTATGAACTTTTCAAAATGTTAGTAGTCATTATGCAGAATGCTCCATTTAAAAATAATGTACACCCATCAGGCATAACATTATGACCACCTGCCTAATATTGTGTTGTCCCCTTATGTGCTCAAAAAATGCTCTGAACCATTGGACAAGAGGACGTCTGAGGGTGTCCTATGGGGTCTGGAACCAGGACGTTGGCAGACGATCCTTCAAGTACTCTGACTTGTGCAGTGGGGCCTCTGTCAATCAAACCTGTTCCACTTCATCCTGTTGATGCTTGATCAGAATGAGGTGTAGGAAGTTTGGAGGTCAAATCAACATGTTGGACCATTGTCATGTTCTTCAGCATGTTCCTGATTGTTTGATGTTTTTTCCATGTGGTGGGGTGCATTTTCCTGCAGGGGTAGGCCAGTGACATTTAGGATTTCCATTTGCATGAGGGAGTGTGCTTGTTGTGGGACAATGTTTATTTGGGTGTCTCAGTCTCGTCAACACAGATGTTAAAATCCAAGGTTTTCCAGCAGAACACCACATAGTACCAATATGATCAATGTTATTCACTTCACCTGTCAGTGGTCAGAATGTTGTGGTATCTGATCTGTGTAAGTACTGATGATGGTAAATGTACAGCTGATTTTACTATTTACTGCTGCATTGGCATCAATAAAGTTGAGTTTTAATCTAAAACTGAGACATTGCTGTGGGACTTTCCAGCAATAATGCACCATATTTTTTTTGCTGAATATATTTTGTAATTTAATACATGCGGTGGAGTGTAAACTACAATATTTGTCTCTGAATTGTAGTGGAGAAGAAGTATAAAGTGGCAGAAAATGGAAACGCTCAATAAAGGTACAGAATTCAGTTACTTCATAAATCGGACTGATCTTTAAAAATCAGCATCTTTGGGCTCTTCAGTGCTGTCATTTGGTCACTGTTGTTTTTCTGTGTTTTATCATCTCTGGAAAACTACACTTTAGCTTTTTCATATTTCTTGAAGGATTTAGCAGTAGCTGCAAAAACCAGTAAACACAAGTCATCGGTCACTGTCTCGCCTCCAGAGTCTCAAGAGTCAACTTGACTTCAAGAAGTTGGTTTTTATGTTCAGACCCAACAAGATGTCTTGTTCTGTGCAACTGTCAGTCAGATTTGTTCAATTTGTTAGGAGATATCTTGTATAATTACAAAAGTTTTTATACCATAAATGTGTTTTCTTCAGTGTGTAACATCTATAAGCACTGAAAATTGGTCAAAATACATTTTTAACCATTTTAGATATTATTTTATGTGTAAGATGTATCATTCTCTCTCTGCGTATGCATGTTTTTTCTCTTTTTTTCTTATTTTTGCTTTTTCCTCTTTTGTTCTCTGGAAAAGGGCGGTTGTGGCTCAGGTGGTAGAGCGGGTTGTCCGCTCATCGCAAGGTTGACAGTTCGATCCGCGGCCCCTCCGCATGCCGAAGTGTCCTTGGGCAACACACTGAACCCGAAGTTGCTCCTAATGGCAGGCAGGCACCTTGCATGGAAGTCTGTCGCCATTGGTGTGTGAATGTGTGTGCGAATGAGAAACACTGTAAAGCGCTTTGAGTGCCGCTAAGGTAGAAAGGCGCTATATAAGTGCAGACCATTTAACATTTACCATTTCCCTGTTCTGTAAAGTACTCTGGATAAGATCTGCTAAGTACACACAAAGATGAATTGGGATTTATTTAAACCTTTCACAAACTTGGAGGAGATATGTTGCTGACAGATATGTTTTGTCTTGTTGTGTTTTGCACCAGATATTAAAAAATCACCACTTGCAATTTGTTTGAAACCAACAAACAGTGGAAAACAAGCTGGGAAAAATGATGACATTAAGTACTATCAGCTAAAGGGATGGGTACTTAAACCTTGTACTAAACTGGCCTTGGTGTTAAATTATGAGGGACTACCAGAATCAAGTTTTTATTTTACCTCATGAACATAGTGTAGTTTTAGTGGTTGTAGGTGAGCTGGTGTGCTGAAGTGCAGCGAGTGGTGGACTAGAGGAAGCACTGGTATAGAGCTAAATGTGTAACTTTGACACACAGAGATGACATTTTAGGGGTTTAACAACAACCAGAGTTTTGACATGTTCTGCTCTCAGTACTGCTGAATCTAAGAGTGTTTCCCCTTCATGGTTGCGACACAAACGCTATCTTGCATATTTTATCACAGAACTTCTTCGTCACTCACAATCTAGGAAACAGATCTCCCCTCTGAGCCAGGTGTGAGTTCCAGACAGACATTCAAAAGTGCAGCTATCAGAGTCATGATGCTCGTTGCTACAAGCGTTTTGCACATATGAGCTGGAATACAAGCAATCTGTCGAGCTGGTTAGTTCATCTCTCTCTGCACTAGGTACAGTACTGTGAAAAAGTATCTGATATCCTGATATCTTCTATTTTTACATATTTCTCACACTTAAATGATCCAGATCATCAAACTAATACTTGTATTTATTGAATATTAGACAATGATAACCCACAAAACACAAAATGCAGTTTTTAAATGATGGTTTATTGAAAAATTATTGAAAACCTATATCATCCCTGTGAAAAGTAATTGCCCCCCATGAACTTAATAACTGGTTGGTCCCTTGGCAGCAACAACTGCAGTTAAATGTTTGCGATGACTTGTGATCCCTTTTTAACATCCCCATGGAGGAATGTTAGTCCACTCTTCTCTGCAGAGTAGTTTTAATTCAGCCACAAGAAGGTTTTTGATCATGAATGACCCTTCAAAGGTCTTGCCACAGCATCTCAATTGGATTCAAGTCCAGACTTTGACTTTTGACTCTTTTTTAACCATTCAGAGGTGGACTTGCTTGTCTGCTTTAGGTCATTGTCTTGTTGCATCAATCATTTGTGTTGAGCTTTAGGTCATGAAGGATTTTCTGACTAACAGCAGAATTCATGGCTCCATCAGTTATGACAAGTCGTCCAGGTCCTGTAGAAGCAAAGCAGCCGCAAACCATCACATTACCACCATGTTTCACTGTTGTTCTTCTGGTGGAATACAGTACTAGCTTGACACCAGATGTAACTGGACCAGTGTCTTCCAAAAATTCCACCTTTGAGTCATCAGCCCACAGGATGTTATCCCAAAAGACTTGCAGCTCATCGAGATTTTTTTTTTTTTGCAAATAGCGGATGAACCTTTATGTTCTTTTTTGGTCAGTTGTGGTTTGTACCTTGTAACTCTCCCATGGTGCCATTTTCATCCAGAGTCTTCCTCATTGTGAAATCATGTAGACAAACCTTGACTGAGGCCTGCAGCTCTTCTTATGTTCGTCTGGGTTCCTTTGTGACTTCCCGGATTAGATGTCAACATGCTCTTCGTGAAATGTTGGTAGGCCGGCCACTCCTGGGTAGGTTCACCAGTGTTCTCCATTTGTGGATAATGTCTCTCACTGTGGTTCTCTGTAGTCCTAAAGCCTCAGTAATGGCGCAACACTCCAGACTGTTCTTGAATATCTTTAGAACGTGGCATCATGCTGCTTTTTGAGACCCTTTAGCTAGTTCACAACGCCAGACAGGTTCTATTTAGAGATTTTTGTATTCAACAAGCCTGGCGGTAATCCTATGTGAGTGTGGCTGGTGAAACGGAACCCAACTAGCAAATTTAATTTGGTCATTTGGTAGACTGATAGTTAAGGGGGCAACTACGTTTTCACATAGGGCAAGATGGGCTGGACGGCATTTATCCTTCAGCAAGTGAAATCAACATAAAAAAAACTGCATTTAGTGTTTTCTTGGGTCATCTTCATCTTGTATTAAAATTACTTTGACAAATATGCAAAAATATAAGATTTCTGTAGCACTGTATGTTAAGTGTGCCAACAGCCAAGTGCCCCCAGTTCCTTGAACGTCCACTTGAGGCTGCCTCCAAAAGTGACCCTCATGTTTAAGTGTCAGATTTCACAGCAGATATTATATCATTATATGTGTTTACAGTCTGGTTAAAAAAACTGTTCTGGTCTCTAATGCTACTTTACCTAAACTGCTTATATTGTATTACGGCTTAAAGTTAGGCAAAATTAAGGGCGTGACCGCTTCACGACAAACCTTGTTGCTTATTTTTGAATTGGCTGAGAGTCCATCTTTAAATTCAGTCCATGGTAGAAAGCTACAGTGACTACACACAGTGCCCACATGTGTTGACAAATAAACCAGACATGAATGTTAAAAGCTACAACTTTAAACTGTACATGAAGATGTATATCAGCAGGATTTTGGTAAATTCAAAGAATGTTGGAAAAACTTGGCATGCGAATGGTTTCATTACCTGCTACAAGATTAGTAACTATAAGTAGACAAAGTTGCAGTGGCATCAATAGCTGATAGATGCAAAGCTGTAGCCATGATTATATTTGATCTACATTGAAAGCTCATCTGAGGAGAAGGTTTGTGAATCTGGGTGTGAACCTGTTGGGCTCCAAGGGTTAAATGGAAAAACTACTGTGCTGATTCTATATTGGTACTTGTGGTTTGTCTTGCTGCCACTTCCTTGATGCTCCCTTTTCAAAAGCTGCTTGACTCACAGAGAAACAGTCAGTGAGGAACAGGTTCAGGTTCTCTCAGCTGTCAACATGTCTCCAGATGGACAAGAAGCAAAGGAGAGTCTGAATGTGAAATACAGCAGAAAGAAGCCAGGAGAAGAAGACCAGAGTCGGGTGGAGATCTACGAGAATGAAGACGTTGTGACACACAGTCAGGCTGATCTGAGCCAGCACAAAGTCGGTAAGTAGAAAAGAACTAAATGTTGAGCAGGAGAACTGAGATGTTGGTGAATGTTTGATTAAATCCTAAACAATCACTTTATTCCATCAGTTCACTCTGTGCTGTGACACGAGAATCACAATGTTGTAATTCTTAATCTAGTCAGTCTGTGTCACTTCAGATATTTGAGACCCAAAATAAAGTTGTGTGAATTATTTTGGCTGACGTTTAAGAACTTCACATGTTTTCAGAGTTTTCTGTATTTTCACCCCCAGAAAACTCTGTTAACTTAGAATCCATGTTAAAGTTAAACTTCTCCACCAGTAGAACTCTGACAGCCATGAGATTTGCTCCATGTATGGGAACAGTCAACAGATGAGGCAAAACACACAGATATGTTGTTAAATTTCACATGAAGACAACATGGAAGCCAACTGTAAGTTTGCACATGTAATGACAACATATAGACACATACGGACACCAGTTTCTGTGGTCCTATAAATGTGGTGAAATGTTGACCAAAGACTGTAGTTATATGAGAAAGTCTGGTCAAATATATATATATATATATATATATAAAGAGAGAGAGAGAGACAGAGATGAGCACAGCTGAAGAAGGAAACGATTCAGAATTTCAGAACCGCCATGTTTAATCCCTCGTTTTAATACACTGTGTCTCCATAGGACCAGTCACTGTTAAAGCTGTCAGAACAAAGCGCTGCAAACATGCTGCTTCTGCAACCACACTGGGAGCTCTGTATCTTCTCATACTGGCTGGGATCTACTTGCGCTGTGAGCATTTGGTTTTCATTCTACAATTAAAATATCAGGCTCCAATTTGTGCTCTGACACGTTGGTATTTCTCCGACCTTGTAATCCACTCTGTCAGTCGGTGTGGTGTTTCAGAAAAGAGCTTGTGGTGCTCAGACAATGAAAAAAGAAAAACCCCAAAGAGTGAAATTTTAGATTCGAAGTCCAGCAGTGAAATCCAGGGCCCGTATTCACAAAGCTTCTTAGAGTCCTCTAAGAAAGCTCCTAACTTAGCCTTAAAATTCCTAGCAAGGAATCTTTGCTTAACAGTGATTCAGGAAGTTTCTGAGGGTACAGCAACTTTTGTCTAAGTGAGGAAGTGTGGTTGATTCTGTTGCTAGGTATGACACAGTCTTCTAAATGCTTTGATTGGTTTTTACAAAAAGAAAAAGAACGAAAAAAAAGAAAAATGCGCTCGTAATGAATGGACAGTAAAATCAACCGATCATATAACCTTGACTGTATTAAGAAATGTGTAGTTGTGACATTAATTTTAATGTCATGATGATGACGCTCAGCAAAATTAAATTAATTGTGGCACAGCTTTAAATGTTTGAACGTACCTCACTCACATGCCGATTATATTGATTTGCTTATTGTTATGTTTACTGTCTATGCTGGTAATTTACTACTTAATGTATTTGTCATTTAATGTACGGACAATATCTCTCCTTCCTCTCGGTCAGTTTAAGACACTCTTAGGCTTCTTAAAACTCCTCCTCCCTCCTCCGAACAGTTTCTGACCTTAGGAGCTCTCTTAAAGCATAAGATGCTTTGTGAATAGCTTTTATCTTACCAAGGGAAAAAATCTAAGAAAAATCTTAGAATTTGAGGAATTCTGAAATTTTTCTAAGAATGACGTCAGTAAGAGCTACTTTTAGCCTTAGGATGCTTTGTGAATACGGGCCCTGGAGAACACAGCAAGTAGTCTGACCCTGTCGTCACATCAAATCTGAATAAACTTCTGTTGGTTTTATTTCTGTTTGTTCTCACCAGATATTTTAGCCACATTGGACAAAGAAGAGATGGAAAGAGCTCACAAAGAGTTGGTGCAGGAGAGAGACCAACTTAACATCAGTCTCTATGAGGCTGAATTGAGAAACATCAACATCACTAAGGAGAGAGACGAGATGCGCAGAAGATATGACGACCTGAGCGGAACATATGCCCACCCCAGCATATACGACCTACTTATGGGAGAGCAGGAAGCGTAAGGCTATGACTTGAAGTGACAGCAGTTTCTTTAACATACAGATCTGTTGAGTTTTGTTAGTCTGACAGTAACTAAACTTTTTGTTGTTTTTTGTCTCCAAATTGGGAACCACGTTTTGGCCGGTTCCTCTACATCTGACAACATCACAGGTTCTCACCATCCTGAGGACTGGACTGTCCTGATGGGTTTAACTGAGTCTGATGATGTTGTGTGGAGAAGGATGAGGAGCTGCCTTCCAGACACTGATTTCAGAGAAATGTATGAATTCCCTGAATGACATAACATTAATGTCATCTATTCACACCCTCCAACCACATGGCTTGCTCATAGTGCTTTGGATATCATATACATGTTGTCATGGTGTCATTTTCTCTCTGCCTGTCTTTGTCATTTTAATGTTACCTACCAATGGACAGCAGCTGAAAATCAGCTTCAAGTTCACTGATACGACACATCTGATGGTAACATTTACATCTCATGTTGTACGCAAAGCTTGACTAATAAAGAATACATTTGAATTAAAGCAACTTTTGGGGTTGTTCCATGTTTATTTCTCATCTGTGATCAATTCATCATGTTTTGGTGGAAATAAACTGTCTGAAACTCGCCACAGTAAATATTTGGAGGTGAAATCAAATAAGAAGGAGGTTTGTGAGTCTGGGTGTGAACCCGTTGGGCTCTAAGGGTTAAATGGAGAAACTAATGTGCTGATTCTATATCGGTACTTGTGGTTTGTCTTGCTGCCACTTCCTTGATGCTCCCTCTTCAAAAGCTGCTCAACTCACAGAGAAACAGTCAGTGAGGAACAGGTTCAGGTTCTCTCAGCTGTCAACATGTCTAGAGATGGACAAGAAGCAAAGGAGAGTCTGAATGTGAAATACAGCAGAAAGAAGCCAGGAGAAGAAGACCAGAGTCGGGTGGAGATCTACGAGGATGAAGAGGTTGTGACACACAGTCAGGCTGATCTGAGCCAGCACAAAGTCAGTAAGTAGAAAAGAACTAAATGTTGAACAGGAGAACTGAGATGTTGGTGAATGTTTGATTAAATCCTAAACAATCACTTTATTCCATCAGTTCACTCTGTGCTGTGACACGAGAATCACAATGTTGTAATTCTTAATCTAGTCAGTCTGTGTCAGTTCAGACATTTGAGACCCAAAATAAAGTTATGTGAATTATTTTGGCTGACGTTTAAGAACTTCACATGTTTTCAGAGTTTTCTGTATTTTCATCCTCAGACAACTCTGTTAACTTAGAAGCCATGTTAAAGTTAAACTTCTCCACTAGAAGTAAACTGTAAACCACATCTGAGTCAGTGCAGAAACACATTTCCTGAGTTCCGTCTCAGTTGACTCGGACTGACACACTGAGCAGAGGAGTGCAGCTGAAGAAGGAAACGATTCAGAATTTCATAAGCGCCATGTTTAATCTATCTGTTTTAATACACTGTGTCTCCATAGGACCAGTCACTGTTAAAGCTGTCAGAACAAACCGCTGCAAACATGCTGCTTCTGCAACCACACTGGGAGCTCTGTATCTTCTCATACTGGCTGGGATCTACTTGCACTGTGAGCATTTGATTTTTATACTACAATCAAAATATCAGGCTCGAATTTGTGCTCTGACACGTTGGTAGTTCTCCAACCTTGTAATCCACTCTGTCAGTCGACGTGGTGTTTCAGGAAAGAGCTTGTGGTGCTCAGAAAATGGAAAATGAAGAGATTCAAAGTCCAGCAGTTAAATCCTGGAGAACACAGGAAGTAGCCTGACCCTGCTCTGACATCAAATCTGAATAAACTTCTGCTGGTTTTATTTCTGTTTGTTCTCACCAGATATTTTAGCCACATTGGACAAAGAAGAGATGGAAAGAGCTCACAAAGAGTTGGTGCAGGAGAGAGACCAACTAAACATCAGTCTCTATGAGGCACAAATGATAAACTTGAACGTCACTAAGGAGAGAGATCAACTTAACATCAGTCTTTATGAGGCACAAATAATCAACATCAAAGTCACGAAGAAGAGAGACGAGATACGCAGAAGATATGACGACTTCAACAGTGAGAGCATTTTCTTAAACATACAGATGTGTTGAGTCTTGTTAGTCTGACATTAACTGGACTTTTCTTTTTGTTTTTTGTCTCCAAATTGGGAACCACCTTTTGGCATGCTCCTCTACATCTGACAACATCACAGGACGTTTCTACGAGTGCGGGTGGAGCCCGTTGCGCTGAGTTTGATGCTCTTGTGTTGAGAAAGAAGAGAAGTAGCCATCTAATATCAATGCATTACATAAATTCCCTGAATGACATAACATTAATGTCATCTATTCACATCTCCAATCACATGGCTTGTTCATAGGGCTTTGGATATTATATACATGTTGTCATGGTGTCATTTTCTCTCTGCCTGTCTTTGTCATTTTAATGTTACCTACCAATGGACAGCAGCTGAAAATCAGCTTCAAGTTCACTGATCCAACACATCTGATGGTAACATTTACATCTCATATTGTACG
Organism: Dascyllus trimaculatus; assembly: GCA_024666655.1. NCBI lineage: Eukaryota > Metazoa > Chordata > Actinopteri > Pomacentridae > Dascyllus > Dascyllus trimaculatus. The sequence continues at coordinate 10,020,912 of CM045461.1, forward strand.
CAAAGCTTGACTAATAAAGAATATATTTGAATTAATGGGAGTTTTGGAGTTGCTTCGTGTTAGTTTTTGGTCAGAATCAACTCCACATGTTTGGTGGAAATAAACTGAGAATATACAGCCAGTCAATGGATGAACTCGTTAAGATTCAGACTCATTGTGAAGTTCAGAGAGGATGTTAAACAGACATTTTGAGTCTTGTCAATCTCATACCAACATAACCTTTTCTAAAATAGTGAAGGTCAGTTTATTCCAGACACATTTCAACTCTGTTCTGGTCACTCACAAGCCAACAACTTACAGCTGCAGGTGTCAAACTAACAATTATCAAACTTGTTATGTCACATTTCAAACTAAGGAGTTTGTCTTCTGTACCACAAACTCACAAAGACCTCAAGAAAGTCTAATCAAAAATGAAGGACACATCAGTGTAGAGCTTCAATCTTCTATAACAAGCAATAAGACACAAAATCTGCTTCCTCTTAACTCTCCCTAAAACCACACAGCATAAACAAGGCAAACAAGGGTTTCTCAACCACTTAAACCCTCCTTTAATATCAGATGATCATCTGAAATTAAACCTGAATACTCATACTGGTCAGCAAATGGCAGGACTTTTGAGCCCAGTTGAACAGAAGCTGCAAAAGTATTTCTGTCAATCTTTTAAATGCTCCACAACTAAGTTTATATCAGCATCATCTACTTGAAGCCCCACGATCAGAAGACAGACAGGATAAAGAGCATAATGGCAGCTGTTCATATCTGATAGTCAGAGTAAAACCCACATCCAGCAGCAACATGAATCTCCTTATCAGAAGAGCCGTGACATGGAATGCCCGCACACATTCAGCAAAGAAGTTTATTTGTAATTTTGTTTGTCGCAGTTTGAGTCCTCAGTAATTTCTCCCTTTGGGTGGCCATAGTGGCCACTCAAAGGTCATTTGGTGGATTTAGGAGCTCCTCACATGATTAGAGGGAGAAAGCACACATCTGTTGTCAGATTCATTCATGTCCATGTGGAGTCCACTTTTTTGTGAAGGAATTCAACTTTTACTTGTGATTTATCACATCTTCACTGTGTCATTCTTGCACAGAAGACATTTCTGAATTCTCTGTACTTATAGTCATGGTTGTGCTGTTTCCACAGAGGTGCAAGACTTTATATTGAAGTGAAAAATGAGTCCACAGGGAGGAAAAAAGTGACAGGAGCTCAAAATGCCTAGAAACTGCTTGAAGAACGGAAGGTTTAAATTTTACTTTTATCAGGTTTAGGGTGCAAAAATGGTGCAATGTGTTCTGTCCTGTAAGATTAAAGAGGAGCAGCTTCAGAGACTGTTCCTAGTATGTTTTTTAAAAGACAGATACATGATGTGCAACATCGTTTATTGGTGCTTGTGGTTCTGTGACTCCCTCGATGCCATTTGCTGAAAGCTGACAGACAGAAACAGACAGTTAAGCCTGGCCTAAAATAAGTTTGTTAGTTTTTATAAGTCTACATGTCTGTAGTTATTTATCCTATCGATATGTAAGTATGTTCAGTCTTGAACAAAACGTTACACACACTTGCACAGACTGTGTATTTCATGGCAGTCATGAGTTTCCAATAAATTCTATAACTCTGAATTTAAACCATGGAATCATTCAAACCCATGTTTCATTTTCACAAACATGAAGCAATTTGGTTCTTTCTTACATTTATTATAGGTTTTCTGGAAAAATGACAAAATCTAGTGGGTCAAAAGTATACACACAGTAACTTGAATTATCAGTTTTGGTGTGGTAGAAAGCTGTGTTTATCAAATGTTCTTAGTGACATGGCCTCCCAACTTCTTTTGAGTGGTTTCGATTGACTACAGCTGCTGACTCATCTAGGCCAATTTATTTGGGACCCCCTTTCATTCACTCATTAGACTCAAGCACAAACACTACAGTGGGGAAAGTCTGAGGAGCTGAACAAAGATCTAAAAAGGAAATTACTGACTTGAACAAACCTACCGTCAAGCATGGTGGTGGCAGCATTATGCTCTGGGGAAGGTTTACATCAGTGCAATTGGTGCTTTACACAAAGTAAATGGAATGATGAAGGATTAGGATGAGGTCAACATTCTTGAGGAAAGCCTTTAAAATCATCAGTTACAAGGTTGGGCCTTGGCATAGTTGGATGTTCCATCAAGACAATGTTTATTTTTCATCTGTGATCAATTCAAAATGTTTTGGTGGAAAGTAACTGACTGAAACTCCCCGCAGTAAATATTTGGAGGTGAAATCAAGTGAGAAGGAGGTTTGTGAGTCTGGGTGTGAACCTGTTGGGCTCCAAGGGTTAAATGGAAAAACTAATGTGCTGATTCTATATCGGTACTTGTGGTTTGTCTTGCTGCCACTTCCTTGATGCTCCCTTTTCAAAAGCTGCTCGACTCACAGAGAAACAGTCAGTGAGGAACAGGTTCAGGTTCTCTCAGCTGTCAACATGTCTACAGATGGACAAGAAGCAAAGGAGAGTCTGAATGTGAAATACAGCAGAAAGAAGCCAGGAGAAGAAGACCAGAGTCGGGTGGAGATCTACGAGGATGAAGACGTTGTTACACACAGTCAGGCTGATATGAGACAGCACAAAGTCAGTAAGTAGAAATGAAGTAAATGTTGAACAGGAGCACTGAGATGTTGGTGAATGTTTGATTAAATCCTAAACAATCACTTTATTCCATCAGTTCACTCTGTGCTGTGACACGAGAATCACAATGTTGTAATTCTTAATCTAGTCAGTCTGTGTCAGTTCAGACATTTGAGACCCAAAATAAAGTTGTGTGAATTATTTTGGCTGACGTTTAAGAACTTCACATGTTTTCAGAGTTTTCTGTATTTTCATCCTCAGACAACTCTGTTAACTTAGAAGCCATGTTAAAGTCAAACTTCTCCACTAATAGAACTCTGACAGCCATGAGATTTGCTCCATGTATGGGAACAGTCAACATATGAAGCAAAACACACAGATATATGTTAATTTGTCCTCACCACATTTCATGGCACTTCATTATATTTCTGGAGATATTGAACCTTCTAAAAGGCGTCCAAGTTAAAATACTTTTTAAAGGTAAAATGAAAAATTCGGAGCTCTGGAAACGTTAAATTCCTCAACATTCAGCCAAAATATTGGCCAGAATTGTAGTTTATGGTCCCAAATAACAAAGAAGTAAACTGTGAACCACATTTGAGTCGGTGAAGCAACACATTTCCTGAGTTCCGTCTCAGTTGACTCGGACTGACACACTGAGCAGAGGAGTGCAGCTGAAGAAGGAAACGATTCAGAATTTCATAAGCGCCATGTTTAATCTATCTGTTTTAATACACTGTGTCTCCATAGGACCAGTCACTGTTAAAGCTGTCAGAACAAAGCGCTGCAAACATGCTGCTTCTGCAACCACACTGGGAGCTCTGTATCTTCTCATACTGGCTGGGATCTACTTGCGCTGTGAGCATTTGGTTTTTATTCTACAATCAAAATATCAGGCTCCAATTTGTGCTCTGACACGTTGGTAGTTCTCCAACCTTGTAATCCACTCTGTCAGTCGACGTGGTGTTTCAGGAAAGAGCTTGTGATGCTCAGAAAATGGAAAATGAAGAGATTCAAAGTCCAGCAGTTAAATCCTGGAGAACACAGGAAGTAGTCTGACCCTGCTTTGACATCAAATCTGAATAAACTTCTGCTGGTTTTATTTCTGTTTGTTCTCACCAGATATTTTAGCCACATTGGACAAAGAAGAGATGGAAAGAGCTCACAAAGAGTTGGTGCAGGAGACAGACCAACTAAACATCAGTCTCTATGAGGCACAAATGATAAACTTGAACGTCACTAAGGAGAGAGATCAACTGAACATCAGTCTTTATGAAACACAAATAATCAACATCAAAGTCACGAAGGAGACAGACGAGCTACACAGAAGATATGACGATCTGAGCAGTGAGAGCATTTTTTTAAACATACAGATCTGTTGAGTCTTGTTAGTCTGACATTAACTAGTCTTTTCTTTTTGTTTTCTGTCTCCAAATTGGGAACCACCTTTTGGCATGCTCCTCTACATCTGTCAACATCACAGGACGTTACCAAGACTGCGGGTGGATGCCGATGCGCTGAGTTTGATGCTCTTGTGTGGAGAAAGAAGAGGAGTAGCCATCTAATATCAATGCATTACAAACACTGCTTTCACACAAATATTCAATTTACATAAATTCCCTGAATGACATAACATTAATGTCATCTATTCACATCTCCAATCACATGGCTTGTTCATAGTGCTTTGGATATTATATACATGTTGTCATAGTGTCATTTTCTCTGCCTGTCTTTGTCATTTTAATGTTACCTACCAATGGACAGCAGCTGAAAATCAGCTTCAAGTTCACTGATACGACACATCTGATGGTAACATTTACATCTCATGTTGTACGCAAAGCTTGACTAATAAAGAATACATTTGAATTAATGGGAGTTTTGGAGTTGCTTTGTGTTAGTTTTTGGTCACGGTCAGCTCAACATGTTTTGGTGGAAATAAGCTGAGAATATACAGCCAATCAATGGATGAACTTGTTAAGATTCAGACTCACTGTGAAGTTCAGAGAGGATGTTAAACAGACATTTTGAGTCTTGTCAATCTCATACCAACATAACCTTTTCTAAAATAGTGAAGGTCAGTTTATTCCAGACACATTTCAACTCTGTTCTGGTGACTCACAAGCCAACAACTTACAGCTGCAGGTGTCAAACTAACAATTATCAAACTTGTTATGTCACATTTCAAACTAAAGAGTTTGTCTTCAGGGCCGCCCTGATAGCCTAATGGTTATGTCGCGGGACCCAAGTGCAGAGGCGTAGCGGGAGTCCCGGGTTCGAGTCCGACCTCGGGCGTTTGCCGCATGTCCTTCCCCACTCTCTCCCATTTCCGATTCTGTCCACTGTCCTATCTAATAAAGGCACAAAAAGGCCAAAAATAAATCTTTAAAAAAAAAAAAAGAGTTTGTCTTCTGTACCACAAACTCACAAAGACCTCAAGAAAGTCTAATCAAAAATAAAGACACATCAGTGTAGAGCTTCAATCTTCTATAACAAGCAATAAGACACAAAATCTGCTTCCTCTTAACTCTCCCTAAAACCACACAGCATAAACAAGGCAAACAAGGGTTTCTCAACCACTTAAACCCTCCTTTAACATCAGATGATCATCTGAAATTAAACCTGAATACTCATACTGGTCAGCAAATGGCAGGACTTTTGAGCCCAGTTGAACAGAAGCTGCAAAAGTATTTCTGTCAATCTTTTAAATGCTCCACAACTAAGTTTATATCAGCATCATCTACTTGAAGCCCCACGATCAGAAGACAGACAGGATAAAGAGGGTAATGGCAGCTGTTCATATTTGATAGTCAGAGTAAAACCCACATCCAGCAACAACATGAATCTCCTTATCAGAAGAGCCGTGACATGAAATGCCCGCACACATTCAGCAAAGAAGTTTATTTGTAAATGTGTTTGTTGCAGTTTGAGTCCTCAGTAATTTCTCCCTTTGGGTGGCCATAGTGGCCACTCAAAGGTCATTTGGTGGATTTAGGAGCTCCTCACATGATTCAAGGGAGAAAGCAAACATCTGTTGTCAGATTCATTCATGTCCATGTGGAGTCCACTTTTTTGTGAAGAAATTCAACATTTACTTGTGATTTATCACATCTTCACTGTGTCATTCTGCACAGAAGACATTTCTGAATTCTCTCTACTTATAGTCACGGTTGTGCTGTTTCCACAGAGGTGCAAGACTTTATATTGAAGTGAAAAATGAGTCCACAGGGAGGAAAGAAGTGACAGGAGCTCAAAATGCCTAGAAACTGCTTGAAAAACGGAAGGTTTGAATTTTAGTTTTATCAGGTTTCGGGTGCAAAAATGGTGCAATGTGTTCTGTCCTGTAAGATTAAAGAGGAGCAGCTTCAGAGACTGTTCCTAGTATGTTTTTTAAAAGACAGATACATGATGTGCAACAGTGTTTATTGGTGCTTGTGGTTCTGTGACTCCCTCAATGCCATTTGCTGAAAGCTGACAGACAGAAACAGACAGTTAAGCCTGGCCTAAAATAAGTTTGTTAGTTTTTATAAGTCTACATGTCTGTAGTTATTTATCCTATCGATATGTAAGTATGTTCAGTCTTGAACAAAACGTTACACACACTTGCACAGACTGTGTATTTCATGGCAGTCATGAGTTTCCAATAAATTCTATAACTCTGAATTTAAACCATGGAATCATTCAAACCCATGTTTCATTTTCACAAACATGAAGCAATTTGGTTCTTTCTTACATTTATTATAGGTTTTCTGGAAAAATGACAAAATCTAGTGGGTCAAAAGTATACACACAGTAACTTGAATTATCAGTTTTGGTGTGGTAGAAAGCTGTGTTTATCAAATGTTCTTAGTGACATGGCCTCCCAACTTCTTTTGAGTGGTTTCGATTGACTACAGCTGCTGACTCATCTAGGCCAATTTATTTGGGACCCCCTTTCATTCACTCATTAGACTCAAACACAAACACTACAGTGGGGAAAGTCTGAGGAGCTGAACAAAGATCTAAAAAGCAAATTACTGACTTTAACAAACCTACTGTCAAGCATGGTGGTGGCAGCATTATGCTCTGGGGATGTTTTGCATCATTGCAATTGGTGCTTTACACAAAGTAAATGGAATGATGAAGGATGAGGATGAGGTCCACATTCTTGAGGAAAGCCTTTAAAATCATCAGTCAGAAGGTTGGGCCTTGGCATAGTTGGATGTTCCATCAAGACAATGTTTATTTTTCATCTGTGATCAATTCAAAATGTTTTGGTGGAAAGTAACTGACTGAAACTCCCCGCAGTAAATATTTGGAGGTGAAATCAAGTGAGAAGGAGGTTTGTGAATCTGGGTGTGAACCCGTTGGGCTCTAAGGGTTAAACGCAGAAACTAATGTGCTGATTCTATATCGGTACTTGTGGTTTGTCTTGCTGCCACTTCCTTGATGCTCCCTTTTCAAAAGCTGCTCGACTCACAGAGAAACAGTCAGTGAAGAACAGGTTCAGGTTCTCTCAGCTGTCAACATGTCTACAGATGGACAAGCAGCAAATGAGAGTCTGAATGTGAAATACAGCAGAAAGAAGCCAGGAGAAAAAGACCAGAGTCGGGTGGAGATCTACGAGGATGAAGACGTTGTTACACACAGTCAGGCTGATCTGAGCCAGCACAAAGTCAGTAAGTAGAAAAGAACTAAATGTTGAACAGGAGAACTGAGATGTTGGTGAATGTTTGATTAAATCCTAAACAATCACTTTATTCCATCAGTTCACTCTGTGCTGTGACACGAGAATCACAATGTTGTAATTCTTAATCTAGTCAGTCTGTGTCAGTTCAGATATTTGAGACCCAAAATAAAGTTGTGTGAATTATTTTGGCTGACGTTTAAGAACTTCACATGTTTTCAGAGTTTTTTGTATTTTCACCCTCAGAAAACTCTGTTAACTTAGAATCCATGTTAAAGTTAAACTTCTCCACCAATAGAACTCTGACAGCCATGAGATTTGCTCCATGTATGGGAACAGTCAACAGATGAGGCAAAACACACAGATATATGTTAATTTATCTTCACCAAATTTCATGGCACTTCATTATATTTCTGGAGATATTGAACCTTCTAAAAGGCGTCCAAGTTAAAATACTTTTTAAAAGGTAAAATGAAAAATTCGGAGCTCTGGAGACGTTAAATTCCTCAACATTCAGCCAAAATATTGGACAGAATTGTAGTTTATGGTCCCAAATAACAAAGAAGTAAACTGTGAACCACATTTGAGTCGGTGAAGCAACACATTTCCTGAGTTCCGTCTCAGTTGACTCGGACTGACACACTGAGCAGAGGAGTGCAGCTGAAGAAGGAAACGATTCAGAATTTCATAAGCGCCATGTTTAATCTATCTGTTTTAATACACTGTGTCTCCATAGGACCAGTCACTGTTAAAGCTGTCAGAACAAAGCGCTGCAAACATGCTGCTTCTGCAACCACACTGGGAGCTCTGTATCTTCTCATACTGGCTGGGATCTACTTGCGCTGTGAGCATTTGGTTTTTATTCTACAATCAAAATATCAGGCTCTAATTTGTGCTCTGACAATCTGGTATTTCTCCGACCTTGTAATCTACTCTGTTAGTCGGTGTGGTGTTTCAGGAAAGAGCTTGTGATGCTCAGAAAATGGAAAATGAAGAGATTCAAAGTCCAGCAGTTAAATCCTGGAGAACACAGGAAGTAGCTGGATCCTGCTCTGACATCAAATCTGAATAAACTTCTGCTGGTTTTATTTCTGTTTGTTCTCACCAGATATTTCAGCCACATTGGACAAAGAAGAGATGGAAAGAGCTCACAAAGAGTTGGTGCAGGAGACAGACCAACTTAACATCAGTCTTTATGAGGCACAAATGATAAACATCAACGTCACTAAGGAGAGAGTTGATATGCGCAGAAGATATGACGACCTGAGCAGAAGATATAACGACCTGAGCAGAAGATATGACGACCTAAACAGCAGATATATCGACCGCCAGAGTAAGAGCAGTTTCGTGAACATACAGATCTGTTGAGTCTTGTTAGTCTGAAATTAACTGGACTTTTTGTTTTTTGTCTCCAAATTGGGAACAACCTTTTGGCATGCTCTTCTACATCTGTCAACATCACAGTTCATTACCCAGCCTGCGAGTGGATTCCGATGCGCTGAGTTTGATGCTCTTATGTGGAGAAAGAAGAGAATTAACTATCTAATATCAATGCATTACAAACAATGCTTTCACACAAATCTTCAATTTGCATGAATTCCCTGAATGACAAAACATTAATGTCATCTATTCACACCCTACAATCACATGGCTTGTTCATAGTGCTTTGTATATCATATACATGTTGTCATGGTGTCATTTTCTCTCTGCCTGTCTTTGTCATTTTAATGTGACCTACCAATGGACAGCAGCTGAAAATCAGCTTCAAGTTCACTCATACGACACATCTGATGGTAACATTTACATCTCATATTGTACGCAAACCTTGATTAATAAATAACACATTTGAATTAAAGTGACTTTTGGGGTTGTTCCATGTTTATTTTTCAGTTGCGATCAATTCAATATGTTTTGGTGGAAAGAAACTGACTGAAATTCGCCACAGTAAATATTTGGAGGTGAAACCAAATGAGAAGAAGGTTTGTGAGTCTGGGTGTGAACCCGTTGGGCTCTAAGGGTTAAATGGAGAAACTAATGTGCTGATTCTATATTGGTACTTGTGGTTTGTCTTGCTGCCACTTCCTTGATGCTCCCTCTTCAAAAGCTGCTCGACTCACAGAGAAACAGTCAGTGAGGAACAGGTTCAGGTTCTCTCAGCTGTCAACATGTCTACAGATGGACAAGAAGCAAAGGAGAGTCTGAATGTGAAATACAGCAGAAAGAAGCCAGGAGAAGAAGACCAAAGTCGGGTGGAGATCTACGAGGATGAAGACGTTGCGACACACAGTCAGGCTGATCTGAGCCAGCACAAAGTCAGTAAGTAGAAAAGAACTAAATGTTGAACAGGAGAACTGAGATGTTGGTGAATGTTTGATTAAATCCTAAACAATCACTTTATTCCATCAGTTCACTCTGTGCTGTGACACGAGAATCACAATGTTGTAATTCTTAATCTAGTCAGTCTGTGTCAGTTCAGATATTTGAGACCCAAAATAAAGTTGTGTGAATTATTTTGGCTGACGTTTAAGAACTTCACATGTTTTCAGAGTTTTTTGTATTTTCACCCTCAGAAAACTCTGTTAACTTAGAATCCATGTTAAAGTTAAACTTCTCCACCAATAGAACTCTGACAGCCATGAGATTTGCTCCATGTATGGGAACAGTCAACAGATGAGGCAAAACACACAGATATATGTTAATTTATCTTCACCAAATTTCATGGCACTTCATTATATTTCTGGAGATATTGAACCTTCTAAAAGGCGTCCAAGTTAAAATACTTTTTAAAAGGTAAAATGAAAAATTCGGAGCTCTGGAGACGTTAAATTCCTCAACATTCAGCCAAAATATTGGACAGAATTGTAGTTTATGGTCCCAAATAACAAAGAAGTAAACTGTGAACCACATTTGAGTCGGTGAAGCAACACATTTCCTGAGTTCCGTCTCAGTTGACTCGGACTGACACACTGAGCAGAGGAGTGCAGCTGAAGAAGGAAACGATTCAGAATTTCATAAGCGCCATGTTTAATCTATCTGTTTTAATACACTGTGTCTCCATAGGACCAGTCACTGTTAAAGCTGTCAGAACAAAGCGCTGCAAACATGCTGCTTCTGCAACCACACTGGGAGCTCTGTATCTTCTCATACTGGCTGGGATCTACTTGCGCTGTGAGCATTTGGTTTTTATTCTACAATTAAAATATCAGGCTCTAATTTGTGCTCTGACACGTTGGTAGTTCTCCGACCTTGTAATCCACTCTGTCAGTCGGTATGGTGTTTCAGGAAAGAGCTTGTGGTGCTCAGAAAATGGAAAATGAAGAGATTCAAAGTCCAGCAGTTAAATCCTGGAGAACACAGGAAGTAGCCTGACCCTGCTTTGACATCAAATCTGAATAAACTTCTGCTGGTTTTATTTCTGTTTGTTCTCACCAGATATTTCAGCCACATTGGACAAAGAAGAGATGGAAAGAGCTCACAAAGAGTTGGTGCAGGAGACAGACCAACTTAACATCAGTCTTTATGAGGCACAAATGATAAACATCAACGTCACTAAGGAGAGAGTTGATATGCGCAGAAGATATGACGACCTGAGCAGAAGATATAACGACCTGAGCAGAAGATATGACGACCTAAACAGCAGATATATCGACCGCCAGAGTAAGAGCAGTTTCGTGAACATACAGATCTGTTGAGTCTTGTTAGTCTGAAATTAACTGGACTTTTTGTTTTTTGTCTCCAAATTGGGAACAACCTTTTGGCATGCTCTTCTACATCTGTCAACATCACAGTTCATTACCCAGCCTGCGAGTGGATTCCGATGCGCTGAGTTTGATGCTCTTATGTGGAGAAAGAAGAGAATTCACTATCTAATATCAATGCATTACAAACAATGCTTTCACACAAATCTTCAATTTGCATGAATTCCCTGAATGACAAAACATTAATGTCATCTATTCACACCCTCCAATCACATGTCTTGTTCATAGTGCTTTGGATATTATATACATGTTGTCATGGTGTCATTTTCTCTGCCTGTCTTTGTCATTTTAATGTGACCTACCAATGGACAGCAGCTGAAAATCAACTTCAAGTTCACTCATATGACACATCTGATGGTAACATTTACATCTCATATTGTACGCAAACCTTGATTAATAAAAAACACATTTGAATTAAAGTGACTTTTGGGGCTGTTCCATGTTCATTTTTCAGTTGCGATCAATTCAATATGTTTTGGTGGAAAGAAACTGACTGAAATTCGCCACAGTAAATATTTGGAGGTGAAATCAAGTGAGAAGGAGGTTTGTGAGAATGGGTGTGAACCCATTGGGCTCTAAGGGTTAAATGGAGAAACTAATGTGCTGATTCTATATTGGTACTTGTGGTTTGTCTTGCTGCCACTTCCTTGATGCTCCCTTTTCAAAAGCTGCTTGACTCACAGAGAAACAGTCAGTGAGGAACAGGTTCAGGTTCTCTCAGCTGTCAACATGTCTACAGATGGACAAGAAGCAAAGGAGAGTCTGAATGTGAAATACAGCAGAAAGAAGCCAGGAGAAGAAGACCAGAGTCAGGTGGAGATCTACGAGGATGAAGACGTTGTGACACACAGTCAGGCTGATCTGAGCCAGCACAAAGTCAGTAAGTAGAAAAGAACTAAATGTTGAACAGGAGCACTGAGATGTTGGTGAATGTTTGATTAAATCCTAAACAATCACTTTATTCCATCAGTTCACTCTGTGCTGTGACACGAGCATCACAATGTTGTAATTCTTAATCTAGTCAGTCTGTGTCAGTTCAGACATTTGAGACCCAAAATAAAGTTGTGTGAATTATTTTGGCTGACGTTTAAGAACTTCACATGTTTTCAGAGTTTTTTGTATTTTCACCCTCAGAAAACTCTGTTAACTTAGAAGCCATGTTAAAGTTAAACATCTCCACTAATAGAACTCTGATAGCCATGAGATTTGCTCCATGTATGGGAACAGTGAACAGATGAGGCAAAACACACAGATATGTTGTTAAATTTCACATGAAGACACCATGGAAGCCAACTGTAAGTTTGCACATGTAATGGCAACATGTAGACACATACGGACACCAGTTTCTGTGGTCCTATGAATGTGGCCACATCATTATTTTGATATGTCAAAAAGTAAAAAACTGGAACCTTGGTTCGACTTTCTTGACACATAATAAATTGTACTCATGTTAGAGGCATCAAATGTTGGTGAAATGTCGACCAAAGACTGTATTTATATGACAAAGTCTGGTCAAGTCAATATACATACACATACAGTTACAGGTAATATCTAGGGCACAAATATCACTGTCATTTCTAAACTTTGTACTTTTTTGTATTTCCAAGGAACACTAATGAAAAGGTTTGGCCTTTGCTGGGGACAATTTTGTCATCAGTTTCCTCACCAAATTTCATGGCACTTTGTTATATTTCTGGAGATATTGAACCTTCTAAAAGGCGTCCAAGTTAAAATACTTTTTAAAAGGTAAAATGAAAAATTCTGAGCTCTGGAAACGTTAAATTCCTCAACATTCAGCCAAAATATTGGACAGAATTGTAGTTTATGGTCCCAAATAATAAAGAAGTGAACTGTGAACCACATTTGAGTCAGTGCAGCAACACATTTCCTGAGTTCCGTCTCAATTGACTCGGACTGACACACTGAGCAGAGGAGTGCAGCTGAAGAAGGAAACGATTCAGAATTTCAGAACCGCCATGTTTAATCTATCTGTTTTAATACACTGTGTCTCCATAGGACCAGTCACTGTTAAAGCTGTCAGAACAAAGCGCTGCAAACATGCTGCTTCTGCAACCACACTGGGAGCTCTGTATCTTCTCATACTGGCTGGGATCTACTTGCGCTGTGAGCATTTGGTTTTTATTCTACAATCAAAATATCAGGCTCTAATTTGTGCTCTGACACGTTGGTAGTTCTCTGACCTTGTAATCTACTCTGTTAGTCGACGTGGTGTTTCAGGAAAGAGCTTGTGATGCTCAGAAAATGGAAAATGAAGAGATTCAAAGTCCAGCAGTTAAATCCTGGAGAACACAGGAAGTAGTCTGACCCTGCTCTGACATCAAATCTGAATAAACTTCTGCTGGTTTTATTTCTGTTTGTTCTCACCAGATATTTTAGCCACATTGGACAAAGAAGAGATGGAAAGAGCTCACAAAGAGTTGGTGCAGGAGAGAGACCAACTTAACATCAGTCTTTATGAGGCACAAATGATAAACATCAACGTCACTAAGGAGAGAGTTGAGATGCGCAGAAGATATGACGACCTGAGCAGAAGATATAACGACCTGAGCAGAAGATATGACGACCTGAGCGGTGTATATGACTTGTACAGCAGTAAGAGCAGTTTCTTTAACATACAGATCTGTTGAGTGTTGTTAGTCTGACATTAACTGGACTTTTTGTTTTTTGTCTCCAAATTGGGAACAACCTTTCGGCCGGCTCCTCTACATCTGTCAACATCACAGGTTTTGACAAAAACTGCGGGTGGAATCCGTTGCGCTGAGTTTGATGCTCTTGTGTGGAGAAAGAAGAGAATTAACCATCTAATATGACAAACACTGCTTCACACAAATATTCAATTTACATGAATTCCCTGAATGACATAATATTAATGTCATCTATTCACATCTCCAATCACATGGCTTGTTCATAGTGCTTTGGATATTATATACATGTTGTCATAGTGTCATTTTCTCTGCCTGTCTTTGTCATTTTAATGTGACCTACCAATGGACAGCAGCTGAAAATCAGCTTTAAGTTCACTGATCCGAAACATCTGATGGTAACATTTACATCTCATGTTGTACGCAAAGCTTGACTAATAAAGAATATATTTGAATTAATGGGAGTTTTGGAGTTGCTTCGTGTTAGTTTTTGGTCACGGTCAGCTCAACATGTTTTGGTGGAAATTAACTGAGAATATACAGCCAGTCAATGGATGAACTTGTTAAGATTCAGACTCACTGTGAAGTTCAGAGAGGATGTCAAACAGACATTTTGAGTCTTGTCAATCTCATACCAACATAACCTTTTCTAAAATAGTGAAGGTCAGTTTATTCCAGACACATTTCAACTCTGTTCTGGTGACTCACAAGCCAACAACTTACAGCTGCAGGTGTCAAACTAACAAATATCAAACTTGTTTCGTCACATTTCAAACTAAGGAGCTTGTCTTCTGTACCACAAACTCACAAAGACCTCAAGAAAGTCTAATCAAAAATAAAGACACATCAGTGTAGAGCTTCAATCATCTATAACAAGCGATAAGACACAAAATCTGCTTCCTCTTAACTCTCCCTAAAGCCACACAGCATAAACAAGGCAAACAAGGGTTTATCAACCACTTAAACCCTCCTTTAACATCAGATGATCATCTTAAATTAAACCTGAATACTCATACTGGTCAGCAAATGGCAGGACTTTTGAGCCCAGTTGAACAGAAGCTGCAAAAGTATTTCTGTCAATCTTTTAAATGCTCCACAACTAAGTTTATATCAGCATCATCTACTTGAAGCCCCACGATCAGAAGACAGACAGGATAAAGAGCATAATGGCAGCTGTTCATATCTGATAGTCAGAGTAAAACCCACATCCAGCAGCAACATGAATCTCCTTATCAGAAGAGCCGTGACATGAAATGTATGCACACATTCAGCAAAGAAGTTTATTTGTAAATGTGTTTGTCGCAGTTTGAGTCCTCAGTAATTTCTCACTTTGGGTGGCCATAGTGGCTACCCAAAGGTCATTTGGTGGATTTAGGAGCTCCTCACATGATTAGAGGGAGAAAACACACATTTGTTGTCAGATTCATTCATGTCCATGTGGAGTCCACTTTTTTGAGAAGAAATTCAACCTTTACTCGTGATTTATCGCATCTTCACTGTGTCATTCTGCACAGAAGACATTTCTGAGTTCTCTCTACTTATAGTCACGGTTGTGCTGTTTCCACAGAGGTGCAAGACTTTATATTGAAGTGAAAAATGAGTCCACAGGGAGGAAAAAAGTGACAGGAGCTCAAAATGCCTAGAAACTGCTTTAAGATCAGAGGGTTTGAATTTTACTTTTATCAGGTTTAGGGTGCAAAAATGGTGCAATGTGTTCTGTCCTGTAAGATTAAAGAGGAGCAGCCTCAGAGACTGTTCCTAGTATGTTTTTTAAAAGACAGATACATGATGTGCAACAGTGTTTATTGGTGCTTGTGGTTCTGTGACTCCTTCAATGCCATTTGCTGAAAGCTGATAGGAAAAAGACAGTTAAGCCTGGCCTAAAATAAGTTTGTTAGTTTTTATAAGTCTACATGTCTGTAGTTATTTATCCTATCGATATGTAAGTATGTTCAGTCTTGAACAAAACGTTACATACACTTGCACAGACTATGTATTTCATGGCAGTCATGAGTTTCCAATAAATTCTATAACTCTGAATTTAAACGATGGAATCATTCAAACCCATGTTTCATTTTCACAAACATGAAGCAATTTGGTTCTTTCATGCATTTATTATAGGTTTTCTGGAAATATGACAAAATCTGGTGGGTCAAAAGTACACACACAGTAACTTGAATTATCAGTTTTGGTGTGGTAGAAAGCTGTGTTTATCAAATGTTCTTAGTGACATGGCCTCCCAACTTCTTTTGAGTGGTTACGATTGACTACAGCTGCTGACTCATCTCAGCCAATTTATTTGGGACCCCTTTCATTCACTCATTAGACTCAACCACAAACACTACAGTGGGGAAAGTCTGAGGAGCTGAACAAAGATCTAAAAAGCAAATTACTGACTTGAACAAACCTACTGTCAAGCATGGTGGTGGCAGCATTATGCTCTGGGGATGTTTTGCATCATTGCAATTGGTGCTTTACACAAAGTAAATGGAATGATGAAGGATGAGGATGAGGTCCACATTCTTGAGGAAAGCCTTTAAAATCATCAGTTACAAGGTTGGGCCTTGGCATAGTTGGACGTTCCATCAAGACAATGTTTATTTTTCATCTGTGATCAATTCAAAATGTTTTGGTGGAAAGTAACTGACTGAAACTCCCCGCAGTAAATATTTGGAGGTGAAATCAAGTGAGAAGGAGGTTTGTGAATCTGGGTGTGAACCCGTTGGGCTCTAAGGGTTAAACGCAGAAACTAATGTGCTGATTCTATATTGGTACTTGTGGTTTGTCTTGCTGCCACTTCCTTGATGCTCCCTTTTCAAAAGCTGCTCGACTCACAGAGAAACAGTCAGTGAAGAACAGGTTCAGGTTCTCTCAGCTGTCAACATGTCTACAGATGGACAAGCAGCAAATGAGAGTCTGAATGTGAAATACAGCAGAAAGAAGCCAGGAGAAGAAGACCAGAGTCGGGTGGAGATCTACGAGGATGAAGAGGTTGTGACACACAGTCAGGCTGATCTGAGCCAGCACAAAGTCAGTAAGTAGAAATGAAGTAAATGTTGAACAGGAGCACTGAGATGTTGGTGAATGTTTGATTAAATCCTAAACAATCACTTTATTCCATCAGTTCACTCTGTGCTGTGACACGAGAATCACAATGTTGTAATTCTTAATCTAGTCAGTCTGTGTCAGTTCAGACATTTGAGACCCAAAATAAAGTTGTGTGAATTATTTTGGCTGACGTTTAAGAACTTCACATGTTTTCAGAGTTTTTTGTATTTTCACCCTCAGAAAACTCTGTTAACTTAGAATCCATGTTAAAGTTAAACTTCTCCACCAATAGAACTCTGACAGCCATGAGATTTGCTCCATGTATGGGAACAGTCAACAGATGAGGCAAAACACACAGATATATGTTAATTTATCTTCACCAAATTTCATGGCACTTCATTATATTTCTGGAGATATTGAACCTTCTAAAAGGCGTCCAAGTTAAAATACTTTTTAAAAGGTAAAATGAAAAATTCGGAGCTCTGGAGACGTTAAATTCCTCAACATTCAGCCAAAATATTGGACAGAATTGTAGTTTATGGTCCCAAATAACAAAGAAGTAAACTGTGAACCACATTTGAGTCGGTGAAGCAACACATTTCCTGAGTTCCGTCTCAGTTGACTCGGACTGACACACTGAGCAGAGGAGTGCAGCTGAAGAAGGAAACCATCCAGAATTTCATAAGCGCCATGTTTAATCTATCTGTTTTAATACACTGTGTCTCCATAGGACCAGTCACTGTTAAAGCTGTCAGAACAAAGCGCTGCAAACATGCTGCTTCTGCAACCACACTGGGAGCTCTGTATCTTCTCATACTGGCTGGGATCTACTTGCGCTGTGAGCATTTGGTTTTTATTCTACAATCAAAATATCAGGCTCTAATTTGTGCTCTGACAATCTGGTATTTCTCCGACCTTGTAATCTACTCTGTTAGTCGGTGTGGTGTTTCAGGAAAGAGCTTGTGATGCTCAGAAAATGGAAAATGAAGAGATTCAAAGTCCAGCAGTTAAATCCTGGAGAACACAGCAAGTAGTCTGACCCTGCTCTGACATCAAATCTGAATAAACTTCTGCTGGTTTTATTTCTGTTTGTTCTCACCAGATATTTCAGCCACATTGGACAAAGAAGAGATGGAAAGAGCTCACAAAGAGTTGGTGCAGGAGACAGACCAACTTAACATCAGTCTTTATGAGGCACAAATGATAAACATCAACGTCACTAAGGAGAGAGTTGATATGCGCAGAAGATATGACGACCTGAGCAGAAGATATAACGACCTGAGCAGAAGATATGACGACCTAAACAGCAGATATATCGACCGCCAGAGTAAGAGCAGTTTCGTGAACATACAGATCTGTTGAGTCTTGTTAGTCTGAAATTAACTGGACTTTTTGTTTTTTGTCTCCAAATTGGGAACAACCTTTTGGCATGCTCTTCTACATCTGTCAACATCACAGTTCATTACCCAGCCTGCGAGTGGATTCCGATGCGCTGAGTTTGATGCTCTTATGTGGAGAAAGAAGAGAATTAACTATCTAATATCAATGCATTACAAACAATGCTTTCACACAAATCTTCAATTTGCATGAATTCCCTGAATGACAAAACATTAATGTCATCTATTCACACCCTACAATCACATGGCTTGTTCATAGTGCTTTGTATATCATATACATGTTGTCATGGTGTCATTTTCTCTCTGCCTGTCTTTGTCATTTTAATGTGACCTACCAATGGACAGCAGCTGAAAATCAGCTTCAAGTTCACTCATACGACACATCTGATGGTAACATTTACATCTCATATTGTACGCAAACCTTGATTAATAAATAACACATTTGAATTAAAGTGACTTTTGGGGTTGTTCCATGTTTA
Source organism: Dascyllus trimaculatus (assembly GCA_024666655.1). Classification (NCBI taxonomy): domain Eukaryota; kingdom Metazoa; phylum Chordata; class Actinopteri; family Pomacentridae; genus Dascyllus; species Dascyllus trimaculatus. The sequence goes on from CM045461.1 coordinate 10,039,528, forward strand.
TTTTTCAGTTGCGATCAATTCAATATGTTTTGGTGGAAAGAAACTGACTGAAATTCGCCACAGTAAATATTTGGAGGTGAAACCAAATGAGAAGAAGGTTTGTGAGTCTGGGTGTGAACCCGTTGGGCTCTAAGTGTTAAATGGAGAAACTAATGTGCTGATTCTATATTGGTACTTGTGGTTTGTCTTGCTGCCACTTCCTTGATGCTCCCTCTTCAAAAGCTGCTCGACTCACAGAGAAACAGTCAGTGAGGAACAGGTTCAGGTTCTCTCTGCTGTCAACATGTCTACAGATGGACAAGAAGCAAAGGAGAGTCTGAATGTGAAATACAGCAGAAAGAAGCCAGGAGAAGAAGACCAGAGTCGGGTGGAGATCTACGAGGATGAAGACGTTGCGACACACAGTCAGGCTGATCTGAGACAGCACAAAGTCAGTAAGTAGAAATGAACTAATTGTTGAACAGGAGCACTGAGATGTTGGTGAATGTTTGATTAAATCCTAAACAATCACTTTATTCCATCAGTTCACTCTGTGCTGTGACACTAGAATCACAATGTTGTAATTCTTAATCTAGTCAGTCTGTGTCAGTTCAGACATTTGAGACCCAAAATAAAGTTGTGTGAATTATTTTGGCTGATGTTTAAGAACTTCACATGTTTTCAGAGTTTTTTGTATTTTCACCCTCAGAAAACTCTGTTAACTTAGAAGCCATGTTAAAGTTAAACTTCTCCACCAGTAGAACTCTGACAGCCATGAGATTTGCTCCATGTATGGGAACAGTCAACAGATGAGGCAAAACACACAGATATGTTATTAAATTTCACATGAAGACACCATGGAAGCCAACTGTAAGTTTGCACATGTAATGACAACATATAGACACATACGGACACCAGTTTCTGTGGTCCTATGAATGTGGCCACATCATTATTTTGATATGTCAAAAAGTAAAAAACTGGAACCTTGGTTTGACTTTCTTGACACATAATAAATAGTACTCATGTTAGAGGCATCAAAAGTTGGTGAAATGTCGACCAAAGACTTTATTTATATGACAAAGTCTGGTCAAGTCCATATACATACATACAGTTACAGGTAATATCTAGGGCACAAATATCACTGTCATTTCTAAACTTTGTACTTTTTTGTATTTCCAAGGAACACTAATGAAAAGGTTTGGCTTTGCTGGGGACAATTTTGTCATCAGTTTCCTCACCAAATTTCATGGCACTTTGTTATATTTCTGGAGATATTGAACCTTCTAAAAGGCGTCCAAGTTAAAATACTTTTTAAAAGGTAAAATGAAAAATTCTGAGCTCTGGAAACCTTAAATTCCTCAACATTCAGCCAAAATATTGGACAGAGTTGTAGTTTATGGTCCCAAATAATAAAGAAGTGAACTGTGAACCACATCTGAGTCGGTGAAGCAACACATTTCCTGAGTTCCGTCTCAATTGACTCGGACTGACACACTGGGCAGAGGAGCGCAGCTGAAGAAGGAAACGATTCAGAATTTCATAAGCGCCATGTTTAATCTATCTGTTTTAATACACTGTGTCTCCATAGGACCAGTCACTGTTAAAGCTGTCGGAACAAAGCGCTGCAAACATGCTGCTTCTGCAACCACACTGGGAGCTCTGTATCTTCTCATACTGGCTGGGATGTACTTGCGCTGTGAGCATTTGGTTTTTATTCTACAATCAAAATATCAGGCTCCAATTTGTGCTCTGACATGTTGGTAGTTCTCCGACCTTGTAATCCACTCTGTCAGTCGGTATGGTGTTTCAGGAAAGAGCTTGTGGTGCTCAGAAAATGGAAAATGAAGAGATTCAAAGTCCAGCAGTTAAATCCTGGAGAACACAGGAAGTAGTCTGACCCTGCTCTGACATCAAATCTGAATAAACTTCTGCTGGTTTTATTTCTGTTTGTTCTCACCAGATATTTTAGCCACATTGGACAAAGAAGAGATGGAAAGAGCTCACAAAGAGTTGGTGCAGGAGAGAGACCAACTTAACATCAGTCTTTATGAGGCACAAATGATAAACATCAACGTCACTAAGGAGAGAGTTGAGATGCGCAGAAGATATGACGACCTGAGCAGAAGATATAACGACCTGAGCAGAAGATATGACGACCTGAGCGGTGTATATGACTTGTACAGCAGTAAGAGCAGTTTCGTGAACATACAGATCTGTTGAGTGTTGTTAGTCTGACATTAACTGGACTTTTTGTTTTTTGTCTCCAAATTGGGAACAACCTTTCGGCCGGCTCCTCTACATCTGTCAACATCACAGGTTTTGACAAAAACTGCGGGTGGAATCCGTTGCGCTGAGTTTGATGCTCTTGTGTGGAGAAAGAAGAGAATTAACCATCTAATATGACAAACACTGCTTCACACAAATATTCAATTTACATGAATTCCCTGAATGACATAACATTAATGTCATCTATTCACATCTCCAATCACATGGCTTGTTCATAGTGCTTTGGATATTATATACATGTTGTCATAGTGTCATTTTCTCTGCCTGTCTTTGTCATTTTAATGTGACCTACCAATGGACAGCAGCTGAAAATCAGCTTCAAGTTCACTGATCCAACACATCTGATGGTAACATTTACATCTCATGTTGTACGCAAAGCTTGACTAATAAAGAATACATTTGAATTAATGGGAGTTTTGGAGTTGCTTCATGTTAGTTTTTGGTCACGGTCAGCTCAACATGTTTTGGTGGAAATAAACTGAGAATATACAGCCAGTCAATGGATGAACTTGTTAAGATTCAGACTCACTGTGAAGTTTAGAGAGGATGTCAAACAGACATTTTGAGTCTTGTCAATCTCATACCAACATAACCTTTTCTAAAATAGTGAAGGTCAGTTTATTCCAGACACATTTCAACTCTGTTCTGGTCACTCACAAGCCAACAACTTACAGCTGCAGGTGTCAAACTAACAATTATCAAACTTGTTATGTCACATTTCAAACTAAGGAGTTTGTCTTCTGTACCACAAACTCACAAAGACCTCAAGAAAGTCTAATCAAAAATGAAGTACACATCAGTGTAGAGCTTCCATCTTCCATAACAAGCAATAAGACACAAAATCTGCTTCCTCTTAACTCTCCCTAAAGCCACACAGCATAAACAAGGCAAACAAGGGTTTATCAACCACTTAAACCCTCCTTTAACATCAGATGATCATCTTAAATTAAACCTGAATACTCATACTGGTCAGCAAAATGCAGGACTTTTGATCCCAGTTCAAAAGAAGCTGCACAAGTATTTCTGTCAATCTTTTAAATACTCCACAACTAAATTTATATCAGCATCATCTACTTGAAGCCCCACGATCAGAAGATAGACAGGATAAAGAGCGTAATGGCAGCTGTTCATATCTGACAGTCAGAGTAAAACCCACATCCAGCAGCAACATGAATCTCCTTATCAGAAGAGCCGTGACATGAAATGCCCGCACACATTCAGCAAAGAAGTTTATTTGTAAATGTGTTTGTTGCAGTTTGAGTCCTCAGTAATTTCTCACTTTGGGTGGCCATAGTGGCCACTCAAAGGTCATTTGGTGGATTTAGGAGCTCCTCACATGATTAAAGGGAGAAAGCACACATCTGTTGTCAGATTCATTCATGTCCATGTGGAGTCCACTTTTTTGTGAAGAAATTCAACCTTTACTCGTGATTTATCCCATCTTCACTGTGTCATTCTGCACAGAAGACATTTCTGAATTCTCTCTACTTATAGTCACGGTTGTGCTGTTTCCACAGAGGTGCAAGACTTTATATTGAAGTGAAAAATGAGTCCACAGAGAGGAAAAAAGTGACAGGAGCTCAAAATGCCTAGAAACTGCTTGAAAAACGGAGGGTTTGAATTTTACTTTTATCAGGTTTAGGGTGCAAAAATGGTGCAGTGTGTTCTGTCCTGTAAGATTAAAGAGGAGCAGCTTCAGAGACTGTTCCTAGTATGTTTTTTAAAAGACAGATACATGATGTGCAACAGTGTTTATTGGTGCTTGTGGTTCTGTGACTCCCTCAATGCCATTTGCTGAAAGCTGACAGAAACAGACAGTTAAGCCTGGCCTAAAATACGTTTGTTAGTTTTTATAAGTCTACATGTCTGTAGTTATTTATCCCATCGATATGTAAGTATGTTCAGTCTTGAACAAAACGTTACATACACTTGCACAGAGTATGTATTTCATGGCAGTCATGAGTTTCCAATAAATTCTATAACTCTGAATTTAAATGATGGAATCATTCAAACCCATGTTTCATTTTCACAAACACGAAGCAATTTGGTTCTTTCATACATTTATTACAGGTTTTCTGGAAATATGACAAAATTTAGTGGGTCAAAAGTATACACACAGTAACTTGAATTATCAGTTTTGGTGTGGCAGAAAGCTGTGTTTATCAAACGTTCTGAGTGACATGGCCTCTCAACTTCTTTTGAGTGGTTACGATTGACTACAGCTGCTGACTCATCTAGGCCAATTTATTTGGGACCCCTTTCATTCACTCATTAGACTCAAGCACAAACATTACAGTGGGGAAAGTCTGAGGAGCTGAACAAAGATCTAAAAAGCAAATTACTGACTTGAACAAACCTACTGTCAAGCATGGTGGTGGCAGCATTATGCTCTGGGGAAGGTTTACATCAGTGCAATTGGTGCTTTACACGAAGTAAATGGAATGATGAAGGATTAGGATGAGGTCCACATTCTTGAGGAAAGCCTTTAAAATCATCAGTCAGAAGGTTGGGCCTTGGCATAGTTGGGTGTTCCATCAAGACAATGTTTATTTTTCATCTGTTATCAATTCATCATGTTTTGGTGGAAATAAACTGAGTGAAACTCGCCACAGTAAGTATTTGGAGGTGAAATCAAGTGAGAAGGAGGTTTGTGAATCTGGGTGTCAACCCATTGGGCTCTAAGGGTTAAACGGAGAAACTAATGTGCTGATTCTATATCGGTACTTGTGGTTTGTCTTGCTGCCACTTCCTTGATGCTCCCTTTTCAAAAGCTGCTCGACTCACAGAGAAACAGTCAGTGAGGAACAGGTTCAGGTTCTCTCAGCTGTCAACATGTCTACAGATGGACAAGAAGCAAAGGAGAGTCTGAATGTGAAATACAGCAGAAAGAAGCCAGGAGAAGAAGACCAAAGTCGGGTGGAGATCTACGAGGATGAAGACGTTGTTACACACAGTCAGGCTGATCTGAGCCAGCACAAAGTCAGTAAGTAGAAATGAAGTATTTGTTGAACAGGAGCACTGAGATGTTGGTGCATGTTTGATTAAATCCTAAACAATCACTTTATTCCATCAGTTCACTCTGTGCTGTGACACGAGAATCACAATGTTGTAATTCTTAATCTAGTCAGTCTGTGTCAGTTCAGATATTTGAGACCCAAAATAAAGTTGTGTGAATTATTTTGGCTGACGTTTAAGAACTTCACATGTTTTCAGAGTTTTTTGTATTTTCACCCTCAGAAAACTCTGTTAACTTAGAAGCCATGTTAAAGTTAAACATCTCCACTAATAGAACTCTGACAGCCATGAGATTTGCTCCATGTATGGGAACAGTCAACATATGAGGCAAAACACACAGATATATGTTAATTTGTCTTCACCAAATTTCATGGCACTTCATTATATTTCTGGAGATATTGAACATTCTAAAAGGCGTCCAAGTTAAAATACTTTCTAAAAGGTAAAACGAAAAATTCGGAGCTCTGGAAACGTTAAATTCCTCAACATTCAGCCAAAATATTGGACAGAATTGTAGTTTATGGTCCCAAATAACAAAGAAGTAAACTGTGAACCACATTTGAGTCGGTGAAGCAACACATTTCATGAGTTCCGTCTCAACTGACTCGGACTGACACACTGAGCAGAGGAGCACAGCTGAAGAAGGAAACGATCCAGAATTTCATAATCGCCATGTTTAATCTATCTGTTTTAATACACTGTGTCTCCATAGGACCAGTCACTGTTAAAGCTGTCAGAACAAACCGCTGCAAACATGCAGCTTCTGCAACCACACTGGGAGCTCTGTATCTTCTCATACTGGCTGGGATCTACTTGCGCTGTGAGCATTTGGTTTTTATTCTACAATCAAAATATCAGGCTCCAATTTGTGCTCTGACACGTTGGTATTTCTCCGACCTTGTAATCCACTCTGTCAGTCGACGTGGTGTTTCAGGAAAGAGCTTGTGGTGCTCAGAAAATGGAAAATGAAGAGATTCAAAGTCCAGCAGTTAAATCCTGGAGAACACAGCAAGTAGTCTGACCCTGCTTTGACATCAAATCTGAATAAACTTCTGCTGGTTTTATTTCTGTTTGTTCTCACCAGATATTTTAGCCACATTGGACAAAGAAGAGATGGAAAGAGCTCACAAAGAGTTGGTGCAGGAGAGAGACCAACTAAACATCAGTCTCTATGAGGCACAAATGATAAACATCAACGTCACTAAGGAGAGAGTTGATATGCGCAGAAGATATGACGACCTGAGCAGAAGATATAACGACCTGAGCAGAAGATATGACGACCTGAGCGGTGTATATGACTTGTACAGCAGTAAGAGCAGTTTCTTTAACATACAGATCTGTTGAGTGTTGTTAGTCTGACATTAACTGGACTTTTTGTTTTTTGTCTCCAAATTGGGAACAACCTTTTGGCATGCTCTTCTACATCTGTCAACATCACAGTTCATTACCCAGCCTGCGAGTGGATTCCGATGCGCTGAGTTTGATGCTCTTGTGTGGAGAAAGAAGAGAATTAACTATCTAATATCAATGCATTACAAACACTGCTTTCACACAAATCTTCATTTTGCATGAATTCCCTGAATGACATAACATTAATGTCATCTATTCACACCCTACAATCACATGGCTTGTTCATAGTGCTTTGGATATCATATACATGTTGTCATGGTGTCATTTTCTCTCTGCCTGTCTTTGTCATTTTAATGTGACCTACCAATGGACAGCAGCTGAAAATCAGCTTCAAGTTCACTGATACGACACATCTGATGGTAACATTTACATCTCATGTTGTACGCAAAGCTTGACTAATAAAGAATACATTTGAATTAATGGGAGTTTTGGAGTTGCTTCGTGTTAGTTTTTGGTCAAAATCATTTCAACATGTTTTGGTGGAAATAAACTGAGAATATACAGCCAGTCAATGGATGAACTCGTTAAGATTCAGACTCATTGTGAAGTTCAGAGAGGATGTCAAACAGACATTTTGAGTCTTGTCAATCTCATACCAACATAACCTTTTCTAAAATAGTGAAGGTCAGTTTATTCCAGACACATTTCAACTCTGTTCTGGTGACTCACAAGCCAACAACTTACAGCTGCAGGTGTCAAACTAACAAATATCAAACTTGTTTCGTCACATTTCAAACTAAGGAGCTTGTCTTCTGTACCACAAACTCACAAAGACCTCAAGAAAGTCTAATCAAAAATGAAGTACACATCAGTGTAGAGCTTCAATCATTTATAACAAGCAATAAGACACAAAATCTGCTTCCTCTTAACTCTCCCTAAAACCAGACAGCATAAACAAGGCAAACAAGGGTTTCTCAACCACTTAAACCCTCCTTTAACATCAGATGATCATCTGAAATTAAACCTGAACACTCATACTGGTCAGCAAATGGCAGGACTTTTGAGTGGAGTTCAAAAGAAGCTGCACAAGTATTTCTGTCAATCTTTTAAATGCTCCACAACTAAGTTTATATCAGCATCATCTACTTGAAGCCCCACGATCAGAAGACAGACAGGATAAAGAGCGTAATGGCAGCTGTTCATATCTGACAGTCAGAGTAAAACCCACATCCAGCAGCAACATGAATCTCCTTATCAGAAGAGCCGTGACATGAAATGCCCGCACACATTCAGCAAATAAGTTTATTTGTAAATGTGTTTGTTGCAGTTTGAGTCCTCAGTAATTTCTCACTTTGGGAATTTAGGAGCTCCTCACATGATTCAAGGGAGAAAGCAAACATCTGTTGTCAGATTCATTCATGTCCATGTGGAGTCCACTTTTTTGTGAAGAAATTCAACCTTTACTCGTGATTTATCCCATCTTCACTGTGTCATTCTGCACAGAAGACATTTCTGAATTCTCTCTACTTATAGTCATGTTTGTGCTGTTTCCACAGAGATGCAAGACTTTATATTGAAGTGAAAAATGAGTCCACAGGGAGGAAAAAAGTGACAGGAGCTCAAAATGCCTAGAAACTGCTTTAAGATCAGAGGGTTTGAATTTTACTTTTATCAGGTTTAGGGTGCAAAAATGGTGCAATGTGTTCTGTCCTGTAAGACTAAAGAGGAGCAGCTTCAGAGACTGTTCCTAGTATGTTTTTTAAAAGACAGATACATGATGTGCAACAGTGTTTATTGGTGCTTGTGGTTCTGCGACTTCCTCGATGCCATTTGCTGAAAGCTGACAGACAGAAACAGACAGTTAAGCCTGGCCTAAAATAAGTTTGTTAGTTTTTATAAGTCTACAGGTCTGTAGTTATTTATCCTATCGATATGTGCATATGTTCAGTCTTGAACAAAACGTTACATACACTTGCACAGACTATGTATTTCATGGCAGTCATGAGTTTCCAATAAATTCTATAACTCTGAATTTAAACAATGGAATCATTCAAACCCATATTTCATTTTCACAAACGTTAAGCAATTTGGTTCTTTCATACATTTATTATAGGTTTTCTGGAAATATGACAAAATCTAGTGGGTCAAAAGTATACACACAGTAACTTGAATTATCAGTTTTGGTGTGGTAGAAAGCTGTGTTTATCAAATGTTCTGAGTGACATGGCCTCCCAACTTATTTTGAGTGGTTATGATTGACTACAGCTGCTGACTCATCTAGGCCAATTTATTTGGGACCCCTTTCATTCACTCATTAGACTCAACGACAAACATTACAGTGGAGAAAGTCTGAGGAGCTGAACAAAGATCTAAAAAGAAAATTAGTGACTTCAACAAACCTACTATCAAGCATGGTGGTGGCAGCATTATGCTCTGGGGAAGGTTTACATCAGTGCAATTGGTGCTTTACACAGATTAAATGGAATGATGAAGGATTAGGATGAGGTCCACATTCTTGAGGAAAGCCTTTAAAATCATCAGTCAGAAGGTTGGGCCTTGGCATAGTTGGGTGTTCCATCAAGACAATGTTTATTTTCCATCTGTGATCAATTCATCATGTTTTGGTGGAAATAAACTGAGTGAAACTCGTCGCAGCAAATATTTGGAGGTGAAACCAAGTGAGAAGGAGGTTTGTGAATCTGGGTGTGAACCCGTTGGGCTCTAAGGGTTAAATGGAGAAACTAATGTGCTGATTCTATATTGGTACTTGTGGTTTGTCTTGCTGCCACTTCCTTGATGCTCCCTTTTCAAAAGCTGCTCGACTCACAGAGAAACAGTCAGTGAAGAACAGGTTCAGGTTCTCTCAGCTGTCAACATGTCTACAGATGGACAAGCAGCAAATGAGAGTCTGAATGTGAAATACAGCAGAAAGAAGCCAGGAGAAGAAGACCAGAGTCGGGTGGAGATCTACGAGGATGAAGACGTTGTGACACACAGTCAGGCTGATCTGAGCCAGCACAAAGTCAGTAAGTAGAAAAGAACTAAATGTTGAACAGGAGCACTGAGATGTCGGTGAATGTTTGATTAAATCCTAAACAATCACTTTATTCCATCAGTTCACTCTGTGCTGTGACACGAGAATCACAATGTTGTAATTCTTAATCTAGTCAGTCTGTGTCAGTTCAGACATTTGAGACCCAAAATAAAGTTGTGTGAATTATTTTGGCTGACGTTTAAGAACTTCACATGTTTTCAGAGTTTTTTGTATTTTCACCCTCAGAAAACTCTGTTAACTTAGAATCCATGTTAAAGTTAAACTTCTCCACCAATAGAACTCTGACAGCCATGAGATTTGCTCCATGTATGGGAACAGTCAACATATGAGGCAAAACACACAGATATATGTTAATTTGTCTTCACCAAATTTCATGGCACTTCATTATATTTCTGGAGATATTGAACCTTCTAAAAGGCGTCCAAGTTAAAATACTTTTTAAAAGGTAAAATGAAAAATTCGGAGCTCTGGAGACGTTAAATTCCTCAACATTCAGCCAAAATATTGGACAGAATTGTAGTTTATGGTCCCAAATAACAAAGAAGTAAACTGTGAACCACATTTGAGTCGGTGAAGCAACACATTTCCTGAGTTCCGTCTCAGTTGACTCGGACTGACACACTGTGCAGAGGAGTGCAGCTGAAGAAGGAAACCATCCAGAATTTCATAAGCGCCATGTTTAATCTATCTGTTTTAATACACTGTGTCTCCATAGGACCAGTCACTCTTAAAGCTGTCAGAACAAACCGCTGCAAACATGCTGCTTCTGCAACCACACTGGGAGCTCTGTATCTTCTCATACTGGCTGGGATCTACTTGCGCTGTGAGCATTTGGTTTTTATTCTACAATTAAAATATCAGGCTCTAATTTGTGCTCTGACACGTTGGTAGTTCTCCGACCTTGTAATCCACTCTGTCAGTCGGTATGGTGTTTCAGGAAAGAGCTTGTGGTGCTCAGAAAATGGAAAATGAAGAGATTCGAAGTCCAGCAGTTAAATCCTGGAGAACACAGGAAGTAGCCTGACCCTGCTCTGACATCAAATCTGAATAAACTTCTGCTGGTTTTATTTCTGTTTGTTCTCACCAGATATTTCAGCCACATTGGACAAAGAAGAGATGGAAAGAGCTCACAAAGAGTTGGTGCAGGAGACAGACCAACTTAACATCAGTCTTTATGAGGCACAAATGATAAACATCAACGTCACTAAGGAGAGAGTTGATATGCGCAGAAGATATGACGACCTGAGCAGAAGATATAACAACCTGAGCAGAAGATATGACGACCTAAACAGCAGATATATCGACCGCCAGAGTAAGAGCAGTTTCGTGAACATACAGATCTGTTGAGTCTTGTTAGTCTGAAATTAACTGGACTTTTTGTTTTTTGTCTCCAAATTGGGAACAACCTTTTGGCATGCTCTTCTACATCTGTCAACATCACAGTTCATTACCCAGCCTGCGAGTGGATTCCGATGCGCTGAGTTTGATGCTCTTATGTGGAGAAAGAAGAGAATTCACTATCTAATATCAATGCATTACAAACAATGCTTTCACACAAATCTTCAATTTGCATGAATTCCCTGAATGACAAAACATTAATGTCATCTATTCACACCCTCCAATCACATGTCTTGTTCATAGTGCTTTGGATATTATATACATGTTGTCATGGTGTCATTTTCTCTGCCTGTCTTTGTCATTTTAATGTGACCTACCAATGGACAGCAGCTGAAAATCAGCTTCAAGTTCACTCATACGACACATCTGATGGTAACATTTACATCTCATATTGTACGCAAACCTTGATTAATAAAAAACACATTTGAATTAAAGTGACTTTTGGGGCTGTTCCATGTTTATTTTTCAGTTGCGATCAATTCAATATGTTTTGGTGGAAAGAAACTGACTGAAATTCGCCACAGTAAATATTTGGAGGTGAAATCAAGTGAGAAGGAGGTTTGTGAGAATGGGTGTGAACCCATTGGGCTCTAAGGGTTAAATGGAGAAACTAATGTGCTGATTCTATATTGGTACTTGTGGTTTGTCTTGCTGCCACTTCCTTGATGTTCCCTTTTCAAAAGCTGCTTGACTCACAGAGAAACAGTCAGTGAGGAACAGGTTCAGGTTCTCTCAGCTGTCAACATGTCTACAGATGGACAAGAAGCAAAGGAGAGTCTGAATGTGAAATACAGCAGAAAGAAGCCAGGAGAAGAAGACCAAAGTCGGGTGGAGATCTACGAGGATGAAGACGTTGTGACACACAGTCAGGCTGATCTGAGCCAGCACAAAGTCAGTAAGTAGAAAAGAACTAAATGTTGAACAGGAGCACTGAGATGTTGGTGAATGTTTGATTAAATCCTAAACAATCACTTTATTCCATCAGTTCACTCTGTGCTGTGACACGAGCATCACAATGTTGTAATTCTTAATCTAGTCAGTCTGTGTCAGTTCAGACATTTGAGACCCAAAATAAAGTTGTGTGAATTATTTTGGCTGACGTTTAAGAACTTCACATGTTTTCAGAGTTTTTTGTATTTTCACCCTCAGACAACTCTGTTAACTTAGAAGCCATGTTAAAGTTAAACATCTCCACTAATAGAACTCTGACAGCCATGAGATTTGCTCCATGTATGGGAACAGTCAACATATGAGGCAAAACACACAGATATGTTATTAAATTTCACATGAAGACACCATGGAAGCCAACTGTAAGTTTGCACATGTAATGGCAACATACAGACACATACGGACACCAGTTTCTGTGGTCCTATGAATGTGGAAACATCATTATTTTGATATGTCAAAAAGTAAAAAACTGGAACCTTGGTTTGACTTTCTTGACACATAATAAATAGTACTCATGTTAGAGGCATCAAAAGTTGGTGAAATGTCGACCAAAGACTTTATTTATATGACAAAGGCTGGTCAAGTCCATATACATACATACAGTTACAGGTAATATCTAGGGCACAAATATCACTGTCATTTCTAAACTTTGTACTTTTTTGTATTTCCAAGGAACACTAATGAAAAGGTTTGGCTTTGCTGGGGACAATTTTGTCATCAGTTTCCTCACCAAATTTCATGGCACTTTGTTATATTTCTGGAGATATTGAACCTTCTAAAAGGCGTCCAAGTTAAAATACTTTTTAAAAGGTAAAATGAAAAATTCTGAGCTCTGGAAACGTTAAATTCCTCAACATTCAGCCAAAATATTGGACAGAATTGTAGTTTATGGTCCCAAATAATAAAGAAGTGAACTGTGAACCACATTTGAGTCGGTGCAGCAACACATTTCCTGAGTTCCGTCTCAATTGACTCGGACTGACACACTGAGCAGAGGAGTGCAGCTGAAGAAGGAAACGATTCAGAATTTCATAACCGCCATGTTTAATCTATCTGTTTTAATACACTGTGTCTCCATAGGACCAGTCACTGTTAAAGCTGTCAGAACAAAGCGCTGCAAACATGCTGCTTCTGCAACCACACTGGGAGCTCTGTATCTTCTCATACTGGCTGGGATCTACTTGCGCTGTGAGCATTTGGTTTTTATTCTACAATCAAAATATCAGGCTCCAATTTGTGCTCTGACACGTTGGTATTTCTCCGACCTTGTAATCTACTCTGTTAGTCGACGTGGTGTTTCAGGAAAGAGCTTGTGATGCTCAGAAAATGGAAAATGAAGAGATTCAAAGTCCAGCAGTTAAATCCTGGAGAACACAGGAAGTAGTCTGACCCTGCTCTGACATCAAATCTGAACAAACTTCTGCTGGTTTTATTTCTGTTTGTTCTCACCAGATATTTTAGCCACATTGGACAAAGAAGAGATGGAAAGAGCTCACAAAGAGTTGGTGCAGGAGAGAGACCAACTTAACATCAGTCTTTATGAGGCACAAATGATAAACATCAACGTCACTAAGGAGAGAGTTGAGATGCGCAGAAGATATGACGACCTGAGCAGAAGATATAACGACCTGAGCAGAAGATATGACGACCTGAGCGGTGTATATGACTTGTACAGCAGTAAGAGCAGTTTCTTTAACATACAGATCTGTTGAGTGTTGTTAGTCTGACATTAACTGGACTTTTTGTTTTTTGTCTCCAAATTGGGAACAACCTTTCGGCCGGCTCCTCTACATCTGTCAACATCACAGGTTTTGACAAAAACTGCGGGTGGAATCCGTTGCGCTGAGTTTGATGCTCTTGTGTGGAGAAAGAAGAGAATTAACCATCTAATATGACAAACACTGCTTCACACAAATATTCAATTTACATGAATTCCCTGAATGACATAACATTAATGTCATCTATTCACATCTCCAATCACATGGCTTGTTCATAGTGCTTTGGATATTATATACATGTTGTCATAGTGTCATTTTCTCTGCCTGTCTTTGTCATTTTAATGTGACCTACCAATGGACAGCAGCTGAAAATCAGCTTCAAGTTCACTGATCCGAAACATCTGATGGTAACATTTACATCTCATGTTGTACGCAAAGCTTGACTAATAAAGAATACATTTGAATTAATGGGAGTTTTGGAGTTGCATCATGTTAGTTTTTGGTCACGATCAACTCCACATGTTTGGTGGAAATAAACTGAGAATATACAGCCAGTCAATGGATGAACTCGTTAAGATTCAGACTCATTGTGAAGTTCAAAGAGGATGTTAAACAGACATTTTGAGTCTTGTCAATCTCATACCAACATAACCATTTCTAAAATAGTGAAGGTCAGTTTATTCCAGACACATTTCAACTCTGTTCTGGTGACTCACAAGCCAACAACTTACAGCTGCAGGTGTCAAACTAACAAATATCAAACTTGTTTCGTCACATTTCAAACTAAGGAGTTTGTCTTCTGTACCACAAACTCACAAAGACCTCAAGAAAGTCTAATCAAAAATGAAGGACACATCAGTGTAGAGCTTCAATCTTCTATAACAAGCAATAAGACACAAAATCTGCTTCCTCTTAACTCTCCCTAAAGCCACACAGCATAAGCAAGGCAAACAAGGGTTTCTCAACCACTTAAACCCTCCTTTAACATCAGATGATCATCTGAAATTAACCTGAATTCTCATACTGGTCAGCAAATGGCAGGACTTTTGAGTGGAGTTCAAAAGAAGCTGCACAAGTATTTCTGTCAATCTTTTAAATGCTCCACAACTAAATGTATATCAGCATCATCTACTTCAACCCCCCCGATCAGAAGACAGACAGGATGAAGAGCGTAATGGCAGCTGTTCAGATCTGATAGTGCAGGGTAAAACCCACATCCAGCAGCAACATGAATCTCCTTATCAGAAGAGCCGTGACATGAAATGTCCGCACACATTTTATTTGTAAAGGTGTTTGTACCAGTTTGAGTCCTACGTACTTTGTCACTTTCAGCGCCGCGCACCATAGTGGCCGCCCAAAGGTCATTTGGTGGATTTAGGATTGCAGATGGTAATTGTGATGCAGCAATGGTGGGAGAAGTCTTTTACTCAAGTAAAAGTACTACTACAGAAATAAAAAAGTGTTCCATTAGAAGTTCAAGTCCTGCATGAAAATTAAAGTCTGGGATTGGACCCTCCGAATGATTCATTATTATTTCTGTAAGATGATTAGTAGCAGCCAGTTTTTCTTTTTCTTGTAATTTATCACATCCTAATTGTGTCATTCTGCACAGAAGACATTTCTGAGTTCTCTCCACTTCTAATCATGGTTGTGCTGTTCGAGGTGCAGGACTTTAAATTAAAGTGAAAAATGAGCCCACAGGGAGGAAAAATGCAACAGGATGTCAGAATGCTCTGAAACTGCTTGAAGATCAGAGGGTTTGAATTGCATATTCATTATAGATTGTGGCACACAAAACTTTAATTCTGGTAAAAATAAAGACAAATCTTCAAATGAGACCTCTGTATCCTGTTAATAGACCTGTGAATGTTCTTGATGCAAAGAGGATTAGCTGGAGAGACTGTTACTAGTGTATCTTTTAAAAGACATATAAACGATGTGCAACCATGTTTATCAGTGTTTGTGGTTCTCTGTGACTTCCTCAATGCCATTTGCTGAAAGCAGCTTTTGACAGTTAGTCATCTTTATAAGTCTACATGCCTAGTTGTCGAGTTGCACCACATTTGAGATGCACGACTCCTGTGTCACAACTGCCGCAACTTTAGGATCCCTCGTCGTAACCTTTGCGAACTTTGGCTATCCGTTAGCACCGTTTTCTAGTTTGATCTGCAAAAAACTTTGAACATCAGAAGAAAACTGATGACGACGCTGTTTTAAAGGGTTTCTAGCTATGTTAAAGTGTTTGTCTGTGTTTGTGTGTTCACGCGGAGTGAAAAGTAGGCAACTAAGAGCTGAAATACCTTTTCTAGTTTGTCAAGGGTAGTTATTTGACTTTGTTTTGCCATTGTAATTTCAGTTTATTTTGCTTTTGTATTTTAGGAAAACATTTTGTCTGGCACCTCTAAGGAAACAGCACAACCACAGCTAAAAGTACAGACGTGTAGTCAACAACATGTCTCCAAATGTCAACAGCTGTTATCATACTAGGTAAAAAAGGGGGACTCTACATACTATGGATAATTTTACTACTTACATTTCCATTGTCATCTCCTGTCAGCTCTGGGTAAACACTGCCTGCAGTTCAGCCTAGTTGCAAAATCTGTTACAGTTCAGTTTTTTCAAATGAGATATGTCAAGAATTTCCTCCCTACCGATCCTTCCTTACTGTGTGTCACAGGTGAGTAGTTCAAGGACTGTCGGGAAGTTGTAACTCCTGTAATTCTTTCTGTTTTATGACATTTTCTGGCTCTGATTAATGGTAATTTTGGGGAATTCTTTTCCTTGGAACCTGCCTGTGGTTCAGATGTCAGATGGTTAATATAAAAGTCCATTACCATCCTTGTGTTTTTTGTGTCTTTGTGTGTGTACAGAGTTTTGTTTACAGCTGCGGTGCCATGTGTACCAGTAATACAGAGTGACAGTGAAGCTCAAAAAACAACATACACCGGCTCTTTCTGAACGGTTGTGGTTGTGATCAGGGCAAAATCAATGCCCTGTGACAGTGAAATATGTACGGTAGATATACCAGCTCAGGAATCATACTTCTGAGGATGACCCACAACTTCAGAGTGCAAAGCATTTGTTTGACAGTTATATCAGCGTCTAAACAGAACGCAGACAGAGCCAACGTCTTGTCTTGTGTGCACAGCGGTGGCTTTTTAAAGAGAGTAAAACCGACACAACTCACCACGGGGCCCGGCTCTCCGCGATCACCTCTGGCTCCTCTGATTCCTGGGCCTCCCTGTTAGAAACACAAATAGCAGGAGGTGGTTACAATCAACACGTCCACTGCTGTGAGACGCTGCGTGAGTCTGGACAGATAAAAAGCTGACAAACAAGCTGAGGCTCGCGAAATAAGGTCGGCCAGACAGAGAAGTGTAAAGAAAATATGGATCCAAGTGAAGTAACTCAAGCTGCTCATGCAACATGAGGTGTGATAAAGTGTGTGTATTCTACATAAGCACATGCGGGTGTGTGTGTTTGCGTGAAGCTCACTGGTACTCCAGCAGGGCCTTGGGGGCCTTTGCTGTCCTGGGTGCAGGTGCAGGCTTTGGGCAAGGCCGGGCAGTCGACCTCCTTCCTCTGGATGACCACAGCATGATGAGGAAAAAAACAAATGAAAACCAAAGATGTGACGATGCAATGGAAAAGAAAATGTGATCAAATGATGCAAACAGAGTGGAAGAAAGGCCGATACTACTTAAACTACTGTTAAATTCAAGTTGAATACTGTAATATAAGTATAAAAATAGACACAATTTGTCACGGTAAATAAAAAATAGAAGCGTCTCATTTTTTTATACATGTAAATATTCTTAAATAAACATTATAAAGGCAAAAAATACAAATGATCTCAAGCAAAATTAAGTGTACAGCCACGCCCTCCACCTCTAGGGCCAGGTAGTGGCAGCCTCTCTCTCCCTCCTTTCTCTTTCTCTCTCCTCTTTTCCTTTAGGAGGGCGTGTGCATCATAGACATATATACGTAGACGCCGCATTGACTGTGGAGGGACGTGCCTAAAGCTCCGCCATCTTGGTACAGGGCTAGCAGAGGCGGGAGTGAATGTAAGTCTATGGAGGTAAGAGGTACTCCATAATCTTAAAATAGAATTATTCACTGAATTTTCGACTGATTTCTAAATGGTTTGGTTTGTTAAAAACGTCACACATGTAGCTTTGACACAGGATGCTTGGATGCTTTTGTTCTGTTTATGTCTGCCTGTCCGTCCTCCATGTCTGACGTTTGTAACAAACAATATATGTTGACAACTGATCGATTTATGATCACTTTTATAGTGCAGACATGTAGGGGCGAGTGGCACTGTACCAAGATGGCCGCCGCGTAGGCACGTCGGCTCCAATTGGCAGCAGCAGTCAACGCGGCGTCTATGTATATATGTCTATGGTGTGCATGGCAGGCGGCGAGGAATGCCAACAAGTGCGGCGGATCAGTAACCAGCTGAAGAGCCACACGTGTGATTGGAGCTTCCTGCTGCAGCGACTCTCCCTCTGATGTATATAAGCGGCACTCAGACCATTTCTCAGCTCTGGACCGTTGAATTGCCTCAGTCAGTCTCGTGATTCCAATTCAAGTCTAGCCTCTGTATGTTTCTTGCTGTGACTAATTATTTTCTCGTTGTGCTTCATTCGGATCATCTGCTTGACGCCATGTGCCTTTCCTGCTGATCACTCGGTCTGCCTGCTTCAGTCACAACCTGGACAATCTCTCTCTTTAACCTCATGCCACCCCACCGCCTGACTGCCATTCCACACGGTTTCAACCGAATGCCCACCCACCACGCTCTGCCTCCATTCCACACGCACCTGTCCGCCATTATCTCCATCCACCTCCGTCTGCCTGCTGTGCCCAGTCCCTGCTCCCCCAGTTGTTACCTCAGCTAAGTTTGTCTTGTTCAAAGGCGGTCTGTTAGTTCACAGTTAGCTCACTGGTATTCCTGTTTTGTATTGTAGCATTGCTACTTCTGTTAGAGCTTATCCTTATAGTTAGTTTTTGTAGACTGTTAGCATTTTAGTCACTTTCCCAGCTCAGTCACACCTAGCCCTGGTTAGTGTGTTTATTTTTCTGTTGATGCTTGTAGTTTGTGTGCAGAACTTTATTAAAACGCCTTTGTTTGCCTTTGCTTTCAGTCTGCTGTGTCTTGTTGTCTTGTGCCTGAGTCTCTGAACCGTCCGTAACATGTAGGAAGTGGACTTTAATTCTGAAAAATTACTGTATTTTTTTTATGAGATATTAACCTTCCCTGATTTTGCTGTACTTTGGTACTTTAATAGGGTATATAACACACTGAAGGAGAGCAGAATGTTGATGGGCTCTTTAAACTATGAATGTTATCAACAAAATCATTGGAAAAATGGAAAAATTCTGACTTCATTTTGCTAATTTTCAGAGTTTGTAAAGGCTTCTGTGAA
Organism: Dascyllus trimaculatus; assembly: GCA_024666655.1. Classification (NCBI taxonomy): domain Eukaryota; kingdom Metazoa; phylum Chordata; class Actinopteri; family Pomacentridae; genus Dascyllus; species Dascyllus trimaculatus. Next base: position 10,058,706 of record CM045461.1, read on the forward strand.
TTTCTAGCGCAAAATAAAAAAGTTTAAAATAGTATTTGCATAACACCTTCATGCACACTGTAAATTAACATGTTAATGTTTTTTTTAATTATTTTTTAATTCTTTATTTCTAATTAATTTTGTTATGCACCCTAATCTTGCTTATTATTCATTTAATTTATCATAATTTTTTCTATTATTTTGTTGACTGCTCTACCATGTCTCCTCATGTCTTGCCTGACTATTTCTCTGCTTACGTGTTTTGATTGTCGAAGCACCTTGTGTACGCTGTTCTTAAAGGTGCTATATAAATAAAGTTATTATAATAATTTAAAAAAAACAGAAGAAGGAAAACGTTTCGCTCACCAGACCAGGAAGTTCACAGCACTTGTCCCTGTTGGCCCACGAAGTGCTGCAGACGATGTCAAAGTTCTGGAGCTGGAACTGCAGAAAGAAGAGGGGAAAAAGGTGCACAAAACAAATTTTAATCACACAAAATTTAAATTCTAAGCTTTTCATGCTGCACAGAATGAATATTTTATTTTATGTTGCGGAGAAAAATGAGCTCATCATGAGGAAAGGCAAAAAAAAATGTCTAGAAACTGCTCAGAGTGTTGAGTTGTGCAAAAAGGAAATGATTGATTCGACTTTGTGTCTGCAAATTTCACATAGGGGGAGTTTTAAATAAAGATCAGACTGAATATTAACCTATATTTCAGTCTTTCTGCGAAACAAAATCACCAAAAAACGCTCAAAACTACCTGCCTCATGTCACAATGTCAACTTTGGGAATAAATAACATAAAAAACAGAAAATTCAGTCAGGAAACTCGCAGAAGGATCAACAGGAGGCCTTCCGATTACGAATGAGGTGCTGTTTTTATTTCACACGGCAGGATTAAGACTGCTGATGATCGGCTGTTGCAAATCACTGAATGTCTTGAGATATTTTAGTGCTGCGCAAATTAGTCATAATCCTGTGTCATGCCCACAAAGAAACAGAAGAAAAAAAAAAGATTACCCTGGCGTTCCTCTGAATCTTTCTTGCAAATGTCTGTGTTTTCAGTTTGTCTAATTGAGTTTGGAGTATTAGTCAGGGCTCATTCATGGGGTTTAAAACACAGTGGGAGACTCTGAGCCTCGTGTCGGGGCGTGGAAATATTCAAAGAGCCCCATTCAGCTGCTCATTTTTTCCAACCGGGAAGCAGCACAACCACGTCCAGAGGTAGAGAGAATTCAAAAATGAAGGCAACGGCATGAATCGCATAGAAAGAAAAAATGAAAGTTTGATTAACTATTCTACAAAAATTGAAAAAACCTACAATCAACATGTGCGACATTTTGCCAACAGGTGTTACCAATACTGGGAAAAAAAATTCTTCACGCAACAAATTTATAATTCAATTTTAATTTCCTTCCGCTCTTATCTCCTTTCAACTTGATGTAAACACTGCCTGCAGTTCAATCTGGTTTTGCAGAAAACTATCTTATCTTATCGTATTACTACTATTATTATTATTTGTAGCCGTGTGTCTATGGCTATACCCTCTTTTTTTCCAAAATCTGGTGCAACAGGTTCATTTTTGGTGTTTTTTTAGGGATTCTAAATACATTTCTATTTTTAATTAATTTTTTATTATTGTTATTATCTTATCATTATATTTAAAAGACAAATTAAAACGACTACTATTAAACTTCTAATTTTATTGCTTTTTTCCATTTTTCTTTAAATTTATTTTATCATCTATTTGTTTCTTTTTAACTTTATTTATTTCAGTGTTAATTTTATTCTCTTTAACCCTTTATTATATTTACTATTACTGCTACTATTATAATTTGTAGCTGCGTGTTTATATTTCGTTGTTTTATTTGTTCGTTCCCTTACTTGAATGCGGTATTTTATTATTCTATGTGGTGCTGTTGTTTATGCTGAGAATCTTTTACCATGGTTGGACTGAGCAGCCTTCTGTTGTTCAGTGTTCTTTTATTTTCATCTATAAAGCATTTTGTAAACTGTTTTTAAAAAGGTCCGTTGTTGTTTTTTGTTTTTCTTGTATTTGTTGCACTTTTTGTTGTGTTTGTTTTGCTTTGTTTGTTGTATTTGTTGTGTTTGTTGCATTTTTTGTTGTGTTTGTTACATTTTTTGTTGTGTTTGTTACATTTTTTTGTGTGTTTTTTGTATTTGTTGTTGTTGTGTTGGTTGTTGTGTTTGTTGTTGCTGTGTTTCTTGTACTTGTTGTGTTTGTTGTTGTTTTGGAAAGCAATAAAAGGGAAAACTTGAATAGTCTTGAACAGAGTGTGATTTTTGCAGAATCTGAATTAAAATGTTAATTTTTGATGTTCTTTTTTATGATTTTAAATAGATTTTGATTAAAATAAAACAATTTTAAGCATAGATTTGGTCAAAGTTGGGTCAAGAATTTATTTTGAGATTAATAAAATTTTGTGCAATGCAATGTACTGCAAAAAACACACTACTAGGCTGCAACAAATCATTATTTTCATTGTCAGTTATTTTCTCTAATATTTCAATAGTTGTTTGGTCTTGAAAATGCCCATTAGTGTTTCTCAAAGCCCCAAATTAAAATGTCTTGCTTTGTCCACCACCCAAAGATATTCAGTTTACTGTCTCAGAGGAGGAAGGAAACAGGAAAATATTCACATTTAAGAAGCTGGAATCAGAGAATGTAGACTTTCCTTCTTACTATTAGTTAATCTAATAGTTGAAAGTAAATTGATGAATTAATTAAATGAGTAATCTTCATACCTCTTTGCCACTAATAGAGTTTACTGTACGTGTGTTTGCATGCTTGGCTCACCGGCGCCGAGTTGTCCTTGTTCCCTCTGGAGCGAACCATCCTGCCCAGAACTTCCACTCCGTCGGTGGTGATGTTTCCCGCCGCGTTGATGTTCTTCTCGGCCACCATCTTGCAGTCGATGAACACCTTGGCGCTCGTCTTGCTGATTGCGAGGTGAAGCTGCATGAAAGAAAACACAACGTTGACTGGAATTCTTGAAAGCTGCTTCAAGCGCCGAACGCCTGATTGCCCAGGTTGAGTTTCTTGGATTAGAAATGAATCAGTTTTATCAGACGTCAAGCCGAACGGAAAGATCTGTTTACTGTTCTTCAGTTCACGCCGTCTTACTTGTGTATTTATCACGGATAAGTAGTGGCATAAAGCACATTTACACAAGAGCTGTACTGTATTTCCATTATTTGCCACTTTATACTTTCACTTTCATACAATCAAAGACAAATAGTGTACCTTAAATAGCTTTAATGTCAAAAGGCATGAGCAAATGAATGCATCTCTAGTTAAAATCTAACTTTATAAAAACACTCTGCATAATAAGAACCTTTACTATTGGTGTTTTAAGTATATTTTGATGCTAATACTTTACATGAACTAACACTAATATGATGTTAACGTATCAAATTTTGCCAAAAGGCCGTTTTCTACTGCAGTTCCCAGGGCTACACAAACAAACATCAAAGCACACATAGAAGCATTAATGCGGAATTAATTAAAGTCCAAATCTGTTTCCAGCACTTACATACTGTTGAAAAGTAAAGTAGGTGCTAAAATAGACCCTAATTACTCTGTATATCTCATTTTTGCTCACTGCTGCAGCAGCTAGAAGACAATACTTTGACATGGTGCACAAAAAAGCTCCTATTTGACCCTCTGAACTCCAGAACTGCTGGCGAGTTTGAATGTTGTTGGAACATTTATTGCAGCCAGAAACCGCAAAGACAGGAAGAGTCATCGACATTTGAACTTTCTGATGGCTCTGGAAATATTCATCTGAGATGTGCAATTGGGTCGAGAAATTTAACCTAATCTGAACTTGTGATCCATCCATCCATCTTCTACCGCTTATCCGGGGCCGGGTCATGGAGGGAGCAGTCTAAGCAGAGAGGCCCAGACTTCCCTACCCCCAGACACCTCCTCCCGCTCTTCCGGAGCGACCCTGAGGCGTTTTCAGGCCAGCCGAGAGACATAGTCCCTCCAGCGTGTCCTAGGTCTACCCCGAGGTCTCGAACCCATGCCAGGAACACTTCCTCAGGGAGGTTCGATGAAGCCAAAAAGCAGAGACGAGATCCTGTGGTCCAGTTTGGGGACCACAGGATCTCGAACTTGCGAAATTTCTTCAAATTCACTTTATTCTACATGTCTCATTAAAAAAAAATACAAAAAACTGTTCACAATAATCAGATTTTGTGAAAAACTAAAATATTCTATGCTCCTCAGCAAAACCATGAAGCCATTAGTGACTCAGCTGCGACTAACACTCAGGTGATAAAAATTCAGCAACCTATCTAGGTGGATTGAACTGCAGGCTGTGTAGGTTTTTTGCAGGGTTGGTGACACCTTGGAAAACTTTTGTACATGTTTATAGAAGGCTAATGTTTTTCTTTACATTTTTGTAAAATAAACAATCAAATAATTTCCGTTTTTGTTTCCTTTTTTATGTTCTATGGCATCATAACTGTGTTACGCTGCACAGATGACAGTTTTGCGTTCTCCACTTCAAGCCATTGTTGTGCTGTTTCCACAAAAGTGCAAGAAATCCAAAAGTGGTGCACAAAACAAAAAGAGGAAGCACATTCACACATACAAGCAAAAGCACTCGCTGTGTAGCCTGTGTGGGCTTCCTGGGGCTTGATCAGGGACAAAATGAACCCATTTGTGCTTAACATTATGTTTTAAATAAATAAATAAATAAATACCTTCATAGTCCAGCAGAGCACATTTAAAGCTTCACCACAAGCTGCACTCAAACTTACATTAACACCCCGAATGTCACTGCTATTTTAACAGACAAGTATTACTGTCTGATGCAAAAAGAGGAGTTTCAAAAAGTGATTCTGTGCTTCTTGAATTACATTTAGAGAAAATGGAGAACATAAAGAAGCTAAAACATGAGAGTATCTGTATATATGGAGTATTTGGGGTTTTCTGTGTTTTTCTGCACTTTAGTAAGCACAAATTAAACTGTTAAAGGGTGCTATGTTTGTCCTGGCAAAGAGAATATTCACTTATATAGAAAGCAGGCCATGAACCTATAAAGTCTGCTCTGTAATTTTGCGTCTATATTCCTAAATTAAGTAGTGACATGTAAGTACAGCTGGAGTGGGTGAAAAAAAAGTTCCTAATCTCTAAGTTCCATTTTGCTGTTTTTGGAGCCTTTAAAGCTCAGGGCAGTATTTTATTTTGCTTTACATCCTTAAAGGACTCATACATACAGCAGGATGCAAACTAAAAACACCCTCAACACCCTTTGACAGTTCATTTCCGTGTTGATAATCAGTGTGTGGTGCTTTCTTTGACAGTCGGATGTCTCCTTTGGTTAATGCTGCATTCAGGTCGGAATTCAGCATTAAATTTCATCTTAAACAGCAACAGTATTTACACCTTTTTTTTTTTTTACTGCCCTCATCAAAGGATTCATAAAGTCAACTGAAATTGTACATGCAGCTGTTGCTTTCATAATAATAAAAGTAGCTCTAACAGAGATGTACACCAATCAGGCATAACATCATGACCACCTCCATAATATTACATTGATCCCCCTTGTGTGGTAAAAAAAATGCTCTGAACCATTGGACATGGACCAGAGGACCTCTCAGGGTGTCCTATGGGGTCTGGAACCAGGATGTTGGCACTGGATCCTTTGGGTACTCTGGCTTGTGCAGTGGGGCCTCTGTCAATCAAACTTGTTCCACTGCATCCTGTTGATGCTTGATCACAATGGGGTGTAGGAAGTTTGGAGGTCAAATCAACATGTTGGACCATTGTCATGTTCCTCAACATGTTCCTGATTGGTTGATGTTTTTTCCATGTGGTGGGGTGCATTTTCCTGCGGGGGTAGACCAGTGACATTTGGGATTTCCATTTGCATGAGGGAGTGTGTTTGTTGTGGGACAATGTTTATTTGGGTGTCTAAGTCTCATCAACATGGATGTTAAAATCCATGGTTTTCCATCAGAACAGCACATAGTACCAATATGATCAATGTTATTCACTTCACCTGTCAGTGGTCATAATGTTGTGGGTGATCGGTGTAATTATGAGCATTATTAACCCTCTGAACTCGGAGTAGTTTCGGAGGGTTTTTCCCACATTTTCCCTGACTGTGGGCGCATCCTTTTTTAAAAAAATGCAATACAAAGTCCTGCACCTCTACGGAAACGGCAAAACCATGGCTAGAAGTGGACAGACTCAAACATGCCTTTTTTTTTGCAACAAAGCAAAGCTATGACAGCATAAATCCTAAAAAGAGAGAGAGAAATAAATGAAGGTTGAATTTCTTTGACTATGTATTTTACGCTTTTCCAAATGCCCTCAGGTGTCACCAATATTGAGGAAAATTAAAATTGGTTGCATTGTGTAAACACAACCTGCAGTTCAGCCTAATAGTCCTTGATTTTTTCTTACAAGTCTGTTGGTTGTAACTGAGTCATTATTGCATTCTTGGTTGTGCTGAAGAATGTAGAATTTTTTGTTTTTAATAAAACCTGGTTCAAGCAAACAGTATATTTTGCAAATTTTGAAACAAGAAATATAGAATGAAGTGATTTTAAGTTTAGATTCAGTGGATTTGCCCAATGGAACGGTGCACTACAAACGAGTAGTTCAGGGACTGTCAGAAATCAAAAAATGTAGTCTTTTTTGTGTTTTCTTAACAGTTTTACAATTTTTGTAAAAAATATTGCTGTTATTTAATGGAATTTAATTTCGCTTAACATCTGGAGTAAAATTAAACTTTTCATTTTGATGCTTTATGGACAGCTTTCTGTATTTAAAATAACATTTTCTGCTTTTAGGAGCCTTTTTTTTCTCTAAATATGGCCACAGATCGAAATATATCTAAGCTTTAGAGGGTAGAGAAAGCATAGCTCTGGTGGTTTAATCTCTGCTCTCAAGCTATTTTACTGCATCTGCTACATGTCCACTTGTTTGTGTGTGTTTGCACATAAATACAAACTTATTTATACAGTTGCAGGCAGATCAGAAGTCCCTCCAACTTGCATTAGCTGTGCAGAACTGTCATATAAATCCTGTTTAGAGTGTGAAGCAATGCTGCCTTATCAGTCCATGCAGGATATTTCCACACTCTCGTCATATTTCCAAATGTCAGCTTCTCCGACGACTAAGAAACAGTTTATCTAATAAATGGGAACAGATACGAAAGCTGAACTCCTGTGACTTACTGTACGGGACAAAATGTAATCTTCAAAGTAAGTTAAGGCAGGATAACTGCCAGATTTGAACTGATTATCAAACGACTTATATCCTCTGATTCATAATCACACAGACTTCTACAGAGACTTGTCAGGGGAAATCCACTAAGCATGCAGTACAGACGCACACACAGAGGAGAAGGTGAAAAGGTAGGAAGGATAAGCTCTGCTGACAGCCAGCAGACAGAAGTGACTGCAGATCAGTCAGTGAGTCCCAAAGCACAGACACACTGACAATAACACAACACGACTGTGAGCAGGTTCAGGCTCAGGGCAGCTTCAGTCGGCCTGTCAGTACTAAAACTACTGTGTCGCTGCTCTGCAAGGTTTAGGATGAGAGAAGACGAGTGAGAGAGGGTGAGGAACTGAATAAGTGAATAAACCAAAACGCTGACGCACAACAGAGGGTTGTACTACGAAGCGGCTTCAACGCATCCAGGCTTGTTCGACAAAACCTGAAACCCAAATCAGAGACATGGCTGGCCATCAAATATCTTTGCTAACTGGACTCCGTGAAAGGAACTGTCAAGTGATTGTTCTTCTGCACGAAATGGACCAATCACGTGTCGCCACTTCAGTCGAAAGGTGCATGTTGTTATAATGGACAATTATGAAGCCAGTCTACTGCTGCACATGATGCAAAGATGAAGGCTGGTAGGAAACTGTTAATGCCAGTTATTTAACACACACACACACACACAAGACTCATCAACTGTGTCACACCAATGATAACTTTTGTGACTGTCCAGAAAATGCATGAAAATCTCTAGACTGCATCACTTGTGTGCCTCGACATCAAGATGAACTTTAAATGCTGAAGGAACAATGTCAGTCACTCCGTCAGAAGATCAATCGTTCAGTATGTTCAGCCAAACCACACAGAGCAGGAAGTGATTCTGACCTTATGGAAGCTGCCGTAGAACAGCTTTTTGACTTCTGGCCCTTCGAAGGTGACCGTCTGAAAATCTCCTTTGTAGTCGTTATTAAAGAACGTCAGAGTTTTTCCTCCGTCTGCAGAAAGACACGCAATGCACATGTAAAAAAAAAATGCAAACACAAAAATCACTGAATGTACAATTATTAAAGACATTCAGGAAGATTCAGGTTGTTCTTATGAAAAATGGGATGCTGTATGTATCTTTATCACCTAACTGGTTTTACTGAGCAGCGGGTTGTTTTCTGTGCACCACAGAATATAATAAAGTCTGAATATTATTTTGCATCGGGCCAATAATGGGAGTGTTATCTGAGCTCTAGCTACTGAACTCTGGAGATCTTAATTGTAGGAAGTGCAACTGACAACCTCAAGTGCTTGAGGTCTGTTTGAGAGGAATATCCTTTAACATCCATATTATCCAATATTCTAGCAAGTGACACCCCCCTTCTGTCCACTCCACCATTTATTTCTATCCTTGACTTGCTCATGTGTATCGATTTTACTATAGAAATCTGTAAAGGACATGTTTTTCCTTCATGGCAACAGCTAGTCTTCCTGTTATTCTGTACGTCCACTGACTAATTGTGAAGAGTTTGTAGTTTTGGGAACAAACCGAGATTATGCTTTCTTAGCTCATGTGTGGAGATTGATGGAGACTTTTAAAGCATTTCCTCTCATATTAAACACAAAAAAACACCCGGAGCTCCCATGAATGTTTCTGAAAGGCTATAACTTTACACTCTATTATAGCATCGAGCATAATAGTTAATAATTTAACTGATTAAAATTATTTTGACTAGTAAGGCAAAAAATGAAGGACAGAAATGTCAGAAAATGTATTGTACATCAGCTGTAGTAACTGGTTGAGCCACCAGGTGGAGCCTCTAACGGTTGGACACTGCAGTGACTCAAGGAGGGGATCATTCGGACTACCAGCAGCTCCTTGTTGGCAAGTAGAGAGCATTGTAGGAGTTTAGCTGGTAAATGGCCACCATGAGATAGTCTTAGGTGGTGCCTAATGCCCATCTTAATGTCAGAGGTCTCCTTTTGCAGGTAGGCTGAAGTATGGTAAAACTGCTTCACCTATTGGCTGATAATCCGTGCCAGCAGCTGTATCAGGACACAATATGATGTCCACTGAGTTTATTTTTTGTTATTGATTGATAGATTATTGATTGATCAGGATGCTAATTACCCCTTAAAAATCTGTTCAAAATTTGCATCCCTATTAAACAATTTTAAAGTCAGTGAATGGAAAGCATGCACAAGTCAAAGCACCTCCAAAGTCCTGCTGTGACTACTTCAGCTACAACTCTTTTTAAAATGAATTCTAAAGATGTGAATGATAAAGGATCGCACAGAAGTGTCCACTGGACCGTGGTGTGCTTTGCTTGATTGAGTCTTGTGTACCTTTGCAGCTGCATAAAGCACAAAATGGCCTTCAAGAGGAATAAATGTGTTCATATTGTTTGTCAAAGGCTGTGCTTCTCCACTCACTGTCCACGATGACTCCCACCAGGGGCTCGTTGTTCTTGTTGAGGATTTCCCAGAGAGCAAAGGGCTCCTCTGGAGTGTCAGCCAGCAGTCTGAACAGCAGGGTGATGGTGTAGTCGGAGGGCAGACCCTCAGGATGGATGTACCTGTCAACCAAAGCAAACAAACACAGCAGACAAGACATCACAGAAGGGTAAATACTATGAAACCTCCTAGGGGAAGATCTCTTTAAGGTCAAACAGATTTTCTTTTACTGAGGCCGCTTGCATTCAACTAACTTTAAAAAACACGCTATGAAGCCTGTTCTGTGATGTCCATGCAGCAGGTAGCAATAAGATATTCAGGTAACAAGGCATGTGTTCTGAGATGTGTGTGGTCTACCTGGTGGGCTGTGCCAGCAAAGCATTACTGTGCAGGTGGAAGCAGGGGAAAGCGTTGAAGGTGCCAGGGACCATGGAAACACCGGAGACGCTGCTGTACCGATTCTCGACGAGGCCAAACAGCTCCATCATACGGAAGCCTGACGATGCATGACGTGAATTATAATTTGTTAACACCAAATTAATGGTCTCAAACCAATTGTCGATTTAACCCTCTAAACCCCAAACAGTTTCTGTGTGTTTTTGCTCACTGTGGGCTCATTTTTTTTTACTAGAATATAAAAGCTTGGACCTATGGAAACAGACCAATCAGAGCTATAGGGACACCACATTAAAAATGTCCATGCGTGTTACCAATCCTGGAAAAGAATGGGGTTCCACATACTTTGATATTTAATTATTTATTGTTACTTTTTTTTTTTGTAATTTGTGCATTAAAATGTTAAGATGTTTCACCATGCTGGATATATCTTCCAACAACTTGGTCCTTTGTTTACTGTTTTGAGCCATGATGTATTTTTTCAGCTGATCAAGTACATTTCCTTTTCCTTTTAATCTCTTTTGTTGTCTCCTCTCTGCTCTGTTCTCTGAACCTTTGCCACTTGACTGCTAGTCATAGCTCAATCTGCCATGAGTTTTCACTTGCGTCAAAAAGCACAGCGTTTTTTTTTGTTTTACATTATTTAGTTATTGCAAAAAGTTTGGCCGATATTCAAATAAACATGATATGAGTAGTCAAAAAGCTGAAAATGCAGACCATACAGTTCTTGGCTCTGATAAATGGTGTAGTTTAGGTGATTTTACAAAATGAAAACATGCTTCGGGGGTTCGGAAGATTAAAGCATGTTACGCTGTTTTCAGAAAGCAACATGGTTGAACTTTCACCTGGAGTTGTGCTGCCGCTCATCGGTACAGACGGACAAGCTGTGAAAGACAGGAAAAGGTTTGATTATTAAACCTTAAAATACACAGCAGAATCCTGTAAACACATTCAACTATACAGTCAATGCTGCACTATGGCAACATTACATGTATTTATTGGTATGTATTGGTATATATAGGTGTAGCGCTGCCAGAATGATGTTATGCTACTTTTTTTCCATGTTAAAAGAGAATATTTCCAGTTCGAATGCGTATCTCAAGCAAGAAAACCAATCAAAACAAATGGTCAGAGCTGTTGCACTGACATTTAAGACGTATTGATTGATTTGACCAACGCATTAAGCAGCATGCAAGATGACATTCCACCTTAAAACCTGGATGACTTTGAGCAGCACAGTGCATTAAATTCTTTAGGTGAACTAATTAAAATGAAAAGGCAGCAAAATATCATTTCATGTTTTCAAACAGCTAAGAAGGTCACAACAGTACAATAAACTAACTTCACACTTATTCGAGCCCTTATTCATGCCTGTCAAATATCACTATTAGGGCTGGAGTCCATCAGCGGTGGCGTCTAAAAGCAGGTTCCAACTCATTCACTGAGACAGTGTGGACAGAATTCCTTAGACTGGAGTATTGAGTTGTTCTTGTTGTAAGTGATTAACTTCATTAATAATTCATAAAGTCTCCTTGAGAGCAGCCGTGATCCTTTATTTGTCACTGCAGAGCCTGTTGACTAACACGGGAGATGGTTCTGATCTAACCTTTGAACACATCAAACAAGCCGTCCACAGTCCTGCGTCCTTCGGTTAAGAACCATCTCTACGATGAGACCAACGCTCTCATTCACACGTTTATTTTCATCATCTGTTTTTCTGACATAAACCAGGAGTCACTGTCTTGCAGCAGCTGGGCGTCTTACTGCCTTTAACAGAACATATCACATCACTCCGTTCTGCTGCTCTCCATCGGCTTCCTGCTCATTTTTGGAGCAGATTTTAAGACTTTGCTCATCATTTTTACATGCGTCAGTACACACTTTGAGGTCTTCAGGCAGAGACGTTTTGTCTGTTTCAGCGACCCGACTGAAAACTAAACAGGACGGAGTGTTTGCTGCCGAGGCTCTGGAACAATCTGGCTGAGTCACTGGTAATGGAGAGGCTCCTGTGAAGAGCACTCCATGGTGATGCTGATGATGATGATGATGATTATTTAATGAGTAATAAGGACATTTGTATTTTTATTCAATATTAATATTCAAACTTTGCAAAACCAATCCCATTTCTATATTGGAAGCCAGTTTGGTTCAAGTTCTGCTGTTTGCCAAATCATTAATAATTGACTACTGGCTTGACTTCTGTGTGTCCAGTCACTGCAGTGTAAAAAAAACTATCATCATCGTATTCTAAAGTGAGTCTAACATTTGATTGTGTCGTCAGTTATGGTTGACTAATGTATGTAAACTTGCCACTGCAGGATCAGAGTTTACAGAACCTTAAAAATGAGCCACAACTCAAAGGTGCCTAAACCAACAGCACCACACCTCTGATTGGCACTGAGTTGCAATGACTTTATTATAAAAGTAGGACCTGACTTCACCAAGCAGTTCAAAACGTTACTCACTGGCCGTGGCGGCTTCACACACGAAGGTCACCAGCTTCTCTTCGATCTTCTTGAAGGCGTCCAGGTCGTCCACGAAGAAGACGTGTCGGTCGCTGGGTTTGCTGGCGATGCTCACCAGCTCCCCGTAGTCGGCATCAGCGAAGCCGATGGCGAACACAATGTAACCTTTAGAGGGAGACACGGAGGAAGAAAAACTTGAGAATAACCGGTAGAGGAAGAAAGTGGATGAGGACTTTTAACTGAGATTGCCAAGGATCTGTTGCCAAGTAGTTTTTCACATACAAAAAATTTGACGTGGTGTTTTAGTGCATAACAGTAAAACAGTAACATATTCACCGATCAACCACCAACAGCCCACCCCTCACCTTCCATCTGCATCTCTTTGGAAACTTTGTTGACGTCGTCCTGCGACCGACCGTCGGTGAGAACCACGAGGACGTTGGGGATTCCTCTCCGGACTCCCGCCTCGGCTGTGAAGATGTTCTCCTTCACATGCTGGATGGCTCGACCTGATTGGACAAACAGAACCATTGGCCAAGCTCAACTTAGATCAGTTTGCTCCAGTGACTGAAGGCAGCACGATGCATGACGTGTCCTTTTGATTCCCCTTTTGTTTTGAAGCCACAGCTCATTTTCGTCTCTTCTGGGATTTTACGCACAATTCTGCCAATTTTACGAGATAATATTACATTTGCATATTTAAACAACAATTCAACCATAACCTTCTTGAAAAAAGTTTTCAAGACAGAGTTTTCAAACAGTCATCAGAGTCTGATGTGAATACTGTTAATTCGAACAGGATGCAAAAACAAACAAGCAAAATCTCGAGATTTTAACTACCTGAACAAAGCGTTACATTGTCTTACTTACGCAAACTTTTTCTAAACTCTCCTCCTTCCTCCATAAAAGCACAACCCATCCTTCTTAAAACCAATCACGAAATCTCAATCATCATCCTTCTTGAATTTACTCATTTCCGGGATGTAATCTAACCGTGTCAAAAGGCTAACCACCTCCCCTTTTTAAAAGTCACTCCCTCCTTTTTCTGCTTACAACACAGTTTTTTTCCTGTCGGCCATTATGAACTTGACTTCAAATTGTGCCGGGTGCAAAGCGAGAGCGCCATTTTGACCTTGATTTCAACTTATACTCGTGCGTAAAGGGAGAACCTCCTACGTCCGGCCTTGCCATAATGCATAGGTTTTTGTTGGGTTGCAGTTTACACAGAATTATAATTTATACAGGATTACAGTTTACACATATTCTCCAATTCTATCCTTTGTTTAGTGCTTTTTGCTCTGGCTTAAACGTCCTATTTAGAACTGATTTAAACATCCTTTTCTCCTAGTTTTAGAATTTGTTCAGTTGCGAAACCCCACAACATTATCAAAAGGGAGAGCATCGTGATGTCTCTGAAATTCTCACTCCATTCTCATGCTGTATTCTGCCCTAAAGTGCATTTTAAGCCGCTGATATATGACAGACATCCACTACAGTTTTACAGTGTATCCCTCTTTCAAAATAATAGATTCTGGAAAAAATAGCCTAATTAAACAGGCTTTTGGAAGAACTAAAGACACACTGCAAAAAAAGTTCTCAGTTATTATCTGTTTATATATGAGATGGCTTGAAGTGAATACTTTTGGATGTGCAGTTACTGGAACTCCAATTTGAATCCATTTTATGCCATTCACAACATGCACCAGTTTATATAGGACCAGGAGGCTGCAGATCACAGAGGAGAAACAAAATATGAGTTTTTCCTGTTTAATTTTCGCCAGAAGATGAAGCCTCCTCGTGTGCTGCTGTTGCTTTGCAGCTGTACAGTTTCGATTCATTTCCAGTTTAATTGCTATTTGTTAAAAACCCGTTGCAGCAGCTTTAGCGGTCGGCTGCAGAGCTTCAAGCTGCTGTTTGCTTTGTGTCACAAAGAAGAGTCGCTGGCAAAGTTCACTTAACTGACAGCTAAATTTGAAGGTTTCTTAGAAATTATTCATCACTGTGGAGCTCTTAGGTTATCATTTGTTATGTCTCTTTTAACAATCTTCATGGTAGTAGAGCAACTTTGCTAAAGCTTCATACTTTTAGGTCTTTTTAGGTTTTTCTACTTGTGTTTATAGTTTTAGGTCACACCTTTCTACTTGTGCTCATCTACATATTTCGTACTGTTCCTATTTCTGACTTTGAATGGGAGCAACTGTAACATAAGCAATTTCCCTTCGGGGATCGATCAAAGTATCTCCGATTCTGATTCTTGTCATCGTATTCAAGGGTAGAATCCAGGCAAAATATCCTTGACACATGATAATCGGTGCATGACATGAAACCACAGACGAGGCAGCAAACAGACAGAATACATGGAGAGAATCTGTCTTCTGTGTTCTGTCCATCCAGCAAACAGTCTTTCTGCTGGAGTCCAGATCTAAGGTAACGTCACAGACACTAAAAGCTACTGCACTCTGGGTTTGTTTCAAGAAATGATAAGTTACCCATGGAAGCAGTGTCGCGGCTTTAGTGGCATCTAGTGGTGGCGTAGCAAACTGCAACCAAACTGAAAACCCTCTCCTAAACACGACTCGTCAAAAGTCTTGGTGTCTTCCTGCAGCCCTGTTGCTTAGATTTGGTTAAGTTCCCTGATGAACCAACAAGTTACAAATGAGTAATTCAAGAGGTCTTGGAAAGTTGAACATCCTACAATTTGTGATTTTATTCAGAGATAACAGGCCTTTCAAGTCCCCCCTGGCCTGTTCTTTAAGGTTCAGAAGGCTACTCATATACTCTTTTGTTTGCTTTTATTCAAAACTGCACCTTAAACAATTGACCAAACAACGCACATTCACTGCTACCAGAAAAAAAGAAACACTCCACTAGTGTCTCTTTTCTAAAACTTTACAGTTTATATTGATCTCTGGATTCTCTTTGGGATGTTAGATTGCTGCACAGTTCTTACATTTCAATAAAGCAATAAAGCAGCAGCAGGTTTTTAAATAGATCCAGCAATCAAATATCCTGCAGGCCGCTGGGAGCGCCGGCAAACGGACTCTTAATTGCAGTGTGCAGAACGCGGTGATTGAGTGCTTTTTAACTCCCCGAACTGTTGCTTCCTGCTAGAAACTAAAGATTTTAGAGAGTGACATTAGCATTGGGAGAAATTCCTCCCCGGCAGTGACGGTGGTACAAATCTGCAGCCTCATCCCTGCAGGAGAAAGTAGCGGAGTGTTCGGTAAATACTGATTAATGACTGCACTTCTCGCTGCTTCCCTACAGACTTCCTATCATTACACACACTCCAGAAATAAAGGCCGCTGTGCACTTGTGAACGTACGACACTATAGGGACTTGAGCGAACACGCGGATGTGTTTTACATGCACAGGAAGACACAAGGGAAGGAAAATGTTCGCACACATGCATATTTACACAATGCACGGAAGACAGATTTAATTTTCTGTTTACCCTCTGCTCAATAAGTATTGATAATGTCATTAGGAAGCTGTGTGTTCAGGTGTCTGTCTTGCATTTAGAGATGATTTCTTCTGGGGATTTCATCGTCTGCAGAAGTTGAGTCATCCCACGCCAACTCGCCCAGGGCCTCCCAGTTGAGGTCATGGATTTTCTTGGAGTAAATCAGGCAAAAACTTCTACCTAAACCACAGAATCTCGGAAATTCCCACAGCTCTACTCCAAATGGTTTTAGAGTTGTGGATTTTTGAAAATCAGCTCTCGGTGTTAAATTTGATCACTACAGGGATTCTTTTGAAGCCTCTTTAAAGCCTCACCAGCTGCTTATTTTTCACAGGACTTGGCTGATTTTTTAAAAACTGAATATCCCAGAAACCTCAAGAAAAAGTTGGAACTTGTAATCATGTCAGCAGCTTATGATGATGTTTTTAGGGAAATTAAAAAAATAAAATTGTCATCAAAACGAAAAATCTCAAATCTCAAAAACTGACAGCCACAGGTCTTCCTAAAATTAGCTTCGGAGCTGAAAATCCCCTTTTTAGGACATTTTAACTTTATTTTTAATTAAGAAGGATTGTTTTGATTTTTTTGGAAAACTTTTTGAAGGGATTGCCTTCACATCCACTGAAAACATATTCAAAAATCAAAGATGTTATATTACTCCTTCATTATTTAATGAGTTTATGAAAATGACACATTTTTCTTAGTTTTCAGTGGCTTCAATTGTCAGGTAAACACTTTTATTATGTTGATTTCAAAGTTTTATACGTCTGGATGGTACCTCTTGAGCTATTTTGGCATTAGTTCAGGAAATAAACAATTAAACTTCCAGCTTGTAGTGGTTTTGGTCATTGTGTAAATGATGATTCATCTTGCTCCGTGGTCTGGACCAGATAACATTTCCTAAGTTCATCAACTTGTAGCATCAATGTAATTAGCAGAACAATACATACTATGAGGTGTATATATAATAGAATCATAGTATGTCGCAACCCATTCTGCAGTAATCTGCCTGAACGTGCATCAGGTGGGATAAGCGACTGACATGATTAGAAGTTCCATTTGGAGTAGAGCTGTGGGATTTTGCAAGGTTCCATGGTTTAAGTCGAAGTTTTTGCATGAACTGAGAGAAGTTCTGAAATCTGGGTGGTCCCTGAACCTCTACCAGACGCGAACACCATCCACCGTCCAGCGACTCCACAGGTCTCCTCGTTAAGTTGTGTTTTCTCCTCCCCGGCAGCCGGCCTGATGGATCTCACCTGTCTTGGTGTTTCCTCCCTTGTAGGTGATCTTGTTGATGGCGTCCAGCAGTCGCTCCTTGTCGCTGTACGAGTTCAGCTTGAACTCGGTCCGGGCGTCGTCGCTGAACTGGACAATGGCCACCTGTCAGACAACACAGCAAAGGAGCTGATAAGCAAAAACGTGCAACATCTTACCCTGAGCTGCTACTTCAGTGGTTCTATTTGCCCCTCGTAGATGCTTTGGTCTTTCATTTTTTATTTTCTGCTACCTTGGAAGGCGAAGATGTTGCATGGATGGTTTCGCCTCTTCTCTTTCTCCTGATGTTTGTCCCCCTGGTGTGTTTTTCCACTATACTTCCATTTCTTTTTCATTCTGGTTCTTCTGAGTGTGTTTGTGTCCTTCTGGGCACCTGAGGTTTATTTGCCAATCAAGACCCAGCAGTACATCTAAACCAGCTCTTCTCTCCAGAAATCACCCAATAGTTCGTAAGTCCTACCCTGCTCACCACAAATGTAAGTAAGACGGGCGCTGCTCTTGTAGCGACCCACAGTTCACCTGCTCCTGTCCTCCTTCTGTTTGTGTTACTGTCTTTTTTTATGTTTCTTGGACGGGATGTAACTGAACCTATTTCGTTGCTCTGAAACATGTGTAATGACAGTAAAGCTATCTGAATCTGAATCTGAATGCTCTGTCCTGGTCTGATTTCTGCTTTTGGGTTCTAACCTCCTTTGTCCTCAACCGCCTCAACCCTGGGTTTCTGCAGTTTTTCCACATATTTTACTCACTGTAGGCTAATTTTTCACTGTAACAAAAAGTCCCATGATTCTATGGAACCCGCATAACCATGACTAGAGGTAGAAAGAACTCAAAAAATTAGTTCTTTGGGCTCTTTTGACCCCAACTATGGGACAAAGAAGCACTGTGTGTCACTGATAAACTACTTTTTGGTGGTTTGTAATTACATTAACACCATTTTGTTTTGTCTTTTTTTGCTCCTGTCACAATTTTACTCACTGTGGGTTAATTTTTCACTGTACACTGCAAAAACTCAACATCTTACCAAGGTTATTTGTCTTATTTTTAGTCAAAATGTCTCAACCCACTTGATTTAAGATAAATTCACTTTAAAAGTAGCATTTCAGCAAGATGAAAGGAACTTGTTTTAAGGCGAATTTTTACTTGTTCTATTGGCTGATTTTTTCCACTTATTTCAAGGCACTTTTACCTTGAAGTGAATTTATCACTTGAGACATTTTGACTAAAAATAAGACAAATAAACTTGGTAAGATGTTGAATTTTTGCAGTGTGCAGTGAAAAAGTCCTGCACCTCTATGGAAACAGCACAACCATGACTAGAAGTTGAGAGAACTCAGAAATGTATTGAATGCAGTCTGACAGTTACATTGTCCTAAATCATAAAAAAAGAAAAAAATGAAAGTGATTCTACATACTATAAACATTTTACTATTTACATGTCCTGTTTGTTTCCAGAATGCATGAACATTACCTGCAGTTCAGACGAGTAGTCCTTGAATTTCTAATGTATTTTCAGTTTTAGTAATGTGTCAGAAACAAATGAGATAATTAGTTGCTGAAAGAACATTGTTTGATGATAATTTAAATAACGGATCCAGCCAGAAAATGGTACAAGGTGTGCTGGTTGCAGTGCAGTCGATACTGACATCTCCACTGCAGCACTCAGTGGATTAGCCGTGATGATCTCTTTCATTACTCCATCTCTGCTGCCACTGCAGTTCACAGCAACCCACCAACATACAGAACAAGGCTGAGAATCCTGCTGCGCCTCCGGCAAAGTACAGCTTCTGCCGCGCTCCCGAAAGAAAAAGCTCCAAGCCTTCACTTCCACGTTGTGTGGTTTGTTTTGGGGGTTTTCCTGCACTGCTGTCAATAGCCTGCCTGTCAAACTGAGCATCGGGAGACACTAGGAGTTTGGAATAACAGATGTCGAAGCTGCTACTCCGTTTAAAGAAGGCCGCACCAACTCTGTGGTACCTGAGTGCCGTCCGGGCCGATCCGGTCCAGAGCTCCGGTGGTGCTGTAGAGGAAACGGATGATCTTCAGGAAGTTTTCGTCCCCGATGCTCCAGGAACCGTCGACGAGGAAGACCAGGTCTGCTTTGGCTGCTTTACAGACTGGATAGACGGAAACACAAAGCAGAAATTTATCGTTGGGTTACTGCTACCCGGGTTTAATCCTACAGATTCCCCCAACACGACTTTCGGCACCTAACTTCGCACTTCACATTTTTACAAAATTCATAAAAAACTGTCTTAAAGATCCCCACTAAAATTAATAGGGCAACTGCCAAAACTCGTCCATCTTTGGAACCCTGTAGTCATGGCATACTTTACATTAGAAACTTCATTAAAAATTTACATGGGTCACAAGGCTTTAAATGTGATTCGTTTAAATCCGTGTTTTGATATCTTTTACGGTTTTTACGCAGTTGCAGTTTAAGTTTCATGAATTTTTCAAAAATCCAGAATTTTTCTTCAGCTAACTAAATTTTGACCAAATTAATTTCATGAAAAAATGCAGTTAACCCTGTCCCCTGCTCACAATTTCTCATCTAAATGAACAGTTTATACATAAAATTCCAGGCATTTCTGTCCTCTTTCGCCTAGTGTGAGTCTCATTAAGATAGGACTGATGTTTTTTTCATAAATCACCTCAGACTACAGAATGTGTTGACCAAAACTCTAATTCACAGGGTCTCTTTAACCTGCCACCAAACCTGAGTAAGACACAGTCCGGACATGAAAATACATCAGCTTGTTCAAAACAAGACTTTGCTTCACACGGTGAAAGAACTTCTCCAATACGACTTATAGTTGTTGAGCTGCGACCGTTTGTTTGACCGACTAATCCTCAGTCTGCCTCTCTGCTCTGCTCACTGGAAGCAACCAGTGACTCACAGCTGATTGGCTGATTGATACACTTTCAAAGTAAAAGCTCAAAGATGCTAAGAGGCACTGATCGCGGTGTGTGAAACATCTGGATTTTCAAACTTTAATGTATTCATATAAATTAGACCTTATGTATATTAACTGGCAAAAGTTGCATTGACAAACCCTGAGCTCTAATTTTAATTGCACCCGTTGTTATCATTTTGTTTGTCTGGTTTTTGCTTGCTTTGCTGCAGGATGATTTCACTTCAGGCTTCCGACCTTTAGAGAAAAAAATCAACACATTCCTCTATCAGCTTCCTTTGCATTCATTTGTTTCATCGATGTGCAAATAAACGAAGCGACTCCATTCTGACGGATGCCAACTCAGGAGTGAAAAGAAAAGCAAACCTGTTGATTGATTAGACTTGAAGAGGTCTCGACTTGTAAACGATTGGAACTGTGTTAAAACTCATTAAATGCAAAAACGCCGAGCTGCCTCCGTCGCCCTGCACCGATCAGTCCAATCACTCCGTTTTCTCCTCGTATAAAATCACATTTAAGGGTCAGCTGGTGGCCGATTGATCTGCAGACAGCTTCAACTCTGTCATCTTTGTTTACGGCGAGCATTTACTGAATAAATCACAAAATGGAGAAAAAAAAAACAGCACTGATTTTCTTTCATAATAAAGTGCCTCCTGCAACAGGCATTAATCAACTGTTTCTCAGGGGAGGGTATAGATTTGTTTAGGCTTTAGAGAGTGAGACTAAAACTGTGTTCCAGCTACAGACTGTGCACTAACAAAGTTTGGAAACTGTGAAAACCAGAATTGATGTTTTGCCTTCATCTAATAAGACCAGGTTGGTGTGCAGATTGACGGATGAACTTTGTGATTTAGAGTTAATTAAAGACTGAGTTTCTACGGGGAACTTTCGGAAGATGGTTTCATGTGTTTAGACTGGAGACATCACGATACTAGAAATGTGGTAATTGGTATAAATACCACTGAAAGTCTACGAATAGGTAGGTTTTGAAATGAATACTCAAACTACTCGGCTCTTAAGACCTACCAGAATACAAGATCATGTCGATGTGAGCCTCTCTTCATTGGTTGCCACTCAGTTTTAGATCTGATGTGAAGGTTTCTCTCATCATATCTGAAGCAGTTCATGGTGAAAACTTTAACTTTAACTTTATTTTAAAATCACTTCTCAGAATGTTTGGATGTTCTATACTACTCCAGCTACTACTACTACTACTAATAATAATAATCTAACCTTTATTGATCCCCTTGGAGAAATTCCTTCTCTGCATTTGACCCGAGGCCATGGTTCTCGACCGGAAAAAGGTGGCTTACCCTCTCCGGGTCGGTGGAGAGATCCTACCCCAAGTGGAGGAGTTTAAGTATCTTGTTCACGAGTGAGGGGAGGATGGAGCGCGAGATTGACAGGCGGATCGGCGCAGCGTCCGCAGTCATGCGGTCGCTGTACCGGTCCGTCGTGGTGAAGAAGGAGCTAAGCCAAAAGGTGAGGCTCTGTATTTACCGGTCAATCTACGTTCCGACTCTCACCTATGGTCATGAGCTTTGGGTCATGACCGAAAGAACGACATCCCGGATACAAGCGGCTGAAATGAGTTTCCTCCGTAGGGTGGCTGGGCGCACCCTTAGAGATCGGGTGAGGAGCTCGGTCACCAGGGAGGAGCTCGGAGTAGAGTCGCTACTTGTCCACATCGAGAGGGGTCAGTTGAGGTGGCTTGGACATCTGTTCCGGATGCCTTTGGGACGCCTCCCTGGGGAGGTGTTCTGGGCATGTCCCACGGGGAGGAGGCCTCGGGGTAGACCTAGGACATGCTGGAGGGACTATGTCTCTCGGCTGGCCTGGGAACGCCTCGGGGTCCCACTGGAAGAACTGGAGGAGGTGTCTGGGGCAAGGGAAGTCTGGGCCTCTCTGCTTAGACTGTTGCCTCCGCGACCCGGCCCCGGATAAGCGGAAGATAATGGATGGATGGATGGATGGATGCATTTGACCCATCCTACACATAGTTAACCTCAACTGTACATACTAGGAGCAGTGCGGCCAGGGAGCAGTCAGGGGTTAAGGGCCTTGCTCAAGGGCCCACAGTGGTGGTGACTGGAACAAGCGGTCACTCTTATTTTCCCACCTCAACCTCTTGCCAGTCCAAGGGCTCGAACTGGGGACCCACCGGTTACAAGTTCGCTTCAAAAACCACTAGGCAACCTCAGCTTAAAAATGCCTTTAATCAACTGTCTGAACTCCTAGCAGTTCCTTTGCATTTTCGGCTCCTGTCACATTTTTACTCACTGTGGGCTCATTTATTATTCTGCATCGACATTTTTGAAAATATAACAAGCAGGTGAGACATTTACTCTACATGATATATATATATAAAACGAACTCCAGACACGTGAAGAATGTGAATTACACGTTTGTAGATCTATGAACTGCTGACAACCGCTCCAAGACCCACTGGTTTTACATCTAAATGAGCTTTTTTATCTCGCGTTGAAGATGTCTCTGTAATTATATGTTATTTTACGCGCGTGATGATGGGATTTTAAAAAATTTATTGCTGCTTTCTTCACTGGATCTTTGAGTCTGCCCGTCAGAACTGTGTGTGTGGGAGGAAACCGAATCTTTTCCAAATGTACAGCGTCGGTGCAGACGGAGACCAAACCGTCTCTGTCAAGCTCTTCACGGTGACATTTTGATTTATGGAAAATGACGTGTGGGTGAGCAGAAGCTTCGCCTCCGTGTCAGTCGCTCCGCAGCAGTCACAGCAAGATTTAATCCCCCCAAAATGTCTTGATTTTAAACTGAAGCGCACTTTTGATTCATGTGTCAGTGAAATAAAGTCGGATTGGTTTAGATTTCTTGCATCTGTGTCGAACGAAGGCCACAGGAGGACAATGAAGTTTGATTTCTGGAGATGACAGGATCTTTGTGATGCCTGTTTTTCAGAGTTTACAGTGTTTCTCCTACAGATGATTTAAAACTTTAAAGCTCTTCCTTTGTTCCAAGCTAACATGCATTTTCATTTAGCTGCTGCTGGTATTTTAGAATTTTCTGGCTGTCATGTGGTTGTGCTGAATAAGCTACAGCTTTGTGTATTCAACATTAATTTGACAGTATTATTGTGAAGTAACAGAACAATTCAATGTTTTTCACACAAGACTACGAATAAAGTAAAAACAGCCTTAAAACTAGTCTTAAACTGAGCATTAGCTGCATTAAATACATAAATTCAGCACATTTTTATGCCGCATTTACAGCTTTTATCCTCCAGAAACTGTAAAAACAGAAAGAATTGCGAGACTTTCCAACTTTCTGGCATTTCTTAAGTTCATCAGGTGTCACAATTTGCACCTAATGCAGTGAAAAATGTAAGTAAAGTGTGTGTTAACATCAGAAATATCAAAGGTATTTTTAATGTGAATTTCTGATTTTTTTTTTCTTTGGGAAATTTGCCGCTTTACTGTCAAAGAAATTATATGTTTTTCACATTTTTACGAGTTTATTTTACTACTTTAATCTCAGAGAAACTTTTTTTCACATAAATTTCAAAATGTTTTTTTGTAGATTTGCTGCCTTAATCTCATAAAATATCCTAGACTTTTACAAAAAACAAATTGTGAGTTTTTTCTCATAAATTTACCAGCTTAATCTCTGAGAATAAGTTTTTTCACATGATTTTGTGATTTTTTTTTTATCTCCTTCAATTCCCACCTTAATATCAGAAAATATCAAAGGTATTTTTATTTTTTATTTGGATTTTTTTTCTCAGGAAATTTGCCACTTTATTGTCAGAGAACTATATTTTTTCACATACATTTGAGTTTATTTGTTTTAAATCTATCACCTTAATCTCTGTGATTTTTAAAAAAGTTTTAGAGTATTTTGTTGTTGTTATTGTAGTTAATTTGCTGCCTTAATTTCATAAAATATCCAAGATTTTTAACATAAAATGTGATTTTTTTTCTCAAAAACTTACCAATGTGATCTCTGGGAATTACAAAGTTTTTTCACGTATATTTGCTGGTTTTTTTTCTAGTAAATCGATTACCTAATATAAGAATATTCCTTTTTTAAACACAGATTTGTGTTTTTTCTCCTTAAATTGCCACCTTAACATCGGAAAATATCAAAGGTATTTTCAGTGTGATTTCATGTTTTACTTCTCAGGAGATTTGCCACTTTGTTGTCAGAGAATTACATGTTTTTCACAAACATTTGTGAGTTTGTTTCTCACAACTTTAATCTCAGAGAATATAGAGTTTTTTGTAAATGTTCCACCTTAATGTTAGAGAATTTTCTTTTTTTTTCAAATTAATATCAGCGTGTTTGTCTTGGGGGGTAAATCTACTGCTTTAATGTCATAAAATATGCAATATTTTAATATAAAATGTGATTTTTTCCTCCTAAATTAACTCCTAAAGTTTTTTCTCGTCTATTTGTGAGTTTTTTTCTTGTAAGTTTTTCTCCTTTGATTGCCTCCTTAACAACAGAAATCATCAAAAGAAAGAAATTTCATGTTTGTTTTTCAGTTTATGCCTTATAAATTCATAACTTTAATCTAGGAGAATATTCAGGTTTTTGTGAATATTCCACCTTAATCTCAGTGAATTTTTCTTCCTCATAAATTTGTAAATCTATTACCTTTATATAAAAATATTACTTTTTTGAAAATATGAATTTGTGATGTTTTTCTCGTTTAAATCGTCACCTCAACATCAGAAAACATCAAAGGACTTGAAGTGTTTTCTTTTTGTAAATTTGCTGCCTTAGTGCCATGAAATATTCAACATTTTTACACAAAATTTGTCAGTTTTTTCTCATAATTTCACAAACTTACAACCAAGTCTTTTCAACTATATTCATGAGTTTTTTTCTTCTAAATCTTAACCTCAGAGAACATGCAATTTCTTTTCTACAGCACATGACTAAATGTTCTTTTAAATCTCTGCACGCAATTTCCGTGCAGTTTATCCCTTCTGTGACCTCAAAGCGGTGAGACAAAGCAACCTCCTGCTGCAAATCAGATGAAGGACTGATATTCAAAGTTAAACAGACAAAGACAGATCATTGAAATCAACACAAGGACATTAACTGGAAGGACAGAATCAATAATAATGATGATAGAAAATGTGCTCTGACCTTCCTTGGCAGGTGGGATTGTGGGTAGCGGGGTGGTGGTGGGGGGCTTGGTCGGCGCCGGGGTCGGGACGGGTACTGCATGGAGGGAATAAAGACAACACATGAAGACGTGTCAACCTGCAATCACCGCCACATTCATCGTAAAGCGATCAGCACGTGAAATTAAATCCTCCCTCTGAGAGACGCCGTAAACCCAGCGGAGCCTCATATGGAACATACAGAATGTGTGAAATAACCACATTCAGCTCTGTGATTTCAGCTCCTGTGCAATTTGCCGGATAGATCACAGAGTAAATTAAACTCCTACCGTCCCTTCTTACCTCCTCGTGGGTGACTGTGTGCTGCCCTCCCTCCCAAACACAGACAACACACTCACAGTTTATGCATCCAGTGCAGTTTAGGCAGTAAATCAGCTACCTGAGGCCGGGAACGACTTGTGATGGCAGGTGGGGAGCGTTCGGCAGCGGCTGCCTGCAGCGATGGGGATAGTCATTTGGAGGAGAGGCTCTGGCTTTCATTTGCATCAAAACAAAGCAATAAATCAGCGCGGAGGCTCTCGGCAGAGCTACAGTACGGAAGGGGGCAGCTCCGAGCAAACAAGCGCCTGCTCCGGAGAAGGAACATTCTTCCTTTATTCCATCTCTGTGGATGTTTCTTTGTCTCGCTTCAGCCTCTCGTCTCTCACTTTCATTTCCCCGTCGCCGCCTTTTCTTTACCTCATGGATTCTAGTGAACTGCACAAATGAACATGTTGTGAATACAGCATGTTCCTGACAGGTGATCCACGCAGGTTTCACACATCAATTGAAGCCACTGGATGCAAAACGCTGCAGAAACAGAACAGAGCTTCTGCAGCATTTACACCAAGTTTTAGGACACTAAAACAGAGATTTTTGGAAATGCTGCTGACCCAGTTTCAGCAACAGAAGCTCATAAATGCTTCTGACAGTGAATTTCAGGCGCTGCTGACTTGGTCGTCTCTAATCTTACTTTACTTTATTGCCTTTCTGCAGTTTGTGCTCATTTGTAAAGACTTTTCATCACCATAGTTAGCTGGTGTACTTGACAAGATGTTGGTTCTTGCGACTTCTTAGATGAATAAAGTTTTAGGTTTAACAACCACCGGTTCACCCGATGAGAGTTTAACCAATATGCAGCTAAAAATCCCAGTCGTCCTCCGGTTGCTGATTCTGGATGTGAGGGTTTGCTGCTGTTTTACATCACGATCAATTCAATATCTTTGGGTTTCAGTGTTGATTAGACAAAACCAAAGGGTTGAAGACAGGTGAATCACTAAACATCACCTGCATGAAAGTAGAGCATCTGAACAACTTATCAGAGTTGCCCTGTAACCTTTTCCAGACAATAATTTTCTTTGGCATGAATAAAACGGATCTTATCTCTTATGTTGTAACTCATTTTGGCCAATTTCTGACACTAACACATGTCAGTATTTTGTCCACTTGATCGCAAAGAACTGGTGAAATAAACATAATTATGCCTCCACCAGAGAGAAAAAAACTACACTGTTCAAAAAATGTGTGTTTTAACAGAAATTGTCAGAAATTCTCAGTGAAATTATGAAATTACACAAATAGACTGTAGATTTACAGGTCTAATGTAAAACAACATTAAAAACCTTCAACTCCATTCACTACACACCAGTCAGACATAACATTATGACCACCTGCCTAATATTGGGTTGGTCCCCGTTATGTGCTCCAAAATGCTCTGAACCATTGGGCATGGACAAGAGGACCTCTCAGGGTGTCCTATGGGGTCTGGAACCAGGACGTTGGCACTGGATCCTTTGGCTACTCTGGCTTGTGCAGTGGGGCCTCTGTCAATCCAACTTGTTCCACTGCATCCTGTTGATGCTTGATCAGAATGGGGTGTAGGAAATTTGGAGGTCAAATCAACATGTTGGGTCATTGTCATGTTCCTCAACATGTTCCTGATTGGTTGATGTTGTTTCCATGTGGTGGGGTGCATTTTTCTGCAGAGGTAGGCCAGTGACATTTTGGGATTTCCATTTGCATGAGGGAGTGTGTTTGTTGTGGGGTAATGTTTATTTGGGTGTCTAAGTCTCATCAACACGGATGTTAAAATCCGAGGTTTTCCATCAGAACACCACATAGAACCAATATGATCAATGTTATTCACTTCACCTTGTCAGTGGTCAGAATGTTGTGGCTGATCGGTGTAGATAAATATAAATTCTTTTTTTTTTAAAAGAAAATACAATTTTTGACATCAAAAGACTTTCACAATTATTTCCTTGTTATTTAATGGATGAAACCATTAAATTCAAGTTTAGCTCTAACGAAATAAATGTCTTAAATGAGCTACAAATAAGAGAAAAAGCAGAATGGGTTCAGCAAGCTTATACAGATTTGTTTGTTAAATGACAGATATCTCAATCTGTTTAATTTTATTTTTTTTTCCTCATGTAAATATCCTTTCATAAACCCACAAAATACCAAAACACATATGATCTGATGCAAAATTTAGCCTTGAAAATGTATGTTATTTATACGAAATTGCATTTTCTAAGATAGCCATTCCTTATATTATTATACGTAATACATCCAATATAAAATCTGAACACTAAACTTTACATTTTCACCCATTACATATGTTAGTGATCATTCTGGGCCGATGCGGATCTTTTATTTTAGATCCTTTATTAGCTGATATGGATGAATGTGCCGATATAAATTCCATTCCTACTATATAACAATGAACACATCTGGAGGATTTATTATCAAACCTTCTCCTGATAAATGCTGCCCAGCTCCTTTTTCTTTTCTCTGTCTCAGTGGACACTATGAGGGAGTTCTCAGGCTCAAATGACGCCCAGAGAGCTTGAACTCGACTGCCGTTCATCTTCGTAGCGCTGGATTTGCTGCACATGGCGCTTGTTGTGAATAAAGAAAGACAACACCCCACCCACCCAGCCTCCCTCGTCTCCAGACACTGGGTCTTGATTAGTGTTTGGGGGTTTTCGCTGCTGCAGAACAAAAGGCTCATTCTGAAAAGAAGCGAGAAGATTCAGCTCCCACAAGGATAAAAGATGTTTTATGCCGAAAGTGACGCGATCGTCCTCCCAGCCGATGACAGCTGACAGCGGTTTGTGTGCAGGAGTGTGTGTTTGTCAAGCGTGTGTTTCTGCTATATTGTTGCTGTGACACATGGGTTTTAATGGGAGTTTGGCACATCGTATGGAGGAGGTGAAGCACTTGTAGATGTGCTTGAGTGGGTTTGTGCACAAAGCCGCATGCATGGCTTTTCAGTATATCAGCTTTAAAATGTCTCCAGATCAGATAATCCCAACTCACATAGCCGTCCCACGTTTTTTTCTCTTCTCTATTTGCAGTAAATGACACAAATGGTTGACAGTTTATTCCTAGAATCCTGAATAGGAAAAGACCTGATCTGAAAAAGTCTCACAAACAACTGTAAGTACATTCATTTTTGATTAATGCTAGTTCATAATAATTAAAAAAAAATCATTCAAACTAATCAACAAGTCTATTTTACCTCGTTCTGACTAAATAATAATAAAATCCTCGTGAAAATAATAATATTAAATAGAAAAAACATGAAAGTGAAAGATGTTTGTGTTTTTCAGTGTTTGAAAGTGTCTGCACTATAAAAAGAAAAAAGAAAAAAGCAGCTGAGGTGGAAATAGTGGAAAACAGTGGAAAATAATATCTCATACAAATTCCGTAATTTTTCATAATGAACTACATTTTCTAGTCTTCATTTTACATACGATTATTATTGTGTATTTTCTTTGGCTTCCTAAGAGTTAATGAAAGATCTTTACATGTGTAATAATGACCAAATTACCTATAATCACGGTAGAATAACGATATAATACAAACAATCATGTGTGAGACTGTAAACATTCTGTATTACATTGTAAAAAAACATCTCTAAAAAATTTAAATCTGGCAGCAAGGGTGCCAGAAAGAATAAAATGTTAGAAAACGGTCACATTCAAAAACTGTAAAACTAATGAAAATAACGGCAAATATCTGAAAAAATAGTGATACATTTTGCTGATTTGAATACAACAAAAATGGTATATCTTACAATTTATCACTGTAAAAAAACAACTTACCACTTGTAAAAAATACAGTCTTTTAAAATGGATATTACTTACAGTTGCCAATGTGTAAATTAACACTATTTTTCTGTTATTTTGCTAGTTACTTGTAATAAATCTGTAAAATACCAGTAAATTGTTTATAAAATTTCAGCTGAAAAACTTTCATTTTTTTTACAGGGCAGTTTGGTTTAATTATATGTCTATTTTTTAATGTAAAAATTGTGTAATAAAATCAAAGTACTGACATAAAACTACTAACGCAATTTGGTTAGAAGTTAAAAAAAAAAAGTACTATTAATTTTTAATAGAATATCAAGTATAATACGAGTTTTTAACCATAACTTTACAATTATATATATATACATTTGAAACTTATTAATGTCCATAAAGTGTTTTCCTAGTTTAGAATTAAGAATCAATACCTGTTCATTAACACTGGATGGAAGCCATTAACTGTTACAACAGTCTCTGTCATGGTGGCCCTTTGCTAGCTAAGACTAAGGTGTTCCGTAGAGTCAGCTCCTGGACTTGGGTCGGGTTTTGACCTCTCAGAACTGGTTGTCAAGCCCTGTTTTGATTGTGATGAGATGCTGTTTAAAACTAGTGCAATTTTAAAGGGTCACTGGACAATTTTCAACACATTTTGATCAATTTTGTGTCATTTGGGACAAATTCCAAGTCATTCTGGTGACACTTTGACTCATTCTAGCTAAGTCTTTGTCATTTTGGACACGTTTTTTTTTAATTACCTGGGACATTTCTGGAAATATTTTGGGTTATTTTGACATGTTTTTTGTTATCTTTGACAAGAAAATAATTTATGTTTTATTTTTATTCACAGTTACAGGGTTTTTGTTTTATATGAGAACTCATAGTTTATCTTTGTAATTTTATTTATTTTCTTATTTAAAAAACAGAAAAATAACCATCCATTAAAGTACAGTTTTCTTACTTTCATATTTCTTTCTTACACTGAGTGTTTGACTGTACTTACACGTCTTCTCTGTGACAGTAACTGCAGGCCCTTCAGTCCCGTCCTGCAGCTGAGCGTAAACACTGATCTTATACTGAGTGTTGGCCTTCAGGTTGTTGAAACAGTGTCGACTGGATCCTCCGCTCAGCTTCGTCTCCTGCTTCTGGCTACCTGTAGTAAAAATACAAACACCGCTCCATTATTTTTCTGGAAAGGCTGCCATGTCATTACGATATTTGTACTGCTGCAGCTGCAAACTACTTGGTTCTTTCTTGTGGAGTTCGCATGTTCTCTCCAAAGACTGCACACATTTTAGGTTAAAATGATCACAGTATACACAGGTACAGATTTTCACAGCTTGTTATGTTGTCTGCTAGTAAATGTTCACATGCTTTGACCATCTGGACTCCAAAACTGCCCCAAAATCACACGAACGACATCATTTATAAGCCAGAAACGGTAAAAACAGGGAGAATTATCAGATTTTTAACTTTCTGATGGTCTTTGAGCTGCTCATCTGTGTTGTGCCATTTCAGGAAATGGAAATCCATTGGAAACATATGCTTGAATTCATTCATTCATTCATTCCCTCCTTCCTTCCTTCCTTCCTTCTTCCCTTCATTCATTCCACTTTAATTTAAAATCAGAGAACAATACAGCCGAATTAGAGAAGAGAAAAAGTTGGCAAAAGAAGAGACTAAGATGGTTTTAAAATATTAAAAGTGAACACATCACTTAAAGCATTTTTGTTTGCACATTTAACAAAAAAACAAACTACAACAAGAGCCACAGGCAGTTAAATAAGATAATATTAAAAAACAGAATTGCCTGAAGGATAAAAATGAGTCAAGAGTGTTATGCAAATTATTCCAGGTTGCAGGTGCAGTGAGTAAAACTCAACAAATGCAATATATTATATAAAAAAATAGTTTATTCTACATGAAAAAAATCACTAAAAAACAAACTGTTTGCACCAGATTCTGTAAAAAAAAAAAAAGACTAAAACTCTGATCTCCCCTGTGCAACCGTGAAGTCATTCAATGACTCGGCTGAACTGCAGGCAGTGTTAGTGCTAATGCCTGTGGTCACTTTGGAAAATGAATGTTGATTCCAGGTTTTTAATTTTTTGTAAAATTACTAATCAAATACATTTCACTTTAATTTTGTCTTTTTCATGATTTCTTGCATTAAAAGTGTGTCACACTGCACAGAAGACATATCTGAGTTCTCTTTACTTCTAGCCATGGTTGTCAAGCCAATGAAAATATAGATAGACCACTGTGAGTAAAAATGTGACAGGGCGAAAAAAAAAGCCCAGAAACTGCTTGGGGTTGTATTTGTTTGCTTTGTTTTCACTTTCCTCTTTTACAACATCAGCAGCTCAGCAAGTGTTCCTGCCCAGACAGAACTAAATAAAGCTAAACTTCTTACAGTCAGAAGTAACTGACAGACCAAATCCAATTACTGAATAATCAACATGTGTTTGTTGTTTTTATATACTCCCCACTCATGGTCAGGCTCTATTGGCAACATGTCAAATATTTTTCTAAAAAAAAACTTGTTATTCATATAACGGCATGCAGTCACTTCTGCGACTTCGGCTCAGAGGGCAGGTGGAACATTTTAATGAATTAAAATGAGTAAAGGCTGCAGCACTGTGCCAAGTCAATTATTAGAGTTGAAGCTTATGATTGAGCTGCCAATATGAAGAAAAAACCGAAACAAACATCCAAATTAACTTGTTTTCAAGCTGCGCATGAACAGGTGCATTTATTTACAGACAAATCCAAGAATGCATCTTTGAGAAAACTGTGCAAAAACTGTTACAAAGCAAAGTCCTCAATCCCAGGAGCTAATTGTACTAAATATACACTAAGCAGCCACTTTATTAGGTAAAGCTGTAAAATCTCATACAGTCCATTACGACTGCTCTGCCATAGATTCTACTTTTATGATACTAAGGTTGGTTGGTGAGACGGAAAAAGTATTAGGAACACTTCAATGCCCAGTACTCCACCACCACCACCCACCTGCTGTAAAAGTAGAATTTGTTAGACTTTAAGAAAATGTATTAGCTTGCATAGTTGTCCCTAATGTGACAAACCTCTATGCAGACTTCGGCCACGCGAAACAGACAGGAAATTTGAGCAATTTAACCCGATTTTACCATGGAAGAGAAATCTGGTCTAAAATGTTGGTCTGTCATGAGCACATTAACTGCCACAGAAGTCTCTGTCATGGTGGCCGATTGCTAGCTAAACTGCCACAATGATTTCCACCACAAAATTCATACACAACACAACTGAAATCCTAATCATTTCACAGTTTGGATTTGAACATTTACATATCCATGGTTCTTTGTGCTGCCAACATGGAACGACCCATAGTTTATAGCAAATGAGCTGCAGACGTCCAACAAAATCGCTTCAATTGACATGTCTAGTTGAACATGATGCCACTGTTTGTACCAGATTCTGCAAGGAAAAACTAAAAATTATGCGTTTTTCTGTAAAACCGAGAAGCCATTAGTGACTCAGCAAGAACTGCAGGCTGTGTTAATACAAAGCACAGAGGAGACGAGTATTCAGATTAAATTATCAGATTAAACATATATGTGGTATGTAGAGTAGTGATATTTGGCATTTTTGCGATTATCTGTATTGGTATTTTTATCGGCTGATTCTAATAGATCAGGTCTGAAGTAGCCTCTTCTCTCTGTCGTCACTCTGTATTCTCAGAAATGTCTCTCACGGACAGACTGCAAAAACTGAACAAGAAACACAAGCCGTTGCCACAGAACAAGAAATTAGCTGCTCTCACAGTGGCTAAGGCTATGCTAATTTAATCACTCCTATTTCTGTTTTACATATTCAGTTATCGTGACTCTTATTAATGAAGAAGCCTAGCTATGAATGACAGGTTCCTGCGATCACATGCTGTTAAAACCTTATATTTAATGTATATCGGTTCCAAATATCAGTAAACAGTCTCTTTCTTGATTAGCAATAATCAGCATTAGTACTGTCTGAAAGAAAATCCCATATCGGTCGATCTCTGGGTAGAGTCACTTTTTTCCCCCCAGTATTGGTAAAACCTGTTGGCAAAAAGCTGTACATGTTGATTCTGAGTTGTTTACAATATTTTACAAATAAATATTAGAAGCAACTTTTTGTGATTGTTCTGTTTCCATAGAGGTGCAGGACTTTATATTGCAGTGAAAAATGACCCCACAGTGAGGAAAAAGTATAAAAAAAACTGCAGAAACCCATGGTTGAGGGGGTTGAGAACAAAGGAGATCAGTAACCAAAAGCAGAAACCAGACCAAGACAAACGCCCCAGGATCAGCTTAGAGTTCAGGGTTCATTATCAATTTGTTTTTCGAAATTTCCACCCAAATTCAGTCAGTAAGAGCTCCACAACTTTAAAGTCAAATGGAACAACCTGAGGGAGGCAGTGAGGATCAGAGACACTTAAGAGTTTGGAAATAGAGCAAGTCTTCTAATCGTAAAAGCAGGTCAGAGTGACATCTGCAGAACTCCAGCAAACATTTTTGATGTTATTACTTCTGAAAATGATCTCTGGTTTAATTCAACAAAACTCTCTTTTCTGTTTTTTTTCCGATCTCCCTCTTCCCCTATGTATTTCACCACCTTCCATACCAACAACTGGACACCCTCACATCATTTCCCTCCATCTCCTGCAGCGGATACATCTTACTGGTAATTATTTACCACCTGCTCCAACATAAATCCTCATTTGGCTCCACTGTGTGCTGCGAGAACCGATACATCGGAGCTCCCTGAAGAAACACTGGGGAATATGTGTCTTTTATGTGACGTTAATGAAGCCAGTGTTATTGCTGGAGGCCTAAAGGTGATGAATAACAGTCATTACTTTCCTATTTGGTGGATGATGGCTGTATTAAAAGTCAATTCTACCTTTGAGGTGGTGACTGAATGGTGGCCGTGTGAAATCGAATCACGGCCACACCATCTGTTGTTTGATGTTATTTTGGTGTGTAGCAGCGAGCAATCAGTCGCAGAACAAAACGGGAAAACACAATTATTTGCGTTTGGTGGCTGCGTAGAATCAGAACCGAGGAAATTACTTTAATAACTGCAAGGTTGTTCTATGGAGGTGACTTTGGTGCAGTTATTTTTGACAGCTGAAGTGACAGATGAATACATTAAACAGGAGCGAGAAAAAAAAAAAGGAGTTTGACGGAGGCCTTTGGAGGTAATTTAAAGACATTAAGCAGAAATTCACAGGTTTTAAAGGACTAAAGTTTTGTCCCAAACTTTGCAAAAAGACAAATCTGCTGGGTTTCATCACAGGAACGTTAGTAAGGCAATAAATTTGTGCAGTTAAACCACGTCAAGCAGTGTGAAAAGAGGAAGAATGATTGGGTTTTGGCTTTTCTGACAGTCCCTAAACTATTCAGTAAATGATCCGAACCTAATCTCTTCATCAAAAATCAGCTTATTCTACATGACTCATTTAAAAATAAACTGGTTGCTCTAAACTCATACAGTAAAAAACTAAAAACAAGATTGGTGCAAACAAGAAGCTATGACTGACTGAGCTGTGACAATACTTAAGGACTTCTTGACTGAACTGCAGGCACTGTTTTCACAGAGCAGAGAGGGAACAAGTATTAAAACTAATTGAAATTATCGTAAAATATCTATAGTATGTAGAGCCACCATTTTTCCCTGTAATAAGTATTGAGTCCCTGAATCTTTGTCACGTGACTGCTGGTCAAGTCATGGCTTTTTGGACATACCAAGGAGGTGTGGTTTTTGATAAAATATTACGATTTTAAACTTAAATTTAGGTAATTTTCTGGACAAAACTGAAAAATACACATTATTAGTTCAGTGACAGTTGGAAAGTTGAAAAGCAGATCATTGTTACGGTTCGTTCTGACTGAAAAATTGCATCATTTTGGTTCTTTTTTGATTTTTTTGATTTTTTTTACAGACACTATGCCTTTCAAACCCACCAGCGAGTTTTGGGGTTCAGATGGTTAATAGCGAAAAAAAAATTGATTAATCAATTAATCGTTGCAGCCACAGAGAAGACAATTATCAGTTTTGCAACAACTCTAATCATAAGGTTGCAGATTTAAATCCTGTTTTTTCTCGTATATGTGCTGAAATACACAAGCTTTGGCAAGTGCAATCACACTTGCAATTTCGCCAACAATTGCACATTCTTTCTGGTCAGAGGTGGCTCAGCGGTTGAGACTATAAGTGGCTGATCAGAAGGTAGGAGGGTCAAGACCCAGTGTCACCACTTTTGGGCCCTTGAGCAAGGCCTGATCCTGGGCATCTTATCACGGCTGACCCTGACAATGTGAAAATATGTTAAAGCAAAAGGAAAGTTTTCTTATGCGGAAATAAATTTGAAAAGTACGGTTAATTACCTGACAGAAAAATCACAGGTAGGCTATAAACAAACATGTCTCTATAAGCTAGATATGGTTGTGGACTTCACCAGAGGTGTTGGGGGTCACGGATGACAACATTTCAAAAGTAACTTTCAATTTACTTTGATTGTCACTTGTGTCTGCGGTGACTCATGCACACAACAGCCGTCACTTCATTTTCACACTCCCACACACAGTGAACCTCAAATAGAAACCGTTGTTTGGCTTTCAAAGAGACAATCTTCTCACAATCAGAGAAACCGGCTGCAGGAGCAACCAAAAGTCCATGAGCAGACAGTAAAATCTGGTATAGTCCCTCCTTCCAGCTTACCTCTCAGAATAGTCACAACAAGGAGTAATTAGTCACTTCTGTAACGAGAACACCTCATCACGTGGCAGCCATACCACAGACCTTTTGTGTGTTTTTTCTCTTGCATTTTACCTCACGCAGCAAATGTAAATGTCAGCAGCGCTGCAATCCGTAAGCTTTCCTTTTCCTACAGAGCGGCTCGGTGTCTGATTGCACAGCTGAACCTTTGAGACGTCTCTGATGGGATACAACAATATCTTTGTCATCTCTGCCTGCTTAGGGATTCATAAAATTGGACCCTCTCTCTGCCCTGCATACTGAAACTCCTACTAATGGAAGTATGCGAGTATGAATGAGGTGCCTCCCCCTCCTACTGGTGCAGATATGCAGCAGATAGGAGCTCAATGTGAAAATCTGCGGAGTAGAATTACAGCTGCACATACAATGTTATGTAGCAGCAGTGACGCACAGTCATGTAAAATAAACTTGTCAGCATCGCCTTAAAATCCACCTGATAATCCAGAGAGCATGCATGTTATTTCCATTTGAATACATCTCCCTCATAAATAAAGGTCCAGGTGATCTGTATCACTTCAGAGGGAAGAATCCGTCACGCAGCGAAGATGATTAAAATAACATAATGAAAACAAAACACCCTGCCTGCAACAACCTTGAAATGAACTGAATATCAATGTTACTTTGAGGTCAACAAAGAATCAAACATGCTAAGACTTTACACCTGCAAACGGGCCTCTATTACACCGTTCAGATCTTCTATTCAGTCACTGAGTTAAAACTGTTCTAATTAACCTTAATATTTGCACTTGTATTAACCCTCTGAACCCTAAAACCTACTCGTGGGTTTAAAAGGCAAAAATCACCTAAATGGCTCCATCAGAGCAGGAAACAGTAAAAACCAACAGAATCATCAGATTTTCAACTTTCCGATGGTCCTTGACCTTGAACATGCCATTATTTAAAGCTTAAAATTGTGAAATTTCATCAACATTACTCTAAATTTACATGTGTTATTTAGAATGTTTACAAAAATAAACCATTTGCACCAAATTTGCAAAAACAGTAAAAAATAATCTTATAAAAACTGACAAAATTCAGGGACTTTTCATCTGAACAGCAGGCCGTGTTTACACAGAGCAGACAGGAGACACGTATGGAAACAGCATAAGTAAGTAAATATCTATAGTATGTAGAGCCACCTAATATTTATCATACAAACAGGGATTTCAAAATCACAGCTTAAAACGTATTTGTTTAGAACATCATGTCTACTATACCTCAACTGCAATCATCTCATGTCAAATCCACTTTGATCTTGTTGCTTAACTACTGGTATCATGCTTGCTATATTGTCGATGTCCCTGAGCGTTTTGAAAGGCACCAACAGATATAGTTTATTATTATTATTACTATTAATACAACAAGATCTGGTCTGCACTGACAATCCTCCGCTCCGCTGATGACAATAACACCTTCCAATAAATGCGCTCTCTAGTGTATCACTATCAAATAAAGGAATGGTGGTGTTACGCTGCTACTGAAGGAGGAGGAAACATTAATATGGATGAATTCATAAGCATGAACCAGCCGTTGGAATTAGTACATTAAATGAGAGTTAATTTACATTCTACAGTCTTAAAGTAGACACAGTAATTAATGAGGATATAGCAGGAAATGATTAAACTAGTGTGCGTGATGTGGACACGGAGTAATTTAATTTATTCGTCTCAAACCACTGATTAACGCCGAAGTTTCACTCAAACAGCTCCCGTAATGCAACCGTTAGCGAGCTCATCTCATGTGGGTCTACGTCTCGTCAAATAGCATTTAACAAAACTCGTCATGCATGTTTCTTAGGCAGAATATCAGACCAATTTTAACTCAGTTATGAAACAAAATCAGGTCTCCGACTGGGTTTCTAGGTGGCTTTTTGGGAAACCCTTTCACAGTAGAAAGTAGGGATGTCACGATCCCATATTTGAGCAGTTTTCTTGATAAATGCAGCACTACCAATTTATAGTTCCTAAGTTTAGAATACAAATTGACCACATGGACATTTGTCCTGTGCTGATATTACTATTTTAAACCACAGACCTGTGATGTGGGCCACAAACACGGCTGTTACATACGTCAGCTTTCACAGTAGTCTCTGTCATGGTGCCTCTTTACGAGCTAGACTTGAACAATTCTCTGCTTGCCAACACAGAACAACCTGCCTCCTCTATTCCCTACAGTATTAATCATAACCAGGTGAAGCAACTAGCTACTAAAGCTAATCTACAATTTTTGAAGTGTGTATCATCTTATAAAAAGGTATCGGATCTAGGCAGATAGTACATCATTAATGAATCGAAATGAAACATGGCAAAGAAACCTTGATCAGAGAGTCCTTCGTATAAGGGAAAACCCCAGGAAACATCTGATCTTTACAAGTTGCTGTATCACAGCTGCCATTATTCTGGAGTTAATAGTACAAATGCAGTTTATTTAAGTCATTTTTTGAATTAACATAATGGAAAATTGTAAAAGCATACACACTGATCAGGCATAACATTATGACCACCTGCCTAATGTTGTGTTGGTCCCCTTATGTGCTCAAAAATGCTCTGATCCATTGGACATGGACAAGAAGACCTCTCAGGGTGTCCTATGGGGTCTGGAACCAGGACGTTGGCACTGGATCCTTTGGGTACTCTGGCTTGTGCAGTGGGGCCTCTGTCAATCAAACTTGTTCCACTGCATCCTGTTGATGCTTGATCAGAATGGGGTGTAGGAAGTTTGGAGGTCAAATCAACATGTTGGGTCATTGTCATGTTCCTCCATATGTTCCTGATGGTTTGATGTTTTTTACATGTGGTGGGGTGCATTTTCCTGCAGGGGCAGGCCGGGAACATTTTGGGATTTCCATTTGCATGAGGGAGTGGGCTTGTTGTGGGACAATGTTTATTTGGTGTCTAAGTCTCTTCATCATGGATGTCAAAATCCAAGGTTTTCCAGCAGAACACCACACAGTACCAATATGATTAATGTTATTCACTTCACCTGTCAGTGGTCAAAATGTTGTGACTGATCGGTGTATACATTATTGAAGATGGATGTAACTCCCATAAGCAGAGGAGGAGTGGGGAGGTTTAACGTGGCAATCATTCATAGAGCCACATTCCCCACTCATAAGGAGAGTCCTTCTTATGGGAGAGTGACAAGTGGGCGGTGAAACGGGAGAAGGATTTATTGTTTAATTGCTGGTTTATTTTATTAGGAACAGTCAGTTAAGAATGTGCACAACAGCATAATGTACAGGGGAAACACCTTCATGATTGGGTTAGATGTATCCGTCCTTCGGTATTTAAGACTCCAATGCAAACATGGATTATGGATTATGGATGAGGATGTATGAATACTTTCTTGGAATATTAATGTAGCAAAGCATAGAGGAAGATGGATGAATGGAGGCTGAGTGCCCCTCGAATTGACATTTTAACCTCTGGTCACTATGGTTCTTCAGGCATTCAAGGTTTTCATGGAAACTAAAGCTCTGTCCACTCGCTGGGATTTAAAATTTAATTAGTGAGAAATACAGGCACATGTTTGGGCACAGAATGGAGGAAATAGAAGGTAAAATGCTGAACTGAAGACCAGCATAAATACATAGTGCAATAAATGTCCCAGGCTGAACTCAGTTTTGATCCTCGCCTTTCCACTTGTAGTAAACAGTATAGAGTATAGGGTGTAGGCGCAACAATAATAAGCTGTTGCGAGCCATGCTGCTTTTAATGTACTCACCGACCAGCGACTCCAGAACCACTCTGTAGGCGTTGGCGTGTCGGTGAGGCTGCCACTGGGTGCACAAACTGTTCATCCTCACCTGATAGGTGCTCAGGTTAGTCACCCCCAGGTACACTGCAGGTAGGAGAGAGAGGATTTTGTTAGTGTTTTTCATTGGAAAGCAAATGTTTTCAATAGTGAGAGTTTCTGACACATTTAGAATGAGAGTGAGACATTTTGTTGTTGAATTCTCCTTTTACTCTGACCTTTTTTTTCCTGTCTAAATCATGAACAAACTAGACTCTGTAACAAGGTTTGAATCCTCTGAACCCCCCGAAAACTGCCAGCATGTTGTCATAAAAAAAACAAATTACTGTTAAAGGTTGTAACTTCAACTTTCAAATTGTCCTTGAACTACTCATCTGTGAGGTGCTGTTATGTCGATAAACTTAACTTTATGTTTTATTGAAAAAAAATCACCATTTGCAGTAACCAGATTCTGTAAAAAAAAATTAAAAAAAAATGTTCTAAATGCAAACAGGAAGTAATTCATGATTCAGGAGGATTTCTTTTAAAATACCAAAATTACACCCTTTATCAAAACTAGAAGCTATAAAACAGAAAGAATCAATGGATATTCAACTCAACAGTCCTTAAACTAAGAATTTGTGATCATGTGGTTCTGTCGCGAAAAATGATATACTTCTTTTTGATATTTCTTCAAAATCTACATGTCCCATTTAAAAATTCACCAAAAATGTAGTTTGCGCTCAAAAAATTTTACAAAAAAGTGCAACTGTGAAGCCATTCGCATGACAAAGGTTGAACTGCAGGCTGTGTTTACACAGAGCAAAGAGGAGACAAATATATTTTTCCAGTATTTGTAACACTTGTGGGCACTTGCTAAAAAGTGATGTAGAAAATGTTGAACCTTACGTTTTTAAATCTTTGTAAAAGAATCAAAGAAATTCAACTTTGTTTTTATTTTTATGATTCATGGCATTTTGTGGTCTAATCATGGTTGTGCTGCTTCTATAGAGGTGCGGGACTTTATATTGCAATAAGAAAACAGCCCATAGGAGCAAAAAACGGCCCAAAATTGCACAATTATTGCTCCACAAAGTAGACAGCGAGCCTTATACGACAGCAAGTTTCTCTTTGATTTTGCACATCAGTGGTTATGACTCATATTTCTTTTCATGCAAATGACATCCTGATTCCAGAACTCAAACAAAAGAAGCGCTGAGATCTAAAAACAGACTTTTCTGGAGCCCTAAAAATGTGCATTAGAGCGCTGTAAGCATTCTTTTCCACGCGCTGCTATAATAACAAAGCTATATATAACCGCACGGAGCTCACATCTGAGAGACCGCACACCACCGAGTTTCCAGATGACAGATTTAAAAGCGTACGGCCGGTTGGTTTCAAGGACACAAAAGTGCATTTTCATGAAGTTATTTACAGACACAGAGAGAAATATAGCTGCTCTGTCGTTGCTCCAGAAGTGGTGGCTTTATGCACACACACCCAAACAAACCCACACACACTCTCTACTTATGCAAATGGAATGTATGTGCTTTTATCGTCCGTGCTTTTGAAAGCATCACTTGTTCTGAGTTGAGAGACATTAGCATACATGTTTCTGTGAGTTGGTAATGGCCTTGTACATTTCAGTGTATTTTACATTCCCAATGACAAAACAGAGCATTTCCAGTTGAGCCAAATATCTAATATGCATTATTTCTGAACCGCCATGCAAATGCATAATGCATCTCTGCCTAACACTTGAGTAAAAATCTCAACGTGCGGTTTAATGAGTAGACACGAGGGGATTCTTAATTGAGCATCTCCACAACAAAGTGCAGATGGGTGGAGGGAGGGGGAGAAACATCACAGTATCCTGGATACGCTGTTATTGATGATGTGCTCATATCTTAAGGGAATTATTGGTGGTTTCATCAGCTTTAACTTTCATGTAATGGTGTTTCACGACCTATTTCTATAGCTGCGGTATGTATTTGTCTGCTGATGTGGCAATGTTAAGCTCCACCTCACTGTCACTTGTTAACAGAAACCCAAGATGCTGCTTCATTTGGGCAGCTTTATCCCATTTCCAAAGGAGCAATTCACCTTTTACCAGCAGAGCAGCCTCAGGCCTCAATTCCACTTCCTGTCCAGCATCCAACTATCCAAATGTGCACAGAGGATCCCTGAGAGTTGCAACAAAGACGCCAAGAAGGATGTACTGCAGCTGCTACTTTGTGTTGTAAGCTACAGTAGCTCTGGCATTGGATACAGATGCCTCGTGGACATGGATATGCCCTAGGAAAGAATGCACTGGAGGGATTTAAGAATGCTGTAGGATCGTCCAGGGAGAGCTGGAGGATGTGGTGAGATGCAAAGATGTACTGTGCTTAGCCTGCTGCCACTAAAATCCATACAAGCAGTGGGAAAAGGAGCAAAACACATTATTTTTACAATAAAGACTGTAAAATTGTGAGATGCCTCCATTCTTTTGGCCTATTCTTATCTCGTGGTCCACATTCACGTCATGTAACTTCTGGGTTTCTTTCACTTTACATGTGAAGAAAAAAAAGCACAAAGTCCGCATAAGGACACTGGATGGCTGTAGGAGGCATAAACCAGAGGACTTGAAAACACTGGGCATTGGGAGAGTCTCAAGGAACTCTGGGGATGTTTAAGGAATGATACTTGCTTCTGGAGTAGGAACCTTTAATAGCTCAATTATGTGAAGAGGTTGCTGGATAAAAGCTCAGAAGGGTTTTTTTTTTAAAATTACGTGTCGGTCTAAGTAATACTTCACATGCCTAGAAAAATTATTTACCCCAGTTGGAAGTTTCCCTTTTTAATGACTTTCAACATTGAATCTTGGTTAATTTAATTTGCTGGGGTTTTTTTTGTTTTTTGTTTTTTTTTGCTTGAGCAACTGAGACTGGAGACACTGTCCATAAAACATGTGTTTTTCTTCATCAGTACAAAGTCATTTGGGAGAGTGGCAAAGAGAAAGACACTGTTGAAACAAGATCATATTAAATCTCGCCTAGAGTTTGCTAGGAGGCCTGTGGGAACGTCTAAAGTCAACTGGAAGAAAGCTCTTTGGTCTGATGAGACCAAAACTGACTCTGGCCAGCTGAGTAGGTGGTATGTTTGACAGACACCAAACATTGCACATGATCACTTACACACCAGCTCCACCAAGAAGCATGGTGGTGGCATCAGGGTGTGAAGCATGGTGGTGGCAGCATCAGAATGTGAAACATGGTGGCGGCAGCATCATGATGTGCAGCATAAT
The DNA here is from genome assembly GCA_024666655.1 of Dascyllus trimaculatus. Lineage (NCBI taxonomy): Eukaryota > Metazoa > Chordata > Actinopteri > Pomacentridae > Dascyllus > Dascyllus trimaculatus. The sequence goes on from CM045461.1 coordinate 10,101,950, forward strand.
GGTGGCAGCATCAGAGCGTGAAACATGGTGATGGCAGCATCATGATGTGCAGCATGGTGGTGGCAGCATCAGAGTGTGAAACATGGTGGTGGCAACATCAGAGTGTGAAACATGGTGATGGCAGCATCATGATGTGCAGCATGGTGGTGGCAGCATCAGAGTGTGAAACATGGTGGTGGCAACATCAGAGTGTGAAACATGGTGGTGGCAGCATCATGATGTGCAGCATGGTGGTGGCAGCATCAGAGTGTAAAACATGGTGGTGGCAGCATCATGATGTGAAGCATGGTGGTGGCAGCATCAGAGCGTGAAACATGGTGATGGCAGCATCATGATGCGCAGCATGGTGGTGGCAGCATCAGAGTGTAAAACGTGGTGGCAGCATCATGATGTGAAACATGGTGGTGGCAGCATCATGATGTGAAGCATGGTGGTGGCAGCATCATGGCTCAATGTTGAAAAGCAACATCGGGGGAAAGCTTCCGAAGGGGATGAATACCTTTTTTGGGCATTGTATTTTAGTCCATATTTGCAACATATACGGAATCCATACATATTCTGTTGGGGGCCTGGAGAACAAAGCCAAAACTTATGGTCCCTTGAAGAACTTCTGCTGCAGAGGTTCCTCAATTAACCATTTTGAACTGGGACGGTTTCCTCTACAGTTGTAATGGTGGATCCAATGATTTTATGACTTGTCTGTTATATTTTTCCTTCCTTGTGAAGCTTGTATTTTGAAAAGTGCTAAATAAATATCAATTATCATTATGTTGTCACTTTTAAAACTCTCTACATGAAACTATATATTGATAGAAGCTGATGCAATCTGATGAGGGTTTGCTTTCACTCAGCAAGAGAAGACTAAACACTGCAAGATTTGTATGATTCTCACAGTTCAACCAAATGATCTGCCGGCCTCACAATGAATACTTCATCCTCTGGTTAAATGTTGTGCTGTTTTCCAGGTCGTGGGTGTTGTTTAAAAAGCCAAAGCATGGGAGGTTAAGTGAAAAGATATGACACTAAAACCTGGAGCACCACTCTTCTTCTTTTTTGTCCTGAACAGCTGCCATTCCTGTGCTGGTGTGTGACATTGAGGCATCATCCCTCACATTTCTTCCGGTCCATCGGCTTCATTAACATGCTGCTGAGCAATATGACAGACGCTCCGTTCACCTCCTGGGATCCCACCGGCCTCATCATCTCGCTCCCCTTTTCAACTCAACCCAATCTCTCCATCTTCTTCAGACTTTCTTCTCCCCTCCTTTTTCTTCCTAAACTTGTCCTTCAATTCAACCAAGGAGTGCTTAATTGTCATGCAGGCGGCGGAAACCGTGGCTCCCAATGCAAAGTGACATGCTCCATTTAAAGCTGCATGTTCGGCTATTTAGCTGACACTTGTATTGAGAGCTCTTACCCACAGAGAAATGAGAAGGAATGAAAGGGTGGAGGCCTGGTGTCCTGCTCAGGGACACTTCTTAAGGACACATGGCTTTTGTTGGTCGCTCTGGCTGTCATGGAGATCAAACCAGGAGACTTTTCTGTTTTAAAAAAAAGGATATTTCATCAATAGGCCAGCCTGCGGTGAAGTGGTTAATTATCATGCAGGAGAGGGAAAACCAGGCCCAAATGACTGTACTAGAGAGGCTGTGATTGATTGAACCGGGCCAGACACTCAAAGAGCCTTAGGAAGCGTCCACATCGCCATTTGCGAGATAACTTAAATCCATCGCATCCACGGTTCATTCCAGGGCTGAGATGTAATTAGGTGTAGTTGCCATTAAAAGTCTCAGACGGACATCAAGATATTGACGTCTGCAGGTGTCTGGCTGCTCCTCTGATTGGATTAAAACGGATTGTTTTATTCACTCGCATTGAAATAGGCGGAATGGACAAAGAATACCGATAACGAGGTGCATCAGTGATCAGGGCTGGAAAATGCCAACCAAACAATTAAGTTACTGAAAAAAATGGTCTGAGAACAAGCACTCCAAAGAAATACTGGTCTGATTAGAATTCCTTATGTTGATTTACCTTCAAATGATGGAGGCTTCTTGTAGAAACTTTCAAGGTCGTGCCATCAGCACTGAGAAAATCACTTCATCAAGTTGATTCACTTCCAGATGCTGGAATAATTCAGTCTTCTAAGTAGATCTTAAAAGAACCAAACGAGTAACTTTGCATGTTTAAAGCTAAATCTTTGTCTATGTATATATATTCTAGATTTCTTTTTAACTCTTTAACCTTGAGATGATTTAATTGAAGATGTAACTTTACTAATTCCAAAAGAAATTCTTACATTTTTCAAAAATGTTTTGAAAAATTTCCTTTCATTTTACAGTTTTTTCCCTGTTTTGTAAAATTATAGATAAATTCTAATAAAATCTAATAAAAGAGGACCTCTCGGGGTGTCCTATGGGGTCTGGAACCAGGACGTTGGCACTGGATCCTTTGGGTACTCTGGCTTGTGCAGTGGGGCCTCTGTCAATCCAACTTGTTCCACTGCATCCTGTTGATGCTTGATCAGAATGAGGTGTAGGAAGTTTGGAGGTCAAATCAACATGTGGTGCCATTGTCATGTTCCTCAACATGTTCCTGATTGGTTGATGTTTTTTTCCATGTGGTGGGGTGCATTTTCCTGCAGGGGTAGACCAGTGACATTTGGGATTTTCATTTGCATGAGGGAGTCTGTTTGTTCTGGGACAATGTTTATTTGGGTGTCTTAAGTTAAAATCCAAGGTTTTCCATCAGAACACCACATAGTACCAATATGATCAATGTTATTCACTTCACCTGTCAGTGGTCAGAATGTTGTGGTTAATGGGTGTATCTCACTGCTGATTTCAGTAAAAAAAAAAAAAAAGCACACTTTGTCAGCACAGTTGCTCAGATCATGTCATTGCATTGTGACTAAATGCAGCCAGTGAACAAAACAAGCTGCTGACACATGTTCAGTACACAGGAATGAAACACACAGTAAATATGCTAATGAAAACACAACCCAATCCGTACCTCTCCAGGGTAAAGCACGATCTAATCTTAACAGAATAAAAAGATAGCGAAGCTGAATCATGCAGCTAAAGCTCCTCCATCCACATCTTTTAATCAGCAGTTCTGGTTACAGTGAAGACGGACACAATGAAATTTTAAAGAGCGTATCCTGTAATTAGTCGGGACCGCTGCTAAGAGCAGATGGGTATCGGGGAGTTAATGACCGATTGTTAAAAAAGAACTTTTTTATTTAAAAGAGAGTTTGCAGTTCAAACCACAGCTGGCACATAGATGTCCAGCAGAGGATCATCTTTAATAAATTCAAGCAGAAACAACACACAATGTGGCTGCAGGGAGATGAACTGCTGTTATGAGTAGTTTATATTGGATGTTGATGTCATTGAGTTTGTAACGTTGATGAAGAAACAACACCAAGTACTGGAACTCTGAGACAGCAGTGATGTGAAACATAAATCGATTCAAGTGATAAAATTAGATTTAGGATGAGGTAACCTATATCTTCTTGTTACAGTTGAGGTTTTATAGGATATATCTAAACTAAATCTTGTAGATATGCTTTGCTGGTGAAAAAAAGTTACATTTCTTAATTGTGTGATGCACAAAATGTACAATGTTTTCTTTAATTTATAAAATCTTTGACAGTCTGATCCCCAAAGCTGTAGGTGGGATTGAAAGGCAGGTCATCTTCAAAAACACTGTTTATTAGTCAAGAACATCAGATTTTAAACTTTCAAGCGGTCCTTGAACCAATCATGACTGACATAAGTTCTGCTAAAATCTTATTTACTCAAGTATCACTTTATTCTATATGTTTAATTTAAAAAGGGCAAAATAAACCCTTTGCATTCAGTTCTGAAAGTACGGAAGCCCTAAATGGCCATGGTCCAACTTAATTTTTTCGCTGTTTTCTCGTTTTTTTTCTGTTTTCTCGTTATAACAACATGATTTTGTCGTTATAATGAGAAAACAAAATCCATTATCTCTTGATAACGACAAAATTATCTCGGTTTCTCGAGAAAACAAAATGGTTTTCTCGTTATAACGACTTCATTTGCCGGTGAGGTACAAAGCGAAACCAACCCTCCAGACCAGAAGGTGCTCTGCCACCGCTGCACACTAACGACTGAGGGTTCGTTAAAGTTGGAAAGACATTCACAGATTCGGACTTCCAGCATCAATAACTCATTAGTGACACGTTGTCAAAACATAAACAACGCCTCTTTCCCATCGTTGTAAGGTAGACAATGTGCTACAAGCCCAGTTTTATCAAAAGTAGCCGTCTTTCAAGCTGCACAAGTAACATTGGTGTCTATGAGCAGCCGGCTGTGCGACGAGTGCACAGGGACCGTCTGCAAATTTCAAAACCGCTGCAACAGCGAAGAGAGACACTACACAAATATTCAATAACTTCACTCTACTGTACTGTAGTGTCACCAGAATCACTGCAGCCATCAGCTGCAACTACAGTTGTTTATGTTTTGACAACGTGTCACTAATGAGTTATTGACGCTGCAAGTCTGAATCTGTGAAAATCTTTCCAACTTTAACGAACTCTCAGTCGGTAGCGTGCAGCGGTGGCAGAGCTCCTTCTGGTCTGGAGGGTTGGTTTCGCTTTGTACCTCACCGGAAAATGAAGTCGTTATAACGAGAAAACGATTTTGTTTTCTCGAGAAAAAAAGATAATTTTCCAAATTTCTCTGACTAATTATAATATTAAGGTTAAAAGCCCTCAATATTATTTAAAATATTCATTTACCTGCATAATTGAAATATTAAGGTTAGGACCCCACATTGTTATTTATTATACAGAATTTCCAGATTAATTTAATATTAAGAGTAAGACCCTACAATAGCACTTACTGTACGTTACTTTCCAGCTAAATTAAATATTTAGGTTAAAATCCTACAATATTATTTATTATGCAAATTTCCCGAAATAATTCAGACATTAAAGTTAAGACCCCAAAATATTATTTTTATAAAAAAATTCTGGACTAATTTAACATTAAGAATAAGACCCTATAATATTAATTACTGTACGTTACTTTGCGACTAAATTAAATATTTATGATAAAATCCTACAATATTATTTATTGCACTATTTTTCCTGACTAATTTTTGCAAAATTTTAACATTAAGGTTAAAACACAACAATAACAATTAAAATACAAATTTACCTGACCTATAGAAGTATATATTAAAGTAAAAATGCTACAGTATTATTTATTTATTTAAGCAGACTTACCTGATTAATTTCAATGTTAAGGTTAAAACCCCACAATAATAATTAAAATATTTTTTACCTGAGTAATCTTAGTAGATTAAAACCCCACTTTATTATATAAAATATCAATTTCCTTGAGTACTCTAAATATCAAAGTGAGGGCTGATGATCTGTCAGGAGGTAAATGGACATGAAATGAAAGCGATGATGATAAACTCACAGGTCTTGGCCCTCCCTGTCAGGGCCTCGCTGGATCCGGTGGTGTAGGACGCGATCACCTTGACACTGTAATCCGTACCGCTCAGCAGGTTGACGATCAGCATGGTGTTCACGTCCTCCCCCACGAAGGTCTCCAGGGCCCGTCCGGGGGCTGCAGGGCCAATAATGGAGGAGACACATCAATGATGGAAGGTAATCATTACCTTCAGTTCTAGCAAGAAGGAGGCGATGTATCCATGTCCACTTGGCAAAAACCGCCACACAGATGGCAATTTTTTGAGAATAAGCTTTGATTTATAATGTATGTTCAGGTCATTTATATCCCTTCATGTGCTTTGGCTTCATTATTATTTCTGACAGCATCTTTGTATATGCAGTGGTGGTATTTTTTTTTTTTTTTTACAAATTTGAGCTTTATTTAGAAAGGATACCTTGCAGTTTACAAAGCTATTTCAATATGATCTCACAAATTTTCCCATAAAATTACAGTATAACACTGGCAGCTGTGGTTGCCAGTGTTTAACAATTGTAAATTACTTAAACAATTAATCGCTGTATAATCGATTACAGCCTTAAAGGTAGCATGAGGTTTACTCCTAATACTGTGACTAGACTTCCTAATAATCTGCTGTATTGATAGGATGTTGCCAGTGTAATCCACATCAAGTCTAGTGTTTTATATGCACTGTGTTGCGCCACTACCGACCTGTCACGCCCTTAATTATGCATAATTTTAAGCTTTGATAGGCTAAGCTGTATAAAAATTCACTCCCTGTGCAGTTGATGAAAAAAGGTAGGTATTCAGACCAGAACTGTTTTTTGTACCAGGCTGCAAACATGTTTATTTCTGCTGTAAAGTCGGACATTTTAACAAGGGGGTCTACGGGGACTAACTCGTTTTTCTAGCCAGCATCTAGTGGACATTCAAGGAACTGCAGCTGTTGGCACTTCCAAATTGGTTCATTGTTTAGCATTGGTGGCTGTTACTTGGTGTTTTATTGGCCTCCAGTGTAGGTTCTCCTTGTAAATCATTAATTAATTTTAATAAATTACCTGACAGAGGCTGGTAGACAACTCTGTACCCCATGGTGGGCGAAGGTGGAACATCCCAGCTGATCCTGAAGCGGTTGTACCATTCCTCTGAGACTCGCAGGTTCTTAGGAGCTGAAAGGGGAACTGAACAGGAGAAAGAAAAGACAAATTTTAACCTCTGTTAAATTGTTGCTTCAATAACTTACATGCTTTCATGTGAGAAAACAGCATAACAGAACACACAATTAACCCTCGTTTCAACTTTCCGAAGGTTGCAGATCTAACTAGCTCGACTAAATTAAAGCTTCAAGATTTCTCTATATTTCTCATTTTAAAAAATAGCCAAAAATAAACTGATTACAATAACCAGAGTCTGTAAAAAACTAAAAAGTTTGCACTCATTGACGCAACCATTTCACCATTAATCACTTGGCTGGAGTCAACAGTCATGCCACAAAAATTCAGGGACTTTTTGGCTGAACTGCAGGCTGTGTACTCGTATGGAAGCAAATTAAAAATGTAAGCAGTTAATTATCTATAGTGTGTACAGCCATCCCTCCCTCAACCCCCCCACCTAGTATTTGTAACACCTGTTGAAAATTTTGCACATGTTGATTTTAGTTTTATTCGGTTATGGCTCGATAAATTGAGTAAACGGAGTAAAAATGGAACAGGAGCAAATAAAAAGCACAGAAACCAATTGAGGTTAAAAGGGTTAATGAAGCGTTTGTGCTTTTTATGAATTAATTTGGCTGTTTTTATCCACGACCACCGTGTAATGTTTTCATCAGATGATGCTGAGATAAAGAGCAGGTTTCGAGAGGCTCTGTCTGGACTTATACCAGTGACAAAAGATATTAAAAAAGAGAAAAATCAAGAAACACACAGAAGCACTGACAGAAAAATCAATCAAAAGAGAAAAAGCCAGGGAGGGGAAGTCAGAAAGGGAAAAAAATTACTTCAAGCAGCAATGGTCTTTGCACACAAACACAATAAAACACGAGCTAAAGTAAATTAAATGCAATAAAACCAAATCGATTAATGAGGTGCTTCCCACAGATGTGATTCTCAGCACGCCAGAGTTATTAAAAACTGTTAATAATAGAAAATGTCATCAGACTGCGCAGAGAGGGTGAGGAACAGAGGGACAGACACCAAGATAATGAAGAGTCAAAGAAGGATAGAAGTTTGATGACACGTAATAAAATCTCAACAGTCAGCACAGTGAAAATGTAAAGTCCCTCTGCTGTTACAGAGTGTACAGCTGAATTAGTCTGTCAGAAAAAGATATTACAACCAGAGGACTTATCGCCGAGGTGACAACTAGGACAGAGCTTTTGAAAACAGAGCGAAAAGGAGGCAGGTGTGTTTTAAAATAAAGCGCTTTCTTTGAGGAATGTGTGAGAAGCTTTTTTTTTTTTTTACTGATTTGTGCGTTCACATTCATCTGTAACCTCTGTGCGAGTCTCCTCTGTGATAGATCCAAATCCTCAGAAGATCCCCCCTGGTTAATGGGAAACTCTTAAGGTCTAAATCCCCGAGTGAATCTTCTGCCTGCTCCTGTTTAAAACGCTAAAAAAAAAAAACCCTCCATCCTTCTCGCCATCACATGAACCAAAACCTCCAAATTATACCGCCTCATTTTCTCCGCTCACCTTCCGCGGTCATTCACCATTAAAAAGCTAATCATGCTCTCCGCGTTTAGCATCGGCTGCAACCTCGAATGTTCAAATCCCCGCGTTGTACCCGCCTCTTCTGTTGTACTATCCGTCTCCACTGTGCCCTTCCTGGTCCTGAGAAAAATTACCATCATCCTCTGAGCTCTTCCCGTCATTCCTCCCACTATGTGTTCACCCTTCAGGCCAAACGGTAATGAGAAACCGGAGATTTAATGAAACTCTTCCGAGCACAGAAGCCTTTTTTTTTTAAGGAGCCAAGGACCATTTTTAGGAACTTGGGTACTAATTCTACATGTAGACTGGGTTTTGGTTCCTGGGGCATGGTTCGTGCATTTACTCCCCAATTGTTGTTGAGATGACACCAAGACCTTGAGTTGATGGCAAAACAAAGCAGCTTTTAAACCTTTCAATACAGCAAAAGGTCAAAGAGTCGACCAAACACTACATATTACTGACGCAAAGCAGCAGAAGGATGTGATTATTCATGCTCATATGAATAGATTAAAGAATTCAATGTGTTATTTCAGGACTGAGAAAGTGAGACTATTTTTGTTTTTAGTTCCCACAGGTTTCTGACTTTGCCTTTATGTATAAATTTAATTCGTATGTTTTCTTTTGATCTTATTTTCACCTTAAAAAAATACCATCACCTTGTGTTCTCACCCTCCTTTAAGAACACAGGATCATAGGGATTTTAGATCCCATGAGGGACGGCGAGGTTGTTAATAAACCACCAGAATCCTCAAAAAGCTTCTTTGGGTGAATTCTACTTGCTGCAGGTATCTTGTCAAACAGAATTCACTTTATGGGCTCAAATCCTCAGACTGTAATTGCACTGCTTCTGTGCTTTCCATCTTCACTTCTTTCTTACAGCACTTAAAACACTCACTTCTGGTTTTGAACCAAAATTGCAGGTGCCAAACCACCTCTGGACCAACCATTCGAACCTTGGTCCAATGAAAAGCAATGATCTCAGTATGGTTTAAACTGGTCAGTGGTTCTGTTATGGTATTTTCTTAAACTAAACCAAGAAATGTCAGTGTCTAAACTGTCAACACTCGAGTATGGCTGAAATAAGTCACTGGTTTTGGATGGAAGTTGTGATTGGAAACGATTTAAATGCTGAAATTATAGATATATGCAGCACATCTGATTCAAGGTTTAAACTGTCCTGGCAATGGTTTTACAAATTCATGTCATCCTACTTGGACTTTCTGTTGTTGATTGTTTGATGTTGTTGCCATGTGGTTGGGTGCATTTTCCTGCAGGGGTGGGCCAGTGACATTTGGGATTTCCATTAGCATGAGGGAGTGTGCTTGTTCTGGAACAATGTGGGACGACTTGATTGAAAACATCCTGTTCACAAGCAAATCACAACATCTGACAGAAAAAAAATCACAGGTACATGTTTTTCTTGACTGATCAACCATACCTGGAGGCAGTACTTTTCTGTAAGGACTTTAATGTACCTCACCAAAGTGATGACAATAGGATGGATGTCATGTAAAATTCTTTAGTTCACTTGCATCCATTCTTTCATTCATTATCTATACACCGTTTAATCCTCTGTAGGGTTGTGGGGGGCTGGACCCTAACCCAGCTGACTTAAGGCGAACACAGGATACATCCTGGACAGGTCGCCAGTCTATTGCAGGGCTACACAGAAAGACAGACAACCAAGCTCACTCACATTCACACCTACTGACAATTTGGAATCAACAATTAACCTGGCACATCTTCCAAGGAAGCCGGAGAACCCAGTGACAACCCACCGCCGCCCCTAGTACACTTGCATAATTGCAAGTATAACCAAAACTAAGCATGCTGGCCAGAAGCCATTAAAAGACTAATGTGTAAAAGTCTTTGTCATGGTGGCCCTTTAATATCTTAACCCCCAAAACACTCTCTGCTTGCCAACACACAACTGCATTAAATCACATTATCTCTCAGAAAAATCACAACTACATACTTTCCTTGATTTCACTCAGCTACTTTGACACAGCCCAAAACAGGCTGTAGGTGTGTCATGGAAAACTCTATCGTGTCACTCACATAATCGCAACTAAGGCAAAACCAAGTGCTTCAAATGTGTAGTAAAACCTTAAAACCCTGGTTCAGACTTTAAGATGCTAAAAGGCCCTTTAGTGATCAATTCAGCTCTCATGATTCAAAGCCACATCTGATCTATCAAAATCAAACCTTTAAAATGAAAATGTCTCGTTTAAACCCGTTCATCTATCCTTTCCTCTTTGCTTCAAATCTTCAGATTAAACCAGCCACAACATTTGCCACACAGAAAGCCAACAATTGTGCCTCCCTCAGTGATGAACTCATCACCCCTGAGTTCAAACATCCAGTTTGAGCTGACTTTTCTGTCACATTATCGGTGTTGTTTCCACTTCTTCTCACCACTAAAACCCTCGTCATCCTCTCTGCGTTACCCCCCACACCTCTCTCACCATCCCTCAGTGGATCAGACCTTCGGATTAGTCTGCCTCCTCTGTCAAATTCTCTCTCTACGGTTTGAGGCTAAAAACCCAATCATCCTCTCTGCATTCGCTGTCATGCCTCCCTCGGCGTTCACTCCATCCCTCATAGGTTCAAATCCCCCAGATCACACCGGCTCGTCGTGTCACATCATCTATCTTCACTCTAAAAAACCCAATCATCCCCTTTTCCCGCTACATTCCCCGTCGTTCCTCCCTGGGCGATCATCCCATCCCTCACCGGCTAACAGGATCCATTCATCATCGCAGGGTGTCGAAGGCCCGTCATTTAAAAAGCGGAGAACGTCGTTAGCGTCTGCTAATGTGTGTAATGCGCTGCACAGGGAGACATGGCGGGACGCAGTGGAAAGATGAATGGCTCGAATTTAGCGTCTCCTCCTCGCTCAAAGTCGAGTGTTTGTTCTGTAATGCACTTGGCAGCAGAGAAAATCATTAGCCTCCGCTGGTGCAGTCACAGCAGCGTTCAGTCACATTTAACAAAAGGGGAGAAGAAACGCTTCCCACATATTTCTGTCTTCAGCTCCACAGTAAAGAAAATGGATGTCGCACATTGAGCTGCAAAGACAGGCTGTTATCTCTTTTTCCTCCCCTGAAATTGTCTCGAGTGTAATGAGCTGCCCAGAGATGCAAGTCAGTAGAAAGCACCTGAACTGCTTCTGTTTAAATACTGTCACTGTACAAAGCAGGTGCTGGGAAAATGGAACAACAGTCAAATGTTGCACTAGTAATTATTTTACTTGTTTCTAAACACATTAAATATGTCAGAAAGTAACAGCTGAAAACATGTTTTCCATCAATTTTGCCATTAGGATTGTAAGATTAAACTCTATGATATGCTGGATTTAAACTCGACCTCTCCCAACACCACAAAACTAAAGTGCATTCATATCAGTGGTTTTCTCCCTGGACTGCAGCCAACAGTGTGGTAGCTCGCTATGCAAATCCATCTTCTCTGGATGCCAGAATGTGCACAACAGCTCAGTCTTATTTAAATTTCCTCAGAATGATGAGATGAAGAAGAGGCTTTTGGGAAGAGCCACATTGATGGGGAGCTAAGAATCCAAACCAACTTCAACCTAGGCAGTGGCAGTTTACATTCACTAATTTTAATGAGAGACAACTGGAATTCACGGATAACCCACCAGAACCGACGACACAGCTACAGTTTTTTGTTCTGTAAATGTTCTGAGAAAGTGCTGCAAAGTTCTAGTAGTAAGGGTCATCTTCAATGTAGAACAGGAATATGAACTTTCTGATGGTCCTTGAACTGCTTGTATGTGACTTCTGCTTCTAGCTCAACTCAGCTGAACTGCAGGCTGTGTTCCGTTATTGGTAAAACTATAAAAACTAAAGCGAATTAGTGCCAGTGGTTTTCCTGCGCAATTGCAGCCAACAATGTGGTCGCTCGCTATGCAAGTCCATCTACCCTGGATGCACAAGAGCCACGCTGATGGAGAGCTGAGAATCCAAACCAACTCCCACCTTGGCAGTGGCCATTTTACATTCGCTAATATTAAACAGCAACAACTGGAACTCAAAGATAAATCACTGTAACTGGTGACACAGCTGCAGTTTTTTGTTCTATAAGTGTTCTGAGAAAGTTCAACAAAGTTCTAGTAAGAAGGGTCACAGAACAGGAATATCAACTTTCCGACGGTCCTTGAACTACTTATATGTGACTTCCGGTCAACTCGGCTGAACTGCAGGCTGTGTTCCATTATTGGTAACACTTGTGGGCACTTAAGAAAATGCTGTACATGCCGATTGCGGGTATTTTCAATTTTTGTAAAATAAATAATCAGTGAAATTCAACCATAGGTTTTACATTTTCTGATTTGTTCTGCTGCACCAAAGACATTTATAAGTTCTCTATACCTCTAGTCATGGTTGTGCTGTTTCCATAGAGGTGCAGGACTTTATATTGCAGTGAAAAATGAACCCACAGTGAGTAAAAATTTAATAGGAGCAAAAAGTGCCCAGAGGTTCAAAGGTTTAGGAGGAATTTTTAATCTGAGAGCACACACATTTGTAGTAAAAGTATAACTCCAGTATTCCCAACAGAAACAAGTCAGGTTTTAATTGCTTTGACAAACAAATCATCTCCATTTTCTCAAAATGTGTATTTACATAGTGCATTTTCTGCTTGAAGAATGCCCCTTTTATTTTTTCATTAAGCCAATCAGTGTTAAATTAAACGGTTTCTCCATTATTTTCTCTGGGATTTAAACTTGGAAACAGAAATGAATAATTTCCATTCATGCTGAGGAGAAGAATAACGCCCCCTCCATCCATCCCCACGTCCCCTTTGGCAACAGTCCTGCAACATTATGTTCAGCAAACAAGGCGTTCTAAAGAAGATGAATAGCCAGCATGTCCCTGCTCTGCTTTAATTGCTGTGTTTGTTTCAGAGTAACAGGAGTTTAGTTTCAGAAAGTGGCAGCCACTGTGGACAGGAATGCATCCGTCATCCTCAAGTTTCCTCCTTGGAAGACATTCATGCACCAGCAGAGAAACACCTGATGCTCGTAGTCGTACCAACATGTTGTGATGCATCTAATTTCTTAACTTTATCAAGCCAAAGATGCTTTTTCATCTTTTTAATGACTGATTTTTTGGCCTCTTGCAAGCACAACAATGACATATCGACTCCTTTTAAGTTGCTCTTGAACTTATTAACAAGCAGCTTATTAACATCTCCAGCTGTGAAGGTTCTGGGCCATGTGACAGTATTAGTTATTTTGGATTCCCTCCTGATTCTCTCTTCTTTCCCTATCTTTGGCAACTCCTGCCTGATTGAGGGACTGTTTCCACCCTCTTGGGAGTTTACATAAGCTGGTTTCCTCCCTAGATGTCTCTGGTTTGGTTTGACTGTATTGAGTTCAATGTGTTTTTTTTAAATCCTCTGAACCCCAAAACCCACTGGCAGGGTTTGAAAGGAATGATATCTGTAAAAAAAATGGCAAACATTACACCAATTATCAGAGCCAGAAACTGTAATAAAAAAGAAACCATCATATTTTTTATTTTTCAGATGGTCCGTGCTTTTCTATCGAAAAACGTCACTAAATTTAAGCTTAAAATTCTGCATATCTCATTTAATAATTCACCAAAAATAAACCATTGACATTAACCACATTCTGTAAAAAACGAAAAATTCTGCACTCCTAGATGCAAACATTAAGCTATTAGTGACTCAGCTGCAATCAGCAGTCGTGTGACAAAAATTTATGGACCTTTTGGCTGAACTGGGTTGAACTGCAGGCAGTGTTTAAACAAAAGAGGCAAGTATGGAACCAAAATAAAAATGTAAGTAGTGAAATATCTATAGTATGCACAGTCCCCATATTTTCTAGTCTTAGCAATACCTGTCGGCATCTGGAAAAATGTTGTGCATGAATTTTTAGACAAAGAGTAATTTAAAAAATCATCTTTCATTCTTTCTCGTAATTAGATTTATGACATTATACCTGATATTTCTGAGTTCTCTCTACTTCTAGCCATGGTTGCGCTGTTTCCATAGAGGTACAGGACTTTATACTGCAGTGAAAAACTAGTCCACAGTGAGTAAAAATGTGACAGGAGCAAAAAACGTCGAGAAATTGCTTGGAGTTCAGAGGGTTAAGCCACACCTGAACAACACCTAGACATATTATGAGTTATTCCTAATAAATTGTTGCCTTGATTCAACTTTTATTGGATAAATTCTCCTTGGTCATCACCTAAAGATGCCAGGAGTACTGCAGCAGACGGCGAATGAATCTAATGAAAGTCCAGTAGTCCCTTTTTTAAAAATTTTATTTTATTTTTTACTCTGTGTTTGGTCTCTACCATCTCCTGGGGGAGATACATGGTTCCTTAGCCGCTAAATGCTCCACTATGTTCTCCAGCTCGTCTCCAGCTGTGTTTGTCTGCTGTTTGCCACTGAGCAGGTAGTGTAGTGTGGCTTTTTAGAGGTTTTTCACTGAAAACAGCTGCCTGCTGTGGTCGAAAATGATGCAAAGAGAGTGATGAGACGGAACCAGAGCTGGACAGCTAAAACAGTGAAACTCATAAAGTAGTGTAAAGTTGGACACCGGGTAAGAAGAAATACATCTACAGTAACCAACACATGTTTCTGAGGTTGAGATATTACTCATTTCACATATCTACTGCCACCTTCTCTCTTACAGGCTCAGACTACAGGGGTTTCAAAATCCTAGCAGATTTTGAAATGGGGTTGCATCACGCACATAAATAGAAACTTCACAGATATTCTTCTCTCTAATCTCAGACATGCACACAAGACAAGACTGTACTGTGAACTCTTTTTTTTTTTTACTGCACTATAAAGTTGTGCATCTCTATGGAAACAGTATGACCATGACTGGAAGTGGAGAGAACTGAGAAATGTATTTTGTGCTGTATGACACACAGTTATTATGCCATAAACCCTAAAAAGAAGAAGCGAAAGTTGAATCTCTTTGTTTTTTTATTTTACAAAAAAAAATTAAACATGGAATCAAATTGTCCAACATTTTTCCTAATGACTACAGATGGTACCAATACTTTGACTTTAACAAAAAAGGTAAATACATATTTTACTTCTTTACATACTTGTCTCCTATCTGTTCTGTGGAAACACTGCCTGCAGTTCAGCCTAGTTCAGTGGGAAAGACCCTACATTTTTGCCATGTGACTGTTGGCTAATTTTTAAAATGAGACATGTAGAATAAGTGATCTTGTTCACAATTTTAAGCTTTGATTTGGTTACACAGACCAGAACGTCATAGGGGAGGAGTTAGCAAGTTGAAAATCTGTCAGTTTTAGGGTTCAGAGGGTGAATGTCTATCGCTAAGGTTAATCTCCAATACTACAGTGTTTAGCGTTACTTAGCAATAGCAGGAGGTAGCAAGACAATTGCAACCATTAAGATTTTAACTTGTAAATATTGCACATTTTTGGTGTTATCAGGGCGTACCAATGAGCAGTTTAAAGATATTTCAGAGTGGGTCTGTAAACCCTTTCACAATACAAAATAATCTGGACCAACACTGGGTCAAACCGAGAGCCCAGACTGGATTTTTCCGAGTCCAGGAGCCTAAAACTCCTGCAGTCTGAGCGGAGAATTAGTGAATCTACTACTGTTTCACTTACTTATTGTGTTTATACTCCAACTTCCCTTTTGTATTGACCTAATCTTGAAGCTTCAGTCCACTGTTTATTCATTCATTCATTTTTAATTCCATTCCATTTAATTCCATTACCACTTTTACTTTCTTTCTTTGTAGTACGAGAAGATGAAACTCCAGATAATCGCATCAGGACTCGAAGGCAGGTTTTTGTCTTCCACTGAGAATCGGAACAAACAAGACTGTGCTCATACAAAATGTGAAAAATGTTGCAAAGATAATAAAAGTAAAAGGTGATAGAGAAATGCAGAATAAAGCTGATTAACTGTGAGTGACTGAAATAAATGAGTCATGAAAAACAAACATTCTTTCTTCGTTCCTGCATTTTCCCTTCCATCCTTCCGTCTGTCTTTCCTGTCATTTTGCCCTCATTTCATCCTGACGGGGATTTCTCAGCACAAATCCAATAATACTTTGGTCTGTGAGTCGACAACAGCACAAATGTGCCGGGGATCAGAGTGAGCAAATGTCAGAGTGTGTTGGAGGGTCGGGAGGTCTTCGCTCTGATCCACAGCAGCTTCTCGTCTCCAGCCTTAAATCACAGCATCAGATCTGCTCGGCTCATTTCTCCACACACAACAAACCACTGCTGGAGTCAGCCAGGAGGCACCAATGATGTTTGTGAAGTTTATTTTTTGTTAGTTTCTTTGTTTTTTTTGGGAGCAAATCAACTTTATTTAAGGTTGTTTTTCTACTATAAATGACTTGCAAGTGAAAAATGAAGAGAAACAATGTGAACTATTTGCAGAAAAGACAGACTGAGTGGAAAACAAGACGTAAGACTGACGAAATGAACAAAGGAGCAAAAAAATAACCTAAAGACAAAGGATTGTATGATAATCCTCAGTCAGATTCTAGGAGATTTGGCTCACCTGGTCTGACTCCACCGTATTATTATTATTATTGTCATGCAGTCTCTCTCCTTCTATCCTCTGCCTTTCACCTTGTTGGTTTTTTGTACTTGGGTAAACTTTCTGAACACCAAAACCCACCAGTGCATTTGGTTTATTAAAAGGAAATGATGTTTGTTTCTCTTTTTTTTTTAGTCCTCCTTGAAGTTAACAATTTCCACTGTTAGTCACATATTAAGCTAACAGTTTCAACTGTTTAGCCATAATTTAAGCTAACAGTTTCAACTGTTTACCCACAACTAAGCTAAAAATTTCAACTGCTAGCCACACATTAAGCTAACAGTTTCAACTATTAGCCATAATTTACACTAACAGCTTTAACTGTTGGTAATACATTAAGCTAACAGTTTCAACTGTTTAGCCATGATTCAAGCTAACCATTTTAACTGTTAGTGACACATTTAGCAAACAGTAAACAGTTTCAACTATTTAGCCATAATTTAAGCTAACAGTTTCAACTTTTGGTCACACATTAAGCGAACAGTTTAATTTGATTAGTCATAATTTAAACGAAGAATTTCAACTGTTGGTCACACATTAAGCTAACAGTTTCAACTGTTTAGCCATAATTAAGCTAACAATTTCAATTGTTGGTCACGCATTAAGCTAACAGTTTATTTGTTTAGCCATAATTTAAGCTCACGGTTTCAACTGTTTAGCCATAATTTAAACTAACAATTTCAACTGTTTAGCCATAATTAAGCTAGCAGTTTCAACTATTAGCCATAATTAAAGCTAACAGTTTCAACTATTTAGCCATAATTTAACCTCACAGTTTCAACTATTCAGCTATAATTTAAGCTAACAATTTCAACTGTTTAGCCATAATTAAGCTAACAGTTTCAACTATTAGCCATAATTTAAGCTAACAGTTTCAACTATTTAGCCATAATTTAAGCTAACAATTTCAACAGTTGGTCACACTTTAAGCTAAAAGTTTCAACTGTTTAGCCTGCTATGAGCCAATAATTACAACTGTTGGGCACACTTTTACTTTACAATTTCTGATTGTTTATTCATGGTTTTAGGTTTCTGAGCTGTTTACTTTTAGCTCTAAGCAAAGAATGTTAACTTCTAGCTAATAATTTCTAACAGTTTGTCCCAAATTTTAACTAGGTATATCAACCATTCGTCCATTCTTTACAGTTTTATGGCATTATAGCAGTGTGTCAGACAAAATACATTTCTGAGTTCTCTCTACTTCCAGCCATAGCTATGCTAATTCCATAGAGGTGCAGGACTTTATATTGCAGTGAACGTCCAGAAAATGCTTGGAGTGCAGAAGGTCAAACATGGTATTTGAGAAAACTCAAACAGAATGTAGAAAATGAACCCAACATGACTCACGTGTTCGCCCCATTTGTGCAGCTGTCGGTCCGTCTCCATCAGTGTAGACAGGAGTGACGGCCACTTTGTACTCAGTGTCTGACAGCAGCGGCTGCAGGACCAGGCTGCTCTGACTGGTGGGCACCGTCCTCTGCAAGCAGAACAGAAAAACTCAGAGTTGAAGGCTTGAAAATCAATCGAAGCTGCTGATGTGTTCTTCTTAGACATCTCGACAGTTCGTTTTTCTTCAGCCTCACTGTGCCGACGTGACATTTCACCTCTCAAAGTTCACCTGCCGATCATATATGTGAGCAGAGCTGTCATGAATATTCTGTTACTGCAGTGAAACACCAACCTCTTTTTATGTTTATCATAAAAAAAAACCTAAAATGGGAAAGCACCACCTTACAGGTAATATATTTGTTTAAAAAAAAATAAGTTCAGTGATTTTCCCATTTTTAAAACTGCACTGTAGAATAAAAACCTGTAGATTTACAGAATGTTCCTTTATATTTAATATATTTCTTCTTTTTGAAATAAAAGAAACACATCAATTACTTAAAATTACAAAAAATAGATACAATTTTTAATATAACTATGCATAAAATGTCTAATCTAAAACTACATTAATTTTATTTTATTTTTTTGACAAAAAGAAGGTTTCACAAATATTCAGTTTTATTTAATAGTGTGAATATATTTCTAAAATTAAATATAACTAGTGGCAAATAAAATAAAAATAAGTAAGGTTCTGTTGTTTTTTGTGCGTTTTTTTTTTTTTTAGCAATTTACCTGTTAAATTATGGATTTCTTGTGTAATTACAGTTGTTTTGACAATAAAAAAAATGTGAAATGAATGTGTTTTCATTAGTGTATAATATCTGTAAGCACTGGCAATATGTCAAAATACAATATTCATGGCTATAGATCACTTACTTATCTATCTAATTATAAGTATAATATGTATTCTGGGAACTTTCACAGTCACACATTATTATTATTGTTTATTAAATATTAAAAAGGCAAAAAATGAGCTAAAACGTGTTTTTTAATGATGGAAATTAATACATTACCCGTTATTTTACAGTATTTTTAGTCCCACCAGCTGCTGGACTCGTTTTTTTCCTTATAAACAGTGTGATTCTTGTTACTTTAATTAATGTTACACCACACTCACACTGTGAGCTGTGTGATCCAACCATGTTAGGTGATGCGCTGACGGCAGATGTTGTAGCAGCAGGATAGTCTGACTGTTGGGCTTCACACTTTGCAGGAGAAACACATGCTGACAGCTTTAATAGGGACCTCTACCGGATTCAAGTTTGTTGAATAAAAGAAGAAAAAAGTTTCTCTCTGAGTGTTTTGTCAGCTTTTGAAGTCTTTAAAATCAGCCCTGTACTTGATGATTTAATTATGGCGGGATTCCCTTTCTATTTCTTCCTTATTACATGTCAGTGCCTCCTTTGGGAACTGATTTAAGAGTTAATAAAAGAAAAAAGCAAATTAGGATTTCTTAAGCACCAGAAAAGGGAGTATTAGCCTTTTAATAGAGGTGAAGAGGTGGGAGTTGCTGCAGTCGACTTTGAGGTTTCGGCGGCTGCAGAGGTTAATTGTGTCCAGGCTCCCTCCTCACCTGTCAGTGAACTTGGCCTTTTGTTAAAACTGATCCGGGAGTGACTCATCGGCACCAGACGAAGATGAGTTAATCTGCTTCTTCATCTGCAGGCTGCTTTATTCCACCTTTGTTTCTCGCTCCCTGCCTCTCCCTTCACGTCTGCTGCTCGTAGATGATAATCATCCAGTGATTTGCAGCATTATTTCATGTTTTCGCTCGCGTGAATCCGAGCCACGGTGGAGGTTTCACTCTTTATTTTTAATTCTCTGAAATCTTTGACTCATTTTCTCACTCTGATCCCACAACAGTTGCTCTTTTATTCCTCTCCATCTGTCGTATGATAGCGATATACTAGTATACACTGATCAGCCACAACATTATGATCACATGACAATGGCCTGCAATGTTAATTTGACCTCCAAACTTCCTACACCGCATTCTGATCAAGCATCAACAGGATACAGTGGAACAAGTTTGACTGACAGAGGCCCCACTGGACAAGCCAGAGGATCCACTGCCAACGTCCTGGTTGCAGACCCCATAGGACACCCTTAGAGGTCCTCTTGTCCATGCCCAATGGTTCAGAGCGTTTTTGAGCACATAAGGGGACCAACATGATATTAGGCAGGTGGTCATAATGTTATGTCTGATCACTGTGATGGTCATTTTAACCAAATGCAACTGGGAAATGGCTCACAGAAATAATACAATGAACAACAACGTCTGTTTTTGACAAGTAAAATCGAAAAGAACAGAATAAAACTGAATTCTCGACAAATTAAGTTGCTGCTTCAGTCGCAGGAATCTAAATTCTTTAACTTTATGTATCAGTGAGAGGCAGTTTTAAACATTTCAGATTTGCCTGGGTGATAAAATTATTCTGATATGTCGTAAAGATAGCAATTGAGAGTTATATATGAATGCATCTGATGCAAACTGCCATGAAAACATATAACAAAAATGGAATTTGTGCAACTTCTGACTAACAAAATTAATTAACTCTGAATTTCAAGCAGATTCTAGGTGTTTTCTTTTTGCTCCTGTCACATTTTCATTCGCCGTGGGCTCATTTTTTTACTGCATTAATTCCTGCACCTCTATAGAAACAGCACAACCATGACTAGAAGTTAAGAGAACTCAGAAATGTCATATAGTGCCCTAATTTATCGATCAGAGACATGTCAGTGTTTGTTAAAATTAGATGTTCAGTAGTAATATAAGTAGGATGGAAGACAGAGTTGACTTTGCTGCCTGTTTTTACCTGCAGGTAATTACAGCTATGGTGGTTTTGTCCTTTAACATGCTAAAAAAAACATATTACAACCTCAGTTTTTTTTTTCTTTCTACCACCGTCTGTGTGTCTGCCTGTCTGTCAGGCTGGTTTGCATTCTGTGCATGTACAGTCTAGCCCAGCTCCTTCTTCCACAAACCTTCCACTTTCTAAAAAAAAAAAAGAAAAAAAAACGCACTTTCTCAGACGTGTCAGTCAGACAAACACTGCAGGCCTTGACAAATCAATTTCAGCCCAGTCTGATGAAAAAGGCAGCAAGTCTCTGAACTGTCACCGAGCCACACAGTCGGAATAAACCACCTCCGGCTACACTCCCCCCTTTTTTAACTCCACGTCTTTGTAAAGCCCAAACATGGTTTCATAAAGTATTTATGTGATTCAGAAACCCAATCTTGTTTTGACATAGGCTCCACGCAGGCCCGGAATATTAAGTTTGAACCACCTCTGCTGGAGCTGCAGGGCTTGAAGGCAAAACTGCGGGGAACCGAGTCGAGGGCGCGGGTGACGGCAGTCAATTTAAGGTGGCAATATGAGTAAGCAATGTGACAGTACATCTGCTAAACCGGGGTCCAACAAAGTCACTCTAGAAAGGAAAACTATATTTATTTAAGCTGCTATTTTACTGTTATGAAGTAGAGAGAGTATAGTCCATATCCTGACGTAGACCAGAACAGACTACCTGCATCTCCTGGGAAATATGTGTTCATCTCAGTCAATATCAATAATTTTTGATCATTTTCAATTACCTATGGTCAAAAATACGACGAGAAGAAGACAGTTTCATTTTTAATGTCCAATCTGTTTATTTAACTATCTCATTATCTGGTTATGCATACCATTACCTAAGAAATGTAACTGTTAGCAATACTTTTAGCTAAAAGTTTCAGGTCCTTAGTCCTGCTTTAAGCTAATTTAACTTCTGGGCACGCAGTAAGCTAACAGTTTCAACTTTAGTCCTCCTTTTAGCTAACAATTATTAGGCACACTTTTATTTAACCGTTTCAACTGTTTAGCCATAATCTGAGCTACTCGTTAGCTCCACTTTTAGCAAACAGTTTAAACTTTTTAGTCCTGCTTTAAGCTAATAATTTCAACTGGCACACATTTAGCTAACAGTTTCAGCTCCTTAGTCCTTCTTTAAGCTATCAGTTTTAACTGTTGGGCACACGTGAAGCTAACAGTTTAACTGTTTAGTGAAAATTTAAGCTAACAGTTTCAGCTGTTAGCCACACATTTAGCTAACAGTTTAATCCTGCTTTTAGTTAACAATTGAAACTATTGGGCACACTTTTAGCTAACAATTTCTGATTGTTTATTCATAGTTTTATTTTTTTCAAGGTATTTATTTTTAGCTCTTAGTAAACAATTTTAACTTTTAGCTAACAATTTTAAACAGTTTGTCCCAAATTTTAGCTAACTATATCAACCATTTGTCCATTCTGTTCAGTCAACTATTTCATTAAGTGGTTTGCTAACAATTATGACTGCTAGCAATACTAAAATCTACCAGTTTCAACTACTTAGTCACACATGTATGCATATGCACGTTACCTTATTTCAGCACACAGGAATTAATTTAAATGTTAGAGTTTGTTCATGTGACTAAACTTTGTGCTTCTGTTAGATGCTTCCATGGCGGTGTGCATGTGCATCAGATGCATTTAAAGAAAATTATTGAAAATTCAATTAAATAATTTTTTATTGCTATTTATTTTACATTTTATATTCTATATTGATATTATACCTGAATATCAAGCCAGAGTCAAGTGTCACTATACTTTACCAGAAACTGTCTCTGCTGGTATTTCTTAAAGGCCGCTGAGCTAAGGACTAAAGAGTTAGATTCTGACCCCAGATGGGAAAACAGATTAGAAAAATGGCAAAGATAAAAAAAACAAACTTGTCTAAAGACTGACTGAGAGTGGATGAAAGATAAACAACCACAAGTTAGTGGACAGTTAGTGGAAGGTTCAGTGTGGACATCTGATATGAAGGCCTGAGATGGTATTATTTTTAAAATAGTTTTAATTTCCCTCAAAGGAAAATTCCAGTAATTTTCAACCTGCTGTATTTCCCATTAATGTAGCTCTGATTATCATGTGGTCGCATCTGTTGTTGAGAATCAGAGGAAGGATTTAGCTGGGGGCACCTAGCAGGAGCTCCCTGCAGCTTTCTAAAGAAAGTCGATTTGTGCATAAATCCTTTTAAACATTTGTTTTCAATCTTAAAAACACAGAAATTAGCCACCTAGAAGCTACATTTTTACTGTGTTATCTTGTGTGGAAAGCTGATGTTTGATCCAGATGCAAAATCGAATTAAAACAGAGGTCCGGTTAGACCACAATCCATTTATTCAAATTCATATTAAACTGTTTAATAGCAACCCTCTGAACTCGACAAAATAACACATCACAGATGAGCAGTTGAAAGACCTTTGGAAAGTTAAAAATCCATTTATTTTCTGTTCTTACTGGCTCTGATTAAAAGGTAAAATTTGGGATTTCTTTTCCTTTCAAACCCATCTGTGGACTTTGGGGTTTAGTAGTCAAATATCTTTTAGTGGAAAATGTTTCTAGTGTGTCTGGAACAACAAAGAGCATCAACAGACGCATCTCACCAAGAAAAAAACACACCTGTCTACACTCTTCGATGAGTGGATGATATGAAAGATGAACTGAAAAGTTTACAAGAGCACATAAGCTGTGGAATATTTGTGACAGAAGGAAAACCGCCTAAAACGTTTTAATCCTCTCTTGCTTGAGTTTTTACCTCCTGGAACAAGGGCTTCATGGTTGCGCCAAAGGGTGCACATTTCACACAACTGGGTGTAGAATTTTGAAATGAAGCATGTAGACTGGTTTTGGTTCCCAACACAATTGCATTTAACAAATAAGTATCTCAAGGACGGTCAAAAAGTCCAAAAATCCAACAATTCTTTCTGGCTTTGCAGTTTCTTGCTGTAACAAAAGGTATAACTTTGGATTTTTTACACGATAACATGCATTTCGAACCCATCTGTCAGTCTGGGTGTTTAGAAGGTGAAACATCCTTTAGTGCAAAATGTTTCTCATGGAGAAAAAATCACGTCTGTCTACACTGATATGAAGAACTGAAGTGAAAACTTTACAAGAGTGTATAAAGTGTCGAAAATCTGTGACAGAAGGAAAACCATAACACCTAAAACTTTTTAATCCTCCCTTGCCTGAGTTTTACCTCCTGGAACAACATTTTGCTGCTGAGCAATATCCGCCGAAACTCTGTTTGCACACAACAGAATTGCACTTGATGCCCGGCAGCTTTGGTTTATTGGACACTGAACGGAGCGGTGAAGGGAAATAAAGGAGCTTCAATGAGTTTGAGCATCACAGCTGTGTGTGGACAGATGGCTGCAGAGTCGAGTCGCCCTGCAGCTCCGGCCGAGATGCCGACATCTGGTAGAGCGGTGATGGAGCCATCTGAATGGACATAACCATTAACTTGTGTATTTATAAGCTCAAAGGGAGATGAGCATTGAGCAACGCTGAACTCTGTGACAAAAGGTTAGTGCAAAAAGCGGCAGGATTAATTCTGTTTCTTTACCACAAAGGGCGGAGGGAAATCTCACTCATGACATATAGAACCTTATAGAGCTGTTCTGGGCAACACTGGAGGAAAATAGGTTATTTGACACATCCAGCAGGCACACAGCCCCAATATCATCCCACTGGAGTTTTTGTACATCTGATGAATGTGTAGTCTGAGGCCGTGAAACCCATCAGAAACCGAGAGATTGCTCCCTCTGGGTTGGAGGTGAGGAGTTTAAGTATTGCGGGATATATGGTTTGGTGTGTCGGGCTGTCGTGGTGAAGAGGGAGCTGTGGTGGTTCAAGCATCTGATTATGATGCCTCCTTGATGCCTATCTTTTTAGGTCTTCAAGGCAAATGGTAGGTGATACAGGGGTAGATCTAGAACTCTGGAGATAGTACATATCTCATCTGGCCTGGGAACGTCTTGGGGAGGAACTCAGAAATGTTGTCGGGAAGAAAAATGTCCGTAAGAAAATGGATGGACAACAAGTGTGAAGTCTGATCTTCACCGAATACCGAGAAAAATATTCGGCTCCTCTTACAACTGTACTTTATGCCGTATCTATAAAAAATGCAGGACTTTATAGTGAAGGTGTAGTGAAAAAATGAGTCCACAGTGAATCAAATGCGACAGGAGGCATAAATTCCCTGGAGTTCAGACGGCTAACATCACATATTCTTGTCATATTATCATCAGAAGACTTAGGGGTTTCTTAACACCGTCATTTGTGTTTGGTCAAGATGAAAATTTAAACAGCAGCACCACAAATTTTTCAGGCAATTGTGATTTCAGCGGAAAGGACACGGAACAGCTGGTTGACACGAATCAGAGAACGTCTAGGATAAAAGCAGAGAAAAGAGAACAAATCACACACTATCCTAGTCTCCCCAGATTGCTCCATCAGAGGAACGAGAGAGAGAGAGGAGTCACAACACAAGACAAAAGCTCTCCAAACAGAACGTTTTGGAAGGTCTAGACTAAAATTGTGACAAGCTAATTGTGTCCTAAGACAGTCCAAAAGAAATTTAAAAAATGATGAACATGTGCAACACAATTATCAATAAGGTATTGCTTTCCTTCTTCTAGATGGGTCGAAGTTTGCAAAAAAGCCAAGAGAAACTGATTGTGTTGTAGCATCTTTTACATTTGCTTTAATAACACTGACCGCCTTTCATTTCTGTCCGTCTGTATGACCCTGAACGGTTTGTAAACATGCAAACAGTTGGCTGCACGGTAGCTAAGTGGTTAGCACCGTGGCCTCACAGCTAGAAGATCCCCGGTTCGCGTCCTGTTTAGGGCACTTGGGATCTTTCTGTGTTGCATGTTCTCCCTGTACAGCGTGGGTTCTCCAGCTTCCTCCCACAGTCCAAAAACATGCAATTGATTATTCTAAATTGCCTGTAGGTATGAATGAGAGCGTGCTTGGTTGTCTGTCTCTTTGTGTAGCCCTGTGATAGACTGGCGACCTGTCCAGGGTTCGCCCGAGTCGGCTGGGATAGGCTCCAGCCCCCCCGTGACCCTACAGAGGAATAAGCGGTGTATAGATGCATGAAATCTGCAGTTCAATTAGGCCTGATATGATCTGGTTACAGCTCTGGAGCCAGTATGTGACTAGCGATTTTTAATTATTAATGCTTTAACACCAGATTCCATCAGTGAAGATGAAGTGGGATAATTGCCATCCAGAAATCAATAACATAGAAACAAGTTGTTTTATTATTATTTTCATCTTTTTGTTTGGAGGCTCTTGCTTGGCAGCCAAAATTCTCAAACTTGCTTTGAACAAAGCAGCAGAAGAGGCCTGCCAGTTTTTTTCCCTACCAGATAAACATCTAAATGGCAGCTATTGAGTGCAGCACTTGGTGATTCATAACCTGACCGGACTGCCAAACAGAGCCCACAGCTGTTCGCACTTTGATAAGAGATCTCATTTAACAAGCCGCCGATGCGAGCAGCTGGAGACTCTTTATTGTCAGGATGAAAAGGCTGATGTGGTACCTGTGTCCAGAGGCAGCCAGTGCACACAAATACACACCTGTCAGCTGAAAGTCACATAAATATGGGAGAATACTGGACATATTCGACATTCATTAACCTGACGTACTGTGGATTACTGTGTGCAACTAAAAACTAAGATGCACAAAGGAAATATCCTAAACCCCCTCTGAACTCTAGGCAGTTTTGGGGCATTTTTATTCACTGTGAGTTCATTTTTCACTGTAATATAAAGTCCTACACCTCTATGGAAACAGCACAACCATGACTGGAAGTAGAGAGAACTAAAAAATTGCATTATGTGCAGTACAACAAAGCTATAGTCACATAAATCACACAAAAAGGAAAGAAAGTTGAATTTCTTTGATTATTATCTTTACAAAAAGTACAACATTTTACCACATTCCTACCAGTTCCTAGATTTTTTTTTACTACTTATATTTTCAATTTGTTTCCATACTCTGCTCTGTGTAAACACTGCCTGCAGTTCAGCCCAGTTCAGCAAAAACAAGTCCCTGAATTTTGGCCACGTCACTCTCAGTCACAGCTGAATCACTTGTGACTTCACGGTTGCCCAACAGCGCACTGAATTATTTTGTTTTTTAAAGCTTCTGGTTCGAGCAAACAATTTATTTTTGGCAATTTTTTAAGTGAGTCATAGAACAAAATGATTTAGAAGAAATGTCACGATTGTAAACTTGGATTTGGTAAAGTTTCCCAGCGAAAGTACAAGTCACAGATGAGTAATTCATGGAAAAAACATTGGTAAATTGAAAGTCCAGCAATTCTCTCTCTTTTTACAGTTTTTGGCTTTGATCAATAATGTAGTTTTAGTGATTGTTTTTATAAAAGGGAACATGTTTCAAACCTACCAGTGGGTTTTGGGATTCAGAGAGTTAAAGTCATGCATAGAGAGTTCATGAGTATAAGAACACATACAAGGATAGTTAACAGATGTATCAGATAACATCCTCTCCCAATGAAGATGAAAATTTGGGAATGTGTGTGCCACAGCAGGCTTCTGTGACTCTATCTTCAACAAGGATTCAGTTTAGTCATTTATCATTAAAGACAAACACTAAAAATAAGAAGAGTCTTCGCTACACTGTACTGCAGTTGAAGCATTTCTTTGGTGTCTGGACTGTGATTTGACAGGACCTCAAATCCAAAGATGGACTGGCACTGTAGAGATTTAAGACCTGACTTGCTAGCCCTGCAGCTAACTTCAGTTTGAGCCGAATCTTTGCCAGATCAGTTGGATATTCAGTGGAAAGAGGATTTAAGGACTAATTACCTAAATGATCAGCAATCAGATGGATTTCTGGCATGTCAAAAGTTGTAGGGCTGTAGATTCCAGGTTGATGGCTGGGTTGGTTGAGCAATAAGTTCTCATCAGTCTCCAGGGTTACTGATAACAAAAAAAGCCCTACATCAACAGTTTTCCAGGATGAACCTACTACTTTTGGGAGCGAGAGGAACAGGCTACCTGTGAACAACCCTGCATTAGACTGTTAGGTCTAAAGAGTCTGCTCCGAACTCACTGCCACCATGTAAAACAGATAAAACTATAACAAAATCAGAAGAGCCAGAAACTACAAAGATGCACAACAAGACCAAAGAGAGATACCAACTGACCACAGGCAAACAGAATTAAACAAAAACAGATGAAAAATGAACACAAACAGATGCTAATTTGATGCAAACAGAGATAAAACTACCTCTGAAACACAGGAAAGGACTGCTACTAGATGCAAAATGGCTGCAAAGATATGCAAAACGACCACAAATAGACCCAAAGAGACACAGAATGACCAGAAAAAGATTAAAGCTCCCCAAAAGAGACCACAATGACATGCAAAATTACTCAAAACTAATGGTTGACACTGTGTCAAACAGATAAAACAACCACAAAGACACATAAACAGTGACAAAGAAAGGCAAACATTCACAAAGACAAATGAAAAATCCTAAAAGAGAAGCAATTCGAGCAAAGAGAGACAAGAACCAGGAGACTCGAAATTAACTGAAACCATGTCAAAGGAGATGTGGCTGCAGTTTGTTCCAACAGATGGACAAAAGTCAAAAGCTCAACATCCAACTGTAAGTAAACTTGCATCATATTCCTCAGTAGTTCCTGTGTCACCAGTTGGTATAGTTCTAGAAAGAACAGAAATAACTCAGAAATCATATGAATATGACCAGGTGGTATGTTCCCATCCTTTCAGTGTAAAAGAACCAGGATGAAAGGATTTAACATGCTTCCAAATACTCGCTTTTTATGCTGACTGAGAATTCATTTAGGCTAAAATAGCCTTTAGGTAGATCTGCAATCTGGGGAACAATGAGTTCATCTACAGATAACCTGATAATTTCAGTTCAGTAGACAAAGGCCTTCTTTACTACTCCTGCCATACTGGAGCTCCACCAAAAAGAAATGGAATTGAAAGACACAAATATTAACAGGAGATACATGAAGCAATAAGCAGACGTTTGCTTTCAGATCATATGTGGACACCCACTGTCTTAACTTGATTTCTCAAGCCTGAAGAGCCAATCTCCAGAGCTATGGCTCACCAGGAAGTCTCTTGTTCTGCTGTTGTCGTCTTTGTAATGACAGGATTGTTGGTTTGGCTCGGGATATAGTAGTATATTTACGTTCTTATGCTGGTTTTGATCATTTACAGTTTAGACTTAGTGCAGGTTATAGAAGCTCCACTAACTGTAGTCAGTAGAGAGTTGAGTCTGACTCAATTGGGCAGTTGAGTAGAGATTTAGCATTTGAGGAGCGATGGAAAGAGTTTTAAGAGTGTCAACAGAAGGAAGGGAGATTACTGATGAAGATAATGGCAGGCCTTCAGATTAAAACTCCTCCTCGGAGAGAAGGAGGGAGCGCAGACAAAGACAGAGTTTGCTGAAGTTGATGGCAGGCCTTCTGAGTGTCATCAGGAGAAGAGAGGAGAGGAAGATAATGATGATGAGAATGGTGGCAGATCTTCAAAGAGTTGGTTTCATGAGAGAGAGAATGGCAGGTTTTCACACTAATGAGCCACACCAGACAGACAGACAGACAGACAGAGAGAGAGAGAACACTTTTACAGAAAACAAACACTGATGCAAAAACATGCGCTTATTGTCTGCTGGAGATTTACTTTATGCGTGTTTGTGTGTGTAGCTAACTGTGTGTGAGCATGTTTGGCAGGAATACATTAAAATGCTGAAGAAATGCTGATTTCATGGCTCAAAGTGTCAAGATTACTGTTAAGATGGCTGCGATTGCGTGAACCTGACGTAAGGAACTAAGTATCTTCTTCAATATCAGTCTATAAACCTGTGGATGGAATGAAAGACCATAAACAGATTGCTGCTTTTCGACATTGGTCTTTAATGTTTAAATCTTTTTGTGATCAGACACGTCTTGTCAAAAACATACCTGACAAGACGTGTCTGATCACAAAAAGATTTAAACATTATGGAAACTCTGGACACTATAAACTTCATTGGATTGACATTGGTCTTGTTAAAGCTTTTCCTTAGAGGTCTTTCATGTAATCAGTGTTTTTAACTGCAGGTGGAAACCAGTCTCTCCCAGTTCAGAATGAGAATCAAAACCACCAAGAGACACAAAACAACCACAAAGAGACAAAACAACCATAAAGAGACACAAAACAACCACAGAGAGGCAAAACAACCATAAAGAGACACAAAAAAACCAGGTACAAAATAACTACGAGACACAATATGACCTCAAAGAGACACAAAACCACCAAAGAAAGACACAAAACAACCACAAACATACAAATTAACCACAAAGAGATACAAAAAGACCCCAAAAGAGGCACAAAAACCACCGTAAATATAACAAACTGACCACAAAGAGGCAAAAGCCGCCATAAACATACACAAAATTACCACAAAGAGACACCAAACCTCAACAAAGATACACAAAACCACCACAAAGAGACATAAAATGACTACAAAGAGATGCAAAACCACAACAAATGTACACAAAATTACCTTAAAGAGACACAAAACCACCACAAAGAGACAAAATAATACTAAAGAGACACACAATGATCTTGAAGAGACACAAGACCTTCACAAAAAATACAAAATGACAACAATGACACACAAAATGAGACACAAAATCAGCACAAAGACAAAATGCTGCTTTTCTGCATTTGGCTTCTGTTGAAAAGCAGAAAAGCAGCAATTTTCTACATTCTTGAAATGTAGAAACAACTTTGAGCTATCAGGTGCCATTATTGTTCACTTTTCTAATTCAACGATTCGATCCCCGACTTCTCCTTGTGTCAGGATACCAAACCCAAAGTGCTGTTTGCAAAGTCAACACTCAACTTTCTGTCCATCCTTATAAATAAAAACACGTGGTGGCAGTTAGTTTGGAGCGAGCTTTGTGTTCAGTAAACATTAGCTAAGTCTAACCAAGCAAGGCTCCATTAGGTTGGTTGTGAATGGATGAATCTTGGAAAGTTACACTAGAGGTTGACTGACCAATGAAAATTTGGCTTAATGAGCAAACAGTGGACCAGTCAAAGCGAGTACACAGCACTAGTAAAGAAGTGGATATGAACCAGGACTGGTTTGAGAAACCTCTCTGGATGTTCTGATGTGTTGATGTGATTTATTGTGCTGGGCTTTGGATGACCAGGGTGAATGCAGCCTTCAGTGAAGAAAGAAGCTTTATAAACATTTCAAAGATGATTCTCAAACATTTTATAGACCCTTTTTGTGTATAAAATCATTAACATTTATAAAAAGTTGAGTTGTGAGATGCAGCTACAGCCAGCTGCATGTGTAGCTCAGCTGGTAGCATAAATAAAGCACCACTGATGAGGTTAATCAATGATTTCGAAAATGGTAGTCAACCAGATAACGCTACAAAACCAAAGGCCTGGTGGTTTGGAGTGTTCCATTATACATTCTGGTCTGTTTCAGGGAATCCAAAGAGAATTACAAAAGGAAAATCAATGCACATCATTCAAATGTCCCTGTGCAAAATGAGGCAAACACTCTCCCAGCATCTTACCGTCTCCTCTGCTCGGTCTCCCTTAGCGCTGATGTAGCTGAGTCGATAATGTCGGACGTTTCTGTAGTCGACGGGCTGCCAGGACACTCGCAGGCTGAAGGTGGTTTCTTCATCGATCCTCATGTTCCTCACTCCGTAACGGGGAGCTGCAGGATCAGAGGGAGGAAAAGTCATCAATCGTCACAGCACATCACAAAATAATGTCCTATCATATCATTTTGGCATTTAATTTACCCAAATTCATATCGGTATCAAAACTTTTTTGCTGGAAAATATATCTGGCGCCCATTATGATGAAAGACATGCCTCCCGTGTGGAGACGCTATCAGCGAAACCACGACGGAAAACTTGGAATGAGATATTAGCTGCCTGATATCTTCCTAATCTGGAACTCAGCATCATTTAGAAGTTTTAAAAAGATGCTATCAATACATTTTTTCAACACTTGTGCATATTGTCATCTTAATACTCGGCTCGTTGCAGCACTTCACAGAAAAAGTTCAGATCCAAATTTTCATTTGTGTGACTGCTGGTTCCATAGAGGTGCAGGACTCAATACTGCAGTGAAATATGAGCCCACAGTGAGTAAAAATGACCAGAACCTGCTTGGAGCTCAGATTGTTCAGTTGAATCTGGCAAAAAGTTAATTTCCGGTATGTTGGTTACAGATACTGAAGAACAGAAACTGACATAAAAAGGAGGAAGAGGAGGTCTTAAAATGATGAAGTAGATGAAAGGGAGGAGGTGCAGGAAGACAGAAAGAGTTAAGTTAAGAAGAAATGGACACAATTCATGACTACAGCTGAAATATTTACCTGCTGTGGTCTTGGTGGTTGTAGCGATGGTGGTTGTTCTTTCAACTGAAAAGAGAAATAAAAAAATTTTAACTGATCTGCACGATGAAGCACTTCTCAGAGTTTAAAGGATCCTCTGATGCTGGTTTCGAACTGGAAAATACTCTCCTCCTCCGATTGGTTTACAGACTTAAGAACATAAAACAGATGAAACGTAAGATGACAAATTGGCTCGGTGATAAACAAAACACGCCGGCAAAGCAGCCGGGGCGCCAAACTAATTACTGTGAAGACGTCTAAAACATGAGCACAGTTGGAAGAGCAGAATTTCTGGAGTTGTAGGACCATTTGATTTACCAGTCGACTCGACCAGGATCACCTCGTCGCTCTCGACCTCGTTGGCGTAGATGGCGGCCAGGAGGACTTCGTACTCCGTGGAGGGGCTGAGTCCTCTGATCATGTAGGTATTGATATTCCCATTTACTAGAACCTGAAACGTACGAATAAAAATCAGCGCTTGATGGAAATGCACAACTGGAACTGACCAATAAAACAGTGGAGAAAGTTTAAAGGCATTTCATAATTGGAAGTCAACCAACTACACTAAACAAAAATAAAAATGTTATCCGAAGTATTTGTTGGTCCAGCACACGGGATCTTACAACAGAATGGACGTCATGGAAAACAGAAAAGTCAGTAATGAGTCATAAATCTGCTTGCTGATGCTGATTTGTGGAGTGTTGTCCCACTCTTTACGGAGGGCTTGGTGTAGTTGATGCACATTTTGAGGCACCAGATGATGTTGTTGGACATCCAGAGCATCCTACAGATGTTTAAAGTGGGTCATGTCTGAACAGTCTGCAGGTTGTGGTAGGACTAGAACCTTTTCAGCTGCTAGAAAGGCAATGCATCTTCTGGAGACACAAGGACGAGTGTTGTCTTGTTGAGACGTCAAGTGGTGGTGGAAAATGAATGGAATAGCCAACAACTTGAGGTTTTTATCTCGATATCTACGATGCATAGAGTTAATCAGGTTGTTCATGCTGGTTTGTGGAGTGTTGTCCCACTCTTCATTAGACGGCTCAGTGAAGTTGATGGACATTTGGACTGGATAATATTACTGGACATCTGGAGCGTCTTATGTTGGAAGGGTGTCATGTCTGAACAGTCCCCAGGTTGTGGTGGGACTGGGAACTTTTCAGCTGCTAGAAGGGTGATGCATCTTCAAGAGACATAAGGAGGAGGGCTCAGTGAAGTTGATGGACATTTGTGGGTGACTGGATGATGCTGGTGGACATCCAAAGTGTCTTACAGATTACAGAGTGGCATGAGTGACATGTCTGAACAGTCTGCAGGTTCTGATAAGACTGGAACATTTGCAGGTCTGTCTTGTTGAGAAGTCAAGTGATGGTGGGATAACCAAGGATTTCATGTCAATATGGTTGGGCATTGAGATCGCCATTGGTAAAATTCATGTGTTCTTTGTTTGTGGCATATCCCTCCTCATACCATCACTCCTTCACCTCCATGGGTACTGATATCTGCATAGTATTCCCTTGTATGACTACAAATAAGTCTGTCATCTGCTCTGTACAGCTGAGATCTATCAGTGAAAAGAACCATCCTTCATTTTGCTAGTATCCAATGAAGGCCATTGGTTGCCCACTGGAACTGGTTATACTGTTTGATCAAGGCCTTGGTGTAAATGAGGGATTCCAGGGGATTCGATTCCTCACAGTTTGAGCAAATATTCTGTGGTGTTGGATGTTGGAGTTGGACATGATGATGCTGGTTCTGGTGGTGACATGTAATCTGTAGTGATGTGGTTAATGCCTATCGTACTGTGTTGTCTGAAACGATTTCTTAGAATTAAAATGGTGGAGTTGTGGACATTCAAGTGCCTGGCTACAGCCCTGACATGCAACATCCATTTTCTACACCATGACAGGATATTTGTAGCAAAAGTACAAACCAAAGTTAAAAAAATACTGTTGAAGATCTGCAAATTAAGAACCAACAGGTGAAGACGCTGATAACACGCCTTGTTTAGGTGATTATCGTCTGTGAGATTATCTTTCACAGAGACTTTCACTCTTTCATCTCTGCTTCATTTTATATCTTAATGAAATCGTCTGATTCATGTTTTTCAGATTTGAGATAAAACCGGGGCTGTGTTTTAGTCCATAATGAACAAAACAAAGCCTGATGTACATGTTTGTTGGCTGGTCCAGGTTAATGTTTGGTTGCTGTTTTTTTTTTTTTGCTGGTTTCTTTATGATACTAGTGACGGAAGAGAAAACAAGAAAAAAGAAAATCCTAATTTTAGTCTCAGGCGATTTTGCACTACTGGAAAACAGTAGAGTGGTCTCTTTAAGTTACTATAGAATGACAGTATTCATGTATGTCAGGATCTTGTTCGCAAGTGATGGCAAATAACATAGACATTGTAAAGAAAACCGTAGATCACACCTGCCAGTGACCAATTTTCTATTATTTAGATGCATAAAAGACGTCAGAATCTGAATAACACAAACAACAAACCCAAGTTGGGATCAAAGCTGCACTGCCAAACGCAGCAAAGATTTATTTTGCTTAAATTAAAAAGTGCATTCACATTTAAAAATGGGTGTCAGTAATTTCCTTGTGCCTATTCCACTGAGAAATGGCAATATGAATTATTCTGGCACAATATCTGGGCCTCAGTTGTGCATGTTTCATAAATCCAGTTGTCTGTGTGATACATGAACATAATTAGCAGTTGAGAAACAGAACTTGACACAAACCTCCTCGCTGTCTCCTCCGTCGGTGGGCGTCCAGATGAGCCGGTACAGCACCACATCCGACGCCGGGTGTTTCCATGACACCCTGAAGCTTTCCGTGGCGACGTCGCTGCTCGTCAGATCCATCGGGTCTGGGACAGTCTCTGCACAGACGCAAACAGTCTCAGTTAACATAATACTAGACCAGACTATTATAAGTATCCCAGCATCCTAATAACACGTATCTTACTAGTGGTGAAGCTGTCGGTCACGGCCTCGGCTTGTCCTTCGTCGTAGATGGCAAAGACACCGACTGTGTACTCGGTCAGGGAGGTCAGGTTCCTTAGCAACCAGGTTGTCACGCTGCCAACATCCACCTGTCGAAACAAGAAAGAACAACGACCATGTATGGTTGATTTTGACTCAGAGGTTTGGTTTGTTCTTTGTGCCAAGGCCTGACTATTGACATGACAACTCCAACAAATGCAGAAACACACAGTGATCCGTCCCACACGTTGGACAGCACAGTTCTGAGACTGTGTGAACACTGATGTTAGTAAGGAGAACTAAACTGTATGACAAGTTTGGTAACCTCTGCAGGATCCTCTCACCTCGTTGGTCGCGACTCCTTTGGTCTTCACGTACATCACTCTGTAGCCTTTGACCTTCCTGGAGGCCGAGTCCCATGTGAGCCGGGCCGAGCTGTGGTCCACATCTGAGAAACGCAGGTTCCTCGCAGGGATCAACGGTACTAACAAGCAGAAAGCAAATTTACACTGTTAAAAAATACACAGAAATATTACTAGAATTACAAAAACAAGATGTGAATTTACAGGTCATAACCATAAAATTTCCTGTTTTTTAAAGAAATATATTTTCTGACACTAAATAATTCCAAGGTTTTTTTTTTTTTTAAAGAAAACTGACATTTTTAAAAATAAATAATGACTGTAAAAAAACATTTGCAAATGTATCGTAATTATGCCAATATTTCCTTTTGGTTAAAGAAAACCATTTAATCAAGTTTAACACTGCAAAAATATTTCTACAAATAAACACAATTAGTGGCAACTGACATGTCGAAAAAATAGTTAAGTAGCAAAAGATCTATAGTATGTAGAGGCACTTTTTCAGTGTTGGTAACAGAGGTGGGAAGTTGGAAAAATGTTGATTTCAGGATTTTTTTTAATCTTTGTAAAATACATAATCTGAGAAAGTCCATATTTCTTTTATTTTGTTTATGTTTAATGGCGTTATAACCGTGTCACGCTGCACAGAAGACATTTTTAGTTGTCTTTTGTTGATTTTTCCAATTCTTATAAATTAATATTCAAAGAAATCCAGCTTTATTTTTTCCTTTTTACAATTTATGACATTATAACTGTGTCATACTGCACAGAAAAGATTTCTGAGTTATCTCTACTTCTAGCCATGGCAGTTATTTTTCCATAGAGGTGCAGGACTTTGTGTTGTGTTGAGAAAAGCTCAGACAGGAGCAAAAAAAATGGTCAAAAACTCTTGGGCTTCAGAGGGGTTCAATTCACTGCAATTCTGTCACTCTGACTTTGAGAGCATCCATCATAGATCTTTCCCTCTCCTCATCTCCACCTTCATCCTGGTTGTCCAGGGCATCTCAAGCTAAAAAAGTCTCCATCAGCCATCTGCTGACTCCGTTCCACCACCACCTGCACCTGTCTGCTATTCTCACTGGGACTCAGCTCTGTGGTTTCACTTTTATACCGGAGCGTCACCACCAAATACTTTTAATACACATGAAGATCATAGCAAACCCTCACACCTGATTCTTAGCTTAAGTTTACACCTCATTCTGTAAAAATGACAGTATAGAGGTACATGTTCTTGTCTTCACCCTCATTCAGCAGCAAAACAAACACAGCCGAGCCTTAATAAGAAGTCTGATTTAAACCGAGCTGCTGTTATCATGGCTCATGATTCCACACATACACTCATGGGGTTTTGAACAGGGGTTATTGGACTGCAGTATTTTAATTATAAAGTAGACAGAACCTCATTACATCATTCACGCTCCCTCCGGCTCTGTCTCCACTTCCTCCGTCTCGGTCATTTTTTCACGCCGTCTCTGAGGTGCTACAGAGGTCTAAAAAAAAAACTGCCCTCACGTTTTCTACGTTCAGCCACAGAATCTGATTCACTCTGACACTCGGAAACTGTTCTGCTTAGAATCACTGATCTGTTGTCTTTAAAAAAAAAAAAAATCCTGATAGCATCCACCGTTGCCTCACCTCAATTATACCGAGGGTCAGAATAAAGACAAAGCAGCAGAGAGGAAGGGATTCTTCTTTTGCTTTTACTGGAGGTTGTGTCGGGGTTGGCGCGTGAATAGGGAGGACGGGAAATTAAAAAAGTTTAAAGATAGGTAAGTCTCGGAAGTTTCCAAAG